>CM062816.1:1454853472-1456053472 GCA_031772625.1 Pinus tabuliformis | reverse complement strand
TTCAGATTTTGCACTAGATTTCCTTGCTTCACTTTGTGAGCTAGATTTACCTTTAACAGACTCATGAAAGCCAAGACTAGATTTGATGGCAAGAGACCTTTGCCTGCTAAGAATATCATCCAAAATATTAGTACTATCTTGAAATCTCAAAAGTTTATCCTTTTCATCTAATTTACCTTTTAGGATATTTACGTCAACTTGATATTTCTCTTCCTTTTCGAGATACTACTTCTTCATTATTTCCTCAGATTTTCTTCCTTATTCCACTTGTTGTTTTAATTTTAGAATCTCATTTTCTTGTTCTTCATCTGCTTGAGGTAGTTCTTCATTCTTCTTATTTGAATTTTCAAGATCTTCTTTTAGAGAGACTATCTCATCTTCAAGAGTTTTATAGTAATTGGATCTTTCTTTAAGTTTCTTGATTGTTGTATCCTTCTCATTTACTTTATTTCTCAATGATGTTATCTCATCCTGTAAGCTTTGACATTGATCTTCCTTTTCCTTGTACTGCTTCCTTACTTTGTTTCCTTCCTCCAACTGAGCTTTTAATCTGGTAACTGCTTCTCTATAGGCACATTCCCTTTTATCAATTAGATCTTTTTGATCTCTACTTATGTCTGTGAGCTTTTTAAATTCTTCCTGTATTTGATTTCTTTCTCTTTCACCATAAGAGAATATTGAGTTGTTGTGTTGTCTCATTCATTATCTCCAAATGAACAAAGAAATGTATCAACAGAGGACAACAAATTCATGCCGGATAATTCTTTTTCTTGTTCTTCTTCATTTTGAGGTGATTCTAAATCTGAAGAGTTGCTTCCACGTAATGGCCAATCGTCTCTGCCACTGTCACAGTTCCTTTGAGATGTCTTCTTCTTTTGAGGTGATTTATTCTTTTGCTTCCTTCCCATTGTTACTACGGATCTCCTTCAAGCGATCAAGCTTCTGCCAAAGGACCTGCTCTGATACCAATTGTTGGGAATAATATTGAGGGTGGGGGGCGGGGGGGGGGTGTGAATCAGTATCTATAAATCAAAAACTTTTTCATTTCCATAATCATATTTATATGCGCTACTTCAGTGAAGGGAACTCCCATGTGCACACAATTGTTCTTAAGGCAACCAACATATATCTAGTGAACTTATGATTCAGTTAATTCATCATATGTTGATATTTAATCAGTGCATCAGTACTTTATTAAACATTAAACAATAACCATGTGGAGGAATAATAGAATGAACCATCACACATAAGAAACACACATGAACACCAAGATTTAAGGTAGAAACCCAATGTGTGAGAAAAACCACCTAATTTTGTTGTCTTTGTCTTCTTTTAATATAAAGAAGAATCTGTTCACTATCTTGTACTGGTGCAGACTCATACCAGTATGTAGGCACCCACCTGCAGAAGGCTACAACCTTCTCTCATTCTCCAGCTTCTACTGGAAGGGATCTACAACCCCATAGCTCTTGTACTAGTCGATATGTTTACTAGTATGTAAGCGTGAGCCTACATAGGGCTACAACCTTCACTCCTTCTCCAGCTATCACTGGAAGGGAGCTCCAACCCCCAGATCAAATCACCAGACACTATTGGAAGGAAGCTTTGACATCCTTACTGAAGGCTCCAACCCTCATTATCCTCCAAGGACCACGTTTCATAAGTTTTCATATTGGATACTCTCGGTACACAACAAAGCAATATGTAGGCCTCGTTTCATCAAATATTCACACTGGACCCATCAGTAACATTGAATATCAAAATCAATAACCATTTCAATACATACATCAAATACATCTACATCAACTAACCACTGAAGCTCAATCATCAATCTCCAATATAACTGAAACCCAATCATTAATCTCTAAATCAACCATAAATGAATCAATAAATCACTGAAACCTATGACATACTGAATCAAACAATCATTGAACCCATGACACAACTAAATCAACCATTCATTCAAACTTAATCAAATTCAACTAATGAACTGGAACAAACAGATCATTATAACTAGTACACAGATATGAACCTAGAACACTACATCAACAACCAAAACCAACTGTAACCTCAAAAGTCATGTGTCAGAATGTATAGGCTCCTTCAATGAAGCCAACTTGCGTGTATACACTACTTCCTTTAGCCCAAACTGCGTATACCTCTAAATATACTGAATCATAAAACCTATAAACCACAAACTATACCAATCAGTGACATTCTGAAGATCTATTGTCATATTATAGAGTTCTAAATAGATAGAATCAAGGATCACCCTTCTTTCTCAATCAATCAATCAACCAGACTCAATCTCCTTATACAATCAATTTTACTTTCAGATCTAATGAAGACATAATTGACAAACAATAGTAAAACAATAGAAGTATTGATCAGATAGATCAGTAATCTCTGAACAACAAGATTTTCTTTTAAATACGCTACTTGGAAGTGTTGAACTAGTGTGTATACGCGCCTTCACCAAGGCAAACCAACGTACAGATCTGCAAATAAAAACTTATAACTTCACAACTATTCTAGACTTCAAACATACCCATATCATAGTATTTCAAGCACAAAACTTTTGTTAGAACTCATATCTATCTTATCCATTATCATATCACATATTGATAATCCATTATGATCTTGATCCATCATTAAGTGTCATCCATCATCAAACATTCAGGTGCATACTTAGCCTAGATCAAGCAAAGCATCAAAAACCCATAACATGCATATCTTGTTTTGATCTAACACATCGTAAGATATTCATTACTTGTACACTTATCCCTTTCATCATCTCCTCCTTCTATAGTTTTAGCCTTCCTCAATAACTCGGAAAAAAAAAAACACTTAGAACCTGTGGTATTCTTAGATGGGATCAAATAACCATTACTCCACTCAAAATTGTGGGCTAATACCATGGTATTGACCCTTGGTATTCTTTAATCTTGAATTTCCTTGATTTTCCAACCCATACACACTTTTCCTCTTGTGAAAGTGTGTGCATACGTATACACTCTTTTTGTACAGTGAACTCGCGTGTATATGCTCTTTCTGTATAGTGAACCCGTGTATACAACTTAACATACCTTAAAACGTCCTTTTTCTTCAACTTCTTTATTCTGATCTATTGTCCTTTGTTCCTTCATCCTATTCTTTTGTACCATTACTTTGTTCCATCTAAATAGACCTGTTATAATACGATTTTCCATTGTTGATTACTTGTAAACTGATTTCTTTGAACTGCCTTGCATTTTGTCACATATGTAAATGAAACTCCCATGGATTTTGTCACATCTAAATTATTTCTTGTATATTCATCTAGTTCCCATATACAAGTGAGTTGTTCTGCTACAAGTGGGTTTCCATCAAGTACAACACATGCATCATAATGACAACATTGGGAGTTCCACTACTTCCACTCATTTACTAACATAATCTATACAAACTAGCATGTATGGTTTCTAATTTGAAGGCAGATTAAAGGGGCCTACAAAGTCCATTTGCCATATTTTAAAAAATTCCAATATAATTTGCAGTTGGAGGGGAATTTCATCAGACTGAATGGGATGACCCATCCTTTAGAAACTATCACAACTCTAGAAATATTTATTTTCATCGTTAAATATTGTGGGCCGAAAATATCCCATCTATAATACCTTGTGTCTAGTTCCTTGGTCAACAAAATGACCCCCATAGGGATCATCATGAAAATCCCTGAGGATATCATAAATTTCATCTTCTATAACACATCTTGGAATTGAAGATCAACCCATATATGAAAAAGGTAATCATTCATCCACAAAAAGTGTGCACTGTGCTGGATAATAAGCTTATTTTCACAGGATGTCAAATGTGATGGTAATTTTCTGGCTTCGAGGTAATTTGCAACATGAACATACCAAGGTGTTTTAATAGTTACATAAAACAAATGTTCATCTGGTAATTGGTCCTTAACTAGGGAAGAATCAACTGCACTTGAAATTCTTGATAAAAAGTATGCACCGAGGTTTTCTTTTCCTAGTTGATGCTTTATAGTAATGTCGAATTCCTGCAACTATAGTAACCAATAATTTATTCTACTACTGGTAGCAGTTTTTTTAGATAAATAATGAATGGAAAAATGATTAGTGTATAGAAAAAATAGATATCTGTTATTTAATAGCGAAATTTATTTATGGCATAAACAATAGCCAAAATTATTTTTCTATCACAGTATAATTTAACTCAGCTAGTGTAAGATTTTTCTTGATGTAATAAATGGAATAAGGTGTTTTATCCACTTCTTATCTGAGGACTTCTCCTATCATCATATCCGATGCGTCTGAGGATATATGGAATGGTAGATTATAGTTTGGTACTCACAACATAGCAGTTGTTGAGACCAACCTTTCCAAATATGCAAAAGCAATGTCGCATCTATTAGTCCACTCAAATTCCACATGTCGACTCAATACATGCAAAGGTGCTGCAATTTTTGAAAAAATTGGTATAAAACGACGATAATAACCAAGATAACAAGGGAAACTACGTACATTTTTCTACATTCAAGGAATAGGGAGTTAAGAATTACTTGGATCTTGGCTGGGTCTACTTGAATGCCTGTAGCAGAAATAAAATGTCCTAGAACTATGCCCTTTATCATCATCATATGACATTTTTCGTGACTGAGGCAAAACCTGGTAGTTATACATCGTGCAATAACCTTCTCAATATTATGCAAGTCTTGGTCAAAATCATTACCATAAGGGGTAAAATAATCAATATATAGTTCAAGTCCCTCATTAGTTAAATTAGAAATTTTTTTTGAGAATTTACCTTTGAAAGCTGGTTGGTGCATTGCATAACCCGAATGGTAAGACTCTATATGAAAATGTTCCCTAGTGATAGGTGAACGTAGTTTCATCTTGGTATTTAGGGAAAATATGAACTTGATTATATCCATTGAACCATACTGGAAAGAAAAATATTTCTTTCCAACAAGAGTGTTAAGGACTTGATTGAGAAATGGAAGAGGAAAATGATCCATCTACGTGGATTTATTTATTTCTCTATAGTCGACACAAATGATCCATTTTCCATTATTTTTAGGGACTACTACGAGTGTTGAAACCCACTGACTATTAGAAATATGATATATGAAATTAACATCAATAATTTTTTGAACTTATTATTTTACTATATCTTTGAGGTGTGGATTTAATATTATTTGAGATTGGTGAATGGATCAAGCATCTTTCTCAATATAAATATGATGTGTTAAGAGTTGTGGATAGATGCCCTTCATATTTGAATATTTCGAACCAAAATATTGTTTATATTTTTGAAGAATTTGAATCAGCCTTTCACACTGAACGTTATTAAGGTCAGAATTACTATTCATGGTCTTTCCAAGCTCAATTTCAATAGGAATTCTATTATGAAGTGAAGTCATGGGTATATGTTCAACATTTAAGTCCTCTAGTGGATCTTCTTGCAATTCGTTATCAAGCACAACTTTCAACATTTGATAAGTTGGGTTCCTGAAAATGAATGTTTATTAATGAATCGGTTAATTACATCTTGCTCGGTCTTTCTTTTAAAGATAAGGGCTTTGTCAATGGTGAGAGGAGATCGTAAATTACCTTCCTGATATTTGAGTGGGGAACATCTAAAATCATCAGTGGACATGTTGGGTTTAGCATGAGGGTATGAGATAAAATTCTTCATAGTTGGTCCTTTAGAAATGGTCATACTTTCAATTTGACGCCCTATGTATGTGTCTGCAGTGGCAAGCCATGGTATTCCTATTATCAAAGGGTCCTTCTAGTTTGTTTTTAGGATTGATGATTAGAAAACCCACTTGATATTCCTAGGAATATACAGAAATAATGATATCATCTAAGGTCCCCTCCCATTTTATTATGGATCTGTCAGCTAGTTGCAACATGCTTGGAGTTTGTTTAGATCTAGTTATTCTAAGGTGTCCACAAGTTTCAAATGTTATAATATATATAGACACTCCCAAGTCCACCAAAGTGTTTGGGAAATTATATCCCTGAATCTGGATAGTAATGACATAGTTTTCTGGGTCATCATATTTAATAGGTACTTGCTTTTCTGGTATGAGATCAGAGACCCTTCCTAAAACATGAAATGTATGAGAGTCTTTTGGCTTCCTACCAGGCTTCTTAACACATAACTCTTTAATGGATTTAGCATAAATAGGTATTTCTCTAATATCCTGTAAGACATGAATTTTGATATATAAATTTTGTAATTCCCCTAAGAGATCAAAGTTAGGGTCTATAGGTGATTTTAGTATGGCTAATATATTAGTGAATGGAGGAGGAGTGTTTGTAATCTCGGTGGGTTCCTTCTTTTTAGTTGGTTTTCTAGACGGTTAGGCTTCAGTAATGATTACGACAGGATGAGAATGTTATATGAAGGACTGCTCCTTAGTGGGTTTATCATTTCCTAGTTGTTCTTGATTTTTTGAGTGATCATATGGAAACATGGTTCTCCCAAATCTCAAAATTAATTCATAACATTCCAAAGAATAAGGGAGGGAATTTGAATTTTCCTTAATTTCAAAAAATTTCACAAGTCTATTATTTGGATTCATATTGTGAGGTACAAGTAACTGAGGTAAGAGTGGAGGTGGAGAATTTGGAGATACTTGAAGTGGAGATTGTACTCGTGGTTAATTTTATGATTGAGGTATGACTCCCATTGATTGATTAGTTGATATAGTGGGGCATTGCTAATTATGAGACAACATTATCCCTTGAGGAATTTGATTTTCCCATTGGAGACGGTATTGATTATTTCTTGTATTATGCCATGACATTGTGGAATATTGTTGATTCAACCAAGAAGGACCAGGGAATGAATGATTTGTCTAGGGTGAAAAATTGTATGGTTGTGATTGCCAAGTATTAGGTGAATTTTGTTGGAGCTTCCGATTGAATCTAGGAAACTATTATTGAGAAAATTGTCAAGAAAAAACATAGAAGGGTCTTGTTGCATACCTAATGGGTGATTCTTCCATTATCATTGTTGTGCCACAAAATACACTGGCTCTGGCTCCTCTTCAACTTCGTTAAATACAACTTTCAACCCAGAAAGTGAAGGGAAGTGATCAATTGAATGATCTTTGGTGCAAATAGCACATATCTTGATTATATGTAATGAACATTATTTATGACTATGCTTCTTCTGGCATCGAGGAAAGAAACAGACAATGCATGTTCTGCTTCAGCCTATTTTTTTTTTTTACTTGTAAAATATCCAAATGTGTTGTGAGTGTACTTAAAATTTCAGTTTAAAATATTCTAAAATATTACCAATGTATGCTCATGTGACTCTTCCCCTTGCAATTATGTTCAATCTGTTGAGAGGATCGTGAGTTGTAGGCTTGGTTCGTGTACTTCCTCATGAAAACATGATATACAGTACAATGTCATCATATTATTCTTTGGAACTGTCACCCTGCCCCATTAAATTAAGTGTTTCTACCATTTCATATTTTGTACCTCTAATAAAAGAAGTTTTCAATATGTCCTTGGGTAATGTAGTATATGGTGATCTCTATAAATTATACTTAAATCTTTCAACATATTATTCCAAAGTTTCATCCTCTTTTGGCATCATCTTAACTATTTTTTCGCTTAGATCCCTAGGTCAGAGATAATCCTAATACTTAGTAAGGAAGCCTTCTTTCATGTGGTCCCATGAATTTATTGTACCACCCCTGAGTCCCATGAACCATCCTATTGTTTCCCCATTTAAGGTAGAAGGAAACAACTTTAATTTTTGGGGGTGAGTAGTATAATTTTATCTCGACATAAAACATCAAACTCAAAAAAAATGCATTGGGGCCTTCGGAGGCCATTCCATGAAATTTTGGAAGGTTTTTCAATGGGATAACCTTCATTGGTGCATTAGCCTACGAATAAATAATAGGATATACTAAGGTCGAACTTTGCATTGCTATTACTACATTTTCCATTCTATGGTCGATATTCTAGGGTCTCGCAACACTACTTAGGTTAATAACTTCTATTTATTGCCTCACAATGGGTGTTGCAATGGATTCCTACTAAGAAGGTTGTGGGTAATGTTTATTTGTCTCACTTCCCCCTTCCATTGAATTTCAATATTGCCCCTAACTCTTATCAGAAGAACTGAGATTCCTTACATATATGTCTTAGAAGCTCTGCCAATATCCTGAGATTGTATCATGAATCTCGGTGTTAGTTGGAGAAGGTGACCCTACTACTCAAGGGACAATAATAGTAGAACCATTCAGAGATAATACTTGGTGACCTATGACGCTTGAGATTCTCATTTATGGATGATATTTTCTATAAAAATCGTTATTCAAAGGGAAACTTGAGCATGGGTTTTAGTGATTTTCGGCATAGATTTATGATCTATCTCTATTTAGTTCCTAGTCTTAGGTTTCTTTCTAGTCATACACACTAGAAAATATAAACGTATTAGCTGAGGGAAGGCACTGGCACCATATTTTTACTTAAGTGCATACACATGTTCTTACCTTCCATCTTTAATACCCATCCTCCAAGGATACAACTAGCACTCTCTTTGACAACCTCCTCGACAATAACGCCAAAATGTTGAGCCAATTAATTGTTCCTAAAAGGACCAAATAACTACTACAAATTAATTTATCAACCTAAGGTTTCATTTTTCTACTTCAAAGTTATTGACACAGTTTATGCAAGAGAAATTTTGATATGGCTAATTACTATTATCCTATGGAAAAGAAAAGCTGCAATACAAAGGGAATCAACTCAGAATGCAATATCTAATTATCGAAAACATTAAAAACATTAACTTCTATAAGCTTCTGAAGGAAACAAAAAAAGAGAACCTATTGAACATCAATTTTTTTCTTTGGGAACAACAAAAACATAATTGAAAAGAAATACTACATAATCATACTACTAAAAACAATTAAACAAATGTGATAGAAATCTATGATAATCTACAGGAAAGAGAAAGAAGGAACACTACTCTTAATAGATTAACTACAATAGATCTATTTTGTAACAATATCAATAAACCTAATTCAAAACAGATCATTCAAATTAATAAACTGGTAGTGATAAATTAAGAGAAATTACACAACTAGAAATAGTTGAAATAGGGGAATGAAACACAAATTTAATGATACAAGAGAAGACATCGCTGCTTCCATGATCAGGCCCAAATTTAGAATCGAACTTCCTTATGAAGGAATCAATACAACATACTAAATTTTAGTAATGAACACATCCATACAATCACAGGGAACCAATTACAATTAATGTACTTCAAAATCTGAGTTTATGTCAAAAATAATATTAAAACTTTGAAGAACATCTTTTAAGGCTTAATGCTAGTTTTTATATTGTACCAGTAAAAGGTAAAGATTAGAGAATCCATTTTTAATATTGGGCGATCCTAAGAATCTAAATATTCAAAGGATACTCATTTAAGCCACAAATGTATTAATTCATCTAGAAGACGAGGTCAAGAGGTCATCTTAACTAATTTTCTCCAAATAGGGTGTACCAACCTAAGGCTTATTCGATCTCTCACTATCATTCTAGGAAGCAACATTAAATATCAATGCATCAATAGATTCTTGTCCAGTAATGGGGATCCGTTCGTTAGGAAATATCACATTAATGTTAGAAATCGTTCATAAAATAATAAAATAATAAATTCATATAAAACACTGCTAAAGTCCATACTACATGAGTTATCATAGCCTAATTACAAGAAAGAGTTAGAAAATAATATCAAAATTAAAAAGTAAGGCAAGGAAAATATGACAATTATGAGGCCCAACAATTGAAAGAAACAACAAAGTTAATTGTAAAACATAACTAAAAAAAGTATCTTATGATATTATCTAGGGCCTCTTTCCCATCGACCTATTAGGAAGGGTATACATGATTGTGTGTAAGTGTTGATGGTTGTCACTAAAAGCTAACCTCTCACTCCATGGTAGGTCCCATTCCACAAATGTAGGACATAGTAATGGAGGACTATTAAGTAAGACATATGAAATAAAAAAACATTATAACACTATATATAATGTTGCATATAACATGGATTCCCATATAATCCTGAGATTGAAAAATAATAGAGCTAACATATAATATATAATTGAATATAATGCTACTACGATGTAAATAACATGCATTATATAAAATAGGAACGTATAATGTCAGGGTAATGACATAACATAGACATGACATAAATTAGTGTATTGAATTAATTAATTATCTATATCGATATATATATATATATATATATATATATATATATATATATATATATATATATATATATATATATATATATATATATATATATATATATATATATAACCACTTTAAATGTATGAAGAAATAACCATTTTGAATTTAGAGAATCACAAGTTTTAAATAATTTAAAGAGTTATAAGAAAACTTACAAAGCTTTTTTAGGGTATGTTAGCATCGGATGGGACCATAGCTGAGGTCATCAACAAGACTATACTAGAACTTTTTCATAGAAGGATGACTTTGCAAATGGGACAAGAATTAGAAATAAATCCACAAAATGATTGGAGGGACAAGGATATATCTAAGACAAAAGCATAGGTTGTTGATAAAAGTAGAGTAGGATCTATAAGAGGGCCATAATTGTAAAGGGGATGGACCAATGCAAACTGTATCGGAAAATCCATGAAATGGATCAAAGGACAAAGGAAAATATGCAACTAGAGTGGAAGTTCTTGATGAGACTAGACATGGGGATTCTAATAGGATCATATCCTAACACTGTAGGAGAGGTGAGGTTGTAAATGGAATGTACCAAAACCATAATGTATCAGGTGGTGAGGATGTGTATTGGACAAACCAATGTCCAACTCTGTGAGGGAACCAAGGTTGTAAATGTGATAAACCAAAGTCATAATACATGAGAGGAGTGACTTTGCAAACGTAATGAACCATAGCTAAGCTCTTTGAGCAAATGTAAAATAAGGTCATAGGATGGAACATAATTTAAAAAAATATCCAAATAACCCCCAAAGTCCTTGACAATAATTTCTAGTAATGATTAGGCCTGTGAGGTCATTGAGGTAACGTGATTGACACATGATGGACAAACATAGTTACTAGCTTAAAAATATTAGTGACATCAAAACAAAAATAATAGCCCAAAAATATCATACTTTTAGGGGCGAAATACTAAAAACAACCCTCAATAAAAAATTGGCACTACCAATAGTACCCCTTTTTTTAGGGTGACGAAAATTTTGAGATATCTAAAGTCACAACCTTTACACCTAGATGGAAACACTAAATTGAATCTCAAATTGAGAATTTATGCTACTAGTAGCATTTATCATAACTCAATTGCGAATTCTAAAATATCCAAAAATCTAATGGATAGGAGCAATGTCAAAAAGTTGATGTCAATCGTATATGTCATATTTCAAGAATATTATGGAATCTAAAATCAAAATGAGGATACATACTTTTTATGGATAATAATGCCTTATTTAAACCATAATCATAGCAACTAGTACCATCAGAGACACAAAACCAATAAAATATTTTAATTCATTACTTGAAAATAAAGTAATTTATTAAACTATATTTTAGATTACTTTTAAAGAAAAAACAAAACAAAAAACTATAATGAGTGTTTTAAACAAATTCAAAAATAATAAGACACATAATCCAATTATATTTAAGAAAAACAAAATAGAGTTTTGAGAAAAATTGCAAAAGGGACAAAAAATAAGATTCTCGAAAAACCAATATTAAAGAAAAAAAAAAAAAATCAAAGATAAAAAAATTAGTCCAAAAAATACAAAATGAACACAAAAATAGAGAAAAAGAATTTAAAACTAAAAGATAAAAAATAAAACCCCAAAGCTAAAATATAAATAATTTAAAAACAAATAAATTGAAAAGGAAAAATACACTAAGATTATAAAATAAAATTAGAAATAAAAATAAATATAAATGATTGAAAACACAATGTAAAAAGTTATGATAAAAAAAATTGTAAACAAAGAAAGAAAACATTACTAATAAACACAATCCATATGTAGCCCCTCGCACGCCACCCCCCCTGCTTATCAATGCATATATAGCCCACACCGATGTTTGAAATCATCTCCCTCTGCAAAACTTCCCAACCTGCATGCATGTAGCTCGCACCCATGCCCCTAAAAGTGTCCTCTTCCCACCTCCCTCCCTGATCCTTCCCATAAATATGTGACGAAGTAGCCACCACAACAACAAAATTAGTCGGTGTCACTGCACTAAACACCCCGCACACCCTCCCCCCCACTTGCACAAATGGGACCCACATGGATAACCCTAATCCTCCCTAGCCAATCGCGTAACTATGAGTTCCATTAGCCATAAATACAATGGACATCGTTACTATGGTGGCCGATGGGCCACGTGGTTGTGGGAATAATTAGGAGGGGGAGTTTCATGGGTGTGAGTATGGGTCACAGGAACATGGGGGGGGGGGGGGGGGGGGGGGGGGGATAACGTCCTGCACACATATTGTTTGTAATATGTTTATTTATTTTTCTAATCAGTTGTTTAAAGAAAAATGTTTATACTTCTTTAATCTTTCTTTTAACTTAAAATAATAATAATGATCCAATTCAGAATATTTTCATTAAAAATATTTTTTTATAGAAAATATTGTATTAAATTTTTTGAAAAATATAATGTTTCCATGGACACACTACATGGACTAAAAAATATATATTGCGAAAAGGTAAAGAGGGTAATTATCGAAATGGGAAGTCCAAGAAAATGGAGAGAAAATTTATAAAAGTATCAAAAATACGCTGAGAGGTGCTCTATATCCCAATATGGAAGAGATGTTTTGTTGTTATGTTATGTTATGTGAACATTTTGACTTGGTCAAATTACATAAAGAGAAAAAGAACAAAAAAAATTTAATAAATTAAAATAAAATTGAGATAATAGTAAATTTACCAATGGACGTTTTTGGGCTCGAAATGTTCACAAATCATGGTTTTTAAAATTGTATTCATCACTAATGTATCGTATTTAAAATTAATCTTCTATATTTTGAGACATTAATTGCAACAAAATAATATTTAATTAAAATGTAATAACAATAATTAAAATAAAATTGAGATAAAATTGTAAATTTACTGATAACATTTTTTGGGCTAGTTTTTCACAACCCATGGTTCTTCCCATGGTATTATTCTATAATTTATCCTAGTCAAAGGTATTATTCTCCATTGTGACATATTCATTGTGAAAAAGCTTTTATTAGATCAAAGTAAATCCTAATTTCCACCGCAAATATAAAAAAATTGAGCAATTTTCATATCTGATTCAATAAAGAGAACCACTCAACAAACACACATTACAAATAATTTGTAGCTCTACTAATGCATATCTTCTAGATAAAACTTGGGAAAAACAACCATAGCTCACTTTCTCACATAGACATGAAAGATTGGGTTTCTTCAAGTTGTTTTGTATGTTATTCATTTCATTTTATACATTTCAATTCTACACTTGACTACTAAGAAAAATGAGAGAAAAAAATAATAATTATTTCGATGCAATAATAAAAATGAGAAAACAATAAAAAAATGGAATTTAGTGCATGTAGTCCTACATTTTATTTATATTCTTCTTGCTCGCCTATAGCTTATAAAGTAATTCTAAATTTTCTTAGTTTCTATTTTGTTAACGAGTTATGGAGCAACAATATGGCAGTTATTTTTGAATTTCCATTTTAAGATCAATATTAAATTTCATCGGATTATGTTTCTCTTAAAGGTTCCTAAAAATTCTTATGATTTTAAACGAATTAAAATTTTGGAGTTGCTTAGTTTAGACATTGTCAATATTTGGTTTTAACCTCCCCATGAAAATTCACTGGAATATTTCTCCCAAGTGTTCATAACAAATTAGTTTAGAAGAAATTTTTATTGATTCTTATTAAATATAGATGTTGTAGGGAAGGTAGAAAAACCAAAAATAGAAAAAATCCTACTACTAATAGTAGTATGAGTAATCACAACAATTGTTCTTCTAGTGTGGATATTGTCACTATACATGTATTTAGAGTAACTACTACTTCAATATAAATAAATAAAAAACTATAACTTCATTAACATAACCATGAAAATGAGTTGTAACAATTTTAATTGTTTATACAAAGAATAAAGCTAAAACAAACTATAACTCAAACTAGTGTAATAACAAAAGAACCAATAATGTCCATTTCAATGTATTTGATAACAATTACATCATTATAGTCAATAATTCAATCTCAAATAGTTCTAATTAACTAAATGCATTAGAAGCTCAACCTCTTATTCGACCTATAATTATGACCCATTCATCCTTCATATTTATCTTTAATTTTCATGCTTCATGCGATGCTTACATTGGTGCTTCCAACTCTAATACTAATAACCTAGATGATAAAACAACTAGTAGTACCTCTCACACTTCTTCACTAGGTGATGGAATTGCATTTGACCCAACAAGTTATTTCTTTTCTTTTTCTATTGATGGTTCTACTAATGCTATTCATTGTGCTACTATATATGTTATTACTTATGTTATTATAGGCTATGTTGTACTCATTCCAAGTATTGGACTACTTAAGAATAAGACTAAATTATATATGTTTTTAGTATTTCTCAAACAATTAACTCCAAATCTACCATTCTTGGGTCTACTAATTGCAAACTACTTCTACATTTTCCTCTACTTATGCTATAAATGTTAGATAATAAATTACTTCTTGATCTCAAAGATTAGAGCTAGAATTTCATGTTAATATTCTATTTTAACTATTAGATTACTTGGTTCAACTTCTAGGTAAACTACTAACCTTTTAGTAGATATTGTTGACCCTTCTTCAAAGAGTTTCTCAATAATTCCAATTATAGAAAGCTTGGCATTGAATTTAGTCATTGAATCTTGAAATATTTTCTTGAATCTGAGTGATCTCATTTTATGTAGCTTCCTAGATGGAAATTGAATAAAAATGGAGTGCTTTGGTGGAATACTATAAAATATAGTATAGGTTATGACATCACTCAAACAAGTTTTCTTATTGCCTCTTGGAATGAATACACACATACACAAACATTTGATTTCTTAATATTAATATGATAATAAAAATGTATCAACTTCCCCTTTCTTGAAATGTGAATACATCATTACTGAGAACCTATATAAGTTATTTATGAAAATTGAAAAGTTTCAGTTGAAATAAATAAAGAAAATGTTGCAAGTATCACAACAGTGAAAGCAAATATAACTATATATGGTTAAAATATTCCATAAACATGCAAGATTAATTGAACTAAACTATAACATCCACAATAAGAAAATAAGATTTTCAAAAAAGACAGAAAAATTACAATAATTTCAAAATCTTGCACTACATGTATAAATTGTACAAATAGTAGTAGTATAGTTCTTATTTGGAAGTATTCCACAACAAGCCAGTTTGAGAATCTGCCTATAAAATAATAACAAGAAATAATAATGTACTATTCACATGTCCCCATTCTCCCGTCATAGACTTTTAAACCTTTTATGCCTCATATGTATATGAGAGTACAATCATGATAACTTGTTGAACTCATTAAAGATAGTTGTGACTCTAGGTCTCTTTCTAGAGACAATGTTTCCCATTTCCATATCCTTACACCACTCCACATTCTATCTAATTATTGCACATCACGTAACATGATGTGCATTCTAGGGATATCTTTTCTTTTTCTATGTGGCAAGTTGAGCTCCTAATGCATATATATCTATCCTATGTGTAGTTCCTCAGCTCCATTCACCAAGTTCACCTATGTATTATCACAAACAATAGAAATCCCATCATCAGTTACATATTAATGATATATTTTATTATAATAAACTAAGAGCATCATCACATCAAAATAATAAGATACAAAAAAAATATAAACATTAATAATAAATTTAGAATCTACCTTTCCAACTTTGTATTTTTTTCAAATGATTTCCTAATGTCGTACACTATTATGGGTTCCATAGATTCGTGATCTAGGTGAAAATGACAACCGTCATAACGCTAGTATTATTGACTAAAGTTATGAAATAAGAATAAAGTGACTTGGGAAATCTTGTAAAATTGGGAATTTATGACATTATCACGTTTTAGCTATAGACCACTTTTACAATAAATTTTCTCCAACACGTCTTCTTGGATTTACATTTCAAACTTTCTCATGTCGCTCTTCCTACTAGAAAGGAAAAATAGAAAAGTTGAACGTAAGTGGAACCATGAAAAAGAACAAATTGAAAGAGTAGTTAATAACAAAAATAGTAACATTACCATGAGAAAAGTTATTATTGTTGGTTTAAGTATGAAATCATTATTTATATCATCATATTCATCCTTGTGATTGATAAGATGAATAGCAAGGGCGGGGTGGGGGGCTTTCTAGATTGGGAGGGGGAATGGAGTAAATAGAGTAAGAATTAGGGGAATTTTAAGGTTAAAAATGAGACTCAAAAGAAAAAAACTACCAACAAAATTAAGTTTCAAATAACTAGTAGGAATGAAGGTGAGAATGTCATCCTGAGGGGAGAATATTTTGGAGGGAAAATAAGAAAATTATTTTTTTTAATTGTATTTTCATCTTATTTCCTTATAGGTTTTCTCAAATTTCATGTTTAGACACCGTTAGATAATAAATTAAATTCCACATCCAATGAGTTCTACAAATGACATTTTAGAAAACCTATAAGGAGAGAAGCCTAAATCACAATAAAAAAAGTAGTTTACTTTATTTTTATCTAAAATTCATAACTCTTGTTTTGTTATTTTAACAAATATGTTATTATTTTCCTTAGGAGGCCTATTTTAGGTCTCAAAATCCCCCTATGTGTAAGGGGAACTTTCTTGATTAGGAGGGGGAGGGTGACTCTCTAGATTAGGAGGAGGAGAGTTACAGTCTAGAATAAGTGGGGCAAGGGGACTCGCTATATTGAAAACATAAAGGCTAGGACACCTTTGAGCTCAGGCTTAATAATATAAGAAGAATGCCAAATAACTGTCAATATGACAAATGGAGTTTTATGGATAATACAAAAAATAATAATTAAAACTATTAGAATAGAAGGTAATTGAACAAACAACAAAGTCACTTGTAAAACATAAATATTAAATAATTAGTTTTTATGGTATTTTATAATTCTCTAGGTCCTCTTTCCCCTCAACCTATACAGAAAAGGTTTTATTATGTTGTGAAAGTGTTGATGGTGGTCACTAAAAGTTAATCTATAATTGTGTGGCAGATCCCATTCCATAGATGCAAGATATAGTAATGGAGGACTTTCAAGTAGGGCTTATACAACAAAAAAATATTATCATTGGGAAGAAATTCAACTTAAAGTGGACTAACATGAAATAAAAGCAACACAAATATGTGTGATAGTAAGTATACTAACAATATATATTATGTTACATATAACATGGATTCCCATATAGTCCTAAGATTAAGAAATAATAGACCTAATTTATAACATATATTTGGTTATAACACTACTATGATGTAAATAACAAGCATTATACAAAATAGGAATGTATAATGTCGATATAATGACATAACATAGATATGACATAAATTAGTGCATTGATTTTTGAAAAAAATTGAAATGCCAATGCCATGATATAATAATTATCCTTCTCACCTTATCTATCTATCTATCTATCTATATATATATATATATATATATATATATATATATATATATATAGTAACCACTCTAAATGTCTAAAGAAATAATCATTTCAATTTGGAGAATTGGAAGTTTTAAATAATTATAAAAAAACTTACAATGCTAGTATGGGTTGGGTAAGAATGAGATGGAACCATAGAAAAGGTTATTGATGTAGGAGAATTTGGCTTAGAAAGATCATTGTACTTTAGTAGACATAGGGGGTTTTGTATTTTAAGGAAGTTGGTTTCCTAAGTGTTAAATTAATGTAATTATTTAGGCTTTTGAGTGCTTTCAAATGAGAATAGGATTTGATTAAGTATAGTAAGGCATATTTGTAAATGTTATCGAATGTAGGAGAACATGAGCGAATCACGATAGTTGAGAGATTGAGAGATCTGAGAATTAATTGTAAAACTTAGATTAGGAGTTAGTTCATGATTTTGTGGATTAGAGAGGATCCTTAGAGATAAGGAAGAGGTTTTAAGATTTTGTTGAGAAGGTTATGGATCCAAGCCAGGAATTGGTTGTAGAATCCTTTTGTATAAATGTAATCCTAAAAGGAATAGTCAGGGGTTAGCTAGTTAGTCAGTCAGGTCGAGAGTTAGATAGGTTTCATTATAAGCCAATGGGCACGTATTAAAACAGAAGCCGTTGATTAAAAAATCAGGCCAGAGAGGCAGAGAGTCTCATTATGTAGTCATTTGGTTATATATAGAGAAAGAATTTAATTCTTGAATTGTGTGAGTGTGGATTGAGTTATCAAAGGATAAATTGTGTGTGAATTAGAGTTTCTGCATAATATATGCATGCAGGTGGAATTCGAGTAGAACACAGAGAAGAAGCAAAGATGAAGTATCGTGTTGGGTCACTTGAATCCATTTGAAGTATCATAGTTGATATTTGGGAGTGACACTGATTAAAGTATGCAGAGTTAAGTCCAAGAGTGGTTGTGTTGCAGGAAAACTAAATATGCTAAACCCTGAAGTAAACCAAAACCACGTAAAAATGAAGTAAATAGAAGGAAAAAGAAATGAAGTGACAATGCACAGGAGATGTTGGATCTATGAGATCAACGAACGAGGTTGAAGGCGATGAGTGACCAAGATTAAGTCATGTAATATAAAGTAAAAGAGATGAACAACATATATTAAGTCAAGCATTAGTCCAATAAGAAAAGCAGTTTTATCAGTGTCACTGTTTATTAGGTGAAGAAAAAGTGGTAAGTGGTCTTTTGGAATTCTAAATGATTCCATTAATCAACTGACATGTAGCACTCGAGTGGAGAGAGAAAACCACTTTATCGGGTGAGTAAATATTACACAAGATTCTCATCCAATATCGTTGTTAACCATTGGATCAAATGGGTTTTGATCAATGGTGGAGGATCACAGATTCGTGATAATGTTTAAGGGAAAGGTGGACACGATGAAGGCTTATTCAATGGTCTTAAACCCTCATTGAATTCTGGCGATCAGGATCATTCATTGGTTTGTGAACGGATGGTGACTGCACAGAGAAGTGTGCGCAGGTTAATACGCTGAATGGACTCGATGGGTTGATTAAAAGAAGTTTAACTTCTTTGAGATCCATGGAAGATGAGCTAAAATTGGTGATATGACGTGATAATCGTTGATCTGAAGGAGTGGAAATTGATGGTGGAGGTTGAATGTGGTAAAGGTGAGTGTCAGCAAATGAGAAAAGGTTGTGGATTGGTGGAAAGGTAAGGCTTACATGTGTTTTATGTGTATTTCTATTATACGAGGGTTAAAATAGAAATAAAGCAGATTAAAATATTATGGGTTAAGTTTGGGTTTTAACCAAGGGGTATGGTTGATAAGCGTAGAGTTGAAGAATAACCCAAAGTCCTATTTGTGGATAGCTAAATGAAATATTTTTGCTTAAAGAATTAAACCTTGGTTATAGGGGGATTTTCACCATGGAACAAGGGATTAATTCTTGGGACCAGTGACATGCAATTTTATTTGCATAATGTGGGTATTGTGAGCTTAGGCTGGCACCATTTTTTGTATTAGAGCAAAACAAGAAAATTCTGAGTAAAAGGTCTTTGAGAAATTTAGAACAAAGTTATGTTTTAAGATGTGTATGCAGGCAAGAGGAGGTCAGATTTTAATCTGAAAATTAATAGGCACACAGGGATAAAGTGCAGCCAAATTTACAGATGGAAGAAACAGAGAACAATCCATTCAAAGTGCAGGAGAATGGTAGAACAATATCATGCAGAGATCTTGAAGGTAGCAGCCTAGGAAGATGAGAAGATTGCAGCAACCTAGAGCAAGGACTACTCAATTGGTTCCAGAGGAAAGAACTAGAGAGATGACAAAAGACTGAGCTCAGAGGAAAGAAGCTTAGTGAGGCATATGTAGCAAGAAGGAGACTTGTTACTACAGAGATATTGTTGTAGCTCAAAAAGGCAATTGCATAGAGGATGTGGGTAGAATTGCTAAGGGATAAAAGAAGCTGGCATAAGTTTCTAAATGAAAGTAGAATCTGGAAGAACCTTGAGGAATTCCAATAAATGTTGGATAAAGCAAACACTTGTGTTCTTAAAAGGTGCAGATGAGTTGAAGCCTATAAGGAGTAGAGAGAAGTGCTCAAAGATGTTCCAGAGACAGAGAACGAAGTGCTTACCAAAAGACCAAGTAGAGAGTGGAGCTTGGTGAGGTAAGTGGCAGCAGGGAGGACTTACTGTTGCAAAGGCTCTAATGTAGCTCATAGTGAGTGAGTGAAGAACTCATAGAGATGTTGAAGAAGATGACTATTAACAATGATAATGGAGGTTTTGTGGAAGACCACAATAGAAGAAAAGTGAAGAAAGAGAATACCAAATAAAATGGCAAGAGAATGAGTAAAGAGGAGCATGAAAAAGAGATTGTTGAGTTAAAAGAACAACTCAGTGTATTGAGGATGATACTAGAGGAAAGCCAGAGACAAGGTTGGGTCTTGAGGAAAATGGCAGTGAAGTGGCCTAAGTTACAGAGAAGGCTACAATAGAAGCAAGTGAAGTGGCTGATGGAATAACTTAGACAAGTTGAGTTGGAAATGGATGTTTCCATTTGTGAACCAGAACAGGGTGAAGTTCTAGCTGAAGATGAGGACTTGAAGACTGAAACTTCAAGTTAGACCAAAAGGTCACATGATTTTAAATCTGATAATTTGTGTATGTTTGCAGGTGAAACATGTGAAGAAGGACAATTTGCTGATATTGACATAAAGCAGGAAGAAGAAAGGAAAAATCTATATTTTGTTATGAAAGAACATGAGATAGATAAGTCTCATGTAAATGCATGTACACAGTTGGGAAAAGGTTTTACTTTTCAGCATATTACAAGAACTGAAAGTAGAGGAAGTTGGACTCATAAGGATGGCCAAAAGTAAGAAGAAGTAGAGAAGGATATCAAGCAATCAGGTGAAGGACTTGATGAGATTAAAGAGGAAACCATTGAAATATTTCCGAGTCACGTAAAGGACTTGGAACAACAGGAGGACTTGATGATTGAATCATCAAATGAGATCATGAGGTCTTGTCGTTTTACAACTCACAAGTTGTGTGTGAATGCAAGTATTGCAGAAGACAAACCATCATATGGAATTTCCTTGAATGAAGCTGAAAGTTGCCAAGCAAAGTATGATGATGATTGTCTTTCAAATGAAGATCAATTTGAGTTATTATAGTAGAAGGAGTTCATAAATTCCTTGCTTATTGGAGGAAATATCTTCCATAGATATGAGACAGTTATGTCTTATGATAAGAAATTTTCTATTGGTAAGAACAACGAGGAATTGATTTTCTTAAATGGTGAAAGGGAGAGCGATGGACAGACATCTAAAACTATCACAAAGATGGAGGATCAGAATTTTATTCTAATCAAGAATGAGGAAGTAGTGTCAACAAGAAGTTATACTTGTGACAAAGAAGAAGATAGTGAGGATTGTATAGAGCTTTTAGGAGAAATTCCAAGTGAGATGGAAAATTTATTACATGAGTTAAGTCTTTTGGAGAAAAGGCTAGAAAACCAAAAAGTAAGTGTTCAGGTTGTAAAATTAGAATTGAATGAGAATGAAGAAGTTCACTACAGTGGACAAGGACAGGAAGACATCATTGAAGTAGATGATGTGGAGGAGAGACTAGCTGATGGTCTTGTGAATTCTTTTGAGAATTCAAATAAGCACACTAATGTGTTGACAGAGGAGGAAGAATTAGAGAAGCAAGCTGAATTGTTGCCAAAGGAAGAAAAGGCATGAAGGCCTTATGATTTTTATTTTAACAATTGTTTTATAATTATAGGTTTTGTTGCAGATAAGGAGCAGAAATTAGATGTTGCAGAGGGAGATATCTTCAAGGATATTCAGGAAGCTTGGGTGGAAGCAATATCTACAGCAATACCTGGAGCAATATCAAGAGTAATAGTAGAGGCTGAAGTAGAAAAAGTTGAGGAAAGTAATTAGTAGTTTAAATATGAATGGACAATGTATAGTGAGATCCAGAATGTGAAGGTACCAAAGTTAGTGGACAGCAACAAAAACCTAAGAATTTAATTCCTGAATTGTGTGAGTGTGGATTGAGTAATCGAAGGATAGATTGTGTGTGAATTAGAGTTTCTGCATAATAAATGTATGCAAGTGGAATTCGAGTAGAACACAGAGAAGAAGCAAGGATGAAGGATCATGTTGGGTCACTTGAATCCATTTGAAGGATCATAGTTGATATTCACGAGTGACACTGATTAAAGTATGTGAAGTTAATTCCAAGAGTGGTAGTGTTGCAGGACAACTAAATACCCTAAACCCTTAAGTAAACCAAAACCACGTAAAAACGAAGTAAATAGAAGGACAAAGAAATGAAGTGATGATGTAGAGGAACCATTAGATCTATGAGATCAACGAACGAGGTTGAAGGTGATGGGCGACCAAGATTAGGTCATGTAATATAAAGTAAAAGAGATGAATGACGGATATTAAGTCAAGTGCTAGTCAAGGAAGAAAAGTGGTTTTATCAGTGTAGTTGTTTATCAAGTGAGGAAGAAGTGGTAAGTGGTCTTTTGGAATTCTAAGTGATTCCATTAATAAACCGACACGTAGCACTCGGGTGGAGAGAGAAAACCACTTTATCAGGTGAGTAAACATTCCGCAATATTCTTGTCCGATATCGTTGTTAACCGTGGGATCAAATGGGTTTTGATCAACAACGTAGGATCACCAATTAGTTTTGTTGATAAGGGAAGCCAACAAATGTCGGATTTAATGGTAAGATCAACGACGGAGATTAATGCGATAATGTTTAAGGAAAAGGTGAACATGATGAAGGTTTATTCAATGATCTTAAACCCTCGTTGAATTCTGATGATTGGGACCATTCATTGGTTTGTGATCGGATGGTGATCGCATGGAGAAGTGTGCAGAGGTTAATACGCGGAGCGGACCTGATGGGTTAATTAAAATAAGTTTAGCTTCTTTGAGATTTGTGGAAGAAGAGTTAAAATTGGTGATACGACATGATAGTCGTTGATCTGAAGGAGTGGAAATTGACGGTGGAGGCTGAACGTGGTCAAGGTGAGTGTCGGCGAATGAGCAAAGGCCATGGATTGGTGCAAAGGTAAGGCTTACATGTGTTTTATGTGTATTTCTATTATACGAAGGTCATAATAGAAATAAAGCGAATTAAAATATTATGGGTTAAGTTTGGGTTTTAACCAAGGGGTATGGTTGATAAGTGCGGAGTTGAAGAATAGCCCAAAGTCATAACCATGGATAGCTAAATGAAATATTTCCCCTTAAAGAATTAAACCTTGGGTATAGGGTGGTTTTCACCATGGAACAAGCAATTAATTCCTGGGACCAGTGACACAAAATTTTATTTTCATAATGTGGGTATTGTCAGCTTAGGTTGGCACCATTTTTTGTATCAGAGCACAATAAAGAAATTTTGTGTAAAAGGTCTTTGAGAAATTTAGAACAGAGTTATGTTTTAAGATGTGTATGCAGGGAAGAGGAGATCAGATTTTAACTTGACAAGTAATAGGCACACAGGGATAAAGTGCAGCCAAATTTACAAATGCAAGAAACAGATAACAATCCATTCAAAGTGCAGGAAAATGGTACAACAAGATCATGCAATGATGTTGAAGGTAGCAGCCTAAGAAGGTGAGAAGATTGTAGCAACCCAGAGCAAGGAGTGCTTAATCGGTTCCAGAGGAAAGAACTAGAGAGATGCCAAAAGATTGAGCTCAAAGGAGAGAAGCTTAGTGAGGCATATGTAGCAAGAAGGAGACTTGTTACTACAGAGGTATTGTTGCATCTCACAAAGGCAATTCCATAGAGGATGTGGGTTGAATTGCTAAGGGATAAAAGAAACTGGTAAAAGTTTCTGAATGAAAGTAGAATGTGGCAGAACCTTGAGGAATTCCAACGCAGGTTCGATAAAGAGGACAATTGTTTTCTTAAAAGTTGCAGATGATTTGAAGCCTAGAAGGAGCAGAGAGAAGTTCTCAAAGAAGTTCCAGAGACAGAAAACCAAGTGCTTGCCAAAAGACCAAGTATAGAGGGGAGCTTGGTGAGGTATGTGGCAGCAAGGAGGACTTGTTGTTGCAAAGGCTTTAATGCAGCTCATAATGAGTGAATGAAGAACTCGTAGAGATGATGAAGAAGACGAGTACTGATAGTCATAGTAAAGGTTCTAGGGAAGACCACAGCAGAAGAAAAGTGAAGAAAGAGAATACAAAAGCAAATGGCAAGAGAATGAGTTAAGAGGAGCATGACAAGGAGATTGTTGAGTTAAAAGAACAACTCAGTGTATTGAGGATGATACTAGAGGAAAGCCAGAGACAAGGTTGGGTCTTGAGGAAAAATGCAATGATGTGGCCTAAGTTACAGAGAAAGCTACAACAGAAGCAAGTGAAGTGGCTTATGGAAGAACTTAGAGAAGTTGAGCTGGAAATGGAAGTTTCCATTTGTGAACCAGAATAGGGTGAAGTTCTAAGTGAAGATGAGGACATGAAGACTAAAACATTCAAGTGAGACCAAAAGGTCACATGATTTTAAATCTGATAATTTGTGTATGTTTGTAGGTGAAACATGTGAAGAAGGACAATTTTCTAATATTGACATAAAGGAGGAAGAAGAAAGGAAAAATCTAAATTTTGTTTTGAAAGAAGATGAGATAGATAGGTCTCATGTAAATACTTATACACAGTTTGGAAAAGGTTTTATTTTTTAGCATATTGCAAGGACTGGAAGTAGAGGATGTTGGACTCATGGGGATGGCAAAAAGCAAGAAGAAGTAGAGAAGTATATCAAGCAATCAAGTGGAGGACTTGATGAGATTGAAGAGAAGACAATTGAAATATTTCTGAGTCATGAAAATGACTTGGAACAACATGAGGACTTGATGATTGAATCATCGAATGAGATCATGAGGTCTTGTCATTTTACAACTCACAGGTTGTGTGTGAATGCAAGGACTACAGAAGAAAAACCATCTTATGGAACTGCCTCAAATGAAGCTGAAAGTTTCCAAGCAAAGTATGATGATGATTGTCTTTCAAATGGAGATCAATTTGAGTTATTATAGTAGAAGGAGTTCATAAAATCCTTACTTATTGGAGGAAATATCTTCCATAGAGATGAGACAATTATGTCTTATGATAAGAAATTTTCTATTGGGAAGAACAATAAGAAATTGATTTTCTTAAATGGTGAAAAGGAGAGTGATGGAAAGACATCTAAAACTATCACAGAGATGGAGGATCAGAATTTTATTCTAATCAAGAATGAAGAAGTAGTGTCAACAAGAATTTATACTCGTGACAAAGAAGAAGATAGTGAGGATTGTACAGAGATTTTATGAGAAATTCCGAGTGAGATGGAAAATTTATTGCATGAGTTAAGTCTTTTGGAGAAAAGGATAGAAAACCAAAAAGTAAGTGTTCAGGTTGTTAAATTAAAACTAAATGAGAATGAAGAAGTTCACTACAGTGGACAAGGACATGAATACATCATTGAAATAGATGATGTGCGGGAGAGACTAGCTGACAGTCGCGTGAATTCTTTTGAGAATTCAAATTAGCATACTAATGTCCTGACAGAAGAGGAAGAATTAGAGAAGCAAGCTGGATTGTTGCCAAAGGAAGAAAAGGAACAAAAGCCTTATGATTCTTATTTTAACAATTGTTTTATAATTACATGTTTTGATCCAGACAAGGAGCAGGAATTAGATGCTACAGAGGGAGATATCTTTAAGGATATTCAGGAAGCTTAGGTGGAAGCAATATCTACAACAGTACCTGGAGCAATATCAAGAGTAATAGCAAAATCTGAAGTAGAAAAAGTTGAGGAAAGTAATCAACAGTTTAAATATGAATGGACAATGTGCAGTGAGTTGTAGAATGTGAATGTACCAAAGTTAGTGGATAGCAATAACAACCTGAAGTAGAGAGAAAGAGATAGCAGAAAATGCCAGAGTATGGACCAGCCCAAGGATGTGTTGGAAAGGGATATTGAAGAACTATGGCAGGTGATAATGAAATAGTCTAGGCTAAGGAAAATGACAGGAGGAAGTGTGATGAATCAAAATTTAAAACTGATTGAAGAGAGGAAGATGAAACATAAGACAATAGACATACAACAACAACAATGGTGTAGAGATTTCAAACAGTTACAAACTAAAGTTTGGGACCCTGGAGGTTTTTTTTATCAACATATGAAGACACATGATCAGAAGATCATGAATGTTTTCTACCTTGGGAGTTTGATGCAGGAGCATTTGGCTCAAAAATATCATTGTACTTTCGTAGACATAGGGGGTCTTGTATTTTAAGAAACTTGGTTTCTTAAGTGTTAAATTAATGTAATTATTTAGGCTTTTGAGTGATTTTAATGATAGTAGGATTTAATTAAGTATAGTTAGGAATATTTGTAAATGTTCTCTAATGTAGGAGAACATGAGAGAATCAGGATAGTTGAGAGATTTAGAGATTTGAGAATTAATTGTAAAACTTAGATTAGTAGTTAGTTCATGATTTTGTGGATTTTAGAGGATCCTTAGAGATAGGGAAGAGATATTAGGATTTTTTTCAGGAGGTTATGGATCTAAACTAGGAATTGGTTGTAGAATCCTTTTGTATAAATGTAAGCCTAAAAGGCATAGTCAGGGGCTAGCTGGTTAGTTAGTCAGGTCGAGAGTTAGATAGGTTTTATTGTAAGCCTACGGGCATGTAGGAAGACATAAGCTGCTGATTAGAAAATCAGGCCAGAGAGGCAGAGAGTCTCATTATGTAATCATTTGGTTATATATATATAGAATTTAATTCCTGAATTTTGTGTGTGGATTGAGTAGTCGAAGGATAAATTGTGTGTGAATTAGAGTTTCTCCATAATATATTTATGCAAGTGGAATTCGAGTAGAACACAAAGAAGAAGCAAGGATGAAGGACCATGTTGGGTCACTTGAATCCATTTGAAGGATCATAGTTGATATTCAGGAGTGACACTGATTAAAGTATGTGGAGTTAAGTATAAGAGTGGTTGCATTGCAGGACAACTAAATACCCTAAACCCTGAAGTAAATCGAAACCACGTAAAAATGAAGTAAACAGAAGGACAAAGAAATTAAGTGATGATGCACAGGAGCCGATGGATCTACGAGATCAACGAACAAGGTTGAAGGTGATGGGTGACCAAGATTAAGTCACGTAATATAAAGTAAAAGAGATGAACGACAAATATTAAGTCAATCATTAGTCAAGGAAGAAAAGTGGTTTTATTTGTGTAGGTGTTTATCGGGTGAAGAAAAAGTGGTAAGGGGTCTTTTGGAATTCTAAGCTATTCCATTAATAAACCGACACGTAGCACTTGGGTGGAGAGAGAAAACCAATTTATCGGGTGAGTAAACATTGCACAAGATTCCTGTCCGATATCACTGTTAACCGTTGGATCAAATGGGTTCTAATCAACGGTGGAGGATCACTGATTAGTTTTGTTGATCAGGAAAGCCAACAAACGTCGAATTGAATGGTAAGATGAATGATGGAGATTAATGAGATAATGTTGAAGGAAAAGGCAGACATGATGAAGGTTTATTCAACGATCTTAAACCCTCATTGAATTCTAGCGATCGGGACCATTCATTGGTTCGTGTTCGGATGGTGATCATGCAGAGAAGTGTGTGCAGGTTAATACGCCAAGCGAACCCGATGGGTTAATTAAAGAAGTTTAAATTCTTTGAGATCTGTGGAAGATGAGTTAAAATTGGTGATACGAAGTGATAGCCATTGATCTGAAGGAGTGGAAGTTGATGGTGGAGGTTGAACATGGTGAAGGTGAGTGTCGACAAATGAGCAAAGGCCGTGGATTGGCAGAAAGGTAAGGCTTACCTATGTTTTATGTGAATTTCTATTATACGAGGGTTATAATAGAAATAAATCGGATTAAAATATTAGGGGTTAATTTTGGGTTTTAACCAAGGGGTATGGTTGATAATTACAGAGTTGAAGAATAACCCAAAGTCATAACCATGGACAGCTAAATGCAATATTTCCACTTAAAGAATTAAACCTTGGTTATAGGGGGGTTTTCACCATGGAACAGGTGATTAATTCTTTGGATCATTGACATGCAATTTTATTTGCATAATGTGGGTATTGTCAGCTTAGGCTAGCACTGGTTTTGGTATCAGAGCAGAATAAGGAAATTCTATGTAAAAGGTCTTTGATAAATTTAGAACAGAGTTATGTTTTAAGATGTGTATGCAGGCAAGAGGAGATCATATTTTAATCTGACAAGTAATATGAACACAGGGATAAAGTGTAGAGGAATTTACAGATGCAAGAAACAGAGAACAATCCATTCAAAGTGCAGGAGAATGGTAGAACATGATCATGCAGATATCTTGAAGGTAGTAGCCTAGGATGGTGAGAAGATTGCAGCAACCTAGAGCAAGGAGTGCTCAATTGGTTCCAGAGTTAAGAACTAGAGAGATGCCAAAAGACTAAGCTCAAAGGAGAGAAGCTTAGTGAGGCATATGTAGCAAGAAGGAGACTTGTTACTATAGAGGTATTGTTGCAGCTCACAAAGGCAATTCCACAGAGGATGTGGGTAGAATTGCTAAGGGATAAAAGAAGTTGGTAAAAGTTTCTGAATGAAAGCAGAATGTGGTAGAACCTTGAGGAATTCCAACAGAGGTTGGATAAAGATGACAGTTATGTTCTTAAAAGGTGCAGATGAGTTGAAGCCTAGAAGGAGCAGAGAGAGGTGCTCAAAGAGGTTCCAGAGACAGAGAACCAAGTGCTTACCAAAAGACCAAGCACAAAGGGGATCTTGGTGAGGTAAGTGGCACCAGGGAGGACTTGTTGTTGCAGAGGCTTTAATGCATCTCATAGTGAGTGATTGAAGAACTCATAGAGATGGTGAAGAAGATGACTACTAATAGTCATAGTGGAGGTTCTGGGGAAGAACACAACAGAAGAAAATTGAAGAAAGAAAATACCAAAGCAAATGGGAAGAGAATGAGTAAGGAGCAACGTGACAAAGAGATTGTTGAGTTAGAAGAACAACTCAGTGTATTGAGGATGATACTGGAGGAATGCTAGAGACAAGGTTGGGTCTTGAGGAAAAAGGTAGTGAAGTGGCCTAAGTTACAGAGAAGGCTAGAAAAAAAGCAAGTGAAGTGGCTAATGGAAGAACTTAGAGAAGCTAAGTTGGAAATGGAAGTTTCGATTTGTGAACTAGAACAGGGTGAAGTTCTAGGTGAAGATGAGGACTTGAAGACTGAAACTTCAAGTGAGACCAAAAGGTCACATGATTTTAAATCTGATAATTTGTGTATGTTTGTAGGTGAAACAAGTTGTTAGCGCTTGAGATTTCACCCTAGGCTGAGGAAGGTAAACCTTCAAGGCTACATCAAACCATTTCACCTCGTAGCTAGCCCTACGACGTATGAGAAGGCTCTCTCGGGTCAGATTTGATAGATCTTTCAATATGATTAGGTTGACCAATTAAGAATAAAGATTTTAGGCTAGTAAATTGATAGGGGGGTTGATTTAATGATTTTTGGGGTTTTTGGTGGCAATTGGAGGGAGTGCAATTCAGGGTGCGGGGATTGAGCACAGTTTTTGCAGGGGGATCTTTGGGGCAAGGTAGGAGTGGGCGCTGATGCCTTAATCTGAGATGGATGATCAAGGATGATAGAGGAGGAGCTAAAGAGGGCAAAAAACCATTTTGAATCCTCTCTAGATAGTAGAAAACATAAATATTGAACAAACTAAAAAGCTGAGCATGTCAAAGCATGAATTCAAACTTTACCACTTCATCTGTCCAATTAGAAGCAAAAGAGAGATGTGGAATACATAAACAAACTTACAAGAACATGTAGAGAACACACCATCAACACATCAATCCACAAGAATCCACAATGATGTCTGCAAAATCCTGGCCTTCCTTTCCTTAAATTGCAGAAATAGATGTACAATACACAATAAAAACTTTCTCCCACAAGAGTCCAACCATGAAAATGAGAAGGAGAGAGCATAATATAGACCATCTAGACCATCTAACTCCTTTCCCCACCTCTAGGGGTCGAGCTCAGCTTCCTAGGGGCAGTTTGAACTAATTCTAAATTAAGCACTAGATAATAGGCAGTCCAACAACTTGCCTCTATTACTTAGCTAACTGATTCATGCATTAATTATTCACTTTTTACATCAAGGAAGCTTCTAGAAGGGTAAAGAGAGATAAAATCTATCAAAGTGCCATGAAAATATTACATTTATCCATCATCTACAAGTAAAAATAGTCAACCATAGTCAAAACAGTGTTTTTTGACAAAAAAGGTCAATTCTGGCAAAGCTGGCTCGAATGGTCGCGCCCCTTGTTCAAATGGTCGCGCCCCTTTGCAGCAACTTTTGAGTGGGTTCCACTAGTCCAAATCAGGTGCAAGATGGCTCATTGGAAAGCTTGGTCTGTCTACTTTCCATCCCAAGTGGAATTTCTGAATTTGGAGTTGTTTTCCCCCCTCAAAAACCATTTCTCCCAAGGTCACTTTCTGCAACTCAAAAAGTGGGCAGAAAGTCATTTTTTTGATGTATTTTGAGCTTTTGGAGGCTCAAATCTCAAAATCAGGCTTCTCCCAAGTATTGGTAATTTTTCTCTTTGCATGCCCTTTCCAAAAATGCCAAGTTTTCAAAATTCCGAGTAGTCCTCCAAAATGGTCTCACCCGGGGTGAGACCATTCCACGGGAAAAACCTGTAATTTTACCAAAAATTTGCAAAATGCTCCAAAATTCTCAAAATTTTCAGATTTTGATGCTAGATCAAGGCTGATCAGTACCATGATGAGTGAGGGATGCCTCAGCCAAGATACGGAGTGGGTTTGTCCTTTTCTTCTTCTTCTGGGCCTCTGACAGCTTCCTTTGGAGAATTTTCATTTTAGCCTTGCAAACATGCAATCTTGCCCAATAGTGTGTTTTCATGTTGCGTAGCAGCTCTTTGTCACGATTTGCCTTCTCCAACAATCTCTCCAAGTGTGCATTCACACTGATAAGCATGGACTCCCGATCAGCAGGCAATGGGTCACCGGGCCTCCTACGGTTCAAAGTTCGATCATTGCGGATCCTCCATAGCTCATCAAGTTCTTTTTCTTCTTCTAATTGTTTGGTGCGCTGTTCTAGATAAGTGATGGTCCATTGAGCCATTTGGAGCTTTTGCTGCAACACGAGGTTCTCCTCCTCTCTCTGCCTGATAATCTCATAAAAATCTGAAGGAGGAGAGCGGGCATCACGACCAATGAAATCATCATGTGCCTCGCCAACTGCCTCATTCTCAACCATGGGCTGCTTGCCCTCTCGTACTGCCTGTGCTGATGAAGAAAGCGAGGCCCCTTCCACCTGGTGTGGAGATAACACTCGCTGCTCTGAAGATGATGACGAGACCCCTTCCACCGGCTGTGGAGAAAGTACTCGTCGAGCTGCTGCAAATAAGGTCCTATGACCTCTCTGATATGTGACCCTAGGAGAAGAAGCCATGTGTCTCGGAATGCTGGTCTCGGGCTGATGTGATGGCCCTCCCTCCTCGTGAACTGCCTCTGGCTCTGGATGTGGCTGTGTAAAAAACTCTCGGGAGATAAAATCTGCCCAAGGAATGCCCTGCTGGCTCAGCTGATAGGAAACTACTAGCTGAATAAGACCATGATGGCATAGGCTCCGAAGTTGCTGTACTAGGGTCTGTCTCTGAAAGATAGAGACCATCCTCTGAGTGTCGTGAAATAAGTATGCTGAGATGTTCATCATCCTCACTCTGGTGAAGTGCATTAGCATGCGGATATGACCAGGACCTACCCGTGAGAATCTCCCCTCGCATGTGAAGTAGTGCATAATGAGTCTCATGATATCTACATACTCTGCTCGGAGGAACTTGATAGGAAAGTTCCTTGTCAAGTTACGCACATGTGTAGGCCTGACATATGGCTCATAGTATACTAGATCCAGCCACTTGTGCTTCGGCCACACCTCACCCACATTGGGTATCCCGGTAGCCTCTGTGATAGCCTCTGGAGAAAACACAAAATTCACCCCTGCAAGGGTGACCTGCCTGTCATGGAGATGTAGGACAAACAACCGGGCCAACTCTCTGTGATGCTGAATGTGTGACAGCCTCTCACAAAACTGATAACAAGCCATGTGCTGAAAACAAGCCACTGCCAATGGGCAAGCCTGCAACTCTGTCAATGATGTGGGCTCTTCTCTTCTGTGGTGACCACCTTTGCCTCCCCTACGAGGCCTCCGCTGTGTCTCAATCTCAGAAGATGATGATCGGTCATCACCTTGCTCATTAGTCTCAGTAGTTGACATGGTGTTGTTATTGAGCAAGGTGGAATAAACAAGTCAAAATGACCGCTGCCCTGCCTGCAAAATGCTGTGAAGTATGCTGTTTTCAAGGGGAAACATCATGAGGGACGTGTTGGGGAGGGAATTTACATATAGGAAAGGGAAAAAATATATATAAGCAGGGAATTTTGAAGGAAAACATCACATAATGCTAAACATGTCATTCCATCTTTCAACGTTTGCAAATCAATACTTTATTTAGGGAAACTGTGTTTTTTAAGCATCAAGGGAAAGGACAATGAAAATCTTCATGATGAAGGGGAGGATGTCATGGGCATAGGGGGATAGGGCAGCATCACTTATGTACAAGTAACAGGCAGCTCATTTCATTTTTCTTTTGCATGTCCTTGAGGAGCATACTCTGTTTTTTATAACTTTTGGAATGGCCATTTGATGCTTTGGGAAACAGGGAGTTAGGGTATTTGATTGCAAGAGGAAGGGAGAGGGGATTGCTGTGATTATGTTACAATGGAAGGGAGAGGGAATTGGTAATTTGGGAATTAGGGAAAAGAGAGGATATTAGGAATTAGGTTTAGGGGGACAATGAAACCTTTTTAATAATCACTGCCAACTAATTTTCGTAACAGCAATTCATTTAGGACAGTGGCAGCTTCATCATGCTTTTACCATGGGGAATTAGGGTTTCACTGTGTGCTTTGATCGTAGGGAGGGACATTCAATTTGCATAAGGAGTTTTGCATGAAGGGAAATGCAATTAAATTAGGGTTTTAATATAGGGAATAGATAGGGAAAAACAGAGTTCTAGGAAAGGGAGATGATACCATGTTACTGCAAACTCTAACCACAGCAAGACTGCTCTTTTTGGATAACTAGCAGCTGATACCTTTAATGAATTTTATCATGAATTTTACACAGCTTGTAACCTTTGACATCATACAGCAAGATGACATTTTTCTTTATTTTTTTTTTAAGGCTATGCAAATGGTAATTTTCACTGTTTTTACAATTTCTTGTGTGCATGCCTTGTCATCACTTTTCTTTTTGTTTTTTACAATGTTTTCCTTTTTACTTTGTTGTGTATACTAGTGTTTAGGTTTTGAGCATATAACATGGTAAAAAATTAGGGTTTGAAATGGTTTAGAAGGGGTTAGGGTTTCATAGGATTTGGGGGTAGGGTTTGTATGGTTAATTTGCAAATATGATTAATGAATATGACATTTTAACACTTGTGATTTAACATGGGAAAATCATGGAAGGGAATAAAGGAAAAATCACCTTGAAAAACGAACAAACTATCAAAGCATATGCTTGCAAAACAACCATCATTTAACCTATTTTTCATTGTTTTCTTGCATGACAAAACATGACCATAAATCTCCTTTGAAACCATCACACACTCATAAACTTGATAAAGGAGGCATACCTTGGAAAAAACCCGAGCAAATTTGGAGAAATTTGGAGTTTGGATGAATTTTGGTGAGTTTTCTGTGCAGGCGGACCAAATGGTCGCGCACCACCCTGGAATGGTCGCGCACCACTGGAATGGTCGTGCCTGTGTAAATTTACACAGGGAAATGCTCGTGGAATGGTCGCGCACCACCCAGGTGGTCGCGCACACCTGTGGAATGGTCGCGCACCTTCCCAAGCGCTGGATTTGCAGAAAATTGCCACGAAATCGCCTTCTTTGCCTCTAGCACGAAATTTTCACTTTCAATTGCACAATAAGAGTGACTAAAGAGGGAAGTTAGCTTTTATAGGGTCATTTTAAAAAAAATTTAACTTTAGAACCCACTTTCTAATGTTTTCAACTTGCTTTTCTTTTTAACACTGTTTAGAGTCTTTTTGTCCTGAAATGAGCTCTTTTGATGCGTTTGACTCCGTTCTTTTTGCAGGTTGACCGCCTGATGGACTGTAGTGAAGGAACCAGGGTTGTTGCCGGCACTTTTACAAATTTTTGGAAATTTCTTTATTTTTACAAATTCCTCATGGCCTTGGACTTAAAAACAGGGTTTTTTAAATCCAAGGCATAAAGTGAGCTATAGCTGAAGAAAATGATAATGAAACATATGTACAAAATTCCTTCCGGCTTGCTGGGCACTTACTGACCATGACTCATTACCTTGAAATGATTTTGACTGAAAACCCTAGACCTAAGACCATGGGATCTCAAGACAAAAAAAATAAGAACAAGCATGACTCAATTACATTGTTGTATGACCTGATCCAGCAAAGCCAAGAAGGGAACAAAGACCAGCTCCTCCATTCAGTGTTATGGCATGCCTAGTGGGATGCAAAATTGACACTGATGAGACACCTATAAATGCATATGCAAAGAGTTATTGATCACTGATGGAGGGCTCAAGACCAACACTAACACAAGTGAAGAAGGACAATTTGCTGATATTGACATAAAGGAGGATGAAGAAAGGAAAAATGTAATTTTTGTTCTGAAAGAAGATGATATATATAGGTCTCATGTAAATACCTATACACAGTTGGGAAAATGTTTTACTTTTCAGCATATTGCAAGGACTGAAAGTAGAGGAAGTTGGACTCATGAGGATGGCCAAAAGCAAGAAGAAGTGGAGAAGGATATCAAACAATCAAGTGAAGGACTTGATGAGATTGAAGAGAAGACCATTGAAATATTTATGAGTCATGTAGAGGACTTGGAACAATAGGAGGGCTTGATAATTGAATCATCAAATGAGATCATGGGGTCTTGTGGTTTTACATCTGACAAGTTGTGTGTGAATGCAGGTATTGCAGAAGATAAACAATCTTATGGGACTGTCTTGAATGAAGCTGAAAGTTGCCATGCAAAGTATGATGATGATTGTCTTTCAAATGAAGATTAAATTGAGTTATTACAAAAAAAGGAGTTCATAAATTCCTTTCTTAGTGGAAGAAATATCTTCAGTAGAGATGAGACAATTATGTCTTATGATAAGAAATTTTCTATTGGTAAGAGCAATGAGGAATTGATTTTCTTAAATGGCGAAAGGGAGAGTGATGGAAAAACATCTAAAACTATCACAGAGATGGATGATCAAAATTTTATTGTAATCAAGAATGAAGTAGTGTTAACAAGAAGTTATACTTGTGACAAAGAAGAAGATAGTGAGGACTGTACAAAACTCTTAGGAGAAATTCCAAGTGAGATGGAGAATTTATTGCATGAGTTAAGTCTTTTGGAGAAAAGGCTAGAAAACCAAAAAGTAAGTGTTCAGGTTGTAAAATCAGAATTGAATGAGAATGAAGAAGTTCACTACAGTGGACAAGGGGAGGAAGACATCATTGAAACAGATAATGTGGAGGAGAGACTAGCTGACAATCTCGTGAATTCTTTTGGGAATTCAAATCAACTTACTAATGTGCTAATAGAGGAGGAAGAATTAGAACAGCAAGTTGAATTATTGCCAAAGGAAGAAAAGGCACAAAAGCCTTATGATTTTTATTTTAACAACTGCTTTATAATTACAGGTTTTGTTGCAGATAAGGAGTAGAAATTAGATGTTGCAGAAGGATATATCTTCAAGGATATTTAGGAAGCTTGGGTTGAAGCAATATCTACAGTAGTACCTGGAGCAATATCAAGAGTAATAGCAGAAGCTGAAGTAGAAAAGTTGAGGAAGGTAATCAGCAGTTTAAATATGAATGGACAATGTGTAGTGAGATGCAGAATGTGAAGGTACCAAATTTAGTGGACAACAACAACAACTTGAAGCAGAGAGAAAGAGATAGTAGAAAATGGTAGAGTATGGACAAGCCCATGGAAAGGGAGATTGAAGAACTATGGCAGGTGATGATGAAACAGTCTAGGCTGAGGAAAATGAGATCAAGAAGTGTGATGAATTAGAATTTGAAACTGATTGAAGAGAGGAAGATGAAACAAAAGACAACAGACATACAACAACATCAAAGGTGCAGATATTTCAGACAGTTACAAACTAAAGTTTAGGACCCTGGAGATTTTTTATCAACATATGAAGACACATGATCAGGATATCATGAATTTTTTCTACCTTGGGAGTATGATGCAGGATCATTTGGCCCAAAAATATCGTAGTACTTTAGTAGACAGCAGGGGTCTTGTATTTTAAGGAAGTTGGTTTCCTAAGTTTTAAAGTAATGTAATTATTTAGGCTTTTGAGTGATTTTAATGAGAATAGGATTTAATTAAGTGTAGTGAGGCATATTTGTAAATGTTCTCAAATATAGGAGAACATGAGAGAATCAGGATAGTTGAGAGATTGAGAGATTTGAGAATTAATTGTAAAAATTAGATTAGGAGTTACTTCATGATTTTGTGGATTAGAGATGATCCTTAGAGATAAGGAAGAGATTTTAGGATTTTTTTAAGAAGATTATGGATCTAAACCAGGAATTTGGTGTATAATCCTTTTGTATAAATGAAAGCCTAAATGGCATAGCCAGGGGTTAGTTGGTTAGTCAGTCAGGTCAAGAGTTAGATAGGTTTGATTGGAAGCCTACGGGAAGGTAGGAAAATGGAAGCCGTTGATTAGAAAATCAGGCCAGAGAGGTAGAGAGTCTCACTATGTAATCATTTGGTTATATATATAGAGAGAATTTAATTCTTGAATTATGTGTGTGGATTGAGTAATCAAAGGATAAATTGTGTGCGAATTAGAGTTTCTGCAAAATATATGTATGCAGGTGGAATTCGAGTAGAACACCGAGAAAAAGTAGGGATGAAGGATCGTGTTGGATCACTTGAATCCATTTGAAGTAACATAGCTGATATTTAGGAGTGACACTGATTAAAGTATGCGAGGTTAAGTCCAAGAGTGGTTGTGTTGCAGGACAACTAAATACCCTAAACGCTAAAGTAAACTGAAACCACGTAAAAATGAAGTAAATAGAAGGACAAAGAAATGAAGTGACGATGCAGAGGAGCCATTGGATCTATGAGGTCAATGAACACGGTTGAAGGCGATGGACGACCAAGATTAAGTCGCATAATATAAAGTAAAAGAGATGAACGATGGATATTAAGTGAAGCATTAGTTAAGGAAGAAAAGTGGTTTTATCAGTGTAGCTATTTATCAGGTGAAGAAAAAGTAGTAAGTGGTCTTTTGGAATTCTAAGTGATTCCATTAATCAACCAACACGTAGCACTCGGGTGGAGAGAGAAAACCACTTTATCAAGTGAGTAAACATTGCGTAAGATTCTCGTCTGATATCGTTATTAACTGTTGGTTCAAATGGGTTTTGATCAACGGTAGAGGATCGCCGATTAGCTTTGTTGATCGGGCAACAACCGTTAGATTGAATGGTAAGATCAACAGTGGAGATTAACGTGAAATTTTTTAAGGAAAAGGCGGACGTAATAAACGGTCTTAAACCCTCTTTCAATTCCGACGATCAGGAGTATTCATTGGTCCATGATCAGATGGTGATCACACAGAGAAGTGTGCGTAAGTTAATACGCTGAGTGAACCTGATGGGTTAATTAAAATAATTTTAACTTCTTTGAGATCCATAGAAGATGAGTTAAAATTGGTGATACGACGTGATAGCCATTGATATGAAGGAGTGGAAATCGACGGTGGAGGCTGAACATGGTAAAGGTTAGTGTTGGCAAATGAGAAAAGGCCATGGATTGGCAGAAAGGTAAGGCTTATGTGTGTTTTATGTGTATTTCTATTATACAAGGGTTATAATAGAAATAAAGCGGATTACAATATTATGGGTCAAGTTTGGGTTTTAACCAAGGGGTATGGTTGATAAGTGCAGAGTTAAAGAATAACCCAAAGTCGTAACCATGGATAGCTAAATGAAATATTTCCGCTTAAAGAATTAAACCTTGGTTATAGGGGGGTTTTCACCATGGAACAAGTGATTAATTCCTGGGACCAGTGACATGCAATTTTATTTTCATAATGTGGGTATTGTCAGCCTAGGCTAGCACCAGTTATCAACAATACAACATTTTAACTTATTCGTAGAATTTTGACATTGGAAATGAGTCGAGAATTCAAAATAAATCCACAAAATGACCTACGGGACAAGGATAAATCTATGTCCAAAGCATAGGTTTTCAATAAATCTATTGGAAGAATTTAAAAGAGTGTTTTAGTTGGAGAAGGGATGGACCAATACAAACTCTATAGGAGAATCCATAAAATGGCTCAAAGGAGAAGGTAAATATGCAACTAGAGTGGATGTTCTATATCATACTAGACATGATGATGCTAGTAGGATCATATGCCAACAGTACAAGAGAGGTGAGGTTGTGAATGGAATGGACCAAATCCATACTATATCAAGGGTTGAGGTTATAGATGGGACAAAGCAAAGTCCAACTCTGTGAGGGAAGTAACATTGTAAATGGGATGAACCATAGTTAAATCCATGTGAGGAGTGACATTGCAAATGTAATGAACCGTAATCAAGAGATTTGAGCAAAAGAGAAAATAATGTGATAGGGTGGAACATAATTTGAAATAAAATCCACATAATCCCCAAGTACTTGACAATCATGGCTAGTAGTGATAAGGTTTGTGAGGTCATTGGAGTGACATGATTGACAGAAGATGTAAAAACATAGTTACCAACTTAAATTGACTATGACATAAAAACAAAAATAGTAGTCCAAAAATCCCATACTTTTAGGGGGGAAGACGAAAAAACATTGTAAAAAAAAAATCGCACTACTAATAGTATCACTTCTTTTAGGGTGGCTAAAATATTTAGTTGTTTAAAGTGGGAACCTTTACAACTATAGAAAAACATTAAATTGACTCTTAAGTTGAGAAATGATACTACTAGTAGAACTGTCCTTAATTCACTTGCAGATTCTAAAATATCCTAAAATCTAATGGATAAGAGCAAAGTCAAATAGTTGACTTTTCTCATGTTAGTCATATTTCCTGAATATTGTGGAATCTAAAATCGAGATAAGGAGGACTATTTTTATTTTATGTATTAAGTAATAACTTACTATTTTTATTTTATGGATTAAGTAATAACTTACTTGAAACCATGGCCTTAGCAACTAATACTATGTAGTATACCTAGGGGGGATAATATGGGGTATACCTAGGTGGGATCATATGGGGTATGGAGGGAGGTACCTAAGGGAATAATGTGATGTAATTGGCCATAGTTAATAAATAAAGTGGTTAACCCACATTACACAAGGGACCACAAGTAGTTAGAGAATAATGTGATAAGCTCATTGTATTAGATGTATGGTATTGAGATACCATGGTAATTACCCATGCTATTGTATGTATGAAGCCTATATACAAGCTAGAGACTCGCCATTGAGGGATGTTAAGTATTGGTTTGTATTAACAAACATTATCTTGTCGAGTGATATCCTTCCTTAAGGAGTGATTGTAAGGTGTTACCCTACCTCAAGGGTTTTATTAATAAAGAAGGATTTTCATTCTACCAATCTCATGTGTTATGTTTTCAAATTTTCTAAGTTTATTATAATTTTAAGTCAAATATATTACAAGTGGTATCAGAGATCTTTCTTGTGCAAAGAGGGAAGATGTTTTTTTCATTTCTTGAAAGAATCATTTTTGGGTGGAGAGAGTTTGCAGATCAAATCTGAAAATCTTGGTAAAAAAAAAATTCAAAAAGAAATAACATATCTGCATTCCTTGTGAAAAAATACCCAAATTTAGAAAAAAAAAATGATCGAATCAGTGTTTGGATGAGGGAGATATCACTGATTTAAAATTTGTTGTGTTGCAAAAAAAAAAATCTAACGACAATTCATGAACGATGGCTCTCCAATAATTTTTTTGCAGTTTCTCTGCATAATTTCATAGATCTGTTTTTAGATCTGAACTCCTCTTGAAAAATCATCCAATTTCAAACAAAAAAAAAATCAGTTAAATCGAAGTCCAGATGAGGGAGATATTTCTGATTTAAAATTAACTCTTTTTTTTCCAGAATTTTTTATGGCGGCTAGAAGGTGGTAGCATAGATTTGAGTTCATAGGGTGCCCAACTTGTGGTACATGGGATGATGCAAAAAATTCATTCCATTTCAAAAAATAATCTATAATATGGATTTTTTTCCATGGTGTCTAAGTTGTAGCCATTTTAAATTTGTCATACATATTAGGTAAAGTTTTTCAAAATCCTCATTTTACTTCATGGGTTCTATTGCGAATTTTTTTACAGGAAATAGATGATGGTGCCGCTATTGAAGAATACCTCAAATATAACAAGGCACTATGCCCAAAAGATTGGCGATCTCTACCATGGCTTTATTTCAAAGATGAGACTGTCATATGGGTGTACTCTCTTAACTATGATCATATGTAGACACTTTCCGGTGACGAATTTGAAAAAGTTCTTTTGGAAAACTTGTCTCATGCTACAAAAGAAGATAATGAGAAACATAAAGGGTTTTTTTATGCTGGTATCTCCTTATTAGAGGTTCATGGATGTATTCAGAAAGAGAAGATCACGGTGTCTATCATTGCTAGTTGCATGCATAATTTTATCAATATTAATTCAGAAAAACAAATGCAAGTTCGAGTTAAACATATTGAGCACACATAGGTTGATGACGATGATGTTCAAATTTATAAAGATTTGAATATTTCTATGGATAATTATGTGTTTCATTTTGATTTTTATACTTCAGATATATATAATGTGGATTTTGTTTGGTGATACCCTTGGATGGAATCTGTTGGTACTATCAATATTCATGTGAATAACAAATTCCCAAATCTCTGATATAAAAATAATAAAATAAGATTACAATATATTTATGTCACTAAATAGGCAGAGTCCAAGGATGACCAAGCAAAAAACTTTACATGTACTAAAAAACCTAAGGAGGAGTATGTGGTGGATGTAACAATGGAAGATAAGAAACAAAAGTAGGTACCATAGAAGAAACTTGATACCACTTAGGCTCCATCAAGTGGGGACTTAAAGGAAGCTACACCATCAATTAAGGCTTCAACATATCACGAGCTGCACCACCCACCAAGACAAAAAATAACAAGATGGCAAAGAATTAGTAGCAAGGCCGACAATAGTTGAAAGGCACCCATATAGGTGTGACAATCCACCCACAACATATCAACACAGAGGAACCACAAGAATTAGGTTCCATATTAAGAAAGCGAGGCATCATCTAGATTGAGTGTTCACCTTTCTTTGGGATGACTAGATGCATGTGCATGGTACCATTGGACTACTCTTTTGAGTGGATCTTATTATTTGTATTCTTCTCATGTTTCAGGGAGGAAACATTGTTAAAGGCGGTGGAATGTAGTATACCTAAGGGGGATAATATGGCATATACCTAGGGGGGTCATATGGAGTACAATGGAAGGTACCCAAGTAACAATGTGATGTAATGGGCCATAGTTAATAAATAAATTAGTTAACCTGCTTATGCAAGGGACCACAAGTAGTTAGAGAATAATGTAATAAGACCATTGTATTAGATGTATGGTATTGAGAGACCCGTGGTAATTTCCCATGGTGTTGTATATATGAAGCCTATATAGAGGCTAGAGACTCCCCTTTAAGGGATGTCAAGTATTGTTTTCTACTGACGGGCATTAGCTTGTGGAGTGATCTACTTCCTTAAGGAGTGATTGTAAGGTGTTACCTTACCTCAAGGGTTTTATCAATAAAGAAGGATTTTCATTCTAGTAATCTCTTGTGTTATATTTTGGGTATATTTTTCAAGCTTATTATAATTCCAAGTTCGATTTATTACAAGTTCCCAAGAAAGAGCTCTGATACCAGTTGTAATAGATTTGGCCTGCAATTATAATAAACTTGCAAAATATATCCAAAACATACCCAAAATATACCCAAAAAAAGGAGTTTTGAGGAAAAAAGGAAATAAAGAAACAAAAATTAAGATTTCTTGAAAATCAATCTTAAAAAAGAGAATAAAATAAAAGCATAAAGAAAAGAAAATTAGTTAAAAAAATACAAAATGAACACAAAACAAGAGGAAAACAATTTAAAGTTAAAAAGAAAATCCTAAACCTAAAATATAAATAATTTTAAAATAAATAAATTGAAAAGGAAAGGTATACGAAAATTATAAAATAAAAAATATTAATATAAAAATAAAAATAGATTAAATAATTAATAGAATAAATGTTAGAATAAATTGTTTTGTAAACAAACAATACTAATAAACATAACAAACAAAAACAGGATACTAAAACATGGGGAAGGCAATGCTAAACATCCCCAGCCCCCGACAACCCCCATCCATGCATATGTAGCCCACACCCATATTGGTAACTATCTCCCTCTTCTCAACCCTTCGACCTACATGCATGAAATCACCACCCATGCCCCTAACCATGTGCTCTTACCGCCCCACTCTCTGGGCTTTACTATGTGCCCCACTAGCCATAGCCAAAACAACATCAAACAACTCCCACCACACTAACCCTTCCCCTCTCCCACATCCCCCACTTTGATATATGCAACCCACAACTACACCCCTAATCCTCCCTAGCCACTCCCACAACTATAGGGCCCATTAGACACCACGACAATGGGCATCATTGTTATGGTGGGCAATGCGTTGCGTCATTGTGGGAATAGATAAGAGGGGAATATTCAAGGGTTTGAGTGTTAGTTTCATGCACATGGGTGGGGGATAGATGATGCTTAGAGTACCCTCCAAGCATTTTGTTCGTAATGTGTTTTTTTAATCATTTGTTTTTTATAAAAAAAATTGAGTCGTTTTTAAGGTTTTTTATTTTATTTAAAATAATAATAATAATAACAACTTAATTGTGAATATTTCCATAATTAGTTATATTGTTTCAAAATATTCCTTTAGAGAAAAATTGTGTTAAAAGTTTTGAAATATCTAATCCTTCAGTGGAGTTTCAATGGACACTACACCTATAAAACTATATTATAAAAAAGGTAAAGAGGGTGATTATTGAAATGGGAAGTCTAAAACGTTGGAGAGATAAGTTATAAAAATACCATAATTGCTTGGAACTTAGTGTGGAAAAGATGTTGTGATGTTATGTTATGGAAATAGTTTGACTTGGTCAAATTACATAAACAATAAAATAAAAATAAAAATAACATATATATCTTCGATATCATAGTTTTGTGATCGATATCGATCTTGAGAATGTCTTTCAGATTAATCACATTATTATTGTTTGGTCGACGTTTTGAACCATCTAATTTGATTCAACTTTGTCCCAATGATGAACCATGTTAGATGGTTCGAAACGTCGACCAAACAATAATAATGTGATTAATATGAAAGGCACTCACAAAAATAAAAATTAATAGTTAGAATAAAATAATGGTAAAATAGTAAATTTATTGATGGAGGTTTTTGGGCTGCAGGTTTTGCAACACATGGTTTTGTCCATGGTATTATTTTTTTATGTAGTATTATTATTTAATGTGAGACATTCACTCTAATAAAATAAATTTAGAAAATGAAAAATAAAAACTAAATAAATTAATAATTAATAATTAATAATCAAAATAAAATCAAGATAAAGTATTAATTTACTCTTGGAGGTTTTCAGACTATTTCTCACAACCCACGATTTTTCTTATGGTATTCTTATCTAATGCATCCTATTTTAAGGTATTTTTCTCTAATGTGACACATTCATTGCAACAAAATAGTTTAGCTAGATCAATATAAATCCTAATTTCCACCACAAGTATCAAAACCCTATCCAAATTTTATATCCATTTCAACAAAAAGAACCACTCAATAATGCCACACTACACAAAGACCTTGTAGCTTTGTGGATGCATATCTTCTAAGTAAAGCTTATGAAAAACAACCCTGTTGATTTTGTTACATATATTTCAAAGATTAGGTTTTTTTAGGCTATTTAGTATGTTAATCATTTTATTTCATATGTTTGAAATTTAAGCCTTGATTGTGAAGAGAAAGAATAAAAAGAAAAGGAAAAAAGAAAATTACATGCATACAGTCCTACATCTTAGTTATATTTTTCTTTCTTGCCTATGGCAATTGGTTTTACATTTCATTTTAAACTTTGCATCAAAATTCCTTGGAGTATGTTTCTCCCCAAAAAAATCACCGTAGTATGTTTCTCTCAAACCTTCATAAAAACTCTTCTAATTTTGTCCACATTTAAATTTATCAGAGTTGCTTAGTTTAGATGGTGTCAAATGTTGGTTTTAACCTCTCCATGAAAATTCACTAGAATATGTCTCTGATATGTGAAAAATAACTTACTCCATATACAATTATTATTGAGCTTTTTTAAGTATAGATGTTGTAGTGAAAGTAATGTGGGTGGAACCAAGACTAGAAAAAACACTACTACTAATAGTAGTATGAGTGGTCACAACAACAATTTGTCTAGTGGGAATATTGTCTCATCCTGTGCTTTTAGAGGTATTTAGAGTAGCCATACTCCCACATTTTGATCAATCAATCATATAGTTTATCAAACTATGTTCAATATAGAGTAAGAGTGCTGGATAACCATAAATTTTGTTCATCGTTACACAAACCATAAACATCAATGAATACTCCGCTCAAGTGATCAAGTTCTTAGATAATCAATCAATCAACTAATCACTCAATCTCCCAAATAATAAATCAATAAATTATTATATCAATTATACCATCAATTAAAGAATAAAACATGTGTAAGTACAACCAAACAAGTTAAAGAACATTCAAACACCAAAAATTCCAAATCAGCGAAATGTTTATATCCAAGAGTATAGTTGTCTATATTGTAAATTGTATCCAAGAGTATAGTTATCTATATTGCAAATGGTTGCTTCTAGAGGTGCTCCCTAAACCAATTAGTAAGGGATGTCATCATATCATGGGTGCTCCCTAGACCAATTAGTAAGGGATGTCATCATATCATGGGTGCTCCCTAGACCAATTAGTAAGGGATGTCATCATATTCGGCTAAACATGTAATGTCAGGTTAAACATTTTGACTGGATCAAAATAAACAAAATAAGATTAAAATAAAATCATACCAAAACTTTAATTTAAACAAATATATATATATATAATATAATAAGAAACATAAAATCAAAATAAAATGAAGATCAAAATTATCTTTATAATTATAATTAATAATTAAGCTAACTTAAATACATCTTAATTTCGGATCTACAAGTGTTGAGAAAGACCAAATCTCTTTTCACTCTAAAAAATGTATACATCTCAAGAGATTTAATGATTCTCAATATCTAGATTCAAAATTAAATGGATATAAATTAGTGTGAAAAATATTATTAACACTATGAAAAGAAACACATTAAAAAAATAAAATACCTATTATAAATAAATAATAAAATTATTTTATATGAAATAAATTTAAAATTATCAATCAAATTATATATATATATATATATATATATATAAAATCAATAATTTAATTTTAAACAATTTAAAATATATTATTATAAGATATGATGTACAAATTAAACTTAAAAATATTAAAATTACTAATAGATTAAATTCATATCAAAAGAGATAAGAGGGAATGCTCATGCATTTAATAAAGATTAGAATTGAGGAAAAGGGATGAACAATGGACCTATATTAAAATAAAGGAAAAGGATGAACAATGGATATATAGAAAGCAAATTTAATATTTTAGTTTGCGTAAAGCCGATGAGATTGTTTACATTTAGAAAAATATTCAGCAATAGCCAACTTAGAGAGATCTGGTTATGGGAATTCTGAACAATATGTTCTTTGAATAGTGGTTAAATGTGACTTCATTGATCAATACGTAAATTGCTTCGAGAAAAGGGAATTTAATAAACGACTTGTGCCCATATAGTATCTCACTTATCCTCGCTAGTCCAAAATAATTGCTTATATGATTTAAAGATAGTTTTGATATATTCCTTTAGTTATAGTCTTGGAAATAAGATTGGATTTTGATGATTATTTTAATATTTAATTCAGTCTTTCTGGTTGTAATACATCATCTTTTTATTTAAATAAATATGGGCTACGATTTTTTTTATCTTTATCTAAATTTATTATTGAATTTTTCCTTTTCAATGTTATTTTAAAAGACATTAATTAATTAATTTCTAGGTAATTATTTAAGAGTTATAAAACTACAATTATGGGTATCATTCCTTTCCCATTTGAGGTTTAATTTTAAGGTTTTTACATAATTGTGAACGCTGCAATTTCAAATAACTGAGAGTTTTTTCACCTTGAAAAATGGTAGAAGTCATTTTTGAAGTTTTTACGGAATTTTGAACCCTGCAACTTCAAATAACTTAGAATTTTTATCACCCATATAACTTAGAATTCTTATCACCCTGAAAAATGGGTGTTACCAGTAGGGCAACTTTTTAATTGCATAATTACTAATGGTGTTTTGAGTAAGTCATAGAAAAAATTAGTAAATTTCTTCTTAGATTTATGACTCTGTAATTAGTGAATTTCTTGCTAAATTGATAACTTTATAATCGATTGTATTTATAGGTTCATAATGATGACAAGCTTGGTGAAAGTAGCGGAATCAGTACACATGTTGACACTAAGAAGAATAATTGAGTTTTGATTATAAGCCTAAAAAAATCACCTACAAGCAAGCTCGGCATACTAGGCAAGTTCTGATTCGATTAAGAAACCAATATTGATCGATCAGGAAACATTTCTCGATCTGACACATAAAAAAATGATATAAATATAATCGTATCACTCATGAAAACAATAAAGAACTCACTAGAAAACACATTTATAGAAATTGATAGTCTCAACATGGTGTTAGATGGAACCCATGAAGGGTAGCTATATTCTCACCGTTGAAGTACAAATATTTAATTATATTTAGAATATTTCATTTGTAATTGCATGAAGGTAACATTGGATAAAGAACGAACTTACTCTGTAATTGGTTTTAAATATTATCTATATATATATATATATATATATATATACATAGCAAAGAAGATTACCACAAAATATGGAGAAAATAATATTTTATGAAGTAGGAATATTTAAATTATAGGAAAAGTGAAAATACCTTTTGATAATCGTTATAGTGTATTATTTTTTAATATAAAAAATACGACAAGTCTTTGTTCCTTAAAGTTCTCTGGCATCACAGTCTTTATCACTTGGAAATTAGCTCACATTAGTTGTTTTTATTGGAAAATCTCCAACGTTGCTGTAGATTTCGTCATCATTTGTGGGAAACAGTAGCAGTTTTGAAAGAGTGTAGCCACGAGGAAGATTAGCCATTCGATTTCGATGAGGTGGATCTGGCATGATATATCAATACATTTGTTGCAGATACACCATTTCTACTTATAAATTACAGGTCACGTCGACCTGCTTGTTCACTGGCCAAAGATTTATTGCTGTAACTATTCAGTTGACCAGTTCTGTGTTTATTCCCAGCAGAGGAGATCATCAGCGTTTGTGTCAGTGTGTACGTATTTACATAAAAAGAATATGCGGTATGGGTAGATCTATTTGCTGCGCAAAAGAAGGGCTCAACCGGGGGTCCCGGAGGGCCAAGGATATTATGATTCTGTTGGAATACATTCGAATTCATGGCGATGGTGGATGCAGAAATGTACCACTGTAGACGCAAATCGTATTGACAGGCTAAATAATGTGATGGAAATTTTTTTGCGGGCATTTAACGGTGTGGAAAGTGCTGTAACTTATCTTCGTCTCGACATAAAGCTGTGAACCAATTCTTGCAACGATATATCTGAATCGTCTTCTCAGAAATTGATACGAGGAGGATGACTGAAGATGGTGTATTCATGCTGTAAAATTTATTGATTCCGCATGCCAGGGTGTAGAATTTTTTAATAATGGCAGAGTACATGTGACGCACGTTTTAGTGATACACGTGGTCCTGGATAAAGGGATGGAGAGGGTTATTAACATTTTTGAAGTTATTAATGTGTATATGTCAATTTTGGATTTACTCAAGTACAAAATTTAATAACTAAGATATATTAATCTAATACATTAATAGAATTATACCTTCACAAATATTGATTGTTAATAGAAATCACATCAACCCCACTACAGAGTGCCGTAAATGCCCCTGATATAGGGTCTATATAACATTATATAACACGTCCCTGACATGGCGCCAATATAACACCATATAACACCCGCGTGGTGATGAGAGAGAAAAAAACACACAGCGTGTTATATGGTGTTATATCGACCCATGTTAAGGAGCATTTACTATGGTATAAGATACGAAATAAGAACCGCCGTTGAACAACCATGTTTACATGTAATATCCATGAGCAATGACGCACTTACTCCGGTTGTCACAACCTCTTGCTTGTTCAGTGAAAATTTGATAAGGACATGTTTACATGTAATATCCATGGGCAATGACGCACTTACTCCGGTTGTCACAACCTCTTGCTTGTTCAGTGAAAATTTGATAACGACATGTTTACATGTAATATCCATGGGCAATGACGCACTTACTTTGATAACGACATGGTTACATGTAATATCCATGGGCAATGACGCACTTACTCCGGTTGTCACCTCCTCTTGCTTGTTCAGTGAAGATTTGATAACGGTAATTTGCCTTTCGTGTCTCTTTTTACATTTTATATATATCCGCCACGGTGAGGTAGTCATGGAAGTAGTTATATTTAGAAAAAGAATTTTAGTATTGTTTCTAAATTATAATACTATAAGTTTGCGGAGTTGTTTTGTTATTTTGCTTCCCTATAGTTTCTGATAAAATATGGCTAGTTTTCGTATCCATAATCAAAGTGTGTTATGGATTTTCAAGATGTTAAATCATATATACAATGAAAAATCTATTTTAAACCATACAAATTATTGAATTGAATTCACAAAGGATAAAATCCAAAATGTTTAGAGATTTTTAGATGTTAAATCATATATACAATAAAAACACATTTTAAACAATATAAATTCAATAATTTGATACAAATTATTGAATTGAATTCACAAAGGATAAAATCCGAAAGGTTTAGAGATTTTTAGATGTTAAATCATATATGCAATAAAAGCACATTTTAAAGTATAAAAATGATGTAACTAAACTCCTCCGAGAAAACGTCGAAAACGTTAGATTTTAGGTTTCTGTGGAAGTTTTTTGCAGTGGTATGATCCGGATTATCCACAGTTTTGTGTTCATTCTCTCGACGTTTCAAACCCCAAAGAGGGTACATCATCATGACAAATTTAGATAGATAGAATATAAATGAAAGCATATTGAGAGAAGAGTCTATCTACTTGCGAATAAATAAACCTAGATCCCTAATTTTTAAAAAGCCGACACTTATATGATTCCTTATTTATTTTAATTTGTTATTATTTTATTTTATTTTATTTATCAAATTTTATTTAATTAAATTCATTATTTTACGTTGATTATTTCCTTTTTTTGGAACCTAAAATTATTTTAATTCATAAATAAGTTTAATTTAATAGTTTTTATTTACCATATTTCTTATTTAGCCCTAGTTTTATAATTAATCATTAAATTAATTTTATTTAAGTGACTAATTATATTTAATTAGAATAATTAAAATTGATGTAATTAAATTGATTAATTTTGATTTAATTAATCTAATTAAATTTAATTTTAATTTAAAATTAATTAAGAAAGTAATTAATTTATAATTCTTTCTATTGCTTTTATTTATTTAATTAATCAATTAATTTAAATTTAATTGATTAATTAATTATAATTAATCATTAAATTAATTATTTAATTAATTAATTAATTTATCTTATTTATTAATCAAATCTCTGATTATTATTAATTATTTTAGTTTAATTAATTGACTAATTATATTTAATTAGAATTAATTAAAATAGATGTAATTAAATTAAATTAAATTAATTAGTTTTGATTTAATTAATCTAGTTAAATTTAATTTTAATTTAAAAATTAATTAAGTAATTAATTTATAATTCTTTCTATTGCTTTTATTTATTTAATTAATTAATTTAAATTTAATTGATTAATTAATTATAATCCTTTTTATTGTTTTTTAAGTTTCTTATTATTATTTAATTAATTAATTATTTTTTTTTATAATTAATCAATTTAAATTTAATTAATTATTTTTCTTCAAGGCTTAACCTATTAAGCCATAATTGTCCAATTAATTAATTAATTAATTAATTAATCTTTATTTTTGTTTTAATCTCTATTTTTATTTAATTAATTTTTTTAATTCAGATTAATTAATTAATTAAAATGAAAACCCTGATACTATGCTTCCAAAGGACTGGAGGGGTTTATTTGTCTGATCAGGGGAAGCCAATTACCACTAATTTCACTCCCATTGTCCCTGTTGAGGTTCTGAGGAAATTTCATAATTTCGATGGCCTCTCTGATTTTTCTTTTATGATAATTATCCTCTCTTGCAATTATTTTAGCGTTCTCCAAACACATATGATGTTTTGTTTTGGACGAGTGTTCTGCAAGGGCTGATGTACGTGATCTCTCATTCTTTATGTCAGCCGTGTGCTCTTTTAGTCTTATTTTCAGAGATCGACATGTTTCCCCAATTTAACTCTTGCCACAAGAGCAATCAATCTTGTACACACCCTTGAGTTGTTGATGATCAATGTTATCCTTTACTGACCTCATCATTTTTCTTATAGTTCCACATGTTGTAAATTGAGTGCTTATGTTATTCTTCCATAAAATTTTTGCAATCTTATCTGTAACCCCTTGGATGAATGGAAGGTAAACTTTTCCATAATTTTCTTTCTTGTCTTCAGGAGGACGCCTGGAGAGAACCTTATCCTGAGCTCTTCTTAAAGCTTTCTTGATATTCCACTCTCTGTATCCAAGGTTTTTGAAGATAGAGGTTAAGTGTTCAATCTCCTCTTTTAGGTGATCAGGGTTAGAAATCCTATTATACTTGTATTCAAGCTTAAAATCATCCAAACTAATAATGAAATCTACATTGAAACACTTTCACTTGATTATCCTAGGCATTTGGGCATTTAGATAAACTTACTAGTTCATTGGTTTGAAATTTTTGGTTTCTAGTAGTCATTTTCTATTATTTTTTTAGCACATATTAATGAGACTCTTTAGATTTTATTACACTTTTAGTGAGTCCTAAAAATCCTCTACTTACTAAAAAATTTTTCCCTATGGCATTTTCACTTGATCAGGTTAGGCATTTGATAGGTTAACTAGTTCACTAATTATTGAATATCTAGTTTTCAGAGTAGTAAATTTCTACTACCTTTTATCACATCTTAACAGGGGTATTTTTAAGTGATTCTAATTGGGTTGAAGACCTATGGAATACTAATTAATAAAAAAAATTGTTCCATATCATTTTCATTCAATTTTATTAAGTATTCGACAAGTTAACTCGAGAAATATAAATCATGTAGCAATCTTGTAGCATCCTAGAGAAATTTGTTTTTGATATCTTCCTTTCCCATGTTCAATGCAAATTAATGGTGGAAATAGATTTATAGCCTATGAATACTCTCATACCACTTTGGTTGAGGCGAGGCTTAGTTAGGTCACCATTTGGCTCTTACATTTCTTGCTTCTTGAATGATGATTTTTGCAATTAGCCGAAATTTTATGTCCACAATTTACTTTAAGAAACATGCACTTTCCTTTTTGCAAAAGTATTCTAGGACCTTTATTTCCTACAAAATAGAATAGATTTCCTTTAATTCCAATTATTTTCTAGCAAGATAGATTATATTTTCATGGTTTTCATTGTGTTTTACATCTAAATTTTCTTTCTGTCATTCGCTTTGCAGCAAAAGTAGAATATATTTTCTTATTGTTATTCACCTTTTTTAAACTTAGGATTGACAACTTAGCTAGATATTTTAACATTTGAAGTTGTTCCATTTCCTTCTTTCACTTGAATCAAAGGGAGTCAGACTAGGAAGAGCAATGTGTCTTTTGCACATACAATGTCGAAACCTCTTAAGTTTGTATAAACGCTAGTCTGGTAATTTAAGTCGCTAGCCTTAGGAGTTGCAACATTTCTGTTTCAATACTAGGGTCATCAATTTTTGGCATTGTTGATGAGGAGGGTGTTAAATCAATAAATCTCTTATTCTTTGAATGATTCCCTCTTTCTTTTCTAAAAAACAAAAAATTACATTGAACATCTTTCATTGCAATGCATTATAATTCTCTTTCAATTTTTTTTATAAAAATAATATTAAAAAATATTTATTCAACACCATAAATGCCCCCAGTTAATCATGTGTATGTAGAAGAAGAATATTTAGAAAAGAAGTGAGAAGGCGACATGGATCAACCCTACTTTGTAAACTCATATTAGCAAGATATGAACTACCCCTCCTCTTTCATTACAAATTAAGATGCACAATTTCAACTTTGGTATCCACCTATTACCTAACCTTTGTCTCTGTGGTATTGTCCTTCCCAATGGGGTCATCCATATTCATGGTCTTATCCTCTTCAATGTGTCATTCCTCTATTTCATCCATATCAACACTAACCTCCTAAATGGGTTGATCCATAGTTCCCTCAGCATAAACAATATCCTCCATAATAAATGAATGTTTTCTATCCCATCCACCACCACCACAACCACATCCTCAACGTTAACCATTTTAAATACTCTCTCCCACTCAACTACCTGCACAACCATTTCCAAGCCCAAGAAATAAAGTAACTAAACCCATTTATAATGTTGAGGCACAAAATCTCGAAATAAATCCTCTTGATTCAAATGATATTCTTCTTAGATAAAAAAGAGAATTGGGAAGGAGAAATTTTGTTACTCCTATTGAAGAACAACATCCAAAAGAAGAATATCTAGAGGAGACTAAAGAATCATGGACCACACTTGATTCATATCATCCATTCGAGCCTAAGATTGAAGAATTTCTACTATGTTTGTCATCAAATCATTTATGTGTTCAAGGGACTAATCAGAAAAAAATAGAAGATTTGAACTGCATGGAAGAATAAGGCATACAATATGATCCAAATAAGAAAGTGAAGCAAGGGCATCATAGCTATATGAAATTTGTTTCTTGAAAATCGTTAAGCAGGAGCACCACTCCCTCCATCAACAGTTATTGACATCCTCAAAGTAGTTGGTCTCTCATATTTAGGTACATATCAAAGCATGTGTTTTGAGCATACAGACCATTTTATCTGTAATGTTTTTATGCACATGACTCCATTGGAAGTATTCCTATACTTGAAAGATATATATATATATATATATATATATATATATATATATATATATAAGTTGTGTATGATAGAGGAATAAGAGAAAAAAAAGGAAAAAGAGGAAAATAAAGTAAGAGAAAAAATAAAATATCAGGTGAAACCCTCCTTTGAGGCACCTCACATTAGCTCAATAATTGAAAACATCCTTAATATAGTTAGTGGATTGGAACAAAGAAAATAAAAATGAAAAAGATCCTAGGTGAAAACCTCCTTTGAGATGCCTAGTTATTGGTTGAAAGCCTCACTGAGGAAGCTAGTATGCCTAAAAAAGAGGAGAAAAAATGAAAAAATGAAATGGAAAAATAATTCTTTGCTCTAGGTATATCTCTCTGATGAACAAAATTTCTCTCCAAACGATGCAAGAAACAAGAACAAGTTAGCACCCTAAGAAAAAATCTAGTCAAGGGAAGTCAAACTTGAGCTTTCAGCTCCTTTGTGCAGATGCCCCAGCAAGACCAAGTACATGTCAATCCACCACCCTCATATATTTCGAACATCGATTGATCGTTCCCAAGCCTTTCCTATTCATTTTCTTCAATGACCTAAAGTGTTATAGTGAAGTTTTGTTTTGGTACAAGATTGTCAAAATACACAGTGCATAAATTATTTTTACCATATATAAAAAAAAACATGCGTTATTTTGTTGATATGATTCATGGGGAGATGCATAAGGATGATGGAAAAACGCTAAAAGAAATCCAACAAACTCCAATGCATAATTTTCGAGAAATTGGCCTCCACAACCTTCAACAAATTTTCATTTTCGTTTTCATTCAGATTCGTGCATTCGTTTTCCACAATTTTTTATTGGAATATGCATACGCATGATGGTAACATGGTAAAAAAATTTCAAGTCAACCCAATCTATTGTTTGAGAGATATGGGTTAAATAAGGTTGCTATAGGATTGACACAGTGTTACATGATTGACACAAAGTGCTACATGATTGAGATATGCTTAGGGAAAGTGGTAAAAAATGAATTTTTCCCTTGGGAAATGTGAGGTGTGATTAATCAAACCTCCTTCACCTCTCATCCAAACCATTTAACTAGCTTCTTATGAAGTTTCCACTTCTCTTCATGAAAAAGAAGAAAAAAAAGACTTTGCCTTCAACCCTTCTTCACGAGCTTTAAAAGCACTTGTTCCTATCCCTAGGTTCAGCATGATTTATCCAAGTCACTTAACGCAGTTCATGATGTAATATGAGGTCTTGGAAGGGACTATGTGACTACTACAGGAAGGAGACCAATCCTGTAGCAGCCTCCTCGGACCCAAGAAAACCATAGGCAGAGGATTGTTGCAACTCCAAAATGAAGATTTGGCCACCCTGAAGCATCAAGAGGGCATCGTTGAGATTTAAATATCTTGCACCATCCTTGAGAGGCAACTCCAATATCACTAATCCTCTCTAGTAGAAATATATTGAACACTAAAAAACCTGTACGGAAGAGAGACTCGATGAGTCAAATACATATTAAAAAACATCATCATATTGTTTTGTTAAAATGATTACTCGTACATGAGAAAAAGTATGGAAGATAGCACCTTCCGAGTCTACCAAATCGATCACTGGTTCAAAAACACCATGCATGCATCTGCAATGGCTCAACATTACGTATGTACATGTATGAATTGGTCTTCACCTCTCATGTTGAACATATTATGGTTAAAAATTTATTTTCAATGCATAAGAGAGAAGGTTCTTTAGGCCGAAGGTGTCCATGAGCCTTGCCCACCCTCGAACAATTAGATGAAGTTAACTGCCTCTCTTTTACCATACATGGAGAAACAAAAAAAAAGGTGGGTGATGAATACTAGGGTGGATGATTGAGCATTTGGTATAAATTGAAATGTGGTAGGTGGGGTGAAGCTAGCACAATGCGTTGAGCTCACCACCAGCCAAAAAATGGAATAAAAGTGGGTCCCAACTCCATTTGCAACAAAATTTCATTCCAAAAATGGTAAGAGATTCTAACTACATCATCAGGGGTTGACCTAGCTACATTTTGGGGTACCACAGACTACTACAGAAGAGCTCTGAGGTCAAACACTAGTTGTTATAGGATTAGAAGTTAGGGATACATGATTGCACATAGCTGCTACAGGATTTGAACTATGTGCTATAGGATGTAGACTATGTGATACAAGATGTAGATTGCGTGCTAGAGGATTGTCTCAAGAGGTGTAAATGAGACCAATATGAGTAATAATGGCCTCAAAAACCTATAATTTTGAAATAGTATGCTATAGAGGGGCAATTAATTGATCCTCCTCACCTCTTTGGAACTGAAAAGTTCGTAAAGTCTTGTAGAAACCCTTCAATGCATATCATATAATAGAACCCTAAAAACAAAAGGAACTGAAATGTGAAGTTTTTCTCTTGTAAATATGAGAATTATAATAAGAAGATGAACTTGTATTGTGATTGGCATGCAATTATTCCCCCCCCCCCCCCCCCCCCCCCCCCCCTCTACCACACTACCAATAAGTTAAGCAGGCTGGAGGCTCATGTGGCACATAAAAGATTGTATTTAGAGCTAAGGACGCCCGCCACTAGTGTTGGAGGAAAAAAAACCTGAGCTATATCTTTCATAGACCATTATAGAGGGGATATAGGACCTCAAAAGTGTTGTTACATGATTAGAATAGATTGCTACAGGATTAGAAAAACTTACTACAAGATTGAGACAATCTGCTACAAGAGAAGACAATGTGCTATAGGAAAGTCCACAAATCTATAAAAATCCTTATTTTGAGCAAGGTTATAACCAAAACCAAGGAATTCAAATGAGAAGCACCAAAAGGGAGGTAACTAAACATTTTTCCTTGCCCCTTTTGGACAAATTCCTGTAAATTTTTTTAGTTTTTCAACAATACATCCTATAGAAATTTTCAATAGAAGTGAAAGGAAGACGAATTATGGATGTTTCTTTTGAGTTGAGCATGAAATTTTGCCTCTTCTAAGCAACAAGAAAATTTTTCTTTTTACCTTTCTTTGAAAAACCTTCATTCCATAAAAACTCTAAAACTTATAGCAGAAATGGAGAATTTCCTTTCCAACTTTGAAAAGATGTATTGGAGACTATGAGGGGTGTCTTAAACTGTAGAAATCCAAAAACCATAAAGGGACCAGAAGGAATGTACGCATTCACCATAGGAATCAAACCAAAGTGATTAGAAGAGGCTTTCCAAGGGGTCTCTCATCTTATCCAGCTTATGTCCAAGGCCTAGAAGATGTTATAGAAGGGTAAGAAGAAAAAAATAGGTCTAAAGAGAAATTATAGTCAAGTTATGATTGATTTTTTGAGGTGTTATAGGATGTTACAGGTTTGCTATAGGATGCTACAAGATGTTTTGTATTTCTACAAGATTGTGTCCGAGGGTGTTTTGAGGGTTCCATACATGTCTAAATGGTGGGAAAAGTTTGTAGGATGTTTGAAAAGGATGTGGAAGACATTGTCAAACTTAGAAGTCTTGAAGAGACCATCTTGCATGAGGGGGAAAAGGCAGACTAATGGTCTTTGGAAAAACTATGATTTTTCTGTGCATAAACAATTTTACGAAAATTAATGAAAATGGAATGAGGGTGGCATGGGATATGGTGTGAATGAAATGGTGAAGCTACAACCAAGATTCTTAAGAGAAATGACTAAGAAATGTACAAGAGAGAGGCCATGAGGGCCATGAGTGAGGCATAATTAGGTCACTAAGTTGCTCATAGGATGAGCAACACTTTTAGTAGTGGGTATGATGGACCTCCAAATTAGATACAATTTGAGGCCCACCTGAGCATCTTTCAACACATTGAACCTCTCCTTTTGCATTGAATGACATATTTTTTAGTCTGATATGTTCATTAGTAAGGTTTATAGATAAATACATATTATGTGCCTAATATTGTTTATTTTTGTAGAATATTGTGAAAATATTCGGCATATTATGAAGACTTGGAGGATGAGATAATCTATGAACTTTGTCCCTACTATAGAATGGACCAAGATTTGATAATAAACGAACAAGATATTATGAAATTATTGAACAAATTTTGGAGCTCAATTGATTGAGAAAATCTAAGAATGTGTTCGCTGCAATTTAATGCAGATTCCTAGTGTTGGGAACCAGATCCACTTTTTAAGGTATTTTGGTGGGAAAATATGACTCTTTTCAAGGAGAATTATTCACCATCTATTTCTATAGTTATAAATTCAGATTTATCTCTAGGGTAATGCATATCGTAGTCCAATTGTGGAGAAAAATGTTATTTAGCAGCTCCACTTTCATTTCTAGCAGGGATGTACTTGGATTTATTCAAATAATGAAGTTTGGTGCCATTTAGAGCTTCTAAAGTTTGACTTCATTCATAAGACTCTGAGAATCCTTTGGACTCACCATCATAGGAGCCTTAGATCCCTTTTGGACATTTTGTTTATTTCCTTTGAATGCCTTTTTCACTTGCATCTCTTATTTCTATATTTATGATTCATATATTTTTTTGTTGTAGGTCATATTGGTTAGATGATTAAAGTGGGTTGTTTTTCAAGTTATTTTCAGATTTAAATGAATTTTGCATCTATAAAACAACTTTGGAAAGTCATATTTATCATTGAACTACTGATATTGATTTACTAGTTCACAATTCTAGAAATTTTGGAAGTCTCATGTAGCAAACTAGTAGTACTTTTATGCTAATTTTTAGCATGTGTTAATAAGATTATTTTAAGTTGATTTCACTTGTATTTGAGTTTAATAACATCCAACTTATTAAAAAAATTACCCCACAACACTTGCACTTGATTAGCCTAGGTATTTAGGGACTTAGATCAACTTACTAGTTCATTATATCAAATTTCTATTTTTTAGTAGTAATTTTATGTTATTTTTAAGCACATGTTAACAAGGTGCCTTTGAGTTTATTCCACTTTCATTGATCCCTAAAAGAATTCTACTTAATAAGAAATAAATCTACATAGCATTTTCACTTGATGAGGTTATGCATCTGATAGGTTAACTAGCTCACTAATTCTTGATGTTCTGGTTTTTAGAATAGTAATTTTTTGTCATTTTTTAGCACATGTTAACAGGGGTATTTTTGAGTGATTCCACTTGGGTTAGAGTCCTATGAAATCCTACTTAATAAAAAAATTTGGCTACTCTCATTTTCATGTGATTTTCTTGGACATTCGACGAGTTAACTCGAGAAATACCAATCGTGTAGCAATCCTGTAGCATTTTTTTTTTTTAATTTCCTTGCCTAAACTCACTCCAAATCCATTATAGAAGTATATTTATAGCCTACAAATTCTTTGAGACCACTTTGGTTGAGATGAGTTTTGATTGGGTCGTCATTTAACTCTCACATTCTTTGCTTCTTAAATGTTGATTTTAACAATTAGTCTAGATTTCTTTTCCGCAATTTACTTTAAGCAAAGTGTGTTTTCCTTCATATAAAAGTAATCTAGGACCTTTCTTTCTTGCGAAATAGAATAACTTTTCTTTAATGCAATTTATTTTCAAGCAAGATGGATAGATTTGCTTGGTTTTCATTGTGCTTGACATTTTTACAAATTTTCATTTTGTCATTTACTTTCGAGCAAGTAGAATATGTTTGGTTATTGTTATTTGGCTTTTTTGCAACTTAGGATAGGCGGCTTACCTAGATCTTTGCTCATTTGAAGTTCTTTCATTGTCTCCTTTCACTTGCATTAAAGGGAATCAGACTAGAAGAGAAAGGGAAAAGTGTTTGTTGCACATACAATGCCAATTTCTCTTATATTTGTACGAACTAGGTTTATAATTTAAGTCAATAGCCTCACCAATTACAATATTCTTATTACCATACTAAAGCTCGTCAAATGGTATATATATACCATCATAAAACTTAATAATCACTTTCATATTTAACTTAGCCATAACCCAAATTTAAAAATGTAAATATTAATAATAAGTACTTACAAAAAAAACTATAATCAAAACTTAAAATACTTTGTAATGTGCATTTCCCATCAAAAAGTGTTGATTCATTAAAAGACAAGGTTAACATGATTAAATTCAACTTCATGAGATCAATTTCTTAATGGAAGTGACCGGAAAGGTATCAACGTTTGATGGTACGTGAGAGTACTTTGTCTTCACCAAAACAGAACTTCACTATAACACTTTAGGTCATTGAAGAAAATGAATAGGAAAGGCTTGGGAATGATCAATCGATGTTCGAAATATATGAGGGTGGTGGATTGACATGTACTTGGTCTTGCTGGGGCATCTGCACAAAGGAGCTGAAAGCTCGAGTTTGACTTCCTTTGACTAGATTTTTTCTTATGGTGCTAACTGGTTATTGTTTCTTGCATCGTTTGGAGAGAAATTGTGTTCATCAGAGAGATATACCTAGAGCAAAGAATTGTTTTTCCATTTCATTTTTTCATTTTTTCTCCTCTTTTTTAGGCATACTAGCTTCCTCAGTGAGGCTTTCAACCAATAACTAGGCATCTCAAAGGAGGTTTTCACCTAGGATCTTTTTCATTTTTATTTTCTTTGTTCCAATCCACTAACTATCTTAAGGATGTTTTCAATTATTGAGCCAATCTCAGGCGCCTCAAAGGAGGGTTTCACCTGATATTTTTTTTTCTCTTACTTTATTTTCCTCTTTTTCCTTTTTTTTCTTTTATTCCTCTACCCTACACAACTTAAAACAAAATATATATATATATATATATATATCTTTCAAGTATAGGAATATTTCCAATGGAGTCATGTGCATAAAAACATTACAGATAAAATGGTTTGTATGCTCAAAACACATGCTTTGATATGTACCTAAATATGAGAGACCAACTACTTTGATGATGTCAATAACTGTTGATGGAGGGAGTGGTGCTCCTGCTTAGTGATTTTCAAGAAACAAATTTCATATAGCTATGATGCCCTTGCTTCACTTTCTTATTTGGATCATATTGTATGAATTATTCTTCCATGCAGTTCAAATCTTCTATTTTTTTCTGATTAGTCCCTTGAACACATAAATGATTTGATGACAAACATAGTAGAAATTCTTCAATCTTAGGCTCGAATGGATGATATGAATCAAGTGTGGTCCATGATTCTTTAGTCTCCTCTAGATATTCTTCTTTTGGATGTTGTTCTTCAATAGGAGTAACAAAATTTCTCCTTCCCAATACTCTTTTTTATCTAAGAAGAATATATTTGAATCAAGAGGATTTATTTCGAGATTTTGTGCCTCAACATTATAAATGGGTCCAGTTACTTTATTTCTTGGGCTTGGAAATGGTTGTGCAGGTAGTTGAGTGGGAGAGAGTATTTAAAATGGTTAATGTTGAGGATGTGGTTGTGGTGGAGGTGGATGGGATAGAAAACATTCATTTTATTATGGAGGATATTGTTTATGCTGAGGGAAATATGGATCAACCCATTTAGGAGGTTAGTGTTGATATGGATGAAATAGAGGAATGACACATTGAAGAGGATAAGACCATGAATATGGATGACCCCATTGGGAAGGACAATACCATAGAGACCAAGGTTAGGTAATAGGTGGATACCAAAGTTGAAATTGTGCATCTTAATTTGTAATGAAAGAGGAGGGGTAGTTCATATCTTGCTATTATGAGTTTACAAAGTAGGGTTGATCCATGTCTCCTTCTCACTCCTTTTCCAAATATTCTTCTTCTACATACACATGATTAACTGGGGGCATTTATGGTGTTGAATAAATATTTTTTTATTATTATTTTTATAAAAAAAATTGAAAGAGAATTATAATGCATCGCAACGAAAGATGTTCAATGTAATTTTTTGTTTTTTAGAAAAGAAAGAGGGAATCATTCAAAGAATAAGAGATTTATTGATTTAACACCCTCCTCATCAACAATGCCAAAAAGTGATGACCCTAGTATTGAAACAGAAATGTTGCAAGTCCTAAGGCTAGTGACTTAAATTATCAGACCAACATTTATACAAACTTAATAGGTTTCGACATTGTATGTGCAAAAGACACATTGCTCTTCCTAGTCTAACTCCCTTTGATTCAAGTGAAAGAAGGAAATGGAACAACTTCAAATGTTAAAATATCTAGCTAAGTTGTCAATCCTAAGTTTAAAAAGGTGAATAACAATAAGAAAATGTATTCTACTTTTGCTACAAGGCGAATGACAGAAAGAAAAGTTAGATGTAAAACACAATGAAAACCATGAAAATATAATCTATCTTGCTAGAAAATAATTGGAATTAAAGGAAATCTATTCTATTTTGTAGGAAATAAAGGTCCTCGAATACTTTTGCAAAAAGGAAAGTGCAGGGTTCTTAAAGTAAATTGTGGACAGAAAATTTCGACTAATTGCAAAAATCATCATTCAAGAAGCAAGAAATGTAAGAGCTAAATGGTGACCTAACTAAGCCTCGCCTCAACCAAAGTGGTATGAGAGTATTCATAGGCTATAAATCTATTTCCACCATTAATTTTCATTGAACTTGGGAAAGGAAGATCTCAAAAACAAATTTCTCTAGGATGCTACAAGATTGCTACATGATTTATATTTCTCGAGTTAACTTGTCGAATACTTAATAAAATTGAATGAAAATGAGATCGGACAATTTTTTTTATTAATTAGTATTCCATAGGTCTCAAACCCAATTAGAATCACTCAAAAATACCCCTGTTAAGATGTGATAAAAGGTAGTAGAAATTTACCACTCTAAAAACTAGATATTCAAGAATTAGTGAACTAGTTAACCTATCAAAGGCCTAACCTGATCAAGTGAAAATGGCATAGGGAAAATTTTTTTAGTAAGTAAAGGATTTTTAGGACTCACTAAAAGTGTAATAAAATCTAAAGAGTCTCATTAATATGTGCTAAAAAAATAATAGAAAATGACTACTAGAAACCAAAAATTTCAAACCAATGAACTAGTAAGTTTATCTAAATGCCAAAATGCCTAGGCTAATCAAGTGAAAGTGTTTCAATGTAGATTTCATTATTAGTTTGGATGATTTTAAGCTTGAATACAAGTATAATAAAATTAACATAATCTTATTAACACGTGCTAAAAATTAGTAGAAAATTACTACTATTTTGCTATATGAGACTTCCAGAAATTCTAGAATTTTGAAGTAGTAAACCAATATAAGTAGCTCAACGATGAATATTGATTTTCAAAGATTTTCTAAGTATCAATCGTGCTTCCGAATCTATAAATAACCTACAACAAAACTTACTTCATTTATTTAACCAATATGACCTACAACAAAAAAAAACTGTGGATAGTAAATGTAGAAATAAGCGATACAAGTGAAAAATACATTTAAACGAAATAAATAAATTCTACAACAGGGCTCTAAAGCTCCTAGGATGGCCAAGCCCAAGGATTCTCAGAGTCCTATTAAGGAAACCAAGCTTTAGAAGATAAAAATGGCACCAAACTTCATTATTTTAAACAATCCAAGTACATCCCTGCTACAAATGAAAGTGAAGTTGCTAAATAATAATTTTTCTCCACAAGAATATTGAGAAATGCATGGCCATAAAACAAAATTTGAATTGGTAACTATAAAAATATATGGGGAATCATTATGCTTGAAAGGAGGCAACTTTCCCCTCCAAAATCCCTCAAAAAGTGGATTTGGCTCCCAACACTAGGAATTTGCATTAAATGATGGAGAATACATTCCTAAATTTTATCAACCAGTAGAGCTCTAGAGTTTTTTCAATAAATTCATAATATGTTGTCCATTTATTATCCAATCTTGGTCCATCCTGTAGCAGAGAGCAAGTCCCTAGATTATCTAATCATCCAAGTCTTCATATTCTTCCCAATGTTCTCACAATATTCTACAAAATAAAAAATATTAGGTACATAATATTCATTTATCTCTAAACCTCCCTAATGAACATATTAAAGTAAAAAGGATTTCATCTAATGAAAAACGAGAGATTTAGTGTGTTGAAGGATGGTTAGATGAAACTTTAGTTGCATCTAATTTAGAGCCTCATTAGTACTCTTCTACACTTGAACCTATAATCCCTTAAGAATAAACATATGCTTTTAACCATTAGACCCATTCAAAATCTAAACTTAAATTTTCAAATAATATCATTGTTTCTCTATATAATTTAAATAATAAAATAATTACAATATCATTATTTAATTATAATATTTAAAACCCATATTTCATTACATGTGAGAAAAATAATGGCTAGATTTTAAAATAAATTTACTAATACACTTTTGTTTACAAAATATGGCTACCATAAGTCTGAGAAAATTATAGTCAATTTTACATAAATTCACAAAAATAAATAATTGTAAATTCATATCATATCTTTTATCAATTTATAATTTTTTTTCACTAAAAATTTTAATAAATAACCATTATCAATTTTGTATTAATAAGTAATTATTATTTATAATAATTATCAATTATTAAATTTTTATTAATAAATAATTATTATTATATCAATTATTAAATTTTTATTAATAAATAATTATTATTATGTCCAATAACATGTAATATATATTTTTTAAGTAAATAACAATTATTAATTTTGGTGTGCCAATAAGATTCATGTATTTTAGAATAATCGTTTCAAGTTAAAATTAAATTATGAAAAATAATCACGCACACATATGTGATTTACATTTACTTAATATTCCTAATTCTATAATGTTTTAGATTTATCACATATTAATTTTCCACTTTTCCTTTTCAATTAAATTGACCCCTTACCACTTTTTCTTCCCCATTTACTCTTGCGGAACCACCTTTGCTTTCTCCACCACTTGCTACCATCCATATACCTCGACTCTCAGTAGATTACTAGACTGGCCACCCCATTTTCTGAGATTTGAAATATTTTGTGCACACAACTAGCTTAACCTAGGCTCAATAATAGCCTATACAACTTAATCCTTATTATACACATGTTCTTTTACACCGTAAGAAAACATATCATAACTTAGAGTTGTGAGACATGTTGTGGGGTAGTCCTTACTCCTGTTAATGTACGTGTGAATGCTAGTTGACTTGTTACCTTTATTCAAATAAAACCACAAACTCCTGCGAGATTTCACTTTTTCCAAATACTTCTAAGTTTTGGGTGGTTAATCTATTTTCTTATGTCCCATGAATGATAACTCTTAGCCAATAAAAGACAGTTTTACTATTATATTCAATATTCTAAATTAAATAAATCTTTGTAATTATAATGAAAACATAATATCTTATTCATATTCTATTGTGATATTCAATATTTTTATTTGAAAATTATATAGAAAACAAATCTTTTCCAGAATTATTTATTATTACTTTCATATTTTTATACCTCTCATAGGAATCATTTTATAATCAAAACTCTTTGACTTTCAATTAAATCTGAAAATTTTAAAAATATTTTACAAACTCTATTATATAACTATTAAACTGAATATTTTGAAAAAAAAAAAAAAATCTTGAAATTTTTGAAATTTAAATTTATATTTTTTAATTGAATGATATAGATAAAATGAATAATTTTATCACATTATAAATAGAATTGGCAAGAAATAAAAATTGTTTTACAAATAAAAAGTCAAAAAAATTATATATACCACCAAGTGTCATAATAGTATTTACATCAAATCTCAATATTTATGAAAATTTCATTATTTATGAAATTTTCATTATTTATGAAAATTCCTTTGTAACATTTAAAAATAAATTACAAAGTTTGCTCAAGTTTTTGAAAAAATTTTACAATCACATTTTATTTTATGATATTCTTTTTTGGTGATATATATATATATATATATATATATATATATATATATATATATATATATATATATATATATATATATATATATATATATATATTAAGTGTGAAATTACTTTATATAGGTTCAATTTTATATATAATATTAAGGTATATAATCTACTTAATATAAGAAAAACATCTAAAATTATTATATCACTACTTAAATAAAATATTCCTAAGTTATAATGGGAAATATTTAACAAAATCTCATTTAAGTCTTACTACTAAGACTCCAATACTGTTGCAACAACAAAATCCATCAAACACATTTGTGATTTTCTATCACTTCCTATATCAATATAAAGCTATCTTTGAAAATGCAATATATAAGATCTTCCTCTAAACTCTCGCTGCATTTGAGTCCCTCCCTACATTAGTATAAACTTGTGAGAACGATTATCAACATTTGAGTTGAATTATATATATATATATATATATATATATATATATATATATATATATGAAAAAATTATCAAAAATGCTTTTGGCCTTCATAAATTGATCTCTAATTAGAACTGATATTATAGACTCAATTTTACATTTATTTCCTACCTAATCTATTAATAACTTAAAATCTATGAATACTTATAAATATTTTGATTGGTTTTTTCATAAAAATATCAAATGCCTAAAACTTAATTATTCCTTTACTAACAACACATTTAAAAATAATATAATGTAGTGATAATAAAAAATAATGTCCTCTCCATTAGAAATGTCCATAGCTCTTTGGTATGGTCGTAAGTCAACATGTATTTTCATAATTAATTATGTGTTCCTTTAATGTTATATAATGTTTTTCTTATAGACATTTTTACCTACCTTTAATAGCTAGCTTGATTTTTTGGGCAACTTTTGTACAAGTCATATAAGGCCTTGAAATATCAAGTTGTCAAATAATGCAAGGTAAAGACTTATAAGAATTTGTAGATGCATTAGTTATTTAAGAATATATAGAAAAAACAAAAGCTAATTGATGTCATTTGTTGTGTATATTTTTGTTATAAATTATTTTAATGAAAAATCAAAATTTTGTCGTTTTAACTAAACACTTGTTGAATTTCAACTTTGTGAATTCAACTTTAAAATATCCCTACTTAAAAACCTTAACAAATTTATTTGTTTTAATATTTTGAAAATTTGTATTAATATTCTAAAGTAGGAACCTAAATTTAAAAGATGAAGAAAATCTAAACTATTATAATGTCGTTTACAAAATTGACTCTTGAAAATCATAAGTTTTAATAATTAAAAAAATTAAGAACTTTATGCATGGGCATGAGGGGAATTTTTATGCTTTTGCTATCAATTACTTTTTGCATAATTGGTAGGTACTAAACAACGACACTGCATATTGGATTGATTTAAATTAGGTTTACTAACCATTCAATTTTCGAAGTTTGATGCCTTTAGTTTTAGTTTGAAACATTAAAAGCTCATAAATCGAGAAGGACCTTCACAATGCTCATCATGAAACGACATAGTATTTCCTGGTTAGCCCATAGCTGTAACAACCCCGATGAAAATTCCATGTAATAATAGTTAATAAAGGAAATATAACAACCATGGTTATGGCTAAGGATATTGGAAAAGGATTTGGAAAGGCATGAGGCATTAATTTTCATTTTATTTATGAAAATAAAGGGAATTAGGAGAAAAGGAAGGTGAAATGTCATAGGTTGCATATGAGGAGGAAAGTGAAGGAAAATAATGGAAACATGAAGAAAATAGAGGCCTCATTAATAGAAAGGATTATGAGGATCAGTTGGTGCCTTTTGTTAGTTCAATTTGGAGCTCTCTCTCTATTATCTCTCTCTCACACTCTTGGACACTTAGAGTTTTGTTGGATCACTTCAGCATTGCATCAAGGAAATAAAATAAGTCAAGAGGAAGTAAATATCAAGCAAGGAAGAGCACGATCAAACATTTAAAATGGGATTATTTGCAGGTATCTATTTTCATGTGTGATTTCTATGCTAGTTTTGGCATGCATGGTTATGCATGCATGTTCTTGGTTCTCTCGTTGTCACGAGCATGGGTTTCTCCAGGGTGATGGTGCTCTTCAGCCTTTCCTTGCCATTTTCGAATGACCATGGTGTGATGGGTTCTCATGTTTTTGGTTGAGCTGGATTACCGGATGGACTCAAAACTGAGTGAGGTGGATCTCTGAAAGAAATTAAAAATCGCCTAGTGACCCCTGAACTAGACTATGGGTTGTGGTAAAGACAAATTTTGCATTACCTCAGTGGGCCCAATAATCCTTGTCTAGTGAATGGTGGGATATAGGGTTCTCTCCATCAAGCCTAGGAACCCGAGATGGAATATATGATAAATCCATGACGGTGGAGTCTCGTTTTGAGCTAGGAATCCTAGTATGGGATATATGGTAAAGCCCAGAGGCTAGTGTCTCGATTATGGCATAGTGATCCCAAAATCAAACTGTGGATTACGGCAAAGCCTAGATAATAATAGATAAGAAAATTACTCAGGGAATAGGTGGAGAAAATCCAGTGGCATTCATGCTTGATTTAGCCTAGTGATCTAATGAGGATTGTGGTAAAGCCTGGCTTTATTGATGAGGGTGAGGTGGTGTAGCTTCGGGAAGCTATGGTTGAGATTTGGTTATGTGTTGCACATTCATGCTTGGAATATGGCATGGGGGTGATTGGTTGAAAGAAATATTTGGTTCAGCTAATCTATAGTTGCATGGTTCATTGAAGTCCCATACAAGGTTGGCTTTTTCATCCATTTATATGAGTTCATTTCCTTCGTATTTTACAAGAAAAGGTATTGGTTCATATGTGGCATTTATGGCCGATGTATCCCTATTATTTATGTTGTTTATATGCTGAGAATGAGTATGTTTTATGACAACAATGATGCATGGATTTCATCATGTTTTGATTTATAAATGAATGAACAACTAATATATGATATAATAGATGATAATGCAGCTAATGTGATAAGGCATCAATGCTTCTTACTGATTCTTAAATAAGTAAGATACCTCTATGATCAGTTATGTTGCTATGACCTATAGATTGCATATCCATGATATCTTTTACGAAACGTTTGTCATGGCTAGTAGGGGTCCAGTCAAGTATTTGTTGAAATATTTGGATTTGTATCATTGTCTCGATGTTACTTTTCATTCTTGAAGGTTTCATGGAGTTTTGGGCAGTGGCTTGAGTCTTGGACCTTAAAAGCTGGCACATAATTCAGGGTCGCAATCTTAGGACTCGCTGAATAAAAGACCCTAGTCGCTTACATGCCCATGTCATGAGAGCAAATGAATGACCCGAGTTGCATGCATTCCCATGTCATTGGAGCGACTGAGGCTCTAGGGTAGTGAAGTGTCAAGTTGTCTTGGGGTTGATCACCTCGAAGGGTTGGTTGACTCCCATAGGTTTTGTGACATGTGGAGAAGGTCATATTGGTTATGTTATGTTGGTTATACTTCCCTAACTGTACATGCGGAGTTCAATCAGATTGTAGTAGCCTCTCATCATTTTTTACCCCAGTGGACCAATTAGCTTGGGTAAATGTGGGAGGAGGGTGTTAGAGAGTGGTATCAAAGCATGATTCACCCCATAGACGGGATGTGCAGTGTGTCGATCATGCAATCATTTTTGTTACATATTTGTTCCTTATACTTGTGGTCTATGTACTTGTTCTGTATGCATGGTGTTGGTCATGGTTACATTTGTGTCTCAATGTGGAAGTTGTTGGTGTGTTGTTGGATATGTTTATCATGGAGATAGGTCGTGTAAGCATTGTTTGTGGATGGCAGTGTTTGTATGTATTGTGTGTGAATACAAGTTGTACGTGTGTTGATTATGCATATATTGACACGGTTGTAGTTGTCATGCATGAGGTCATGATGTGTGGCTGATAAGGTCATGCATTGATGACTGGAATATGGTTCTAATCTAGTTGATTTTGCAGGCAAGATATCCTACTCGAGCTACACTGAGGTGTGTGGATTATGTTAATATTTTGGTTTAGCTAACATGGTTGGTTTGGTAGGAAAAGGACCAAGATGACTAATAGTATGGTAGACTACAATGAGACTCTACCTATGGATCAGATGAGAAGCATTGTGTTGCAAACTCTTTTGACTTAGAAGACACATTAAGAATATTGAGGGAAGAATTTAGAAGTTGAAAGGTAGATAATGACAAAATCATGCAAGCACATGAGAAACAAGGAGAAGTCAATGTTGCGATCATTCAAAGTTTTCTAGAATTGAGAACACAAGCACCACTTGGGATGAGCCATGGATAGGAGGACAAAACTAATGGGGCATATGGTAGTATATCTCATGGTGGGCACAGTTTCGATAGGGATGACACGGTTATAGATGAAAACCTTGTGGATACTCTAGATTGAAGAGGTAATGGACACATGTAATATTCATGTTTTGGTTCTAATAAGAACTATGATCATCATCATTATCATCCTTACAGGAGGAGTGAGAGGGCATATTTTTTGTATGAGTTTAAGAAAGCTAAGCCACCTACTTTTGACATAGATTTGAAGAAGCCGGAGGATGCAGAGACTTGGTTACTTTTGATGAAGAAAATATTTGAACTACATGAGTACACAACGAATATGAAGGTAAAAATAACTATCTTCAACCTCAAAAGGAAAGCAAACATCTAGTGGAAAGATGTGAAATGGGTTAGAGACATCAAGACAAAGGAGTTCAGTTTCTATGAATTCAAAATACTTTATAGGAAAAAATACTTATCAAAAAGGTATCATGACAGTAAGGCCAAATAGTTTTATGAGCTAAAGGTGTGATTGATGATAGATGGGAAGTATACAGCTAAGTTCCTAGAGCTATTGAGGTATGTGCCATATCTTAAGGATGAGAAGACTAAAGTTCATATATTGGTTTGTAGATTTCCCTTATCTTTTAGACATCAATTGAGTATGATGAGCCTCAATCACTTGAGGAAGTTGTTGGGAAATTGAAGCCTTTATATGACCAGTCAAAGCATAAGAATGAATCTCAGTAAGGTTGGAAAGGGAAAGATAAAGGTAAAGGTAAATGGAAGCCGAAAAGAACAAGGCCTCAAAATGAAAAAGGGAGAAAATATTACACCATACAAGAAGTTTAATGTAGCTAAAAGGGACATGGGTCACGACAATAGAATAGAGGTGATGGTACAAGATGGTTGGAGTGTTGGACGTGTGATAAAGAACATCTTAGGAAATATTTTTTGAATAATTAGGGTGGTAGGGATTAGATCTATAGTTTACAAGAAGTTCATATTGTTGGATATTTTGGGAAGAGAGTTCCTCAGATATATGCAGCATCAGATAACAAGCAGACAGAGAACCATGAAACTATTATCGAGATGGATGATAAGATTTGTGATCAATTTTTTTCCATTTTGATTGACCCTTGATATAATTATAGTTATGTTAGTCCTAACTTGGTGGATAAGCGTGGTTTGAATAAATAAGTGCATCCACAATATGGTTTAGTGTAGTTGGCTATAGGTACAAATAAGAGGGTATATCGTTGGGTAAGAGAATGTGCATTTGAGTTGAATGGTATGCCTACATCAACACATTTGAACATATTGCCATTGGGGTCAAATATTATGCTTTTGGGTATGGACTAGTTATATCTTCATAGGACCAAAGTGCATTGTTATGAAAAATCCATTGAGTGCTTCGACGATAATGGAGAAGAAAGAATATTACAGGATAAGAAGAAGGAAACATCAGTTAGAATTGTTACAACTATGTAGGAAAATTGCAGTCACAGAAAAGGGTGTGTGTTAATTGTAGTGCATATTTATGGTGACAAAGGTAAGGATGTTGAGGATATAGAGTTATTGATAAGGTACCCTATCTTGCATCAGTTTTAGGATGTCTTTCTAGCAGATCTTTTAGATTTATTGCCTAATAGGGATGTAGACCTTTCTATTAAGTTTATAACAGGAGCAACATGACCATCAAAGGCACCATATAGGATGAGCGCTCTAGAGTTGGTGGAGTTAAAGTTGTAGTTGAAGGAAATACTTGACAAGGGATACATTAGGCCAACTGTATCACCTTCGGATTCACCTGTATTGTTTGTGAAGAAGAATGACGATACTCTCAAGTTATGCATTTATTACAAGAAGTTGAAAAGGTGACCATACAGAATAGGGATCCATTACCGAGGATTGATGACTTTTTCGATCAGTTGAAAGGAGCGACAATGTTCTCAAATATTGATTTGAGATCCAGATATTATCAAGTACACACTAAAGGAAGAGGACATATACAAGAAATATTTGTGGACCAGGTACGCGCATTATGAGTTTTATTAGTTCCGTTTGATTTCACTAATTCTTTGGGTACCATTATGTGCTTGATGAATAGTGTGTTGCATTCTTATCTGCAAAATTTTGGTATTGTGTTCATTGATGACATCTTGATATATTCTAAGAATGAGGAAGAACACGTCGAGCATTTAGTAGTAGCATTGATATTGTTGAGAGAGAATCAGTTGTATGCTAAGATTAGCAAGTGTATTCTCTTTGAGACAAAGGTACATTACTTGGGGCATATGCTTTGAAAGGAAGGTATAACAGTGCATCTAGAGAAGATAAGGGCTATCATCGAGTGGGTAGATCCTAGAAATGTGGAAGAGGTATGATCATTTATGGGGCTAGCAGGTCATCGTAGGAGGTTCATCAGAAAAATCTCTCGGATTTCATGTCCTATTACATCATTGTAGAGGAAAAGTAACAAATTTGAATGGACAAAAGAATGTGTAGCAAGTTTTGAGCAGTTAAAGTAGTTGTTGATAAATACTCTAGTGTTAAAAATTGCAGATCTGGAAAAAGAATTTGGGGTATGAATATATCATTACCAGAGAGAAACTAGTGGAGTTGTTATGGAGGAACGATATGTGATATGCTATGAATCATGAAGACTAAATGAGCATGAGAATAATTATTCGACACATGATCTTGAGATCGCAACGATTATTCATGCATTGAAAATGTGGATGCAATGTCTTCATCACGGGAGGTTTGTATTGATGAGTGATCACAGTGGGTTGAGAGAGTTATTCAATCATTTGAACTTGAATTTTAGGCAAGCTATATGGTTGGCCATGATTAGTAAGTTTGACTATGAGATTCGGTACATCAAGCATAAGGAGAACAAGGTTGAAAATTATCTTAGGAAGTCGATATAGGTGAATCATATAGCGACTATGAGTTCTTATCGGAGAAAGTTACGGATCAAATCTTATAGGCAGGTCAACAAGATGACAGGTGCACAAACCTTATGTGTGGATTATAGCAAAGTACAGGTACAGGTAAAGGTGATCAAGATCTGGACTATCACCTTATAACAAATGGCCTGGTCAAATTTAGGGATAGGATATATGTGTCAAACAAAAGCGAACTAAAGAAACTCATCTTGAGGGAATTTCATGCTAAGCCATATTCAAGTCCCCTAGGATATTAAAAGAAATTGACAACAATGAAGAAGTTTTATTATTGGCCGAATCTGAAGAAGGATGTGGCATTGTTTGTGGCTATATGCATATACTGTGAGCAGGTAAAGGTAGAATGTAAGCATCCAAGTGGACTATCACAGCCGATTTTGTTTCCATAGTAGAAATGGGAGGTCATTTCCATGGATTTAATCACAAGTTTAACAAGGACATCTAGACAACATGATTCCATCATGGTTATCCTAGACAGGTTAACAAAGGTAACGCACTTCATTGCAGTGAAGTCTACTCATTCAGCTAGTGATGTAGCACAGGTATTAATCCGAGATGAGGTCAGGTTGCATAGTGTTCCAAAGAACATTGTATCAGACATGGATGCTAATTTTACTTTTGTTATAGCAGCTACAACCACCATCCAAAATTTTTCCTAAGCTTCGTTTTGGATCCCCCCTACCGACCATCCTTAGTAGCATGTCTCGCACTGTCAAGCACATCAGCTTTAGCTGGTTCATAGTCTTTTCAGCCTGTGCATGCAAGTTTGTTTCACCCATTTCAAAAGGTTATTTCTGGAATTAGTGTTAGTTACTCATTGATCAGCTCCCTCTAGGAATTACGCAATTCTGGAAGGAACTAGCCTTCCCTCTAGAAATTGTTAAAAGCCAACTAGACACCCATATAGGCTCCATAATTGCCCAATTATTCCCAATAGTATTCCTCTCAAAAATTGTGCAATTCATCCCAGGATAGTTGCTTAGCCTAGAAATTGCGCAATTCTGGGCAGCAGTCACCTGCTGCTCCAAGAAATTGCATAATCGCTATGGGACAGCCAGTCGAACAACTAGCAAAAATTGGGCAAATATAGCCAAGGAGCCTATTGGGCTAAGAAATTGTGCAAATCCATCTAGGAAACCTATTGGGCTAAGAAATTGCGCAAATCACTTAGACATGCTTCCTTGAAAAAATTATGAAGTCAAACTAGGATAGTTGCTCAACTCAGAAATTGTTAGATACAGTCACACATGATTCCTTTGAGAAAATTGCAAAGACTGACCTAGGACAACTGCTTAGCTTAGAAATTGCGCAATCCTAGGAGATAGTTAACCATTCCTCCCAGAAATTGTACAATCCCTTTAGGACAACCATCCGTGTTGAGCCCAGAAACTGCGTATATTTTCATCCCAGGCTCACATACTGACACATGTGCCTTCAGGTTGACCGGTTCCCTTCGGGGCCAAGAAAAATGGATTTGCATGCATGGACTGCTTCTACTAAGGCAACAAGCAAAGGAATCCCTTGATTCAGGGATCTGTTTTGAGCAACTAGAGGTTACATGCAAGGATCGTTTCAGAAATCTCATTCCATGTCTTTCTTTTTCTAGATTTGTGGCATGCACGTCACAACCTCAATTTTATCAAAACTCATCAACAAGATCTTGTATAGATCATTCACCACACCAACCTTGTAGCTCTAATATCCCACATTGCATCTAGGAGTCATCATCCCATTCAACTCAGTTCTTTCGGGGTAAGCCCGCTTTTCATGTCTCATGTTGCGTTTTTGTCACTTTTTTTGTTTCACTTCATGTGAGTGTTGTCTGCTTAATTTCAGTGACAACTTACTTTTGTTTTGATGTATGTTAGCCTGTAGAAGCATCGTTTTAGTTTTCATTTACATCTCACTGCTATAGCATGCATGACACTACTTTTGCATGGACGGTCATCATTGGGGTGACTTGCTTCACACACACGCATGCTTTCTCATTTTTTGAATCTTGCACTTGTTGTTTGAATGTATGATCATTCACAGTTGTTTTCATTAATCTTATCATGCATCCAGACTTCTCATGTTTTCAGTCGCCCGTCGGCCAGTCTGGGCTGCCTTGTCCCGGACCATGCCTTGTCTGGCTAGCACTGCACATTTATAGAAGTGAAGGCTGTACCTTCCCTCTAGAAATTGTGAAAGTTTGACCCAACATTGACCTTAAGGCTTGCATTACGCAATTCTTGGAGGCAGTGTCTTGCTGGCCCCAGAAAATACGCAATGTAGTTTGCTAGTTGCATATCACTGCTGAATGAAATTGCACATTATGTAGTTTCAGTCCTCGGTAAGCCAGGCTAGACTGTGCATTCTCTAGTTCCAGCAGTCAGTCAGCCTCCTAACAGCTCAGATTGTGCCTTGCATAGTTTTGGAAGTCAATCTCCACGGATAATCACACAGGTATGTTCCATTTGAGTCTTCTAGATTGTTTTGGTTTTCGAGTGACATATTGCTTGCCATGAGTGTTTCTATGTCTCCAGGCATCACAGGTGTGTGTCTTTCTCTCAGTATCACAAGTACATTGGTTTCTAGGAGATCAAAGTCAAAGGCACTGTTGAGAGCACAACTGGAGATGCAGCTGAGAAAGCTTCTATGAACTTTCCTATCCATGAAGATATCAAGTTCATCATGGACAAGGATATCAAGGAGAATGGCAATGACATCATAGTGAGCAGCACCATCAACAATATCAGAAGGAATCACAACTACATGCGATGAATGCAAGAGGAAGGTTTTTGACAACATAGAGGTGGAGTAAAGCTACAAGTCCAAAGAAGATCCACTCATGATGAAAACATCTTTGGAGATTGAGGATATGAGGTGATGGCATGTCATGCAAATTGCACGAAGGTAGAGAGAGAAATAGAGAAGGAGTTGCATGTTCTTAAGTTACAACTCAAGGAAGAACAAGAACTGCACAGACAAGAGAATGAGTTGCAGTAAGAATAGTTACAACAGGGGGTGCAACATGCACAAACAAATGAAACTGCACCAACACAAGTTATAGATACATCCCAACAACTGACACGGAGCAGACAAGGTGAGTAGTGTTATTGATCGCATGTAAGGAAATTTTACAGCATGCATGTCATTGTCTACATGCATGCGATCCAACCAATTTGGCACACTGACCAAGGTGAAGACAAGAAGCAAGTTTGACTGGAGTTGAACATGTACTTTGACAAGTTGATGCACATGGTCACCAGCACACACTTGGAGATCAGTACAGACACTATGCATCAGTATGTTGCTAGTCGAGTCACACTCAAGAGGATGATGCACATACTATTAGATGAGTTGGACAGAGGGGCTTTATCAGTGTACCTAGATGCAATAGAGGCAAGAGTTTGCTTTCAACAGGATGTCACCACTAAGTGCACGGACACCATCGCGGATGAAAAATCTGGGAATCAGTTCACCACCATCGACCATCACAAGGATGTCAAAGAGTTGGAATCACCACAACAGTCTGAGTGTCATTGATGTCTTACATGGCTTGCCCAAGCCATTTTGTCTCACATGGGTACATGTGTAGATTGTATGTAACGTCTTGTTAAGTGTAAGTTCAAGTGTCGATATTTGAATGTAACAGTCATACAATAGTTAAAGAGGCATGAGGATAGATGAACGGTCACAAAGGGGAATGTCAAGGGTCACCCCACCCCTTGCTATATAATGTCCCTCATAACTCATTGTATAGGCTTTTGGCCAACCAAGCTTCTGATAGGAGTATCTTAAAGAAAGATTGGGAAGTCTTGTAATGAGCCTTGGCTTCTCCACTATGCAGAGATAATATATCTCTTTAGAGGAGCAGGCGGTTGTGACTGTAATGTTTCACTATCAGAACTAGTGGTTGGACATGGATGTATTGTATGACTGGAACTTACAATTCTTAATATAATAGAGCCAACACATTACATGCATATTTCATATTGTATTCTGGCTATCTTGTTTACTCTAAATGATATATGTATTTGTTTTCTTATGCATGCGTGTATGGAGTGTTATGTATAAGTATGTATGAATATTATTGAAATTTGATGATTGGTTTGACCATCACTTTGGACTGCTCACTAACTTCCTTTCCAGCTTGTGATGCATCTTTGCTCACATGTTCCCTTCAAAGCCGCATGCTATCACATGGTTCCAAGGGGTGCATTCACCCCACTTTCCATGTGTTAGAACCGTTCATGCACCTTCCTTGACTCGCTATAGCTATTAGACGCTTGCTACCAATAGGGACATCTTACTTGCCTCTGTGAGAAACCGCAGTCAAGGGAATATCATATGACCCACTGTTAGGACTCCCACACCAAACTGTCTGAGGTCTAATTAAGAATTCTTACTAGGGAGATCCCTTGACATGTTGGCGGGTCTAGCAAAATCAACACTTTTGGCACTAGAAGGCACGCCAAATGACAAGATGTGTCCTCTCATCCTATTTTGAACCTTTCTACATCTATCATGGATCCTGTTACACTCATCCCTAGACGATGTCTTTCGCATGTTGAACCTCTCCACATCATGAGGGATTTCAATAATCTCTTGTCCGAATTCACGTATTATGGTGAAGGTGAAGTGGCCTGGCCTATGTTTGTACATGACTTCCTTTCCATGGTTGACGAGGAATATGGATGTTCTGATGAACAGGCCATTATGTTGCTTAGACATACACATCACGGATCCCCATGATGATGGTGTTGCATCCTACCTACTGACAACATGCACTCACTTGAGCATTTATGTGATCTCATTGAATATAGTTTCGATCATTTTGATCCAAAACATCTTGACCAAAACCTGTTACAACAACGGAAGGCTCCCCATCAATCGCCTATGGATTTTTGGCAGTGCTTCTATGGTTTGGAATTTAAAGCTCTGAAAAGCGAGATGAAATTTCCTTATCTTTCGGATAGATTCAAGTACTATCTTAAGAAATCAGTCCATCCCAAGAATAATTTTGAGCCCAAGCCTCACTCAGCGTACTTCAGTGATGGAGCTACACCATCACAAATAGATATGGTCACTTTCACAAGTGACTGTCCGTCGTCCCTTCATTAAACAACTCCACCACTATAGAGTGATGCGAGACAACATGCACACACATCAGTTCCACTGTCACATCTTCCCAACATCACTTCACTTAATTTTTGCGCAGATTTGGTTGTGAGTCCATTGAGTTTTCATATGCATTTTGTACCTCAACCTCTGTCCTCATATTTTGACCATTCTCTGATTACACTGTCTTGCGCTCTTCTATTCTAGACTCTACACCTGTTTTGAATGAAGATCAATCCATCGACGGAGTTGGTGTTTCAAAACCAACATGTGCTGGCATTCATGAAGAGTGTGACTGGGAGGTTGAACATCCACTGACATAAGAATACCATCCCTATTTGTCCATAACTCCTCTGTTTTTTCCTAACCACCTTTCCGATCCTGCCATCCCTGATTTTTCATTTGTGTCTCCGTTCATGGATGCACCCATTGTTGATCATTTGCAGGGCACACCAGATGTTAGTGCATCATTTCACAAAGGAGAGGACCAATCATTCTTTGAACATCCACCTGATTTTTCATCTATCTTTTCCAAAAATGCAGAGGATGAACATTGTTTCTTCTCATCTACCCCTCTGTGCAATTCATCAAATCATGAAGATGCCAGTCAACATCCTGAATTTTCTAATCTTGGTTGTCATGATATCTTTACCTCATCATATGATCATGATTTTGATTCACTTCTTGTTAATCCGTCTAATCCACTAGTCTGAGATGATCCATCTATCAATGAAGTCGAATCCCCATAGACTCTCGAGGCACCTCATCCCAAGCTCATGGTTATGTCAGGACCTCATTGTCCTAAGGTTGGTTTCACTTCTGATCAGGAGATTGTTCAAACACCCAAGGCTCCTCATCACTCATCTGTATACACTCAAGAACAATCCAATACCCAGATTTAACTTCCTCCACTCAAACTACATGATCCCATCACTCATGCATTCGAGGAATCTTACACAACAAGCATGGGTGCGCGACACAAGTTGTCTTTTTTTCTTTCGTTTGATTTCATCTCACAGTCAAGAGTGTGTGTATGCTCAACATATACACATAATTTCACACATCACCATGGTAGTTCAATTAACCACATGTCATGCACTTGCACTCACTTATGTTCTATGGATGCATTTAAACTGAAAATGTCTTTGTCTTCACTGTTATATCTTTCTTGTTTATTGGTTCACGCTACTGTCTTGTTCGTGAACCATGCCTTCACCAACATGGGTCAACCAATGCGTCAGTGGCTGCATTGGACGTATCACTTCATGTGAGACGACCGATGCACTGTTAGCTTATGAGTAGGAGTAGTGTTTTCTTTTTGATTTGTTTGCTTGCATGCATGTTTGCTTACTTCTTTGTGTGTTTGTTTGTTTGTTTGTTTGTTTTCTTACTCCCTTTCCTTTTGCATTTGGATATGCTTCATGCTTTTCTTTTTGGTTTTTTTTTCTTGTTATTGTTTGTAGGTTAGTTTCACATGGACCATGTGTGACTCTTGAAACAAGTCGGGTAAAGTACAAGAGAACTTGTACAATTATCAACATTTGGTTATATGTTGTCTTCTCTCTTATGTAAGAACTTGTTGTCTTTAGTCCATGATACATAAATGGAAAATACAAATCTTCGAAGTGAACCTTGGTGAAAAGACAACGTTTGCACACTAACTAGTATCACCTACTCTAGTCAATTGTTTTTGGGATAATCCTTGTCAGCTCAGTGACGTAGAGTAAGGTGAGGGGGGAAACCTTACCAAGAACGTTAGAGGTATATATAAAGTACTTTTCTGAAGGAAAAACCTCTTCTACTCTCAATAAGTCGAGATCCCTCTTCCACCTCTGAAATTAATAAGTGCTATCCACAATTATGAAAATGAAAAAATGACAAGAATGAAAAAGTGAAAATTTTCGAAAAAATGAAAAATGAATAAGCTGAATGAAGAGAAAGGATTCCTACAGAGAGAGGTGATAAAGGTAACTCTATCGGGGTACTAACCAAGCTCGCTGGCAGCGGAACAATGCTAATGTTCCTACATGACTCCGCCGAGTTACTGTTCAAGCCTGCTAGAAGTGGAGCAACACCAGAGATGAAACTAAAACTATGATGACTATAGTGTTTTTGCCAGTTCATAATTACACTACAGTGGGGACCAACAGTCTGCATGGGGCCAACGTGCAGTTGGCTAGCTCACCCTCCATCAACGGAAATCTTCATAATGGCCAATCGAACTCTCACGGATGTTGTTTCCAGTTTACCACATTCCTTGCAGCTGCAACAAGCCCCATAGCAGCCAACCAAGCATTCTCGGCCATTTTTCAAACCCACCTATGCAAGGGCATTCTACAGGAAACGGGTGGGGTCTTCTACAAGAAAGTGCAGCAGAGACTTCCAGAGCAGAGAAGCCTAAGGTTCTTCATCAAGTTTGGAGCTTGAAGAAAGATGGACAATTATCATATGGCCAAGGGTGAAAAACTTGTCCCTCCTTATGCTAGACGGGGTATAATTCCTCTTGCAATACCACTGTCAGAAGACCAATCAGGTGCTTTCACAGCTCTTCTAAGATGGCCAACCAGTCCAGAAGGCATGGAGATGCCCATTGTACGAGTTCAGAAGTATGGTGTGCCACGTTTAGCTAAGACTGTAAGCCACTGATTTCAAATTGAAAATGAAGCTCTTGAAGTCTTGCATGTGGATCAATATATTCCTAGGATTCTGGTAGAAGAAGATTGGAATGGCTATGAGGACGCAGCAAATAGCCTCTATGCTGCTTCAGGAGATGCTAGCTGAAAACTTAGAAGTTAGCAATGCATGCAGAAAACTTAGAAGTCAGCAATGCATGGTGAACCTATACATGGGTGTGAAGGCTTGATTTCGTAGAGTGGTTGTTAACTTGTGCAATTTATGTCATCCTCTACAGCAAAAGAAAAATTGTTACAAGTTTTGGCTTCATCAAATCCTCACTGCAATTAGGTCTTTAAGGTCAAGATACCTTTCTGTTTACAAATAAGCAAATCTCCAGTCTCACATAGATGAAGGTTTGTGATGAATCTATTTGAAATGTGGTCAAATCAGTAGCAATAATTAGCTTCCAATCGATATGGCATGATGGTTATTCTATTCGTCCACATCATGCAGAAGAAAATTTGTGTGAGGACTCATGATTATAGCTGGCCACCTTCACCTGTCCAGTTAACCTCCCCAACGCTGCATAGATTATCTTGGGTTCTCGGTGTTATATATCTGCTATGATAAATGCACGCCTCTTGATCTTTAGCACAATTTAAGTCCATCCAGATTCCTTGTTCACCCATTGTAATTCCTCATATTTATTACCTTTGTTACATAAGTCTACTTGCCAGCTGCAGCATAAATGTTTTATAGCAGCACATAAGTTGCTGGATACAACGAGTCCAAATAAAAACACATTCTGCTGCATGTTTCCCTAGCTCCATATTCCCATGGGTTCTTTAGGCATCCATGAAAGCTGCTACATTATGGCAGGTGATTCATATAGCATTTTGTTGATCTTCTGCTTTGGAAACATTCCTAGCTTGGCCATGGAGGTCAACTAGGCATATTGCTCCAATTTTATGTTGTGCTATGGTCCTAATTAATGGAATCAAATCCTCAAATCACACTAGCTCAGAGTTACAAGCAGCAGGCAGTGAGGAAGAAGAGCAGGAAGGAGGAGAAGGTGAAGGCTTCTGCAGGCCAGCTGAAAGGAGAATCGCCCACAACCAAGCAGGATACAGTTGTGCTATCTGTTTCTACAGGAAGACAGAGACTGTTTCTACAGGAAGACAGAGGACTGTTTCTACAGGAAGCCAGCGAACAATTTCTACAGGAAAGTTTGAAAATAGGGAAGCCAAAGGAGGAATCAGCTGAGATGTTAGCCAAAGAAGCCACCAGGGCCATCAAAGACGAGGAGAGAGATTGGTTGCTCAGAGGATGAGCAACACTTTCAGTAGGGGGGTGATGATGAGCCCCAAAAATGTACAATTATTTGGGCTCATTCAACCTCCTAATTTGGCTTAGTCCACAATTCTCATTGGTTTAGTGCATGTTTTTAATTATTTTTATGTTAATAGAGTGAATTTGGTTAGTCATTATGCCAACAAGTCTAATGGGTGCTTTGTGTAGCCTTTTTGGTCAACTTGGAGACAAAATTGAAGGTCTTAATGAGCACTTGGCAGCCAAATTCGTGGGAGAACAAGCTAGAGGATTTGTAGGAAGGTGTCCCCCTCATTTATGGACCCTTACCTCGAATTCTCCACCATCAGCTCGGAGTTCAAAGGCCACCAAATCAATGAGCACAAGGGCAGCCAAGCAAGTCAAGTAGGACTGCTGTTAACTACAAGTCTTGGGCAGCCAAGTCCCTAAATTTTAGGAGGACTATTGGGTCCTCAAATTGTATAAATAAGAAGGCTTAGGGCCTCATTTTGGTTAGCTAGTTGGTAGTCAATTTTGGGGTTAGCTAGTTAGTCAATTTGGTTAGCCAATTAGTCTTTTTGTAAGCCAGTTTTGGCATGACATTAGACTTTTGATTATGAATAAAGGCAAGCAGATTTGGATCTAATTCTGAGTTTTTAAGGGAGCTATAGCTCTCAGGTTAGGGCCCAACCTGAGAGCAATAGATCTCCTCTTCTTGTAGTGTTATTTACCTTTCTCTCCAGCATTGTGTTTCCTTGTTTTGATATGCATTTCAAAGAATATAGTTTGCTGATTTGATTTGGTTAATGAGAATTGCGTAGGATTAGTTCATGGTTAAATCACTTTCAATTGTTTAGATCAGAGTAGGAAGTTTGTAATCCACTGGAGCTCCAAGAAAAAGGTTGTTAGTGCCTTCACTGCCATCTCTGTTTAGGGATTGGGGTGCAGTCCATATCAACCACCAAAAAGAACGCAGTCTTTTACTTCCATGCAAGCTGCAACATAGTCATTTTCATTGAAGATCCATCCATGCACTTTTGATATTGAACCATACTGCTTCATTTTCACTCCATGCACGACTTCTTTTCTCAGTTTACATTGCTGTTCATAGGTTTATAGCACAGGTAGCATAGGTTAATGAATTATCGTTTTTGGTGCAAGACATAAGTAATTTGTTTCATTTACACTGCTCCATATCCTTCTACTTCCTTTATCTTCTTCTTAACCTCTCCTAAAGCCACCTACTCGACCTCTGTTCAGCTCGTTCACCTTCCAACTCTTCCATTGCCCACGTAGCTTCATCTTTTTGACCTTTCGTTGATCGCTTCCTTCTCTCCACCAACCACTTCGTGCACTCTTTCACTGTCCTATTTCTCTGCCCCTGAGTCATCACAAGCTCCATCTCCACCTTATCTATCCACCCATACCACTCCATCACCTCACCATCACCTAAAACTCCCATGGTAGAGCATCCTGTAGAAGTTAGCAGACTTCCTGTAGAATCCCTGAGTTTCCTGTAGGATCCCCTGTAGACATCCTGTAGAAGCCTGCAAACTTGGTTGCCGAGCATCCGAACGTTGTAGACTTCTGTATACTGATGCTAAGGATCCCCTGGGACCTCTCCTAGCCCCCCTGACCTTTCCCAAGCTTTCCTTCCTTTCGCACCATCTCTGCACAACCAAACCCTAATAAGAAACAAAATCATAAGCACTCCAACCACTTAAGCAAAAACACAAAAACATGTTCTTTTCAATAAAAGTAGTCTAAGTTCATGCATTTCACATCATTAGAAGTAATGGCATCATTTCCAGACACTTGCACTCCACCCATTGCATCCTAGAGGTTAAGCTAGTCAGATTAGGGTTTACTAGGGTTTCCATGTTTTGGTTGGCTTTCAGTTTCCTTTTCGCAAAGTAGGTTAGCTTCCTTCGAGATAGCTTTCGTCCATCACTCATAAAGCTTCTTCTGAGAGCATATAGAAGTTGGCTTGAGCCCTAGCGGACTTGTGCCAGCTGACCAAGTGACAGCTGCGACAAGAGCTAGTACTTGTGCATACAACACCGTCGCTTCCAAGTTTGTATGAACTACCGGGTTGATAAAATTAGAGATAGGGAGCTCCAGGAGTTGTAGCATTATTGCTACAATACTGGAGCCCACCAAAGGCCAAGGACTCGGCAATCTTTTCATATTTTACGAGTCAGTTGAAAAGAGCTTAAAGAAGACTCGTCTTTTGAGGAACGAGTGATAAAATGGGTAGCAGCTGATTCCAGGTAAGGTTTGGAATTTTCCAATCATGGCAGTGTCACAAGGATGGCTAGTGAAATCACTCTTCGCAGCTGTTCCTCAAAATGGATAAACAATCAAGTGGAGGTGAATGATCGGCCAATGAAAAAGTGGAGGTGATGGTGCAAACACGACCAAGGCTTTAATGGCTGAAGTACTTCATTCACGGTGGTTATTTACCGGGGAATAGTTCATTTTTTAACGAGCTTAAACGCGGGTGGAAACATTTGCTCGATGCGGGTTTATATTTTAACGAGCTTGAACCTTGCGGTAACACTGCTCGATGTGGGTTTATTTTTTAACGAGCTTGAACCTTGCAGTAACACTACTCGATTAGATGGTCTTGTTTTGATTTTACCATAAATAGTTTTGTCCTTTCAGAGATCGTACTGTATTTTCAACTGCTTCATCAAACTAGTCAGAAATGAACAATATTTGCTTGAAAACGAGTTAAAACGCTAATATTTTACTTTGAACTATGTAAAAGTAATTAAAAAGTGTTTTTTTTACCTCTCATTTTACCATTTCATTTGAACTTGGTTTGTTGGAGCTTTGGAGGTGCTTTTCCCCCTGATTTTCATCAGTTGATTTCGGGAGATTCTGTGGATGATTCTCGGCACCGTCTGGACTAGGTAGGAGCTAAACCTGAGCTCTTTCATTTCATGGTTTCCATTTTGCATTTTGAGCTTGATTCCTAGCTTTTCTGAGCCCCTGGGGTTTAAGGAACTCGTTCTGCCATCAACGCACCCTCAGTGTATCGAAACCTGCGTTGAATGTTGGCCTGTCTAAAGGCTATTTGACATTCAACGCACCTAGAACGCTGCTGCAGGTGCATTGGGTGCAAAAAGGGAATTTGATGCACAATTTTTGATGGAATTTTTGCCTGCTTCTCACCAAAATCAGGACGTAACTCCTCTCTTGTTTGTTTTTTAGATATCTTTGGAGTAATATGACCATTACATGGCGAGAACGTGAGCATGAAGAAGAGGACATGCTTGCCCTACATGATCCAGTTACAGTGAACGCGTTGCGGAATTGTGGCTTGCTGAAGTTCTTCCGCATTTCTAGCATGAGACAGCAGATCAACTTACTGCAGTATTTGCTCGATGCTTGGGATTCTACCAATCAGGTTTTCCAGATCAGGGGCAAATCTATCCCCTTGACTGCAGTAGACATCTATTTCTTGACTGGCTTGTCGAGGCGGGGTGCCCCCATCTCTTTGTCAGGTTCGGCTCGAGGAGGCGATTCTGTGAGAGATTATGTCCGCCGGTACTGCAAAGAAGGATCTCAGCCGAGTAAAGACGGCAAGATCATCATCTGTGATGTCACTGACAGGTCCCTTAGGACTATTCTGTTTACTTTTGGTAGGATGGTCAGTAGTGTGTCTCTTCATGTAGCCAATCGATCTTATATGCAGCATGCCTTGGAATGCCTCCAACCGAAGGTGTTCAACTGGTGCGATGCAGTACTTCTTGTGATGAAAGAACAGCTGACCAAGAAAAAGAGCGGGAGGTTGAAGAACTTTGGGTATGGTTCTATTTTGACCGCCTTTGCCTTGGAGAAGATACCACTGATGCAGCCGCAGTACATTGCACTCGATTTACCTTCTCCTACTGAACCACGTATGCAGAGATGGGTTGACCATATGTCTAGGCATGCCGGCCAGTCTCAGATTTCATTTTCTAATACCTTCTTCAGGTGGTTTGATCGTTAGGAGATGGTTTATTCTGAGTATCCATATGCTGGCATGGACTTCCAGGGTGATCCAAATTTAGTACTGCTGGATGGCGAGCAGTGGGGTGCCATTGGTAAAATCTTTGACCATATCGTTGTTTATCATTTTTGTTTATAATATCCTTGTGCTTTATTCTATCAAGACTTTAATCAAACTCATGTGTACATGCAGATGTTGGTCTTGTTCGTCCAGTAGTTCGCCTGAGAGTACCAGCTGCTGCCCCAGCAGGAGAGGCCGTCGGAAGGGCTATTCTTTGTGACCTCGATGTGGCCGAGACTCTCATAGCTTTGCAGGAGTAGGTTGAGGGCCTCACTCTCGGTATTCCAGATGTGAGGACCGACGAGCTACCTTTGCGGTTACAGCAGAATACTATTGGTGTGCCCGGACGATGGACTCGTCTCCTACGCATGATCGCACTGGCTGTGACTTGCTATCACGAGCATCATTAGAGTAGGATGCCCCCTAGCATTTTGAGTTTTTGGGTCGTTTGACCGATTTTGTCTTGGTTACAGAACATTATGTGTAAACCATAAACAATTATATATATTTTTGATTTTCGGAGTTTTATTTTGGTTGAGCTACATGATCCACATGCAAAACATTGATGATGTGTTTTTTTTTTATAAATGTTGCAAATGTCTATCTAACACATAGTTTGCTAATGAGTCAGTTAATGTGTTTAAGTTTCTGGAAATATGTTGATATTGAATAAGATCAAATTGTCTTTCCAAAATCTTAACCCTTAGGAACATGTGATAAATAGCTGGGTTTCGGACGGAATATATACCATTGAGTTGTAGTATTACGAGTTGTGAGTCTAGCCTGACAATTAGTCGGCGTATACCATGAATGATTGCATCAGAGAGAAGCTCTATCAACGCGCTATATTCAGCGATGTTATTCATTGATCGACCAATAGATACACCTCTGAAACTTACTAACTCGCCGCTTGGATCAAAAATAGCCCAAGCTGCAGAGGACAGGTTCCGCGAACTACGACTCGCTCCGTCGGCATATCCAACACATGGCTCCAATAGGTTTGACATCTGCAATAAATGTAAAAAGTGGATTACTTGACCAAAACAAACACTTTAGCGAAAAAAAAAACATAACAAAAGCATACTAGTTACCATTACACATAGTAACGCTTGAGGTACAACCCATTACGAGGTTGCGCCAGTGGAATTCTGTCATAATCCATTAACTCATAGGCTCCTTTTGCTAACACTCGTTTAACAATATAGGGGCCCATCCATAAAGACTTAAATTTACCTGCTCCCAATTTATTGGATTCTTGGTCGTAAAGCAAGACCAAGTCACCTTCTGAGAAGACACGGGGTTTGACATTTTTGTCGAACTGCGCCTTGACTCGTCTCTTATGGGCTTCGTTAGCTAAAGCAGCGTCATGACGGGTTTCGTCCAATTGGATTAATTCCAAGAAACGAGCCTCTTCTTCTGAAGTTCCGGGGAGGAGATCAATTGCGAGTTTGAGAGACGAGATTTCACACTGGATTGGTAAGACTGCTTCCAGGCCATATACTAGTTGGAAGGGTGTGAACCCGGTTGCATTCCTTACCGATGTTCGGTAAGCCCACAAAGCTGAGTACAGGATTAGGTGCCATCTTCTTTTGTGAACTCCGATCATCCTTTGCAGCATGCGTTTCAGGACCTTGTTGATCGCTTCAACTTGTCTGTTGGCTTGCGGATAATATGGAGTAGAGCTGTCGTGAGACAACCCTAGTTTGGCAACTAATTCGACCATCATGTGATTGCAAAAATGTGATCCATGATCTGTGACTATAGCCTGTGGTACGCCGAATCTGGTGACTACATGATTGAAAAAGAAGAGGGCAGCTGTTTCACCAGTATTATCTAATGTAGGCATCGCCTCGGCCCATTTGGTAAAATAGTCAACTGCGACTATGATATACCCATGCCCCCCGGTCGAGGTGGGGTTACATGTCATGAAATCGATGCCCCATTTGGCGAATGGCCCAACAACAACTATTGGCTGTAGTGGTGTGGGTGGTCTTCTGGTTTTGCTATCAAAAATTTGACAAGCATGGCAACTTCTGACTGTGGTTATGCAATCTTTGAACATTGTTGGCCAGAAGTATCCTGCTCGTAAAATTTTTTGTGCTGTAGCATATCCAGATTGATGCCCCCCAAACGTGCCTGAATGACACTCATTCAGGACTTTTTCGGCCTCCTCATGGGTGAGGCACCTTCTGAGAACTGTATCGATACCACGACGGTAAAGTGTATCACCGACGATCATCTAGTCTTTTGCTTGGTATCGAATACGTTTTTGTTCAGAGTGGGAGGTGTTTGGCCTAAATTTTTGGGTTTGGAGATAAATGATTATATCCCCATACTACTCATTGCTTGTAGATATCAGAAACAAACTTTCATCCACGATTGATTCTTCGGATGTTTCATTGTTGGACGACGATGGGAGATTGCATAATAATTCTACTAAAACTAGAGCTTTCTTTGACTTGGATTTTACAAATTCCAGATCAAACTCTTGTAGGATTGCTATCCATTTTGAGTATTTGCCCCCCAGTAACTGTCGCGACAATATATAAGTCATGGGGTTGCAATCTGACATAATGGTAGTTTTCCGAAAGAGGACATAGTGTCGAAATCTTTGTATCGCTTGAACAGCTGCAAGCGCTAGCTTTTCAACGTAAGAATATTTGCTTTCTGTATCATTTAAGTTTTTACTTAAATAATATATAGGATGCTCAATTCCATCGACTTCTTGAACTAAAACCATTGCGATGGTTGTATCTGCTGCAGCCAGATACAGGTTAAAATCTCTTTGATAATCAGGGGCGTACATTAATGATGCTTTCATTAGGGAATCTTTTAAAGCATCAAAGGAAGCTTGCGCAACCTGATCCCAGACAAAGGGTACCTCTTTTTTCAAAAGACGCATATAACCTTTAGCAAGTTCGGCGTAATTTGGAATGAACCTCCTCAGAAAGTTTGCTTTCCCTTGGAGTTTCTGAATCTGAAGCAAATTCGAAGGTGGAGGCAAATTTATGATTGCTTGGACCTTACATCGGTCGAGACGAATCCCATCCTTGGAGACTACAAAGCCAAGTAAACGACCAGAACTGACGCAAAATACACATTTGTGCGGATTGAGTCGTATCTTGTAGTGTCGGCAACATAGAAATATCACTCTTAAATGCTGCGGATGATCAGTCCGCTTTCGCGAATGAGCCGGAAGGTCGTCGAGGTATGGTTGAACGATGTTTTTGATGTCATGGAAGGCATAATTCATTGCCCTCTGAAACGTCGCCCCTGTGTTCTTTAAACCAAAGGGTAATTTTTGATATACGAATGTGCCCCACGGACAAATAAATGCAGTCTTTGACTGGTCCTGTGGGCGGATATTTATTTGATTATACCCGAAGAATCCATCCATGAATGAAAAGATTTTTCATCCGGCGCATTCATCAATTATCTGGTCAATGAAGGTGTAGGGTAGTTGTCTTTCGGACAAGCTTGATTTACATCCCTAGAATCGACGCACACTCTAATTGTCCCTTGTTTTTTCATAACAGGGACAATATTCGATACCCAATCGGTTAGAGGAACCGGGTAGATGAAACCAGCATGGAGAAGTTTTTCAACTTCTGCCTTAATGGCAGCGGCTTTCTTGGGGTGCACCTGTCTTAGCCGTTGTTGTACTGGTTTGACATCTGGATACATCTTAATTTTGTGTTCAACGATACTCGAGTCAATGCCTGGCATTTCACTGTATGACCAAGCAAAGACATCTCTGAATTCGCGAAAAAGAGCGTTATATATTTCCAGTTCTGATGGAGAACAACATTTTCCAACATAAATATTCTCTACAACATCTGATTTGGTCGAGATATTTATGGCTATAGTCTCTTCAATGTTGGACAAGTTTCGCTCGGAATCCACCGTATTTACAATATTTGACAGAAAATCAAAGACTGAAGGATGATAAAGGTCATTTTGAGTATCTTCTCCACAATCCGGAAGAAGAGAACAATGGTGGGAATAATTCCATGGTGCTCCTTCAATTACCATTGATTGGACAATTCCTTCGTCGGTGACATGCACTCGCAACCAAGGATCTGAAGGAGTACCATATTCTCTAGACCTATCTATCCAAACACTTGATGAGCGTTGATTTGGGTTTGCCTCCCATGCTAGGAACATTGATTGCTATAATATTTCCGTTGGGCTTGGGGGCAAAACCACTGCATGATCCATGTCGATATCGTTTTCTGAGATCTTTGTAGAAGATATCATGTTGCAGGTTCCTATCGACGCTACTTCCGCCAAATTGATTGGAGGTGGAAGAGCGAAAGTTCCCATTAGTATAGGATCTTTTAGTAGGCCTACTCCGATATTCTGAAGTGAATGGGGGCTTCCATGGATCATGGGAATGCTTCCAGTAACTTGAGAACAATTGGGGAGGAAGTTTTGTTGATCGACGATTGTAATCCCTCCTTGAAAGGGAAATGCAATCTTTCTAAAATAGGTCGACATAATAGCTGCCATGGCATATATCCACGGTCTTCCTAGTAGGATGTTGTAATCAAGATTCCCATCGATGACTTCAACATCTATTTCTATTGTTTTCCCTCCTAGTTCAACTTTCAAGTTATTTAGGATACCATATGGTGTATATGTCCTTCCGTCGAATGCTTTTAATGTCGTCGAAGATCGCGACAAGGTTGGAGATCCTAAAGTTTTCCAGCAACTCATTGACATAATGCATGTGGATGCCCCCTCATCAATAATTGTTCGATGAACAGTTTTGTTGAGGGCTTTCACTTGAACAAGGAAAGCTAGTTGAGCTGGTAACTGAGGATCGTATCCATTATGATCGAAGGATACAAGATTGGAATCCTTTGGGTCAATCCCACCAATGGCCGATAATAAAGCCTGCCTTTGGGATGGGCAATTTTGTAGTACTTCAAGAGTCGACATAGCGGATGGCGATTGGGCCAAATCTTCCACTATGTTATAATACTGTGCCGCTCTAGCGCGGGGATTAAATGTTGACTTGTGTACTACTCCCTTTGGCGGTTTTATCGTTAATTCAGGAATGGTGGGTGGCACAACTTCTGTCGAAGTTGTTGTCGAACTACTTGGTTGATCTTTATCCTTGTTGTTCGACAGCGGCGGATTACCATAATCCTTGTTCCTTGTCGATATCAAAGCATCATTTTGCTGTTTTGAAACCGATAACATTAGCACTTGAGACGGGGAAGCATTTCCACTTTCAACCAGATTTGTTCTTGGATTTGGAAACGGATCAGTTAACACTGCGGAGTTTTTTGAATTCTTGAAGAATTTTTTAACCTCAGCTCTGTGTGGAAAATCTGGGGTCCAATGATCCTCATCGCATATAAAGCATGGAGTTTTTGGTTTCCTATTTCCAGGAAGGTTTGAAGAAGATTTTTCAGGTGATGATTCCTCCTGTTTCCTCTTCTTCCCTTTGCCTTTCTTCTTGCTTCCTGGTTGTTTGGTTTCTTTGCCTTTGTCTGTCAATACGGCATTTACTTCCTAAGCAAGAAGCTCGTCTTTTGCATTTTGACCTGAAATCTTACGGGCCTTTTTGGATGTAGCCTTTGTCGATTTCGTGTCTGTTGTGCCAATCACGCCATCGCCGGCATGAGAGTCATTGTTTGATTTAGGAGGAGGAGGAATTGCGAATTCCGGTCTAGGGGCGTCAGGTATTTTGTCGTAGAGCGTGCCGGACTGAGTGTAAATTAAGTCCAGATATTGTGCGCGAGCGATAACTTGCTCTTCTGTTAGGACTCCCCCCTTTGCCACATCTTCCGTGATGGAAGGTAGTAATGACTTGATAAACCATTCAGCTAGGAGCTAATCGGGGACATACGTTTTTACCATCCTACGACGACGTCGCCACTCATGTATATGATCAGATATGTGAGTGGCCGTTGTCTGTTTGAAGTTGGTAAGAAGTTCTGTTCCCGTTTCGTACCTTATTGGTAATTGAAAATGGGTTAAAAAGGTTGTGGCTAAGGCATTGAAGTTGTCGAACGAAGCTCTAGGCAATTCAATGTACCATTTTGCCGCCGGACCCGTTAACGTCCTCTGAAAGAGGTGAAGTCTTATCGAATCATCATTTAGGGTGTTTGATGAACACCATAGATGAAAGGTCATCACGTGATTCGATGGATCTTCACCTGGATTTCCATTAAATTTAGGAATATCTGATGGAAGTTTATGCGGAATCGCTGGCCACCAAGCGGCGTAAGCAATTGGATCGTTTGTTAACCAGTTTAAATCAGGTAACTCTAAGGTTGCCACAAAGGGTAACTGCTGATTCAGGTTAGGTGAAGCATACCCAAGATAAGATGGGATTGCCTGAGCAGTTGGTCTTTGCATACCGGCATAATGCATTTGATGCTGGTATGTTTGGTAAGGTTGGTGGACATGACCATTGTAAAATGGTTGATTTTGACCATTTTAAATGTATGGCTGTCCACTGTTCCCAAAGATTTGCTGCTCAAAACCTTGGTATACTTGTTGGAATTGCGGTTGTTGGTATTGCACCAGCCATGGTTGTGAAGCCATGTGCTGTTGCGTGATACTAACCGTTTGACCAAGGTGAGGGGTAATTGTACCTGTCTGGACCTGCGTCGCTCCACTAGTCGGCGATTGTGGTTGAGTCGTAGGGTCAAGGGGCTATTGCATTACAACCTAAGAAACCTGAGGTTGGCATACAACAGGCAGCGTTTGAACTTGCGACACAGTCACAATAGCTGGCGTAGTCGGGATATTCAACATAGGTACGCATTGTTGCATCGAATACACAACTCTTGGTTGTTGAGGTAGTATAGGTACCCAACCACTTGAGGTAATTCCAGTGTAACTTGAATGTTGTTGTGAACTCCCGTATGGATATCCTCTCGGAGGGGATAATGAAAGGGCATACTGCCCCCAATACGGTGGTAATCTAGAACTCAAGGGAATTGTTTGCCCTTGGGGACCGGACTGCCCAAATTGGCCTCCAAATGGATCAATTTGTTGAGACTCAACATAAGAGTTTCCAGATATTATTCCGGATGAACAAACAGGAACAGACCATACTGTCGAAATAGCCCCTGAGTGGGCTCCTTCTAGCAGTTGAGAGCTAGTCGAGACAGATGGTATACCAGCGAACATTGTCGGAGTGATAGCAGGGAGTTCTGTCGTCGCTGTGTCAGATGACAAAGTCCTAGATGTTGTCGGTTGTTCATACATTTGTAGTCTATCCAAAAGATTACCTAGCGATTCTACAGGAGCTTCCGCTGGTGGTAGACTAACTTCTGATGAAGAAGGATATAGAGTGATCCCGACTCCAAAGTGTGTTGGAGTACTTGTTTGAGGATCTTCTACAATTTCTTCTATTACAATCAGACCAGGTGGAAGGGGAAGACCGTCAGGTCCGTAAAATATTTCTGGTGCCGAAGAAGGTGTGAAATCGACAGCGACAGATGTTTGAAGAGTAAGACTCTCCGAACCAGTTGTAGATGGAATTGGTTCGGTAACAAAAGTGTTTATTCTCAAACTAGGATCAGTATCACTGTCCTTCTGTGGCTGTTGAACTTCTTCTGTAGAGGCAGGGATTCCAGAAATGTTTGGAGTAACCGGAGTCTCTGATGTCGTTGGAACACTTGTTCTAACTTTGATAGGAGATTGGGAACCGGTTAAACGAGTTCTCTTTGTCCGTACTGGTTTCAATTCTGGAGACAAAGACGGTTGACTCGTAAGCCTCCGCGAACGACGAGGTTTCAATTGACTTTCCTCCATGATTGCGGATTACTCGATCAACTAAAATAAAGGGAAGGTATGTTTCCGAATTAAATGAATTTTAGACGCTTTGACACTACTTGTTTTTTCAGTTTTTAAGAGTCGAGAAAAAACAAAAGATGACTCTAGTCTCCTTCGATTTTTAATGAGCCTCAAGTGACAAGTGCTCAGATGGATCTTTTCCGTTAAGGAGTCTGAAAAGGAACGAAAGGGACTGCTCTGGAGGTCTAGGTAGAGGGAGTACCAAACCAATCACAAAACTGCAGAATACCTTTTACGGTACGGCAGTCAATCTTCCCAAATGCTGTGTTCAGTGCATTGCAATCGATAGGGCGGCAGACACGACTTCCTATGGATAAAGGATTTAAGCCTATAGGGGTCTCCCAAAATATACTCGATGGTACGTGGGAGCACCAATCCGTACTGGCACTTATCGTCTCAAAGTGGAGGAATCACCCAACCATCAATGAGGACAACAGTTACCAGGCTTTACGACGCCGGAATACGTCTCTAGCCTAGACCTCTAAATGTTGTGTGTTAAGTTCCAAAGCGTTGTTAGATTCATTGAATTTAATTTAAGTTGATCTTGCTTATGAAGTTTGCCTTTTGGGTTCACCACGAGATGTAGATGTAATTCCTAAAATGAAATCTAAAGATGATAAGCAAACTTTTATCTCTTTTGTGCAATGAAAATCCTAGCTACTATATGAAAAGAAAGACACAATCTTTTCACAAAGAGCAAAGAGCACACTGTAAATGCACTTTCCTAAATCAAGCCAAACAGACTGTCTATATGCAAATGCACATGCATGTATTTGTTTTCGACTTTCTTAGTATTGATGCTAAAAAGAAAGTTGATGTACAAATCTGAATTTGCTTTCAAGCGACAAACACAAACAAGCTTCTTTTTGAAATTAAAAGATAAAGACGATTACGACACTTTACGATTTTGAAATGAATACTCGTTTTTGACACTAGAAAATCACAAATTCAGACCAAAGGCAATAGTAAAAGTATAATCGACCATCAACAACAATCAAACTTTCTCCTATGATCGAAATCGACACTTGCGACAGATCTAAATCAAAGGATGATAGTACGACTATTCTACTTTTGCAATGGAAAACTGTAAACGACTCAACAAACACACAAAAACATCTACAGTTCTTTTGTACAAAGGAGGCGAAATAACAGCAAGGAAAAGGGGTTTTAAACAGGTATATACTGATCACAGGCAGCAAAATTCAGAGACAGAACTGGAAAGAATGAAGCACAAGAACCTCAGCTGCACAGGGCTAGTCTGATCAACGCACCTATAACACAGAGAAACTGCATTGCAGCGCAGGTTGCCCTTTCGGGAAGTGCGTTGAAATGCAGGATCTCTTAACAGTACCTGTGCTGGGCTAGAAACGAGAATCTGTCCGGGTTCTGGGTCACAGTTTGCAATTCAGTCTTTGGTTTTTTGGCCGAGTGAAAGCAATCAGTAATGCACAATCAGGGGTAGATCTAAGGAGGGTCTAAGAGCTATCACAAGGGCAATCAGATAGTTTGTGAATCAACTGTTCAAATCATAAACAGATCCAGTGGATGGATTGAAGCAGCAGATGTCTACTTTGCATTTGTTATGGCAAATGCAGTTCGAATGCTACTTATAAGTTTATGAAACAAACAACAAAGAGATACACAAACAAACTAATTAGACATTCTCCCCAGTGGAGTCGCCATTTTGTTACCGGGGAAAGTGTCTATTTAGAACTGCTCTATCCCACTAAGGTGTGACAGCTGCCTTAGAAACAAACAGAGAAAAACTACTTTTGTATTTCCTTTTTGAACTATAGATAGAGAGGAATAGGAAGAACCAACCCGTGTCTTGCGCTAATCCTTTGATCCAATCTCTCTGTTCTTTGACAACTTCCAGCTACCTGCTCCCTTACTTGCCCAGCTTCACCAAGTACCTATAAGATCACAGAAGAAGAACACTATACAAAGATATGGATCTGTATTCATAAACAACTTAGGATCAGATTTAAGTTAACCATACAAATGTAACAAGCATCAATGATACAAAAGCATGGAGGAAAAACTCAAATAGTTTTTATTGAAAAACAAGAAAAGATCCAAGAGGAGTTACAACCGATGATTCCTGACCCAGCATCAACCTCCCAGCAAAGAAGCCCGTCTTCACCTCCAACAAAGCATAGATCACCCAATACTCTGATGTTTGTCTCAAAACCAACAGCAATTCCTTACAATGTGCAAAATTCCAGCCTCTGGATCTCTGGGATGAGGGATCCATATATAGATATGTGTAAGGAGGATGAGTCAGCTTGTGATTTGATTAGTGTCTTCTCTCTGTCAGTTCTTGCTTCCACTTGGAGACTGAAGGCCTCTTACTCATCTTTGGTCGAATTCAGTGAGGCAAGTGTCATTGGAGAAGATTCTGGAAGCTTCCATTGTCTCTCCACCTCGCGGAATGACACTGCCATTTGTCATTTCTCGCCCAACGCACCCTCATAGTGCATTTAGGTGCATTGCAACACACCTAGCCAGTGTATTTAGGTGCAATGCAATGCACCTAGCCAGTGGAGCAGCTGAAATGATCCTGTTTTGACTTATTCTGAGCAGTTTCTGGTGGAGAACTTCTGGGAGAAGCTGTAATTTGTTGACCTTGTTCCTTTAGGGGTTAGAACAACACTTTTAGGGACTTAGGAGCCCTTGGTTTATGGACATTTCATGCTTGGAGTTGCAAGGCACAAAAATGTCTATAATAGCTACTAAAATCTAATTCAACTCCCCATGTACAGTTAAATAAATGGAACCAACACAACATAACCAATTTTACCTTCTCCACATGTTACAAAACCTACAGGAGCTAACCAACCCTTCCAAGTGGTCAGCCTATGAGAAAATTTAACACTTCAATACTCTAGAGACTTAGTTACTCCCATGAAATGGGAATTCATACTACTGGGGCCCTCCAGTCACTCTCACAACATGGGCATGCAAGCGAATGGGGTGCTTTTCAGCTAGTCCTAAGCCCACGACACCAGATTTTGTGCCACCTTTTTAGGGCCAGGACTCAGGCCACTACCAAGAGCTCTATAAAGCCTTCAATATTGAAAGGTAACATTGTTACAACAATTTAAATGCAAATATTTGAAAAAATACTTGATTGGACCCCTACTATCCATGACAAGAATTTTGTCAAACATGTCACGAATATGCAATCTATAGTTGTAACAAAATATCTGAGCATAGGGGTCTCATGCTTATCAGAGAATGACTAAGAAGCATTACTTCCATATAACATTATTTGAATTATCATATATTAGGTCATATGTTCATTTTTCATTAATTTACAAATCAAAACATGATGAAATCCATGCATCATTCTTGTCATAAAACATAGTGATAACCAACATATAAACAACATAAATAATAGGTATAGAATAGCCATAATTTCCACATATGAACCCATACCTTTTCTCATAAAATACCAAGCAAAGGAACTCTTATTAATGGATGCAAAATCCAAATCGATATGGGACTTCCACAAACCACTCGACCGTAGATTGGCCGAACCAAATATTTCTTTCACCCAATCACCCCCATGCCATATTCTAAGCATGAATGTGGGACTCATAACCAAAAATCAAGAAAGGCTTCCTGATGATACACCACTTCATGCTCATTAATAAAACCAGGATTTACCGTAACGCTCATCGGATCACTCAGAAAAAACAAGCATGGATGCCACTGAATTTCTCCACCTACACCGTGAGGAATTTGCCTATCTCCTAGTCTCTAGGCTTTACTAGAATTTATAACCTAATTCATGGATCAATAGGCCATAATCGAGACACAATTCTCCGGGATTTACTGTATATGAAATCCTACGATTCCTACGGCCAATTGAGACTCCACCTTCCAGGATTTATCGTATATCCCATCTCGAGATTCCTAGGCCTTATGGAGAGCACCCACATCTAAGATTTACCATATATCCTACCATTCACCTTTCAAGGATTACTAAGCCCACCGAGGTAACAAAAAATATGGCTTTACTGCAACCCCCATGTCTTCTTTCATTCATAGATCCATCTCACTTAGTTCTAAATCCATCTGGGAATCTAGCTCAACCAAAAATATGAGAACCCATCACACCATGTCTATCTGCAAATGCAAAATGCAAGGTTGAAGAGCACTGTCACACCTGGAGAAACCCATGCCTGTGAAAACAAGAGAACCAAGAACGCACACTCATAACCATCCATGCCAAAACTAACAAGGAAATCACATATGAAAATTGACACTTGAAAATAATCCCATTGTAGCTGCTTGATCTTGCTCTTCCTTGCTTGATCTGTACTTCCTCTTGCTTTCTTTGCTTTCCTTCATCCAAACACTGTCACACCTGGAGAAACCCATGCCTGTGAAAACAAGAGAACCAAGAACGCACACTCATAACCATCCATGCCAAAACTAACAAGGAAATCACATATGAAAATTGACACTTGAAAATAATCCCATTGTAGCTGCTTGATCTTGCTCTTCCTTGCTTGATCTATACTTCCTCTTGCTTTCTTTGCTTTCCTTCATCCAATCCTGATGTGCTTTAAGAAAACTTCAAGTTGCCAAGGCTATGAGAGAGAGATAATAGAGAGGGATATCCAAAATTGAACTGGAAAAAGGTATCAACTATTCCTTAGAAGCCTTTATATTAATGAGGCATCTATTTTCTTCAAATTTTCATTATTTTCCTTCAATTTCCTCCTCACATGTAACCTCTGACCTTTCACCTTCATTTTCTCCTAATTTGCTTTATTTTCTTAAATAAAATTCCAATTAATGTCTCATGCCTTTCCAAAGTGTTTCCCATTGACTTTGACAATTTCCTTAGCCATAATAAACCAAATGAACCCCCACACTAGGATGTTTTCCCATCATCTAGCTTGGAATAAGTGACCCATAGTCGTGGTTACTATTTTTCCTTTATTAACTTTCAATACATGGAATTTTCACTAGGGTTGCTATAGAACCCCCCTCCTTGGGGGAACACTATCCTCGGTTTTCATGGACACCTAGAAACAAAAAAAATATTGCAAGAAAAACATACTTCCCATGGAGCTTTATAACTTAGCTCGATGTAGTATTTACAATGTTCAACCTGCTGAAACGAAAACCAACATGACAACATAACAACATGACAACCATAATGACAGGACACCCATACTGCTTATTGGAGCTTTGTAACACAACTCACGGTGGTATTTACATCCATATACATGTGTACATATACGAAAACATAACAGTGAATGATATACCAAAAATATTCTCTCAACCAACAAATAGAGAAGGATACATCACCTTCATTTGATCCGTCATCTCCAATTCAAGTTCATCAAGTCCAAAGTTCCTCAACTGCACTTTAACCGCCTCAATTTCTCAGTTCTGAAGCATGATCATTTGTCTCTGCAATATACACTGTGATTCTTGCTAGAATTCTCCACCTAGCTCCACCTACAATACATACCAATCAATCACATCATCATAATATTTAACATATTTCTTAAGGAATGACACATGGAAAACATCATGGACTTTCACTGTTGGAGGCAGTGCAAGTTCATAGGCTACTGGTCTAATCCTTTCAATCATCTTGAAAGGTCCATAAAACCGATGTGCTAGCTTGGAACATGATCAAATTCACAGGAATTTCTTCTTCAGTTTGATGCACAACTACACCTGTTCCCCAACATAAAACTCCTTAAATAACCTATTTCGGTCTGCATAACTTTTCTGTTTGTCCTATTGATGCACGTGCATCAACAATATTTTATAAACTTTATTAGATATTATTTTTTTTTCGAGGAAGTTGGATTCTGCATGTAATGATTTTAATTTTGTAATTATTATTTAGACTCTAGAATCATTATCATCGAATATTGTGGATTAGGTTAGATAAAAAAAGGAAAAATAAAAGAAAAGTAGCCTTAGTTTTGTTTTTTTCCAGATTATTTACTAAAATAATGGTTCTTATTCACTTCTTATGGATCCTGATCCTATTTTAGGTTTAGAATGTTTTTTATAAATTAGTAAGTATGTGGAGAACTAGAGAGGGAAAAAAACTATCTTGTTGTAATATATTTTTCAATATATGATATTATTTTAGTGTTTTCGTGGAGTATTTGAAATGAATGTACAAGAAACGTACTTGCTGATTTGATTTACATTCCAAGAAACCATTTTGATTATCTATAAAAATTGTGTGTGAGTCTGGGAAAGGTCTGGAGCAGGAGTAAATGGCCAATGATAATGAGGCCAATATTATATTGTAAATATTTTGATCTTAAATGAATTAAATCTAAGTTTTGAGTGTAATTCTTGCATGGGTTTTTGAATTTGTGGATTAGAATTTGTAGAAATTTGTTGATTGCATCATTTTTGGTACCAGAAAAGCAACAATAGTTATGGAATATCAAAGAGTAACAATAAGAGGGGCAGCTCGAGGAGCACGAGTGGGCAACCCTACAACAAATGTGGCTTTGTAGGTAGAATTTTGGAGACTTCATGAGAGGATGGAAGCCATGGAAGTTGCAAAAAAAAGAGGAACTGACATTTGTTATGTTAGTGCTATTGAAGAAGAGGATTCTAGTGATGAAGAAGTAGAGGAGACACCAAAGGAGAAAATTTTTAAGATGTTTGTGAAGATGTCTGTCAGGGTAGAAATGGATGTACTATTATATGAAGATAATTTGAATGTTGATGAGTTAATGGATTGGATACATGCATTAGATAAATACTTTGATTATGAGTATTTTGACAAGGATAAGCAAGTCAAGTATGTAGTGACTAGACTTAAAGGACATGCAACCCTATGGTGGGATGATGTACAGGATGAACGAAGGAGGAAAGGGAAATAAAAATTCAAATACTAGGAAATGATGGTGGCGAAACTTAAAAGAAAATATTTACGTAGAGATTATTGTATTAATATTTTTAAGAAATTGAAAAACCTTAAACAAAGGAATATGAATGTTAAAGAATACACTGAGGACTTTTACAAATAAAACATTAGGGCTAGATATGTATAATAGAATGACGAAAAAGTTTCAAGGAAAATTACTAGTTTAAGGTTTGAAATTCAAGATAAAATTATATTTTTTTCTTTCAAAACTATGGAAGATTCATAATAGGCATCCTTGACAGTAGAAGATAATATTTCCCAGAAGCAAAAGCTGAGTAGAGGAAGAAGTCCTATAAAGGATAAAGGAAAAACCAGTAGACAAGGAGTTCAATCTCTAGAGGAAGAAGAAGGAAGTTCTAGTAGTAAAAACCTAATAGAAAGTGATTTAATGAGGAGATAATTTTCCAGAGGCAGAGATCGAGAAAGAGATTATCAACCCAGGTTTTTCAATTATTGACAATTAGGACACATGTCTTGGGAATGTCCTGAGCATAGAGCAACAAGGTAACATGTGCTCATGTGACAAAGGCAAAGGAGGATGATAGAGATTAATTTGCGGTTGCAATTTATCCTGAGGAAGGTGAATATTTTCTATTAAAAATAGTGTATATCGAAGGATAATAGGATACCAAAGAACCAACTCAAAGGAGGAGTTTATTTAGAACTATGTGTAACTCCAAAGGTAAGTGTTGCAAACTTGTGATTGATACTAGTAGCAAAGATAATATAGTCTCTATTGAAATGGTAGAAAACTTAAATTTAAAGAAGACACTAAATCCTACACCTTATAAGGTCTCTTTGTTAGAAAATGGTCTTCAAGTTTTTCTTTCTGAGCAATGTAAGCTAGAATTTCAAATTGGAAGTTATAAAGATGAAATTGTGTGTGATGTCTTGCTAATGGACGTCTACCGTATTATGCTAGGAAGGCCTTGGAAATATGATAGGGACGTAGGACATAATGGAAAACAAAACACTTACATTTTTGAGAAAGATGGGAAATTACATACACTTCTACCATTAAAGGATGCAAGCAGTAATCAAGTGTAATGCTGGATAACAATGAGTTTTTGAAGGATGAAGCAAAATGCAAGGAATGTGAACCATTAATTGACGTAAATGACTTTTTCTTAGAAAAGAAAGGTATGTTCAATGAATATGAGAATATTATAATCAATGAAACAAGGAAAATTTTAAGGATGGAAGTTTATCTTAAAGTTTAGAAACCTTGGCAAATCTTACTTGTCGCTGATATGCAAATTGTAAAAATTTTGGTGATATTTTTGTAGAAATATTTAGATTTCCAATTACTTTATATTAGATGATATAATACTTTGTTGACTTCCAATGTAAAATAATGGTGTAATATAAAATTTTGGCAAATCGTTTGCGAAAAAACTAGAAATTAGCGAATATTTCTTTTAGAAAAAGCATGGAAAATTAGCCTGCATGTCGATATTAGCCCCTAAAATGTTCCTTGCAGTGAAATGCTTATGGTAGGAAATAAAGATCAACCATGAGTATCCATAACATAAATGGTTATGAATAAAGAGATTATAATGAATGAATAGCATAAGAATTGAGAGAGATATGTTTCAAAGAGCATACCAAAATAGACTTTATTTGTTTAATGGAGAATCTTGGGATGTTGGAGCTAATTTAAGTCTTTGTGAAAATTTTGATCCAAAGACAAGTTAGAAAATAGGGTTAAACATCTCCTGGATAGGAGTCTAGGAATATTTTGTTCTTTGGGTGTTTGATGAAGGATCATCAACAAACTTTTATAAACGTTATTAGATATTATTGTTTTTTTGAGGAATTTGGATTCCTCATGTAATGATTTTAATTTTGTAATAATTAGTTGGACTCTAGAAACATTATGATTGAATATCATAGATTAAGCTAGAGAAAAGAAACAATCTTAGTTTTGTTATTTTCCAAATTAGTTACTAAAATAATGGGTCCTATCCTCATTTTATGGATCTTTATCCTATTTTATAGTTAGAATGATTTTTATAAATTAGTAAGTATGTGGATAACTAAAGAAAAAACAAAACTATCTTCTTGTAATATATTTTTCAAGGTCTCATATTATTTTTGGTTTTTGGTGGAGTATTACAAATGAATGTACATGCAACGTACCTGTTGATTTGATTCATATTCCAAGAAGCCATTTTGATGCTTTGTAAAATCCATGTCTGTGTGTGGGAGAGGTGTGGAGTATGAGTAATTGGTCTATGATATTTAGCATAGTATTATATTGTAAATATTTTGATCTTAAATGAATTATATATGAGTTTTGAGTGTAATTCGTGTGTGGCATTTTAAATTTGTGGATTAGAAATTGCAAGCAGTTCTAGCTTGCATCACCTGTGTTGTCTTTAGATTCTCCTTTATTACCTATATTTCCTATTCCATTTCCACCAACATGTCCGAACCAATCAACACCCTATTAAATGGATCACTCCAATTGATGGAAGTCTTACAACTTTTCCCATCGAATTCCATAAACAAACTCATCCTCAGGTATTCTTGTTACCCATTGTTATAAGATAATGCAATGAGTGTAAGATACTCTTCCCACCTCTACTACTGATGCATCACATACATCCTCAAAATATCTTACAGTATCCGATTGACCATCTCTGTCTATCCATCTATCTGTGGATGATAAGCTATACTGAAGGAAAACTGTGTCCCTAAACTTGCAAAAAACGCCTTGCAAAACATGGAAATTGTTGGTAGTGCTAGACCGGCCAACATTGCAAGGGATCTCCCTAGTAAGAAGTCTGTTGTAGTGGCTACAACCACCCTCCAAAATTTTTCCTTAGCTTCATTTTGGAGCCTCACTACCAACCATCCTTAGTAGCCGATCCTGCCTTGTCAAGTACATAAGCTTTAGGGATTTTCTTAGAGAATTCCAATGTGTGCATCAAAAATTGTTGCATCCCCCTCACAGGTTTTTTCTCTCAACTTGGTCTAGGTGTAGAGTGAGAAACTCTCTTAAGAAATTATGTAATTCTGGAGGGGAACCATCCTTCCCTCCAGAAATTGCGGAAATTTGTCTGGCAACCTACTGGGATCCAGAATTGTGAAAATTTTCCAGTCAAGCTTCACTAAGAAAATTGTGCAATTCCTCTCGACAGGGCTACTCAACCCAGAAATTTTGCAATTATGGGTAGCAGTCAGTTGCACAGCCCAGAAATTGCACAAGCCTTCTCGGCAGTCAGCCAAGCTCCCTCCCAGGAATGTGCATTTTTCCCCTTAGTTGAGTAGATTATTGCATGTACAGTTGAGTTGACTGGTTCCACCCAAGACCGAGAAAACTTGACTTGCATGCATGGGGTTATTTTTCCTCGAATAGGCAAGAGAAACATGAAAAAGCATCCCTAGATTTTAGGGAGCTATTTTTAGCAAACAGAGGTTACATGCAAAGATCGTTTTACAATCTTTCCTCCAAGTATCGCTTTTTCCTAGATTTGTGGCATGTGCATCATGAGCCTCAACTTATTTATTCGACGCTTCAGAGCTCACTTATTCAGATCAATATTGGAGCTCTAACATCCCACATCACATCCACGAGTCTTGAACACATCCAAATTATCTATTCACGGGTATGTTGGGTTAACTTATCTTTTGCAACATTTTTGTCTTCTTTTGTGTCTTTTTTTGTGTGAGTGTTGTTCTCTTGATTTCTGTGAATTCTTGTTATCGTTTACATGCATACTGGCTTGTACTAGCACCATTTTAGTTTTTATTAGTATCTCACTATTGTCGCATGAATGAAAATGTTTTTCACGAATGGTCAATGATTTGGCGACTCTCTTCACCCACATGCAAGTTGTTTCATTTTCTGAATCTTTCATTCACTGTTTGCATGCACGATCATTCACTACTTCTCACACTTAGTATCGCCAAGAATTCACTTTTGCATTTTCTTTCTGTTGCCTGTCAGCGGGTTTGCATAGTCTTGGCCCGAACTTTGCCTCACCAAGACAACATTGCATAATCCTGAGAGGGAAGGCTCCATCTTCCTCTCAAGAAATGCACATTTCTGCCCAGTGACTATCCTCCATTCTTGCATTGCGTAATTGTGAGGGACGTGACTGCTGGCCCAAAAAATTGCACAATGCAATCGTTGGGCCTCCAACCACCGCCAGCTGAAATTGTGTGTTGCATAGTCCCAACACCCAACAAACCAGCCTGGACAGCATATTGTGTAATTCCGGCAGCTAGCCAGCCACCCCAAACATCCCAAATTGGGTTTTGCGCAGTTCTGGCAGCCAGTCTCCCAGCCTACCAAGAAAAATTGCACAATCCTTGTAAGTCAATCTCCAGGTATGTTGTATGTCATCCCTCAGTTTTCTTTTTTTCGCTGATAGATTTCCTACCGTGCATGTGGCTTTGTCTCTAGATCTATCAGGTGTTCGTCTTCCTCTTAGTAGTTTAGGATCAATGGCCTCCAAGAGAGTAGGATCAAAGGACACCGATGGAAGTGCAACTAGAGCAGAAGTTGAGTGAGTGTCTACAAGTCTACCAATCTATGAAGATACCAAGCTAATTGTAGAAAAGGACATCAAGCTGAAACGGAAAGAGGTCAATGATGCATTTGTAGACATATTTGGTGAAGACCTCGAAGACCGACAAGTCTATGTGAACATCCACAAGCCCAACTTGTACTAGATTGCATGTAGGTATCCCACACTCCCATTTGCGGACATGATACATTGTATCATCTCCCACACGAATCTTGAGACTATGACATTGAGCAATGTCAGTGGGACGGATATTGCTAACTTCAAGTCATAGGACTATGATGAGATGTATCAGATGTTGAAGTTTGTGACCATCATGGAGACTCCTTTTGCATACCCAACAACAATGCCAACTCCAAAGACATTTTGAAGAACTCGGTGATGGAGTCGGCTAAATTCAGGATCACACCTAACCAACTCTACAAGATGAAGGTACTACTGAAGTTGTATCAATACTTGGTCATCTCTGCATTTCGACTATATGGCCAAGAAAGCACGGAAACCTTCCCATAGAGTTGGGTGATCCCAGTTGACCAACTAGCTAGAGAAGGCAAAGCATGCAACTAGTCTAACATGTTGTCTCATTAGATGAAGTAACATGTAACAAGGGCCCGACATCCACCCAAAGGTATGCAAGAAGAAATCTACATGTCTACTTACATCTTCGATGAAATATGTGCTTGTCAGGAGTTCCCGAGCTTGAAGTGGGCATGGACACCGGTGGAGACCTCTATGAACAATTATTGTAAGATGTTGTCCGAATGCAGCTTTATAGGAGTTATCACATAGCTATCCGATCATTTTGTCACCTCGATTTACAAGATGATATTTTAACAGGATGCACCGTGCATGTCGAAGGAAGAAATGGAGGCACTGATCGACATAGCTGATTGGTATACCTCACCATCTGACACATTCATGCAGATGTACAACATGGAGGAGCCTCCACATGTTCTACCGAAGTTTGCCTTGGACAAGCTCTTCATGCAGGAAGTATCATATCACATCTTGGCAGGATTGAAATCTAGGCTACACCAGAAGAAGAGGGCACGTTGATCCACTCTTCTGTTTTGTATTGATTATACAAGATATGGAGTTTCAAGAATGCGGATGTTGAAGTACAAAAGATGAATAAATATCCATTCAACCTTCAAAATTACAACATGTATGACCCATATTGTCTTGTGAAAGATCACTATGCAAGAGTACAGTTTAACTGGATCCATGGGGCATTTTATTGGGTGGAGGAAGACCAATGGAGATATTGCTACAACTCCTCTAGACTCAATGAAGCAGTCAGCCTCACTATGGAATGGATATCGAAGTAGCGTGAAGCATCATCTCAGAGAACAGTAGAGGTAGCAACAATAGTAGAGGAAAACATAACAATGCATGACAAGGGAACGAGGAATATTGTTGACCGCATGGAGAAAGAGTAAAGATGCAATTTCTGAGCATACCCACTTGTTCAGAAAGAATACTTGGCCATAACGGAAAAGAGGCAATAGCATGACAAGAGAAACACGAAAAGGCAGAGAGAGAAATAGTGAATGGAGGAAATAGAGAAGGAGTTGCATGAGTTGAAGGAGCAACTTTGGAAGGAACAGGAGTTGTTCAAATAGGAGAAGGAAGCATACCAAGAATTGGTACAAAAGGGGTTACAACTTGTGTAGACAGATGAAACTATTTTTGTATAGATAGTAGACTCATCAGAATAGTTGGCATCAGGAAGATAGGGTGAACCATCGCAGGAGTAGGACTTTGCTCAGTAGACAGAGCAAGCACTTAAACATATGGATATGGATATGGAGCAGTAAGAGTTAGAGAAAGACATCGACCGGATGCATCATCACCAAGTGGTCAAACCACCGGCTTCACCACATCTAGAAGAAGAGAAAGACTTTGCAAGCGACCAAGGAAACAATGATATCCTTGGACATCAGCTAAAAGGAGAGATGCACAACATCTCATTCAATGAGTCTCGGCATAGAGTTGTGAAATCTCATAGGGTGTCGAATCTAGATGATCATACATCTCCTACAGAGTTTGAAGAATGAGTGATTATGTCTGACGTACACAAACATCCAGTAGAATCGGACGATGCTACTAAAGCATATCCTGAAGCCACTAGCTCGAGTGTTCACTTCTTGATAGTTGTTAATGAGCGAATGGCTAAGGAGCTACAGATGGCCAAGTAGGGAGGAGAATTGGTTACAGCATTTGCTCGAGCAGAATTGAAGAAGGAAATACTAGATGAAGTATTGTCCCTTGATACACTCATGTAGGCTTTGTATTCCAAGTTTTGGTACTATGCATAAGCTAGTCATCCATCTCAATGGGTGGCAATAGCAATGTGCTAGAAGAGCATGTATCCTATCGAATGTGCATGCTATTGTTGATTACATGCAAACATGGACGATTATATGTAAGGGATCCCCTCTTCACTTACCTAAGATGATCAAGCCCAGAGTAGTCAATCTGAATGCACGCATTCGAAGTCAGATCCGGAACTATGAATAGCTCTCGCAGCTCATCACTAGTCTACAGGCTTCCCATGCACGTGTGTTCAAGAGTATGGTTGTTTTTGTGTGCGCACATGTAATCTAATCTATTGGGACACTCACCCACGTGAAGACAAAGGCACAGGTCTGACTAGAGCTTGACTCATACTTTGACGAGTTGATGCGCATAGCCACCAACCCACACTTGTTAATCAATGCAGACACCATGCAAAAGTATGTTGTTGGTCCACCTCCACTCAAGATAATGATGCACATGCTATCAAACGAGTTGGAAAGAGGAGCCTGAGTAGTGCACCGGGATGCTATGGAGGCAAGAGTCAAGTTCCATAAAGATGTCATCTTAGAGTACACAGATACCACCGCAGACTACCGAACTTGGCATTAGTTTGATATTATTGATCACCATGAGGATGTCGAGGAGTTGGTCTTCCAACAGTTTTATTAGTTATAGAGATGTCTTGAATGGATTTCTCAAGCCATTTTGTCTCACATGGGTAGATGTTCCTTGTAATGTAATGTCTTGTCAAATGGAAGTTCAAGTGTCAATAGTTGGATGTAATAGTCATAGAGTATATGAAGAGTCACGACAGAAGATGAATTGTCACAAAGGGGAATGTTAAGGGACACCCCACACTTTGCTATATATAGTCCCTCATAAGTCATTTTATAGGCTTCTAGTCAGCCAAGCGTCTAATAAGACTTTCTTAGAGAGAGCTTGGACAACACTGTAACGAGCCTTGGCTTCTCCACTGTGTAGAGCTAGTATATCTCTTTGGAGGAGAGGGTAGTTGTGGTTGGCACATTTTGCTGTTGGAACTAGTGGTTAAACATGGATATATTGTATGATTGGAACTTATGCTTCTTAATATAACAAAGCTAGAACTTTTCATGCATATGTTTATTGTATTTCAGCTATCTTGAATACTCTAAATGATATATATATATATATGTATATATATATATATATATATATCTATATATATGTATATATATATATATATATATATATGTATATATATATATATATATATATATGTATATATATATATATATATATATATATGTATATATATATAGATATATATATATTTTTTCTTACAAATGTATGTGTAGCTATTTTTGTATATGTCTGTATGAATCTTACTTAAATGTGTTGTTGCTTTAACCATCACTTTGGATTTCCAAATAACTTGCCTTGCATGTTGTGATGCATCTTTTCTCATGTGTTCCCTTCTTAACTCCATGCCATCATAGGTTTCCAAGGGGCGAACTCAACTCACCCTCCATGTCTTAGAACCTCCCATGCTCCTTCCTTCACTTACTACATATGTCACAGCCTTCCTACCAACAGGGACATTTTACTTCCATCTATGTGAAACCATGGTAAAGGAATTACCATACGACCCATTGATGGGACTCCTACATCCAATGGTTCGAGGTCTAATTGGGACTTCTTACAGGGGATATCCCCTGACATGTTGGCAGGTCCAGCACCATCAACATTTCTGGTCCTAGAAGGAGGGCCATATGAAAAGTTGTATCCTCTCATCCTTTTTTAAACCTTTGCATATCTATCATGGAGTCTTGCACTCTCCTCCCTCCATGATGTTTTTCACATGCCGAATTTGTCACCATCTCGAGGGAGTATTTTGATCTCTTGTTTACATACACATATGATGGTGAAGACGAAGTGGTCTGGCTTGAGTTCTTACATGAATTCCTTGCCATGATTCACGAGGAAGATGGATGTTCTGATGAAAAGACTAGTCTACTGCTTACATACACACTTCACAAATCTCCATATCGATGGCTGTCCAGCCTACCGACTGACAACGTTCACTCTCTTGAGCACTTCTATGATCTCATTGAATACACTTTCTATCATTTTTATCTAGAACATATTGACCAAAAATTGTTACAACAATGGAAGGCTCTGCATGAATCACCTATGGATTTTGGCAGTGCTTCCGTAATTTGCAGTTTCAAGCTCCGAAGAGCCAGATGAAATTTTTCTATCTTTGGGATAGATTCGAGTATTCTGTTAACAAATATGTTCATCCCAAGAAGAAATATGAACTCAAGATTTCCTTAGCATTCTTCAGTGATGGGGTTACATAATCAGAAATGGATATGGTCACTTTCACAAATGATTGTCCATCGTCCCGTCATCAAATAGCTCCACCACTGTAGAGTGATGTGGCAGATCACGCTCACAAACCAGTTCAACTATCACATCCTCCCAACAACACTTCGCTTAATTTTTGCTCAGATTTGGTTGTGAGCCCATCAATTTGTCACATGAATTTTGTACCGCAACCTCTGTCTTCGTACTCGGATGATCCTCTGGGTGATACTATCTTGTGTTCTTCCATTCTGGCCTCTACACTTGCTATGAACGAGGATCAAGACATTGAGGAAGTTGGTGTCATACAACCAACATGTGTTTTCATTCATGAAGAGTATGACTGGGAGTTTGAGCATCAACACTTGGCGAAGGATGACTCCCTTCTGTCTAAGCCCCCTTTGTTCTTTCCTGACATCTTCAGTGAACCTACCATCCATGATTCTGCATGTGTATCTTCATCTATGAATGCAGCCATTGTTGATCACTTGCAGGACACAGCGGATGTTAGTCCATCATCCGACAACAAAGAGGATAATTTATTCATTTAAAAACCACTTAACCTTTCATCTGCCCTTTCCAGAAACATGGAGGATGAATTTTTTTCTTTTCATATACCCCTCTGTTTGATTTATCATATCATGAGGATGTTGATGAAAATATTGATTTTTATAATCGTGGCTATCATGATCCATTTAATCCCATATTCGATCACGATAATGCTTTTATCAGAGTTGAATTTTCAACGCTGCCTATTTATTATGATCTATCTAATGACAAAGTCGAAACACCTTAGGTTATCGAGGCACTTCAGGCCGAGCTGATGGTTATGTCAGGGCCTCGCCCTCTTAAGGTCGGTTTCACTTCTTGTCAGGAAATTGTTGAATCATCTAAGGCTTCTAATCACTCATTTGTATGCATTGAAGATCAATCTCTCACACAAATCATGGTTCCTCCACTCGAACTGCACCATACCATCACTCATGCATTAGAGGAATCTTACATTGCAAGCACATGTGCAGAACACAATTTGTCCTTTTTTATTTCATTTTCTTGCATGTCATAGTCAAGAGTATGTGTATGCTTCAAAGCTACACACAGTGTCGCATAGCACCGTGACATGTCCACAGACTACATGTCATGTGCTTTCACTCACTTATGTCCTATGGACACTTCGAAACATGAAGTGTGTTTGTCTTCATTCTTATATCTTTCTTGTTTGCTGGTTCACACAACTAGGTTTCTCACGGACCAAGCCTTCACCAACATGCGTCAACCAATGCGTCAGTAGCTGCATTGGAAATATGACTTCACATGATCAAGCCCATGCACCATTGGTATAGGAGTAGGAGTAATGTTTTCTTTTAGTTTGTTTGCTTGAATGCATGTTTTCTTTCTTGCTTTGCATGTTTGATTGCCTTCTTACTTGTTTTCTTACTCACTTTTATTTCACATTTACTTCTGCTTCTGCTTTTATTTTCTTTTTTTGTTTGTTTTTTTTATTCATAGGTTAGTTTCAAAGGAAACTGTGCATGACTCTTGAAACAAACTGGGTAAAGTACAAGAGGCCTTGTGCAGCTATCACTACTTTGTTATCTATGATACTGCCTTTATATGAAGAACATGTTTACTTTATTCCATGATACATTGATGGAAAATAAATATTGTTTGAAGTGAACCTTGATGAAAACACAAATCTTGCACGCTAACTAGTGTCACCTACTCTAGTTGGTTGTCTTTGGGTTAACCCTTGTCAGCTGACTCAAGTAGACCAAGGTGAGGGGGACAAACTTAACAGGCACATCAGAGGTATATAATAAAATACTCCTCTTAAGGAGAAACATCTTATGCTCTCAATAATTTAGGATCCTTCTTCTAGCTCTGAAATGAACAAGTGCTATGCACAGTTATGAAAATGAAAAATGAAAAAAATGAAAAGTGAAAATTTCAAAAATGAAAAATGAATAAGGCGAAAGAAGAGAAAGGCTTCCTGCACAGAGAGGTGATGCAAGTAATTCTTCCAGGGTATTGACCAGTATTGCTGGCAAAAAAATGATGCTTGTGTTCATGTGTGACTCCATCGGGGTATTGTCTAGGCTTGCTAGCAGCAGAGCAACATGAGAGATGAAACCAAGACTCTGATGACTATACTACTTGTGCACCAATATACCCCTCAACCCCAATCGAAACAACTATGTTTCCTTGGCTTGGAATGTGTGTCAACCGACCAAGAGCTCATAGATGCTACATATTACAATCAGGCTAGTGTGAAAACCAAGACGAGCTGAGAATTGAACAATACTTCCAGAGGTGTTGGACTTGCTATTCATGAAAATAGTCCATTCAGAGGTTGGAGTTCTACCAGTGTGTCACCAAGTGTTGTAGCGGCTATAACCACCCTCCAAAATTCTTCCTTCACTTCATTTTGGAGCCTCCCTACCAACCATCCTTAGAAGCGTGCCTTGCCTTGTCAAGTACACAAGCTTCAGTGATTTTCTTGTTGAATGCTAGCCTGTGCATCAAGGATTCTTGCATAAACCTCACAGGTTATTTCTTTGGACTTGGTCTAGCTACAGGCTACAAACCTCCCTTAAGAAATTATGCAATTCTAGAGGGGAACCAACCTTCCCTCCATAAATTGTGCAATTTTGTCTTGCAGCCTGCTGGGCTCCAGAATTGCGCAAATCTACTAGTCAAGCTTCACTGAGAAAATTGCACAATTCCTCCCAATGGGGTTACTTTGCCTAGAAATTGTGCAATTATGGGCAGAGTGAGCTGGTCAGCCCAGAAATTGCACAAACCTTTATGGCAGTCAACCCAAATCCCTTCCATAAATGCGCATTTTTTCCCCTTACTTGAGCAGACTGTTGCATGTGCAGTTGGTCTGACCGGTTCCTCATGGGATTGATAAAACTTGACTTGCATGAATGGGCTTCTTTTTCTCGGAATAGAGAAAAGAAACATGCAGAAAGAATCCCTAAATTTTAGAGAGCTATTTTTAGTAGCTAGAGGTTACATGCAAAGATCATTTTAGAATTTTTCCTCCAAGTGTCACTTTTTCCTATATATGTGGCATGCGCATCATGAGCCTCAACTTATTTATTGGACACTTCAGAGCTCACTTATTCACATGAATCTTGGAGCTCTAACATCCCATAGCACATCTAGGAGTCTTCAACACATCCAACTCATCTATTCATGGGTAGGTCGGCTTAACTTGTCTTTTGTATAATTTCTATCACTTTTTGTGTTTTCACTTGTGTGATAGATGTTTGATTGATTTCTGTGAACACTTGCTATCATTTACATGCATACTAGCTTGTACTAGCACCATTTCAGTTTTCGTTAGCATCTCCCTCTTTTCGCATGGATGAAATTTTCTTGCATGAACAGTCATTGATTTGATGACTTGCTTCACCCACACGAATTTCGTTCTATTTCCTGAATCTTTCATTAACTATTTTCATGCATGATCATTTAATCCTTCTTACACTCAGTATCGACATGCATTCACTTTCACATTTTCTTTCAGCTTCCCATCGCTGGGTTTGGGCAGTCTTGGCCCAGACTCTACCTCACCAAGACAACATTGCACAATCCTGATAGGGAAGGATCTATCTTCCTCTCAAGAAATGCACATTTCTTCCTAGTGATTGTCCTCCAGTCTTGCATTGCACAATTCTAAGGGACAATGATTAACACAATGCAGTTACTAGGCTTGCAACCACTGCCAGCTGAAATTACACATTGTGCAGTTCAAAAAACTAGTAAGCTAGCCTGGATTGCACATTTCACAATTCTAGTAGCCAACTAGCCTCCCCAGACACCCCAAATTTCCTTTTGCGTAGTTCCTGTAGCTAGTCTCTGAGCCTCCTAGGAAAATTTGCGCAATCCTTGCCAGTCAATCTCTAGGTATGTTGTATGTCATCCCTAACTTTTCTTTGTTTTTCCCTGACAAATTTCTTGCCATGGATGTCCCTTTGTCTCCAGATCTAATAGGTGTTCTTCTGCCTCTTAGCAGTTCAGGATCAATGGACTCCAGGAGAGTAGGATCAAAGGAAACTAATAGAAGTGGAACTGGAGCAGCATTTAAGTGAGTGTCTCTAAGTCTACCGATCTATAAAGATACCAAGTTGATTGTAGACAGGGACATCAAGCTAAAATAACAAGAGGCCAATGATGCATTTGCAAGCATATTTGGGGAAGACCCTGAAGACCGCCAAGTCTATGTGAGCATCCAAAAGTTCGACTTGTACCCGACTGCATGCAGGTATTGCATGCTCCCATGTGTGGACATGATACATTGGATCGTATCGTACATTGATCCTGAGACAATGACATTGAGTAGTGTTAGCAAGATGGATATTGATACCTTCAGTGTAAAGGATTATGATAAGATGTATTGGATGTCGAAGCTCGTGATCGTCATGGATTCTCCCTTCAACATACCTAGTAGCAATTCCAACTCCAGAAACATTTTGAAGAACTGGGTGAAGGAGCTGGGTAAATCTAGGATGACACCCAATGAGGTCCATAAGACAAAGATACTACGGAAGGCGTATTAATACTTGGTCATATTTGCATGTCTCCTGTATGGCCAAGAAAGCACAGAAACCTTTCGACAGAGTTGGGTAATCATGTTAGATCAACTGGACAAAGAAGGCAAAAAATGTAACTGGTCCAACATGTTTGCTCATTAGCTAAAGGAATAGGTAACAAGGGCTCGACAACCACCGAGAGGTATGTGAGCTAAAATCTACATGTCCATTTACATCTTGGATGCAATTTGTGACCGTCAGGAGTTCCTGGGCTTGAAGTGGGCATGGACACCCATGAAGACCTCTGTGAAAACTTATTTTAAGATGTTGTCTGAATGCAGCTTTAGAAGAGTTATCACACAGTTCCTAGATCATTTCGTCACCCCAGTTTACAAGATATTATTCGAACAAGATTGACCCTGCATATCGAAGGGAAGAATGGAGGCACTAATCGACATAGCTGATTTGTATGCCTCACCATCCGAAACCTTCATACAAATGTACAATGTGGAGAAGCTTCTACATGTTCTACCAAAGTTTTCCTTGGAAAATCTTGCCATTTAAGAAGTATCATATCACATCTCAGCAGGATTGAAAACTAGGCTGCACTGGAAGAAGAAGGCAGAGCATATGAAGAAATATACATTCGACCTCTGAAGTTACAACCTGTATGACTCGCATTGTCTTGTGAAAGATCACTATGTGAGACTACAATTTAACTGGATCCACGAGGCATGTCATTGGGTGGAGGAAGACCCATGGAGATATTGTTACAATTCCTCTAGACTCAATGAACTGGTCGACATCGCTATGGAATGGATAGTGAAGCAATGTCCTAGAGAGCACCAAAAGCACACCAGAAGGAGCAACGATACCAAAAGAAAACATACCAGTGTGTGACAAGGGCAAGAGGAATATTTTCAACCACATGGGGGAAGAGAAAAGCTACAAGTTCTGAGCATACCCACTTGTTCAGAAAGTAGATTTGGCCATACAGGCAGAGAGGAAACATCGTGACAAGAGAAACTCCTAAAGGCGGAGAGAGAAATGGAGAATGGAGGAAACAAAGAAGGAATTTCATGAGTTAAAGGAACAACTCCAAAAGGAACAAGAGCTACGCAGATAGGAGAAGGAAGTGAAGTAGAAACAGGTATATCAAGGGGCACAACTTGTGAAGACAAATGAAACTGTGCTCATACATATAGTAGACTCATCATAACATATGGCATCCAGTAGACAAGGTGAGCCATCATAGGAGCAAGACTTCGCTGATGAGATGGAGCAAGCACTTAAACAGGTGGATATAGATATGGAGCAACAGGAGTTATAGAAAGATATCGGCCTCATGCCTCATCACCAAAAGGTCAACCCACCAGCTTCACCGCATTCAGAAGAAGAGCAAGTCCGAAGAGACCAAGGAGACACTGGGATCCTTGGAGATCAGCCAAAAGGAGAGATTCACAACATCTCATTCGACGAGTCTGGACATAAAGTTGTTCAATCTTGTAGAGTGTCAAATCCAAATGATCATACATCTCCTACATAGTTTGAAGAATGAGTGATCGCGTTTGACGTGTGCAAAAATCTAACAGCAATGGCTGATGCTACCAGAGAATATTCTGAAACCACTAGCTCGTGTGTTCAGTTCCTGATAGTTGAGAACGATTGAATTGATAAATATCTATAGAGAGAGGAGAATTGGTTAGAACATTCGCCCAAGAAGAATTGAAGAAGGAAATACTGGATGAAGTATCTTCCCTTGATACAGTCATGTAGGTGTTGTATTCCATTTTTAGTATTGTGCATAAGGTAATCGTCCATCTCAATAGGTGGTAGCAGTGATGTGCTAGAAGAGCATGTATCCTGTTGAATGTGCATGATGTTGTTGATTACATGCAAACATGGGTGATGAGATATAAGGGAGCCCCGCTTCACTTACCTAAGATGATGAAGGCTAGAGTGTTCGAGCTGAAGTAACACATCCGTAGCCAGATATGGAACTATGAAGAGCTCTCACAACTCATCACTCGTCTATAGGCTTCCCATGCATGTGTATTCAAGAGTATGGATGTTGTTGTGTGTGCACATATGATCACATCTATTGGGATACTCACCCAGGTGAAGATAAAGGAATAGGTTCGACTAGAGCTTGACTCATACTCAAGACAATGATGCACATGCTATTAGATGAGTTGGACAGAGGAGCCCAAGAAATGCACCCGGATGCTATGGAGGCAAGAGTCAAGTTCCAGAAAGATGTCACCTTAGAGTACACGGACAGCATCGTGGACTACCTAGCTTGGCATCAGTTTGCTACTGTCGATCACCATGAGGATGTCGAAGAGTTGGTCTTCCAATAGTTGTGTGAGTCATAATGTTGTCTTGCATGGCTTAATCAAGCCATTTTGTCTAACATGGGTACATGTGGATTGTAATGTAACATCTTGTCAAGTGTAAGTTCAAGTGTTGATAGTTGGATGTAATAGTCACAGAGTAGATGAAGAGTCATGGGGGTAGATGAAATGTCACAAAGGGTAATGTCAAAGGCCACCCCACTCTTTGCTATATATTGTCACTCACAACTGATTATATAGGCTTTTGGTCAGTGAAGCTTCCAATAAGACTATCTTAGAGAGATCTAGGATAGTATTGTAAAGATCGTTGGCTTCTCCACTGCACAAAGATAGTATATCTCTTTGGAGGAGTAGGTGGTTATCGTTGTAAGGTTCTGTTGTCAAATGTAGTGGTTGAACATGGATGTATTGTATGAATAAAACTTACACTTCTTAACATAACAGAGCCAACATGTTTCATGCATATGTTGTATTGTGTTTCAGCTATCTTGAGTACTATAAATGATATATGTATATGTTTTCTTATGCATTCATGTGAAGCAATTTCTATATATGTATGCATGAATATTTCTAAAATGTGATGTTGGTGTATCCATCACATTGGATGTCTAGCTAACTTTCCTTCCATGTTGTGATGCGTCTCTTCTCGTGTGTTACCTTCTTGACTCCGTGCTATCATAGGCTTCCAAGGGGTGCGCTCACCTCACCCTTCATGTGTTAGAACCTCTCATGATCCTTCCTTGACTTACTACATCTGTCACACCCTTGCTACCAATAAGGACATCTTACTTGCCTCTGTGAAAAACTGGGGTTAAGACATTACCGTACAACCCATTGCTAGGGCTCCTAAACCAAACGATCTGAGGTCTAATTGGGACTTTTTAGCAGGAAGATCCAATGACATGTTGGCAGGTTCAACACCATCAACAAAGTCACAATTAGACCTCAAACTATTTGGTGTAGGAGTCCCAACAGTGGGTCGAAGGATATTCCCTTAACTGCAGTTTCGCACAGAGGCAAGATGTCCTTGTTGGTAGCAAGGGTCTGATAGCTACGACGAGTTAAGAAGGGTGCATGAACGGTTATAACACATGAAAAGTGGGGTGAGTGCACCCCTTGGAAACCTGTGATAACACGGGGCTTACAAGGGAACACGTGAGCTAAGATGCATCACAAACTCGAAAGCATGTTAGCGAGCAATCCAAAGTAATGGTTAAACTAATCACAAAATTTCAATAAGGTTCATACATACTTATATAGAATAGTCCATATATGCATGTGTAAGCAAACAAATACATATATCATTTAGAGAAAACAAGATAGATGGAATAAAATATGACATATGCATGAAATGTGTTGGATCTGTTATGTTAAGAAGTGTAAGTTCTGGTCATACAATACATCCATGTCCAACCACTAGTTCCGATAGCGGAACATTACACTCACAAGAACCTCCTCCTCGAAAGAGATATACTAGCTCTGCATAGTGGAGAAGCCAAGGCTCATTACAATATTGTCCAAGCTCCATCTAAGATACTCCTATCGAAAGCTTGGCTAACCAAAAGCCTATACAATGAGTTATGAGGGACTATATATAGCAAAGGGAGGGGTGATCATTGACAATCGCCTTTATCACCATTCATATATCCTCATGACTCTTCAACTACTCTATGACTATTATATTGAACTATCGACACTTGAACTTTCACTTAAGAAGACGTTACATAAAATCTGCACATGTACCCATGTGAGACAAAATTTCTTTAGCAAGCCATTAAAGACATCACTGACACTCAGACCATTGTGTTGAGACCAACTCCTTGACATCCTTGTGATGATTGGTGGTGATGAAATGATTCCCAGCTTGGACGTCTATGATGGTGTCTGTGTGCTCAATGGTGACATCTTACTGAAAGTGAACTCTCGCCTCCGTTGCATCTGAGTAGACTAATATTTCCCCTACATCCAACTCATTTGATAGTATACGCATCATTGTCTTGAGTGTGGTTGGACCAGTAACATACTGATGCATAATGTCTACACTGATCTGCAAGTGTGTGCTGGTGACCATATGCATCAAATTTCCAGAGTACATTTTCAGCTCCAGTCAGACTTGCTTCTTGTCTTCACCTAGGTAAGTGTACCAAATGGGTGGGATCGCATGCGTGCAGGCAATGACATGCATGCTGTTGAATTCCCTTGCATGCAATCAACAACATTTCTCACCTTCTCTACTCCGTGCCAGTTGCTTGGATGGATCTAGAACTTGTGTGCATGCAGTTTCATCTACCTGTGCATGTTTTCCCCAGTTGTACCTGTTCCCACTGCAACCCATTCTCTCGTCTATGTAGCTCTTGTTCTACCTTGAGTTTCCACTTCAGCACATGAAACTTCTTCTCTATTTCTCTCTCTGCCTTCGCGCAATCTTTGTATTGTATCGTCACCTCATAGCATCAATCTCCAAAGTTATTTTCATCATGTAGCTTTGATCCACCTCTATGCTATCAACAACCATCCTATTTCATTTGTGGCATGTAGGTGTGTTGCCTTCTGCTACTTTGGATGGTGCTGCTCATTGTGACTTCATTTCAATTGATCTTGATATCCTTTTCCATGAAAAACTTGATATCTTCATGGATAGACATGTTTATAGACACTTGCTCTGTTGCATCTCCATTTGTACTCTCAACAGTGTATTTAACTCTGCTCTCCTAGAAACCATTGTACTTGTGTTTTTAAGAGATATATGAACATATTTGATGCCTGGAGACATAGAAACAATCATGGAAAGCAATCTATCAGTTGAAAATCAAAACAAACTGGAACACTGACATGCAACATACTTGTTTCAATGTCCATGAATATTGCGCAATTTTCGCCGGGAGGTCGAGAGATTGACTACCAAAACTACACAATGGTAAGTCTGGGATGTCAGGAGGATGAATTACTATTAGAGATACAGAATGCATAGTCCAGCCTGGCCTGTTGAGGACTGAAACTACGCAATGCACAATTTTAGTTAGTAGTGACATGGAACCAGCAAACTGCATTACGTAGTTTCTGTGGCCAGTAGGATATTGCCTCCACGAATTTTGCAATGGAAGCCTAAAGGTCAGTGATGCTCTAGACTTGCGAAATCTCTGGAGGGAAGGTAGAGCCTTCCATTCCTGAAATGCGCAGTCCTAGCTGGGGAAGGCAGGGTCCCAGCCAAGGAAGCCCACACTGACCAACGGGTGACTGAAAACATGAGAAGTCTGAATGCATGATGAGATCAATGAAAACATGAGTGAATTATCATACATGCAAACAACAAGTGCAATATTTAGAAAATAGCAAAGCATGCATCTGTGTCAAGCGAGTCATTGCAATGACGACCATCTGTGCAAAAACAATGTCATGCATGCAACAATAATGAGATGCGAACAAAAACTGAAATGATGCTTCTACAAGCTAACATACATCAAAACGATAGAAAACGTTCATTGACATCAAGCAGCCATCACTCACACGAAGAGAAACACAAAAAGCGATATAAATCGAGTGTGAGACATGAAAAGAGGGCTTACCCTGAAGCAACTGAGCTGAATGCACAAATGACTCCTAGATGCAATGTGGGATGTTAGAGTTATAAATTTGATGTGAGGAATGAGCTCTACAGTGTTCGGTTGATGAGTTTTGATAAAATCGATGCTGCGACACGCATGGCACAAATATAGGAAAAGCAAAACTTGGTGGGAGGTTTCTCAAATGATCCTTGAATGTAACCTCCAAGTGCTAAAAATGGATCCCTGAATCAAGGGATGCATTTGTATGAGGCCTTGGGAGAAGCAGTCCATGCATGCATATCAATTTTTCTTGGTCTCGAAGGGAACTGGTCAACTTGAGGGCACATGCATCAGTCTGCGAGCTTGGGATGAAAATTTGCATAGTTTCTGGGCTGAGCAGAAACAATGTAAAATTTGAAAAGAGAACTATAAACTCAAAATGGGAACTCTGGCCAAAAAAACCCGAAAAAAACATAAAAAACAATGGTAAAAACGAAAAGTTTGTATACTAGAATGATGGTTTTTTTTAGGGTCAATTTTGAACATGTTTTAAAAATGGCAGTGAAAATGAAATTTTCATGGAAAAAACACCTTGAAAACAAAAAAGTCGTGATACTTGAACGATGTCTTTTTTACGGTCAATTTTCAACTTTTTTAAAAAATGCTAGTAAAATCGAATTTTTATGTGCCAAAAAAAGTTGTTTATGAGGAAAAAAACACACTAATGTTTTTGGTAGAATAACATTTATCTTTCATAAGTATAAATTCAACATGTTTTCAACCATAACATGCTAGATACAAAAGAAATTGGAATTTTTTCAACCATAAAATTAAAAAACCATGACATCATGAGCAAATTACATGACTAAATGAACTCAAATGTCATTATTTGTATATTGAATGAAACATACATTATATCTCTAATTTAATGTTGCATTGTAGATATTCTAACCAATAAAAATTATCATAATTAAGACATATAATCCAACAACATAAAAATGACTCATAACTTCTCATTTAACACCATATGGAAATAAAAAAATTTATTTCAAGATACGATGCAAACATCATTTATATAAACTATCTTAAACAATTATTCAAAATCACTCATATTTTCTTTCACACCATCAGAATTCACATCTTCAGATGAGTGACTGGATGCTGACGAAGATGTTCCATATTACTCTCTTTCATCAACTAGTGGCCCATCTAAGTCCACATGCATGCCCACCATTTCAGGTTTCAAAATTCTTCTAGATCTACAACTGGTTTGATCAGACTCCCATCTCAACACTATTCCTTCTGGTAACAACCTATTCAGAATCTCTATTGTTTTTAAGCGAAGAGTTCCTCTCTTTGTTAAATTGAAGTCATAAACAAGTATGTCAACATCCTCCAATTTTAATATGTCTATGCGGCGATGATTTATATTTGTACTCTTTCTTTTTCTCTTTCTGCCATTTTTTTTGTCAACTACCGTCTCTTGCTTATACACACCATTGAATGGGTGTGTATTTGTGGCATACCAATGTACTTCAACACCTGTAACATCCTCATTTACTGTAAAGACCTTTATAACTTTAGAAACCCCAAATGGATAGCCATTGGGATCTCCATCTGCTATCATTGCGATCATACAAACCTCCTTAATATCCTGTACTGAACCCTTGTAAAGGTCTTCCATGGCTTCATGTTGTGCACGAGATCTTCTGGAACCAATATACATCTCTCTTTCCTCTGCCTGTGAAGAATTAATAATACCTTGAGATTGTTGTTATTGAACAATATTTATTTCCTCATGTTCATTCGACACGTTTTTTGGCCAAATAAATGGATTTTTCAAAGGTATATCTTCATTTGTTGTTGTTGAAATGATATCACTTTGATTATTGAAAAATGACTCCCACCAAACTGAATCAACAATGTTAAAGTACTGATGTGTATATCTAATACATTTTTTAATTTCTTCTAGGAAATCAGAATAATTTATATAATTATTCTATCTGCATGCATTATGAACTTCACCAACTGATTGTAATAACAATATTTTTGATGCAAATATTGGATGATCTAGAATGAACTTAAAAAATTCCAAACCTGATGAAGATGCCCATTCTGTAGTAGTTGAATACTTCTTGCCCCATATTAGTGTTTTCCCATCAATTTTTTTGATATGAAATTGATGTTGGAAGCTAATGTCATTAATTTGTTCAATTTATTTCCCATCACCATGTGATCCCAGAATAAACCTTCGTATGTCAACAATTTCTTCCAACACATCAAAAGTAGGCTCTGGCATGTATGATTTCTTAATACATTCAATTAATGATGGCAAGCTCCCAACTTCCTTACCCTAAATGTGACTGAAAAATGACTGAACATCTAATCAATATGGTCATGAGTGTGCCCAACAAGAAGGAAACCAACCTTTACCTTCTGAAAAATTCTCAATTCAACAAGCATGTTTAGATATCGAAAAACAACCTAATTTTTGTTTTCACACAAGTGTTGTCCAATTGTAGATACAAAACTTCAGGAAGATTACGAGACCAATGAGAAAGCACATCATGAAATATGGTTATGGTCAAATTTTCATCATTATGAATATTTGGAGCTATGAATTACATCCTTGGAAACGTTTTCCCATTGAAGACCATACAACCAACCAAGTGATACTCAATAAAATTTTCCTCCTGTAAATTTTTGGGTGTGCAAACAAAATGTTGTAAAAGTGTTTTCTTCTAGTCCATACCATCAATTATCAAACCCAAATATTTATTCGGATTATCATAACACTTTTTTCGATGCTTGTACAACTTTTTCCTTTCACTTGTTTGTTGTTCGTGATGCTCCTGATGTTCTTTGACAATTGTGTCTACACAACATAAAAGAAAGCCATTAAGAAATATGTTTTCATAGTTGATGACTATACCATTTTAAAAGTTAAAGTTATGAATTCTTACCTCTTTCTGACCCTTCACATTTGTCCCTTTTTGACTTAAGAGAATCACATGTACTGCAAATCCCCAACCTTGTCATCTTGGGAATACATACATTGTTGAATTCTTTCTTCCATTCCTTCAAAAAATATTGATATGTAATAAATCAGCCATGTCCCTCCACACCTTCTGCATTTTCTTTGTATAAGTTGTAGATTCCTCGTCTTGAAAAATTATCCGGAATATGTATTGTCTCTCTATTTGGCATACACTCTCCATGCTTTGAATATAAATCTTTCATCCATGACATTGCAGTATTTGATAATGACCCAAACTATCTTTTATGATGTACTTTTGAACAAAATGTGGGATCCTTTTCCAAATTTTGTTGAATTCTCCAGAGATGAAAATTCCCAATCGAATGAAACATTTTGAAAGCCTTTCTACAGATAAATAAAGACCCAATATGATAATCATAACCTGACATTGTAGATTGCATGCACCCAACCAAATATGAATTTTGCATGCTTTTATTCATTGACAAATATCTCTTCCTGCTCTCTAATTCAAATTTGAAATCCATATGTTTCAAGCAATATTTTTGGCAACATTTACTTGAAATGAGAGTGCTGATAGAGCTTCTTCTTGTCAGATATTCTACTCTACCCCTTGTATAACTAGAACATCTTGCACTGATATGAAAAGGTCTGATCCTACTCCTCGATACAATATTTCTTGGCAACGTCTCCATCATTGGATCATCATTTGTATAAGTATTTTCATCATCATTAGGAGGAATGTTATCCACACTATGATCAGTTGTGCTTTTCAAACACTGACTTGGAGGATATTCTTCATCTTCCTCTTCTTTAGTGCTACTGTCATAGTACTTAGAATTTTGACCGAATGGAAAATTTGACTTGATGTTTATTGGATGTTCTTCCTTATGTGCATTGCCAGTGTTGCTCTCATATTCCATAGAATTAGGACTACATAGAAAATCTGAGTGTTTACTTACTAAAAATTCTACATCCTATCCTTTGTTACTACTACCTTTATGGTCATTAGGATTAGGACTAAGTGCATCATCCTATCCTTCATCATTGTTGCTCTCATAGTCCTTAGAATTAGGACTAAGAGGACGTCATGACACTTCATTCTTTTGAAATTTATCATCACGCTCTCCATCACTGTTGCTCTCATAGTCCTTAGAATTAGGACTAAGTGGACACTATGACACTCCATTCTTTTGAAATTTGTCATCATTCTCTTCAGCACTGCTGGTTTCATAGTCCATTGGATTAGGACTAAGAGGACACCATGACACTCCATTATTTTGAAAATTTTCATCACGCTCTTCATCACTGCTTCTCTCATAGTCCTTAGAATTAGGACTAAGAGGACACCATGACACTCCATTCTTTTGAAATCCATCATCACGCTCTTCATCGTTGTTGCTCTCATAGTCCTTAGAATTAGGACTAAGTGGACACCGTGACACTCCATTCTTTTGGAATTCATCATCATGCTCTTCATAATTGCTGCTCTCATAGTCCTTAGATTTAGGACTAAGTGGACACTGTGACACTCCATTATTTTGAAATTCATCATCATGCTCTTCATTAATGTTTCTCTCATAGTCCTTAGAATTATGACTAAGTGGACACCATGACACTCCATTCCTTTGAACTTCCTCATCATGCTCTTCATCGCTACTGCTCTCATAGTCCTTAGAATTAGGACTAAGTGGACACCGTGACACTGCATTCTTTTGAAATTCATCATCACGCTCTTCATCACTACTGCTCTCATAGTCCTTAGAATTTGGACTAAGTGGACACTGTGACACTCCATTCTTTTGAAATTCATCATCATGCTCTTCATCACTACTACTCTCATGGTCCTCAGAATTAGGACTAAGTGGACACCGTGACACTCCATTATTTTGAACTTCATCATCATGCTCTTCGTCACTGCTGCTCTCATAGTCCTTAGAATTAGGACCAAGTGGACACCATGACCCTCCATTATTTTGAAATTCATCATCATAATCTTCATCACTGCTTCTCTCATAGTCCATAGGATTAGGACTAAGTGGACACCGTGACACTCCATTCTTTTCAAATTCATCATCATGCTCTTCATCATTGCTACTCTCACAGTCCTCAGAATCAGGACTAAGTGGAATATGTGACTTTATTTATTTGAAATTCTCCATCCCCTCTTTCATCAGTGCTACTCTCATAGTCCTTAGGATTAGGACTAAGTGGAAGAATTGACTTTCTATTCATAGTGGAAGAATTTTCATTATATTCATCAATATGAATAGAGTTTTTACGCGATGAAGATGTTGATGTTGTACAAAGCGAAACTTCACTATCAAGAGAATCAATCCCTTTCAAATAGAAGATGCTGAATGATACAAATGCAGAGGCTCCTAAAGATATTATATAACTTAGAGAATGAAATTTTCCCAACAAAAATTTTCCCTCCAAAAAGTTTCGCCAAAATATTTACCTCCAAAAATTTTGTTAGATTTATTTCCCTTCATTATTTTATTCTACAATTTATTGAAAAATGTAAATTAAAATTTTTTATGAAATAAATCTTTAAAGTTAAAATTGTAAACTAAAACTTTTTCCTAAATTATTTTAATAGTTAAAGTATATCATATTTACGAAAAAATTGAATGCATTTTTTAATTTTTATAATACATTCTAAAACAAATTAATCCCACATTCACCCCGCTGTAAAACAATTCCATAATATTCGCTTTATCATAGTTTCCTATATCGCCATAGAAAAATTAACATGTTAATCTTTTTTTAAAACAAATTAATCTCACATTCACCGTATGGTAAAACATCTCTCTAATTTCACCTATATAGTAAATTCCATTATCACTATTGCTCACATCACATCAAGGTTTTCTGAGGTTCATAGAAAGACTTGGAGCGAATTTGCGGAGCAGCTACATTGCTATCAACAACATATTCAACGGAGAATTCTCGCAATTGAAAGGTTGGTTAATTTTTTTCCTCACAAATTTTAATATTAAATAAGTTTAATGAAGTAGATTTTTTTTTTTTTTAATTAAAAATTTTTGCAGGCCAAATTTACCCACTATGTCCGATGTGGGCATCGTGGGCCCAGTAAAGCTCACGATAACCAAACGGGCCTGGTAATGTTCACGGTAGCCAAACGGGCCCATAGGTTTGGGGCGATGGGGATGGCTGGCCTACCCACCCGCAAGGTGACAGGGCGATTCTTAGAATCGTCCCACCACCCCGCGGGTAGGCTAGCCACCAGGGTGGCATAGGGGGAGGATGCAGTAGCCTGGTAGGCCACCAGGGTGGCACGGGGGGGCTACGGTAGCCTCCCCTAGCGCCACCACGGCGGCCTGTCCACCTCTGCAGTCGTAGGGTGATTCTCGGAATTGCCTTGTCACTGCGCGGGCAAACAGTGATGGGGGTGGCGCAGGGGGGGGCTGTGGTAGTCGCCCCCTATGCCACCCTGGTGGCCTGCCCACCTGCAGGGTGGCAGGGTGATAGTTGTGTCACCTCGCTACCCCGCGGGCAAGCGGGCTGCCGGGGTGGCATGGGGGGGCCTGCGGCAGCCTCCCCGTGCCACCCCAACGACCCACTCGCCCGTGAGGTGGCGGGACGACAGTTGTGTTGGCTTGCCACCCCACGGGTGTGCTCGCCGATGGGGTGGCATGGAGGGAGGCTACGACAACAACCCCCCCCCCCCCCCCCCCAACACCACCTCGGCGGTCCGCCCGCCCGTGGGGTGGTGGGGCGATAGTGGAGTCATCCTGTCACCCCGCAAGTGGGCGAGCCGCCGGGTTGTCGCGGGCCGAGGATGGGTGGAGGGTAGTGGTTGGTTGGCTATGGTGGGCTAGGGGCCGGACCTAATGGCTGGCTCAGTTGGACGGTTGATTTTCAGGGGTAGCAGTAGGGTGATGTATTTTTTAATTTTATTTTTTTCCGAAATTTTTATGATTTATAAAATTAATTATCATTTATCGTTTTCATTTTTAATTTATGTTAATATGTTTTCATCATTTACTGGTTTATGTGTTTCTTTTTTTGAGGAAAATGGCATCAAAGAAGATTTCCGTGAATCTTTTTGGACCAAAGACACTTAAAGGTGGATCTTCAAAAAACATTGGTGAACGAACTCCACCTAAGCTGATGGCTACAAACATTTCAAGTGCCTAAAATGATAAGAAGATTTCATACTGGAAAAAATCAAAAGAAGTGAAAATTCCATCAAAAATCTGGTATGTGAAAGAAAGTGAAAGCCAAAATGTGCAGATATATCTATATATTGATATACCTAATGATAATGGAATTTATGACGTGATGGGAAGAGTCATAGACATGTGTTCGGTACCAGACAGTGAAGTTGTTTACATAGTTACAAAATTGCCCAAGTCACTTGAAATGATTAAATACCAGTTATCATATTCATTGTATGACACGAGAGAGGTATCTACAAAGCTGTGTAAATCAATTGTAAATGAGATGAAAAAAATATCATAAGTATTGTTATTTATGTTTGTGTTTTGCGTTCTTGTAACTATCTCACTATATTTTTTTAACTTTGTTTTTATTGACATATGATATTTTGTTTGGCATAATTTTGTTGAAAGTTGTTCAATTAGGTTGGGAGGCATTCACTTCATAGAGCATGATATTATGAAAGTTGTCAGCAGTTTCTGCTCAGTGTCAGAAGAAGATATGGAAAACAAGAAAAATATAGTAATTGATGATGGTACCAGTTATCATATTCATTATATGACACGAGAGAGGTATCTACAAAGCTGTGTAAATAAATTGTAAATGAGATGAAAAAAATATCGTAAGTATTGTTATTTATATTTGTGTTTTGCGTTCTTGTAACTATCTCACTATATTTTTTTAACTTTATTTTTATTGACATGTGATATTTTGTTTGGCATAATTTTGTTGAAAGTTTTTCAATTAGGTTGGGAGGTATTCACTTCATAGAGCATGATATTATGAAAGTTGTCAACAGTTTCTACTCAGTGTCAGAAGAAGATATGGCAAACAAGAAAATGTAGTAATTGATGATGCTACAAAACTACATCCAAGGGATCAGAAAAAAAAAAGCCTCCAGTGGATAAATCTAGCAAGGGTAGACAAGTTACTTTTGAAGACGAGTAAGTTGAAACTAGCAGTGAAGAATATGTTATTGTTACTGAAGATGACATTGGAACTGAGAAGAGTCGTAAAAGACCAAAGGTAACAATGCCCAAGAATAAATCTGTTATAGTTAATGATTAGCAGAAGAAAAGTAAAGTTGAAGATTTTGAAGTAGTCATTACCAACAGTCAAGAACCTAGTGAAACTTCAAAAGAAAGTAGAGAAATCATTACAATAGGAGCTGATTTAGAGGATGGCATTATCAAAACAAAAGAAAATTCCATTCGACATAATTTGACCAAGAGAAACTTAATTGAGGGTGGTCGTACATTTCAGCTTAATGTCAGACAATCTATAAGGCAAGTGAAGGACAATGTCAATATCAAATCAGAAAGCAGCATCATCTACATGTTCACAACTTGAAGACATTGATGAGGTATAATCCATATGCTCATGTGGTTAGTTATGTGCTTCTTGTTGATCCAGTTCTAGTTCCCAACAAAGAAGCATTTGATAAGTCAAATTTTTTTGAATACAATTATTATGTGCTTAGGGGGAACCATTCTGTAGAAGCTCAAAGAAAATTAATGGAGGAATATCTCAAAAACCAACATTTTGAAACAATGAAATGTATCATTTATGTTGTTTTATCAGATAAGAAGCAAAGAAAGTGGCAATGGATCATAATTTAGCTAATGAATATAGGATGTCTATGACTTTCATCCAAAGGGTTATATTTATTCATAGTGAATTTGAAGAAAAATGTGTTGGGGATAGGATAAATGTTACTGTAGATTTCTGAAAGGAATGTTATATGGAAATAGGCTATCCAATTGAAGAGAAAATCAATTCAAAAGGTGGCAAAGGCAAAAAATTTAGTGATTTATTTAGAGGTGTTGATAACATTTTCCAGTTGGCATTTAGAAGTGGAGAGATATGGAAGTTGATTAATGAGATTTTTAGCATGTGGGAAATCATTGGCATTAAAAACCAGAAGCTGAAAAAGTCTAAGCCATTGATATGTAGCAACTGTAAATCAGGTCCTGAAATGAAGCAACTTCCAGAAGATATGACTATCACACCTTGGAGAGCATTGTGAGTGAAGGATGAAAAAATTTTCAAAGCAATATTATCTTGTGTGAGGTCAGGAGAATTATCATTGGAGGAAATATCCGAGGAATTTCAAAAGTAAGTTTGTTGAATTATTTTTATTTATTTCTAGATTATAATTTTCTTGGTAGTATTTGTTATACATATCATTATATTAACTTTTTTTACTTTATCTATGCAGTCACAAAGTTTACATGAAAATTCAAGAACAAATGGTTAAATTGTTGAATGAAGATAGTTGGGATGATGTTGTACGCAACAATCCAGATTCAAGTTCTACATCAACATTAAAAAGACTTTATCTTGCATTTAAAAAGGTATGTTGATTTATACATTCGTTTTTATTCATATATGTGTACTATTTTTAATTTACAACTTACACATATATTTGTTTATTTTATAAAAGATGAAGAAGGATGATAATGGAGCACCAGATAGCTTTAGAACCTTTATTGAAAAAATAAAGATCGAAAGACTGAAGAAGCAACGTATTAAGAATGTTGAACTTGATCCAACTCTTACTCATTTCATTTGGAATGGGCTATACACTATTCAATATCAAGTAATACAAGGCGACTGTGAAGACATTGCTAAACTCATACCTAAAATGGATTATGCCCTAGTTATTGCATGTATTCCCCATGGTTTCAATATTCCAAACATTGACTATGATAGACCCTTATACTTATCAAGCTCTTAGTAAAGTGGTTGTGAGATTTCTAGAAGTCGCGTCATCACCATTATGGAGATTTGTGACATTTCATTCAGACACACAATTGGCAATATTATTGTCAAGCTTCAAGGGGAAAACAAATTCAAGGATGTAACTTACATAGTAAGACATTTAAAATGTATATTTAATTGATGTTGAAAATTTCATTTATGTACAAGTTAATTGAACTTTTAATATTTTATATTATAGGAAAAAGTCAAATCTTTTTAACTATGAAGATCAACTATTATAAATGACTGTGAGGTCATCCATATTGATAGTTGAGAAAAATATGACAGTTATATGTCTATGATTTTTAATCCGGTAGATGGAAAGAGTCATAGCCAAATACTGACTTATGATGCTATTATGAGAAAACTAACATAAGAAGACAAAGAAGCAAGAGGAGAGATAGTTAACGTTTATCAAAAACCACAGTTATTGATTAACTATCTTATAGACATATGTTCAAATGAAGGATATTGGGTTCTGGATTTATTTTATGGCTCAGGTAAGTTTTATTATATGGAATTGAATTTCAATATGTTATTTCTTAATTAATATGTCATTGTACTAATTTTCTTCATTATTTCTTTTATGCTTGATAATTAGGTACAGCACTAGCATGTTGCCTTCAAAAAAGAAGAAATTGCATTGCAATTGAAAAATATCCAATACAATGCAATTTCATTCAGCAAAGAATTGATGCTCTTCAATTTTTTCCAGATGCAATGTAAGAAATTGGGTTGAATAAATGGGACTTTAGTGAATCACATGTGGCAAAAAAGGCAAAGGGAACCCCAACCACCATTACATAGAATGATTGGAAAGGTATAAATTGGGAGATTCGCAGACATCAAAGATCCATTAGAAGAGAAAATGAGCAAAATGAAGCAGAAAATATTGTGGAAGAAGACAATGATGAAATGCTATAGGATGAAGAGTTTGGATTACATGACATTCTTAATTAAATTTAAGTTATGCTTGGAAATCAAACTCATTTTTTGTAACTATTAATTAGTTATACTTGTAATGTTCTGACTTTGACATTTTATGAGAAGAATATACACTCAATTAAGGTTGTTATGCATTCAATATTTGTATTATGTGATTTTCGCATCTATTTTTAAGTTAATCATTATTTTTTGAAAAAAAAAATGTCATTATTATTATTTTTTTGACATGAAATTCATAAAAAAAAAAACTATTATTTAACCATTTTAGTTAAAAAGTTCCTATAAAAATTGTGATTTTGACATGCCATTTCTAGCAAAAAAAATTATCAAAAGGTGTAGTTTTTTAGTTATATTTATGTTAAAAATGGTTATTTTTATGTCAATTGTTAAAAAATATTGTTTTTTAGAGACAATTATTTTATGTGGATTGAAAAATTATTTAATGATGTATAAATATGTAGAATATCAAAAATTCAAAATATCAACCTTCTTCTTTAAATATGCAAAACAATAAAAACCTCACTACAAAAAAAATATATATATATGGAGAAGAAGACCACTTCAAAAATTATTAAATTTAGAAAATAATTATTCACATTTCATACATTAGAAAATTAAAAGTAAAAAAAAAACCTTTAAAAAAAAGGGCCTGGTGTAGAATTACCACTTTTTTAAACAATATCAAAATCACTACCATTCTAAAACACAATGTATGTAAAAAAATATATAGTGCCAAAAACTATGCTCTAAAAAAAAACATGTGTGTTCTGCATCACCGCTTTTCAAAATCGGGTCACTTTTTTGCTATCTCTACAAAACGGGTAACAGTATCAGTCCCCATTTCAAAGTTTACATTGTTCAGAGATGGTTGTCCCAAAGGGGTTGCACAATGTCTAGGAGGAATGGGTGACTGTGTCCTATCATTACGAAATTTCTTATCTGAGTAGCAGTCCTCAACCAGACCTCACAATTTTCTAAAGGAAGCATGTCTAACTGTATCTCGCAATTTCTAAGCTAAACAGCTGTCCTAGTCCGACCTTGTAATTTTCTCAAGGATGTGTGTCTAACTATATTGTGCAGTTTATGAGCCCATCAAGTTGCCTATCTAAATTTGCGCAATTTTTGCTAGCTGCTGGGTTGGCTGCCCTAGAGGGATTGTGTACTTTCTGTGAGAAGCAGGTGACTGCTGCCCAGAATTATGAAATTTCTAGGCTGAGAAGCTGTCCTGGGATGAATTACACAATTTTTGAGAGGAATATTGTCACGAATAATTGCACAGTTATGGGATCCAACTGGGTTTGCATAGTTTCTGGACGGAAGGTTAGTTCCCCTCTAGAATTGTGCAATTCCCAGAGGGAGATGCTCAAATAGAAACTGACACTAAGGCTGGAAAGTATCCTGTGAAGGCGGTGAAACAAACTTTCATGCATAGGATGACAATACTCTGTGAAACAGCGGAAGCATTTGTGCTTGATAGTGCGAGACATGCTGTTAAGAATGGCTGGTGGGGACGCTGCAAAATGAAGCTTAGGAAACATTTTGGAGGGTGGTATTAGTCACTACGACACTTGATAACACATCGGTAGAACTCCATCTCTCTTAATGGACCTCGTTCATGAAAAGCAAGTCTAACACATCGGGAAGTATTTTTCAGATCTCTGGTCATCTTGGTTTCCACACATGGTCGATTGTAAGATGTAGCATCTTCCAAGCCCTTGGTCAGTCGACACACATTCCAAGCCAATCCAACACAGTTGTTTTGATTGGGGATCAAGGGTATATTGGTGCACTATTTGTTCTCTGCTTGAAATCTCATCGATTCAGTTGCACTGGAGTTAGACTGCCCATACTGTCCATTTTTTTGACTTTCACGTGCATGGCTGACCCATGCATGCTGCGTGACTTGCTAGAGAAATGGACATCAAGTGAACCTTCCTAAATTCGTGGCTTAATTCCATCACTCCATTCGTTCATGCAGTTCTTGAATTAGATTCATGCAATAGAGGAATAGGTTTTGTCACGTACCTGAAGCCAAACGACTGCTTGTGAAGCTTCTTGCTGCTGCATGCTCTGATCCTTTGATTGCATGAGGCTTGGCTAATGATTTTTGATTGCTTTTCCTTGTGCAGGTGTCCTCTGGCCGGATCTGAGCTGCATGCAATCGTTTCCACATTCAACTCTGCCCGTTCAAGCTGCTGCTGCTACATGGTCACAAAACCAGAACTTCTTTTTGCCATTTCTCCCAAACGGTAGATCGGATTGATCTGAAACTCAGTGAGCATGTTCCTACCATCATTATGCATCTCCCATAGCAAATTCGTGATCAATGGATGCACGGATTTCGAGAAAAATGGAAAATGGCTGAAGATTTCAGAGCTCGATTTCTCGGAAACCGTGCATCAGAATCGGCTGAAACTGCTTGGGTAGGTTACCATCAATCACATGCATATCCCCATGAAACAGGTTTTGAAACGGATGCACGGATATGGAGAAAATGCAAAATGGCTGATGGTGATGGAGGTTGATTTCTTGGAGACCGTGCATCGGAATTGCATGAAACTGCTCAAGCATGTTGTCATCAACCTTGTACAATTCCCCATAAAATGGTTTGTCAAATGGATGCATGGTTTTCAAGTTATGGCATAAACAAATTCTGCTCTATGTGTTTTTGCTTCAAGGCACTTTGCATTTTGGTTGCATGGTATGACAAAATGAATTTTGGCTGTGATGCAGGTATGGAGATGATGGAGGAGGATTTGGAAGATTGCATGAGGGCTTCTGAACCCTTGAGGAAGCTACCATGCTCGCCAAACCACTTTTTGAAATGCATGCCTAGTTTCCCACAATTTCTACAGGAAGTTCCTGTAGAAGCACAATGAGAAGCACAAGGAGGTGGAAAAATAATGGAGAAAGGCAAGGGATGGACACACAAGTGCTTGTAGGCCTAATCAACATATTCCCACCATTAGATTCACTTTTGAAATTGGATTTGGCTCGTCCAAAGGTTCTACAGGATGTTTCCTGTAGAAATACAGAGCTTCCTGTAGAAGGCACAAGAAAAATTCCTTTGACCTTGATTTGAGTGCTCCTCCTATCATGACACGTCCTTCTTGCAACCTGCAATGTCATTGCTGCAACATGAAATTATTCAATGGAGATTAGCTTTATTTTTCTTTTTCTTTTTTCTCTTTTTTTTTTGAAACACAACTAGGGCGCCTCATGGAGGTTTTCACCCTAATTGCCTGCCTTGGGCGCCTCCAAGGGAGGTTTTCACCCAAAGATCTTATTCCCTTTTATTTTCTCTTTTTTCCAACCCATTGACCGCCTCATGGAGGTTTTCAATCAATGAGCCAATCTAAGGCGCCTCCGAGGAGGTTTTCACCTTAGATTTTTATTTTCTTCTTATTTTCATTTTTTTTCTTTTTTCTTTTTTTAACCTACCCTACTTGAAAAACAAAATCATTTTCAAGTATAAGAATACTTCCAATGGAGCCATGTGCACATCGAGATTAGAGAAAAAATGATGTGAAGGCTCGAAATGCGTGCTTGGACAAGTATCCAGATCTCAGAGACCAAATGATCTGGCGTTGAAGGGATCAAACAAAGCTGAGGAAGAAAGTACTGCTGCAACTTAGTGACCTTCTGAAACCATATCTCAATATAGCTTTGATATCCTTGGTTCTTTTGCTGATTTGGATCATTCTTCATGTCACCTTCTATCATGACCTTCTGATCTTCCTCTTTTTGTTGATCTTTCTCTTGAATACATGGAAGATTTGATGGTAACCATGAGGGAACTCTCTCGATCTCTGATTCTGATCTCTTCTCTTCATCAAGTGCATCCCATGGTTCTTTGATCTCCTCTTTGGAATCTTCTTTTGCTTTTGGTCCTTCAATGTTGTCAATATAATCTTTGCTTTGCAACACTCTTCCTGAGCTTTGGTGAAGAGCATTGGGCTCAAGAGGAGTTGTTTGGATATGTTGTGCCTTAGATTTGCAATGGGGTTGAGCTGCTCCATTGTGTGGCTTTGGAAATGGTACGGGTAGTTGAGTGGAGGTGTGAAATTGAGATGGAGATGGATGGCATTGTGGTTGGGTAGGCATTTGGGGTTGCCTTGGTGGAGGAGGAGGCGATGGTTGTGGATGATCAGGTGGTGGAGGAAAATGAGTGGGATGAGAGTTGTACTGGGGCCTCCACTCCTGATAAGGTGCATTCCACTGAGGCTGTGGCTGAGCATAAGAGTGAAATGAATGAGCACCTGGTTGGGCATAATATGGATCTGTGAAGGAAGAAGGAGAATATGGCCAAGGAGGAGGTGTAGACCAGGAAGGATGAGCAGGGGGATCCCAAGAAGGCATGGAAGTGGCTTGATAAGGGTCATAATAGGTCTCGGGTGTCCCTTACAGTTCCTGCTGGTAAGGTCTAGGTTCATGCGGCCAACTTGGGTTCATATAATAGAGTGATTCAGTGGCTCCCTTGGCTCTTTGATATGCAGCTTTGATTCTGGGCAAGGAAGGGCACTGATCTGTAGGATGGTATTCTTCACAGATGAAACACACTTCTAGGGAGTGCATTGGACATTCGTTCCTAGGATGCTTTTTAGTGCACCTTGGACAAAAGATGACCAAAGCCCTCTTGGCTTCCTCTTGCTTCTTTCGGATCTGCAAGGTATCCAGTTGCATGGCAAGAAACTGCCTCATATCACTCTTGAAATCTTTGATCTGATTTTCAAATTCATCTTTGGACAAGATGTTGCTCCCAACATCTCTACTTGTAGCCATTTGCTCCAGAGAAATGTTTTCTTCTTCTTCTCCCCTAGAGGTTCTTTAAATATCCCTTGATGTCCACCCAGGGGTTCTTCAATCACAGCCATCGAAGAAGAGAGAATCTTGGCTGTGTGAAGCAGTGGGGGTGTTGTGCAATCATTTTTCTAACTTATCTCTACTCCTACAAGGCATGAAATGAAATCTTTTTGGTTGATTTTTGCTTTTTTCTACTTCTACTTGCAAAACTGAAATAGATTGAACTGCAACTAACTATCTTTCTAAAATGAAAATGCGGAATTGAAATGAAAGCAGGAAAGGACTAATCTATTTTGCTCAAATGAAATTGCAGGAATGAAATGCTAGGCTATGCTTGCGAAATTGAAATGCTAATCTACGCTTGCAGAAATGAAATTGCGGAATTGAAATGCTAATCTATGAAAGCAAGAAATGCTAATCTATGAAAGCAGGAAATGCTAATCTATGAAAGAAGGAAATGTCTATGCTACTTTTGCAGAATGGAAATGAAGTAAATTACTGAGCAGAAGGTAAGAGTAAGAAAATGGAAGAAAAGCAACAATTACTAATACTCTGCCGCTTCCCCAGCAACGGCGCCAAAAAGATCGTGGGCTCCATTATTGTAGCAATAATGCTACAACTCCTGGAGCTCCCTATCTCTAATTTTATCAACCCGGTAGTTTGTACAAACTTGGAAGCGACGGTGCTATATGCACAAGTACTAGCTCTTGTCGCAGCTGTCACTTGGTCAGCTGGCACAAGTCCGCTAGGGCTCAAGCCAACTTCTATATGCTCTCAGAAGAAGCTTTATGAGTGATGGACGAAAGCTATCTCGAAGGAAGCTAACCTACTTTGCAAAAAGGAAACTGAAAGCCAACCAAAACATAGAAACCCTAGTAAACCCTAATCTGACTAGCTTAACCTCTAGGATGCAATGGGTGGAGTGCAAGTGTTTGGAAATGATGCCATTACTTCTAATGATGTGAAATGCATGAACTTAGACTTCTTTTATTGAAAATAACATGTTTTTGTGTTTTTGCTTAAGTGGTTGGAGTGCTTATGATTTTGTTTCTTATTAGGGTTTGGTTGTGCAGAGATGGTGCGAAAGGAAGGAAAGCTTGGGAAAGGTCAGGGGGGCTAGGAGAGGTCCCAGGGGATCCTTAGCATCAGTCTACAGAAGTCTACAATGTTCGGATGCTCGGCAACCAAGTTTGCAGGCTTCTACAGGATGTCTGCAGGGGATCCTACAGGAAACTCAGGGATTCTACAGGAAGTCTGCTAACTTCTACAGGATGCTCTACCATGGGAGTTTTAGGTGATGGTGAGGTGATGGAGTGGTATGGGTGGATAGATAAGGTGGAGATGGAGCTTGTGATGACTCAGGGGCAGAGAAATAGGACAGAGAAAGAGTGCACGAAGTGGTTGGTGGAGAGAAGGAAGGGATCAACGAAAGGTCAAAACGATGAAGCTATGTGGGCAATGGAAGAGTTGGAAGGTGAACGAGCTGAGCAGAGGTCGAGTAGGTGGCTTTAGGCGAGGTTAAGAAGAAGAAAAAGGAAGTAGAAGGATATGGAGCAGTGTAAATGAAACAAATTACTTATGTCTTGCACCAAAAACGAGAATTCATTAACCTATGCTACCTATGCTATAAACCTATGAACAGCAATGTAAACTGAGAAAAGAAGTCATGCATGGAGTGAAAATGAAGCAGTATGGTTCAATATCAAAAGTGCATGGATGGATCTTCAATGAAAATGACTATGTTGCAGCTTGCATGGAAGTAAAAGACTGCGTTCTTTTTGGTGGTTGATATGGACTGCACCCCAATCCCTAAACAGAGATGGCAGTGAAGGCACTAACAACCTTTTTCTTGGAGCTCCAGTGGATTACAAACCTCCTACTCTGATCTAAACAACTGAAAGTGATTTAACCATGAACTAATCCTACGCAATTCTCATTAACCAAATCAAATCAGCAAACTGTATTCTTTGAAATGCATATCAAAACAAGGAAACACAATGCTGGAAAGAAAGGTAAATAACACTACAAGAAGAGGAGATCTATTGCTCTCAGGTTGGGCCCTAACCTGAGAGCTATAGCTCCCTTAAAAACTCAGAACTAGATCCAAATCTGCTTGCCTTTATTCATAATCAAAAGTCTAATGTCATGCCAAAACTGGCTTACAAAATAACAAATTGGCTAACCAAATTGACTAACTAGCTAACTCCCAAATTGACTACCAACTAGCTAACCAAAATGAGGCCCTAAGCCTTCTTATTTATACAATTTGAGGACCCAACAGTCCTCCTAAAATTTAGGGACTTGGTTGCCCAAGACTTGTAGTTAACAGCAGTCCTACTTGACTTGCTTGGCTGCCCTTGTGCTCATTGATTTGGTGGCCTTTGAACTCCGAGCTGATGGTGGAGAATTCGAGGTAAGGGTCCATAAATGAGGGGGACCCCTTCCTACAAATCCTCTAGCTTGTTCTCCCACGAATTTGGCTGCCAAGTGCTCATTAAGACCTTCAATTTTGTCTCCAAGTTGACCAAAAAGGCTACACAAAGCACCCATTAGACTTGTTGGCATAATGACTAACCAAATTCACTCTATTAACATAAAAATAATCAAAAACATGAAATAAACCAATGAGAATGGTGGACTAAGCCAAATTAGGAGGTTGAATGAGCCCAAATAATTGTACATTTTTGGGGCTCATCAGCCTTCCAGCTCGTTAAAGGGACAGGAAGTGCTATCCCTCATCTAGATTTTAATCTGTTTGGACCTGAGGGATTATTGCACAAAAAGATCGAGTGCTTGTTTTGTTCGGCTCGTTAAAACTATCGAAAATTCATCCCTTCTGTATTGTTTTATACTTTTTCGGACTTAAGGGATTAGATGATGAAAAAGGAATTTTGGAGTTACCTTTACGTACCTTTTCAGACTCTCTAAAAAGGAAAAGGACCGAGTTATCTTTGTCGTTAAACTCGTTAAAAAGATTAATAGCGACAAACTTGTCTTTAGACGAGAACGAGTTTCACTATCGCTAGGCTCGTTAAAACATAGCGATGGGTTTGCCCGAAGGGCAAATTATAGAACAAGCATATGTTATCCTCCTCAAGCTTGACAAAAATAAAGAGGTACTGGTCAGCAATGACTGGGTAAAAATTAGGAAGAAAACTCAAAGAATCTTTATTGGTAGCAAGTCGCTCTTGAACATGACACTTCCACTCCGTGTCCGAGTCAGATTGGGTTGTTTCATTCACCGGTCACATCGCCATGGTCACACCATACCATCCACATTTGGGGTTAATGCTACCAACCCATCACGTCAATGTCGCCGACATGTTCAAGAGAAGTCATCCAGAGAAGCCACCTGTGTCCCACCCACTACCATACATTATACTCCATTTTTTCATGACCGCCACCCTGAACCGTATATCATCAGATCATTTTCACCTCCATCAAAATCATTTGCTCCGTTCCGTGTCATTGATGTGGGATTCATTAAGGCCCTCCTATGACGGATCACTTCTTGTCGACATCAGCTCATTATCCAAGAAGTTGGTCTAGGAACACCCCCTTCAGTACTTTGAAGCTTGCATGCCTCAATGGCAAGTTTCTCACTTCCGACGACAGGTTTACATCAATGACCTTCGATCGAAAGATTTTGCGTGGTGTTCGACGCCAAGTCCTTTATTCACACCACGTGAATTGTACTACAGTACCTTGAGGATCATTATCATTATCATTATCGGTGATTCCTCTCGCGCTTGTTAACAGTTTACATCATTGACTGGTAATCAAGCGATGTCTTTCCATGTTCGACTTCGGAACATTTCTCACATGGATCGACTTGTACTTCGAGTGAAGATCGGACAAGATTGAAGACCCCGGATCTAGTTTCATCCATCCGGGCTGCGATATATATCCAGGGAAATAAAGACATTAAATGTACAGCATTGCAGCACAGATAATCATCCTACCAAAGGATGATGGCTCTATCAGAATCATCAGTCTACAATCAGACGATTGTCTGTCCTATGTACATGAGAATGAATTTATAAAGCTGAGCATGGGAATGCCCGCCTCAGCTAGATCATGAAAAACAGTATAAAGATAATGTATTGTATTGTATATTATTACAGGTCTCCTCCCAGCATTGAAAGAACTTCGGATCCTCATAATAAAGCATTTCACCCGACACCAAAAGGTTAACGGCCTCATACTTTAGGGGGCAACTGTTATAGACATTTTTGTGCCTTTCAACTCCAAGCATGAAATGTCCATAAACCAAGGGCTTCTAAGTCCCTAAAAGTGTTGTTCTAACCCCTAAAGGAACAAGGTCAATGTTATGAAACCAGCTCAAGAAAAGATAGAAAAGATAGATCAACGCCTTAGAATTTAGCCTCTTCGAGGGGGAAACCTCCTTTACATTACATAAATGACAATTCTTGGATGATACAAATGACAAATCCTCCTTTCTATGTATAGGAGTCTAAGGAGTCACAATATAATCCAGCCGACCTAGCAATAATAATATAAAGCCACAAAAATAACAATAGAGGGATTCTATGGGGCACAGAAATAACAATATGGGGGTAATAGGGGCACAACAATATAAATAAGGGGTATAACTACAATAGTAATGGGGTAATCACTAGTATTATAGGGACCCAACATGCCCCTCTCCTTCAAAAAAGTGTTGTCCTCAACGCTTGAGTAGTTCTGGATACTTCTGCATAAAATTCTCATCCTCCCATGTGGAATCTTCAGCGGATAAGTTCTTCCACTTGATAAGATACTCTGAAATTGATCGATTTCGTAGCTGTCGAGTTCTTGTTTCTGTGACTGCTTCCGGTTCCAATATAATTTTTCCTTCCTCATCAAGTTCTGGCAATATTGTTTGAATTGGGAGCTTGTCACCTATAACCTTCTTTAAACATGAAACATGGAAAACTGGGTGCAATCGAGAAGCTGCAGGAAGCTCCAATTTGTATGCCATAGTACCAATCTTTTGCAACACCTTGTATGGACCATAATACTTTGGTGATAATTTATTATCCTTCTTAGCTTGCTTTAGGGACATTTGCTTATATGGTTGTAGCCGTAGGAATACCCAATCACCTACATCAAAACTTCTTTCACTGCGATGTTGATCTGCCTGTTGTTTCATTCTATTTTGTGCCAACACGAGGTTATCCTTTAAGAGTTGGAGGACTTGTTGTTGATGTTCGATGTGATGTTCCACTGCCTGAACCTTAGAATTTTCTCTTAAATATGATGTGATGGATGGTGGTTGATACCCATAAAGTGCCATAAATGGGGTCATTTTTGTTGCTGTATGGAAGGAAGTGTTATACCACCATTCAGCCAGAGGCAACCATTTGACCCATTGTGTCTGTTTATCAGATACAAAGCAACGAAGATATCCTTCCAAACATTTGTTTACTATCTCAGTTTGCCCATCAGATTGAGGATGATAAGATGAGCTATGAGCTAACTGAGTACCAAGACAAGAAAATAATTCTGTCCAAAAATTTCCAGTGAAAATGGGATCTCTGTCACTTACAATAATCTTTGGGTTTCCATGTAGCTTTTGAATTGTTTCCATAAATGCAGTAGAAACTGTACTGGCTTTAAATGGATGTGATAATGCACAAAAGTGTGCATACTTGGTAAGTCTGTCAACTACCACCATGATGACACTCTTTCCCTCAGACTTGGGTAAACCTGTGATAAAATCCATTGAAACCTCCTCCCAACGTTGGCTTGGAATGGATAAAGGTTGTAATAGACCTGGTGTCTTAATTGTTTCAACTTTATTTTGCTGGCAAACCAAACATTCCGCCACAAACTTTTGAATATCTGATTTAAGGCCATCCCAAAAAAATTCCTTCTTAACCCTGTGGTAAGTTTTTAAAAATCCTGAGTGCCCTCCTAAGGGAGAAGTGTGCAATTCCATAAGAATCTTTTGTTTTAGCTGGGAATTCTTACAGAGGTATAAGCGATCTTTGTACCATAACGAATCATTTTGCCAGCTAAATGTATCAGAAGTACTGGAATCTTGTTGTAGCTTTCGAATAAGTGCCCACACTTCTTCGTCATTCTTCCATTCCTCCCTTGCTTCGTTTATCCAATCTGGTTGGATAATAGAAATGGCACACAACAATGCTTCCACATCCTCATCCTTTCTTGAGAGTGCATCTGCCACCACATTTTGCTTCCCTTTTTTGTAGATGATTTCAAAGTCATAACCCAACATCTTTGTGACCCACTTTTGTTGCTCTTCAGAGGATAATCTTTGTTCTAAAAAGTATTTAAGGCTATCATGATCCGTTTTTACCTTGAAGTGTCTTCCCATTAGGTAGGGTCGCCATTTCTTAAGTGCATGGAGTATTGCCAACATTTCCTTCTCATAAATAGCTTTGCTTAAAAACTTTCCCTTGATTGGACGACTTTCAAAAGCAATGGGTCTTTCATCTTGCATTAGAACAGCACCAATTCCATTTCCTGAAGCATCACATTCCACAATAAAGGTTTTTGTGAAGTCCGGTGTAGCTAAGACCGGTGCTTGGCACATTGCCTCTTTAAGATGTTCAAAGGCCTTTGTTGCTTCCAGAGTCCATGAAAATGAATCTTTCTTCAATAATGTTGTTAGAGGTGCTGCTATTCTCCCATAATTCTTAACAAACTTGCGATAATACCCTGTCAACCCAAGAAATCCTCGCAGATGCTTTATGGATGTGGGGATTTTCCATTCCTTAATGGCTTTAATTTTGCTAGGGTCTACCTTAACTCCTTCATGAGATACAATATGACCCAAATATTCCACCTCCTGGACTCCAAAGAAACATTTGGATCTTTTTGCATATAATTGTTTCTCCTCCAATAGTTGTAGCACCCTGTCAACATGTTCAACATGATCCTTCCAAGACTTGCTGTAGATTAGTATATCATCAAAAAATACTAACACAAATTTTCTAAGGAATGGTTTGAAAATTGAATTCATCAAACCTTGAAATGTTGAAGGTGCATTGGTAAGGCCAAAAGGCATGACCAAAAATTCATAATGACCCTCATGAGTTCTAAATGTCGTTTTTGGAATGTCTTCAATCTTCATTCTGATTTGATGATATCCCGAACGAAGATCCAACTTGGTGAAGTAAATTGATCCATGCAATTCATCCAGTAATTCATCAATAACAGGAATGGGGAACTTATCTTTAATAGTGAGCTTGTTGAGCTCCCTATAATCTGGACACATGCGCCATGATCCATCCTTCTTGTGCACCAATACTACTGGAGCTGAGAAAGAACTTTGACTCGGTTGAATTATACCAGCCTCTAGCATTTCTGCAACCATACGTTCAATTTCACTTTTTTGGACATAGGGATATCTGTACGGCCTGATGTTTGGAGGAACACTTCCTGGAATCAGATGAATAGCATGATCATGATCACGCATAGGTGGGAGACCCTTGGGAGTCTCAAATACCTTGGAATGATTGTCCAAGACTTTTTGGAGATCTGGAGAAATAGATGATTCCAATGTGGAAACATCTAGCGAACATAATTGTGCAATTACACCTCTTTGCTCCTTTCTTAGAAGCTTTGTCATACCATTAGAGCTGATTATCTTTCCTGGTTTCCCTGCAATACCCCTTAATTCAACTTCCTTTCCTTCTGAAGAAAATTTGATGAAAAGTTCTTGAAAATTAAAAGCTATTGTACCCAAGGATTGTAGCCATTGGACTCCTAGTACAACATCCGCACCTCCCATTGGAATGGAAAGCATTGGGCTAGTCAATACATATTCTCCCATGGATAGCTTGATATTATGGCACTTTCCAGAGCAATTTATTGTTCCTCCATTTGCAATCATCACTTGACACTCTGGTGCTGGATATAGGAAGCAATTCAATTCTTTTGCTACCCTACAATGAATAAAATTGTGGGTGCTTCCTGAATCAATCAACACTATTACCTTTTTCTTCTTGATTTGTCCTTCTATCTTGATGGTTTGAGGAGTGGTAATTCCCGCCAATGCATTACAAGATATGGTCGGATTTATTTGTTCTTCATCTAGGCTTTGTTCCTGGAGTATATCTTCTTCTTTTGACCTTTCTTGCTCCTTTTCTTCTTCCTCTTCACAATCTATGTAGAATAATTTCTTCTCAGCACACTTATGACCTTTAGTGTATTTGCTATCACAACTGTAACAAAGCCCTTTTGCTCTTTTTTCTTCCAATTGTTGTGGTGTCAACCTTATAGGTTGTGGAAGACTAGGGGCAACAACACTTCCGTCTTTATAGTTGTGAGTGGTATGCTTCCTGGTTGCCATAATTTTGCTTTCCATTTTTCTTGCTAACCTGAATGCCTTCTCTAATGAATCAGGTTCCCAAAGGCGAACATCATGTTGGATATTATCCTTTAAAGACCCTATGAACACATCAATCCTATGCTCCTCTGGAATATCTTTTACCCTTATGTTCAATTTTTGGAACTCCTCAATGTGCTCCATTACTGAACCCTTTTGTTTGAGACTTATCAATTGGCTAAAAAAAGTGTTGCTTTTTGTATCTTCATAATGTGCTATCAATTCTTCCGTAAAAATTGCCCAAGTGATAAATTTTTTACGAGAGCAAAGCCATTGATACCATACAAACTGATTTGGTTCCAAATATACAGTTGCCATACGTACCTTTTGTGCATTTTGCACATTATTGAGATCGAAGAATTGCTCCATCTGTAATATCCATGTGGCGGGATCCTTGCCATCAAACTTCCTCATATCGATTTTTGGAATATGGTGATTCTTCGATCCAACATTAGCGTCTATGGAATCATGATTAACATTTCTTTTGTTCTCATCATGAGTTTCCTTTACTACCTTTTCACCATTAGTGACCCTTTCTTGTAGCAACTTCTTCAATTCTTCCATATCTGTATTCAAATCTATCTTCAAATCTGCCATGTATCTCTTCAAATCTGTCTTCGAATCATCGATCTTAGTTTCCATGCCCTTTATCTTAGATTCCACGCCACTTATCTTAGCTTCTGTTAGCTTTTGTGAGCGTGACATTTGTTGCACTTGTTCTTGTAATTTTGATATATCATGTAGCATTTCTTCTTCTTCTTCATGAGTCATGCTAGAGCTTTCAGGTTCCTTACTAGGTGTTTGCATTTTCTTTCCTCGGGGCATCAGTTACCGATAATAATGCTTTACTATGCCCTTTGAATTCCGTTAAACCAAGCTTACACAAAAATTTAAAAAAAAAACTACACACCTTTTTTCACTTTATAGAAGCCTGATATTGAATCTGATGTATCTCTGTAATTTTGGATCATCCAATTCTGAAATTGCTACCTGCAGTAGCCTTCTGTGTCCTCTTTCCAATGCCACAAGTCTGAGCCAAATTGGATTCTCCAAGGAAGAGTTATGTGAAATCTCCCACAGTGACTTGCTTTTAGACTGGTTCAGTAGAGCGAACTTGTACGACGTGCCACGAGTCACTGTTTTAACCTTTGAATCTAAAACACACATACAAGAAACTACAGTCCGTCCTCTTTCTGTACCGTTTTATGAAATTTCAATCTGATCCTCAGAGAGAGAGTTATGACGATTTTCCCCAGGTCACCTGTTTTGAATGTAATTCAGGAGTCTGCAAAAAGGCCAACTTCCTCAGATCATATCTCCGAAAATATCGTGCGAAAAGCTCTGAAATTTGGACCCAAGGTTCAGCACCAATTCTTCTCAAATGGGTTTTTTTTGCGACTTCTGAAACATCACAGAAAAAACGTTATAGCGAAAATTCCACGATGACCTGTTTGGAGCAGCGAAACCCTAGAATCCAAAGCTCTGATACCAAATGTTATGAAACCAGCTCAAGAAAAGATAGAAAAGATAGATCAACGCCTTAGAATTTAGCCTCTTCGAGGGGGCAACCTCCTTTACATTACATAAATGAACAATTCTTGGATGATACAAATGACAAAACCTCCTTTCTATATATAGGAGTCTAAGGAGTCACAATATAATCCAGCCGACCTAACAATAATAATATAAAGCCACAAAAATAACAATAGAGGGATTCTATGGGGCACAGAAATAACAATATGGGGGTAATAGGGGCACAAAAATATAAATAAGGGGTATAACTACAATAGTAATGGGGTAATCACTAGTATTATAGGGACCCAACAGTCAACAAATTATAGCTTCTCCCATAAGTTCTCCACTAGAAACTGCTCAGAATAAGTCAAAACAGGATCATTTCAGCTGCTCCACTGGCTAGGTGCGTTGCATTGCACCTAAATACACTGGCTAGGTGCATTTCAACGCACCTAAATGCACTATGAAGGTGCGTTGGGCGAGAAATGACAAATGGCAGTGTCATTCCGCGAGGTGGAGAGACAATGGAAGCTTCCAGAATCTTCTCCTATGACACTTGCCTCACTAAATTCGACCAAAGATGAGTAAGAGGCCTTCAGTATCCAAGTGGAAGCAAGAACTGACAGAAAGAAGACACTAATCAAATCACAAGCTGACTCATCCTCCTTAAACATATCTATATATGGATCCCTCATCCCAGAGATCCAGAGGCTGGAATTTTGCACATTGTAAGGAATTGCTATTGGTTTTGAGACAAACATCAGAGTATTGGGTGATCTATGCTTTGTTGGAGGTGAAGAGGGGCTTCTTTGCTGGGAGGTTGATTCTGGGTCAGGAATCATCGGTTGTAACTCCTCCTGGATCTTTTCTTGTTTATCAATAAAAACTATTTGAGTTTTTCCTCCATGCTTTTGTATCATTGATGCTTGTTACATTTGTATGGTTAACTTAAATCTGATCCTAAGTTGTTTATGAATATAGATCCATGTCTTTGTATAGTGTTCTTCTTCTGTGATCTTACAGGTACTTGGTGAAGCTGGGCAAGTAAGGGAGCAAGTAGCTGGAAACTGTCAAAGAACAGAGAGATTGGATCAAAGGATTAGCGCAAGACACAAGTTGGTTCTTCCTATTCCTCTCTATCTATAGTTCATAAAGGAAATACAAAAGTAGTTTTTCTCTGTTTGTTTCTAAGGCAGCTGTCACACCTTAGTGGGATAGAGCAGTTCTAAATAGACACTTTTCCCGGTAACAGTAGCCTCTCTTCACATGTTTACCCCAGTGGACTAGTTAACTTGAGTAAATGTGGGAGGATGGCGTTATAACAAGCTTTGACATAATCTCCTGATTGAGCCATTTTAGATGCACTAATATTTGTTAGGGTAAGTTCAAACTATGGAAATCTCATGGTTCTATCATTGGAAAGGATTTTCACAATTTAAATTGTGCTCTTCCTAACGTGTTGTTGTGGTTCTACCTAAAATCTACTTCTTCATGAGTTGCACTTCAATATTTACTGTGACCATGTCTGTACATCTTCGTTGGACTGCGTTTGAGTTTAATTGTTTGTTATGATAATATTTTCATTGTGTTTTATCATATTTTGGAATTTGATATTATATTTTTTAATATAACATTAATATTAATATAATGTAGAAGTACATGAAAGGATCTGTGACTTAGCATTTTTTATATAATGCAACTCTTAATATAATGTAGGAGTACATATAAAGTCTCCACTTTAATCTAGGAGTACGTATAAATTATGGGATCTTACCTTAGCACCTTACAAAATTTGAAAACCATAAAGTACAACATTGCAATATTATTAATATTCTCTAAGAGGATATTGGCAACAAAGACAATATGTAATAGGCTTGATGGGATAGCAATGGAGTTTCCTAGTGAACTATAGATCATCGTGAACCATGGTCCAATGTTGCATTCCGACAAAGATTGTTCCAATATGAAAATATACCATGGTCAACAATCGTTAACAATGTCTATTTTACCATTTATAATATTTATCATATCATTTATATAGCTTTGTCTATAATATTTATCTTAGGGTTTATCATAGGATTTTCTCAATATGAAAATCAATCATGGTCAACCATGGTCAAGTATGATCAACCATCAACTTCATGTTGTGAGAAAGATTGTCTCAATATGAAAATCAACCATGGTTGATCATGTTCATTTTAGGGTTTATAATATTTATCTTCAGTTTTACATACCTTGGGTTTACAATATTAATCTCTTGGATTTAATATTGTTCCCTTGGGTATTTAGTATTAATCCTGTAGGTTTGTTGATCTAAGTGTTCATATTCCTAGGGCATAATATTATTGATATTGTTTATAATTTTAATCCTAGGGTTTAATATAAATCCCTCGGGTTTATAATCCATTGGGATTACAATAAAAATTCCTTTGGTTTATTAGTCCCTTGGGTGTATAATATTAATAATCACTTAGGTTTATAATCTTAAACCCCAGGATTTTCCATGGGGTGTTCAATAGACAGTGATAAGGTTCTCTGTTAAGGCACTCCTTTATGAAAAGTTAATGATTCAATTCTCTTCCCCGATCAAAGTGATATATTTGACATGATGAAGATGTAGTCCTGCCAAGATTACAAAATAAATTATTAATATCAAGGGTTTATGATATTAATCTATTCGGTTCTCAATATTAATCCCTTGGATTTTTATTATTAATCCCTTAGGTTTACAATAATAATCCTTAGAGCTTATAATATTATTTCTTTGTGTTTAATATTATTTTCTAGGGTTTATAATGTCTTGCGTCAACATGCATTTTGACAACCATGGTCATCCATGGTCAACCATGGTTGAGAATGGGCCAATGTCACATTGTGACAAAGATTGTCTCAATATGAAAATCAAACATGATAAACCATTGTCCAACATCACATTGTGACAAATATTTTCTCAATATGAAAATTAATCATGGTCAACCATCGTCCAATGTTGCATTGGAGAATAATCGTCAATATCAAAATCGACCATCGTCAACCATGTTTACTTATGTTTTTTAATATTTATCTTAGGTTTTATATACCTAGGGTTTATAATATTAATCCCTTGGGTTTAATATTGTTCCCTTGGGATTTTAATATTAATCCCTTAGGTTTATTAATCCCACAGGTTTATAATATCAATCCCTTGGGTTTATTAATCTAAGGATTCATGTTCCTAGGGTGTAATATTGTTCATACAGTTTATAATATTAATCCTAAGGTTTAATATAAATCCCTTTCGTTTATATTCATGGCCAACCAAGGTCAGACATGGTCTAACATCACATTATGACAAAGATTGTCTCAATATTAAAATCAACCATGTTCAACCATCATCAAACATTGTCAACCATGGTCAATCATGGTCAACCATAGTCTATGTGATGTTGTGACAAAGGTTTTCTCAATCTGAAAATCAACCTTGGTCAACTATCATCAACCTTTCTCAATCATGGTCAACCATGGTCCAATGTCACATTATGACAAATATTATCTTAATACGAAAAGAAACCAAGGTCAATCATGGTCAACCATAGTCAACCATACTCCAATGTCACATTGTGGCATAGTTTCTCTCATTATGAAAATAAACCATGGTCAACGATGGTCGAACGTCACAATGTAGTGAAGATTGTCTCAATATGAAAATGAATCATTCTCAACCATGTTCAATAACAATGGTCATATTATCGCAAATATTGTCTCATGGTCCATCATCACATTGTGACAACAATGGTCATCCATTGTTAAGCATGGTTAACAATGTTCCAACATTGAATTATGACAAATATTGTGTCGATATGAAAATCAACCATGGTCAATCATGGTGAACCATGGTCATCCATGGTCCAATGTCACACTGTGAAAAATATTATCTCATTATGAAAATAAAGCATTGTTAACCATGTTCATGCATGGTCCAATGTCACATCATGAAAAATTTTCTCAATATAAAAAAAATCATGGTCAACTATTTCTAGCCATGTTTCTTTCAGATTATATAATATTTATCTTAGTTTTTATATACCATGGGCTTACAATATTATTCCATTGGGATTAATATTATTGTCTTGCATTTTTTGTATTAATCCCTTGGGTTTATAATAGCAATCGCTTGGCTTTATCAATTGAAGGGTTCATATTTGTAGGGTATAATATTATTGATAGGGTTTATAATATTAATCGTAGGGTTGATTATAAATCCCCTGGTTTTATGGTATAAATTCCTTGGGTTTATTAATCCCATGGGTTTATTAATCACATTGTGATAAAGATTGTCTTCATATGAAAATCAATCATTGTCAACCATGGTCCAATATCACATTTTGACAAGGATTGTATCAATATGAAAATTAACCATGCTAAACCATGGGCAACCATTTTTATTTTAGTGTTTATAATATTTATTTTAGAGTTTATATACCTTGGGCTTATAATATTAATCTCTTGGGTTTATAATATCAATGCCTTGGCTTTGTTAATCTAAAGGTTCATATTCCCAGGGTATAACATTATTCATAAGTTTTAAATATTAATCTTATATTTTAATATAAATCCCTTGTGCTTATAATCATGGTAAACCATGGTCAACTAATGTGCACCATTACATTGTGATAATGATTGTCTCAATATGAAAATAAACCATGTTCAACCATTGTTAAATGTCTCCAACCATGGTTAATAATGGTCAACCATGGTCCAATATCACATTTTCACAACGATTCCCTCAATATGAAAATCAACCATGGTAAAGCATGGTCATCCATGCTCCAATGTCACATGGTGACAAACATTGCATCAATATAAAATTCAAGCATGGTCAACCTGGGTCCAACATTGCATTGTGACAAAGATTGTCTCAATATGAAGATAAACCATGGTCAACCATGGTCAATCAGGGTTAATCATGGTGCAAAAATGCATTTTGACAAATATTGGTTGAAAATTAATATCAAGCATGCTCAACTATGGTCCAATGTCACATTGAGACAAAGATTGTCTCAATATGAAAATAAACCATGGTCAATCACAGTCAATCATGGTTGAAATTCACATTGTCACAAAAATTGCCTCAACAAGAAAATCAACCATTCTGAACTATGGTCTAATGTTGTATTATGACAAGTTTTCTCTCAATATGAAAATAAATCATGGTCAACCATGGTCAACGATGGTGCAATATCACATTTCTTACAATGATTATCTAAATATGAAAATCAAAAATTGTCAACCATGTTTGTTTTAGGGTTTATAATATTTATCTTATGGTTGATATACCTTGGGTTTACAATATTAATCCCTTTTAGTTCTTAGTATTAATATGTTGGGTTTATAATATAAATCCATTAGGTTTAAAATCCATTGGTTTTATAATATATATTCCCTGGGTTTATAATCCCTTAGGTTCATATCATAAATAAAAGGGATATAAACCTTAAGATATATACTATAAACCCTAAAATAAACATTAAATGCTAATAATTGACCACAAATGGCCATGGTTGATGATGATTGACCATGGTTGAATTTCATGTTGAGACAATCTTTTTCACAATGTTGTGTTAGACCATGGTTGACTACGCTTGACCATGATTGACTATGGTTGACCATTGTTGATTTCCATATTCATACAATCTTTGTCATAAAGTGACAGTGGACCCTGGTTGACCATGGTTGATGATGGTTGATTTTCATTAGGAGACAATATTTGTGACAAACCAAGGGATTAATATTATAAACTGAAAGGATATAAAACCTAAGATAAATATTATAAAACTTGAAATAGACATAAATTCGTAACATTATTATTATGAAAAAGCTTAGGATTAATATTATAAATGCAACAAAATTGTGGGTTTAAGAACTCATGCAACTGAATCATAAGTCTAAATATTCACACAACTAAATAGTAAATCTAATAATTCACACACGGAGCAACAAGTCACTGAAGTGAAAAGTAAGAAAAAGTAATAATACAAGGAAGACAATAATCTTTCCAGTGACTAGGCCCATGTTCTCTGGAAGTAACTATCTTAGAGAAAATTCAATATACTAGATTAAAGATGAACCATCTAAACTTTCATTGATATCAAAATGGATTACAAAGAGGTTTATAAAAATTCTAAGGAAATTATGTTGTTTAATCACCTTTTACGGTATGTGAGAATAATGAAACCCATCTTTGGTGTACTAAAGTTTAATTTCATTTATATAGTACAATGTATTTCTAATGCTGCAATAGTAAAGCTATCCTAAGAATCAAAAGGTTCTTAGGATTGCTTATTTAAACTATAAAATCTCCGAGATAACATATTGTATCCTCTCCTTGATTGTCCCAGGCACATAGAAGTGAATCCTCAATCAACATGCCACCATTAGCCCAAGGATTCTTCCAGAACTTGGTTCCTCTTGAACGATTCGAGGGAACAACAATCATCCATCAAATATCTCCTATACATAAATTGGCCCAAATAGTGAATTTATGGTATCTTAAGTATTCAAATTAACTCATCAACAAGGTAGAATACTAAGATGTTATTAAGTACTTTCTAAAGCTTCTATCTCTCAAATTATTATAAACTAAAATTAAAGAACTTGAAAAACAAATCATTAACTGAACAAAGAAAGGGAAGAAACATACCAATTATGTGACGCAACAACAATATTTCAACTTTGTCGTAGAATTTTGGCATTGCAAATGGGTTGAGAATTCAAAATAAATCCACAGAATGACTAAAGGGACAAGGATAAATCTATGACCAGAGCATAGATTTTCAAAAAAATTGGAGGATAACTATAAAAGGGGTTTACAGTTGTAGAAGGGATGGACCATTACAAACAATATAAGGCAATCCATAAAATGGATCAAAGGACAAAGGTAAATATGCAAATAGAGTGGAGGTTCTCGATGATACTAGAAATGAGAATGCTAATAGGATCATATTCCAACACTATAATAGAGGTGAGGTTGTGAAGGGAATGGAGCAAATCTATACAATATCAAGGGGTTAGGTTGTATATGGGACAAGCCAAAGTCCAACTTTGTGAGGGAGGTAACTTTGTAAATGATATGAACCATGGTTAAAATCAATGAGAGGAGTGACATTGAAAATGTAATGAACCGTAGCCAATAGTTTTGACCAAAAGATAAAATAATGTGAGAGGGTAGAATACAATTCAAACTAAAATCCCCATAGTCCCCAAGCCCTTGACAATCATGGCTAGTAGTGATTATGTTTGTGAGGAAATTGGAGTGACATTATTGACAGAATATAGAAAAACATAGTTATCAACTTAAATTTACTATGACATCAAAACAAAAATACTATCCTAAAAATCCCATACTTTTAGGAGGGAAATACCAAAAACAATCCTAAATAAAAAATTGGCACTACTAATAATATCCCTTTTTTGTAGGGTGGTTAAAATTTTGAGTTGTTTATAGTAACAACTTTACAACTATAAAGAAACATTAAATTGACTCTAAAATTGAGAAATGATGTTGCTAGTAGCATTGGTCGTAATTCACTTGGAGATTCTAAAATATCTTGAAATCTAATGGATAGGAGAAAAATCAAAGTTGACTTTGCTCATGTCAGTCATATTTCCAAAATATTATGAACTCTAAAATTGATATAAGGATGACTATTTTTATTTTATGGATTAAATAATAACTTACTCGCAACCATGGTCTTAAAACCTTGTACCATTAGAGATTAAAAAATGAAAAAAAATTATATCATTAATTGAAAATAAATTAACTAACTAATTATTTTTTCAATTATTTTTAAAGAGAAAACAAAACAATACACTATATTGAGTTTTTTTTTTAATTCAAAATAAAACGAAAAAATCCAAAAAATAAACCAAAAAAATGAGTTTTGAGGAGAAAAATAAATAAAGAAAAAAAATTAAGATTGCTTGAAAATAAATATTAAAAAATAAATAATAAAATAAAAAGACAAAAAGATAAAAATTAGTAAAAAAATACAAAATTAGCAGAAAACAAGATGAAAAGAAGGGCTACGTAGTAGCTAGTACTTGTATTTTAGCTTAAATATAGCTAATTCGAGTGTGAATTACTAATAAGGTGTGAGATGATCAATTAAACCCTTCATAAAATAATAGAAAAGTAAGTGAAAATGTTGTGCTAAAATGTCACTTTTTGGTGAGATTGCTACCTCATTGGTTGTAATAAATCTTTATAACTTTATTTTTTTGGCAGTGTTTGATTCAAATTGATATGGACAAACTTAGTTGCAACTCAATGAGATGTCAATTCCAAGAAACTTGTTTTGCACAACCAATTGTCTCCTACAAAGTTCATTGGAATTGAACATGATTGATATAGAGTTGAATGCAATTTTGTTTGTGGCAGTGAAGAAGGGAAAAAATGAAACACAAATTTTATTGTTATGACTGAAATGACATCTCTTTCTTTTGTAAACAAATATTGAGTTCAGATGATCTATAATTTGTGATTTAATACTAAATTAATTTTTAAATTAAATTGTAAAGACATGTTAATTAATATTTATGAATAATTCGTAATAACAATTGTTTTACTATTAATTTAACAACTAAAGTATAAATATCATAGATATATAAATTAAATGGCTAGTAATTATAGATGGATATCAAAACACTTACTTTCTAATCAAAATACTTAGTTCCTAAAACATTTAATATCATGAATATAAAAAAAATCATTTAAAATTTTTTAATATTAAATGAATAAAATATATCAGTAGCCCTTTTCATTTTTTTTAAATATTATATGTTTGTTTATGATTTGTGATTTAGTGCTAAATTGATTGAATTTGACAATCACTTTGAATAAAACTAGGAATAAAATTGCATTAGATTAAACCGCTTTAACAAAATTGACACATTAACTTTTTGCATGGAAACCGACACCAATTCTACGTGTTTTATTCGATGAAAGAAGATAAAAGATCCTTTAACAAACCAATTGAAACAAATGAGAAATTGAAGACTAACCTCCCAATAAATAGGGAAAAAATCTAATGACTTGAAAGAGAATATGGAAATTCAAAGTGGGATCCTTATAATATCTCAACTAGTAAAACCAAATCAAAAATATTAATGTGGTTGATATAGCCGAAGACATCATAAATATATCCAAAAAAATTATTGCAATATGAAGAATTCCTTACTAATGCCCACATTTACTTAATTAACCATATATAAAAAGGTTATGGGTCAACTTTAACTTAAGAAAAAAAAACAAATTATAAATTAATTTTATAAAAAATTTTGAGGAACTTACCATGGATGAACTTATTAGAATTGGAATAATCTCAAATCAGTATGAAATTGGTAGGTGGTGGGTGGGGAGCCACCTCACACGAATATAATATTTTAAATTTATTAAAAGTAATGGATCATTTTTCTAAATAAAATTTTCTTATATATAACTGAATGTTATAAATAATAAGGAGGAGCTTATTGTGGAAGACTTATTTAGAATGGAATAATCTCAAATCCATAGGAAATTGATGGATGGGAACCCATGTTGAATTATTATAATTTTTTAAATTTCTTAAAAGTCAGTGGAACCTAACACACTCTTCAATACACTGTAATAGTTGATAAGCATTAATACTAAGCATATGTTGAGCATATTCCCTAGAGAATCAATCTGGGCCCTCAATTCAAAAAATAAAATAAAAAAGTCAAGAGATCCTCATCTTCCTTAAGTTGAAATAAGAAGCCTTTGGAAACTAGAGTTTCAAACCCACACATGAAAGGAATTAATAAAAAAAGTAGCAAAATCTTCTTGAACTCAAGAAGATTAATCTCTAGAATCATTGAATTCAATTTCTTGTTATAAGGTCTTTCTCAAAAATTTTATATACTTGCACAGACAAATGATTCCACTTTAAAATTTGTCATCTTAAAAAAAACAGTATAGAAAAATACAAAAAAAGAATATAAGTCAAATTAAAAAGTAATAAAACTAAAAAGAAATTATCGGAAAAAGTTTTTTAAATTATTATTTTTTCTTTAAAATTTGTCAAAATTATAATTCATGAAAATGAAAATAATATAAAAATGAAAAAAATTTAAAAATTTAAATAGAAATGATATAAAATTAAAAACGGATTTGTTTTATTCAGAGATTGTGATCGCTGAGGAGCGCGGGAGCACGGAAGTATGATCTCAGTTCAGCGCACGCAGGGGTTTTCTGAACACCTATGAAGGGTGGACGAGGAGGGGGCTCCACTCCCTCCTACAAGGAGGCCTTGACCAGCAGGGGGAAAAGCCTCTAGAAGATGTTAGGGAAACAGGGGTGGAAGGAGAGAAGAGCACGGAAGGGGGGATAGAGGAACCCACAGAAAAGGCTCAATATCGCACAAAAGACAAGGAGGTAGAGGACAAACAACAGGAAACTAAAGACAAGAAACACAGGGGACCCCGTAAACCCAAAACAGATATAACTCCCAGGGTGATTTTAAATAATCCAGAGCTGTAGGCATACAAGGAACATATGGGGACACATGCCATCATCTGCAAGTTCATGGGACTATGGCCCACTGAAAAAGCTCTACAATCATGGATCAGATACCACTGGAAACCTAAAGGAAGCATAGATCTTTAGCTTGGGTCTAAGGGTTTATTTACAGTGGTGTTCACAAATATTGAAGACAAGGACAGAATATTTGAAGGACGGCCCTACTTCTATGCTGCTGCAAGACTCCAGATGAGACCTTGGATTATGAACTTTGTGCCAGAAGAGGAGACTTTTACTTCAATCCCGGTTTGGGTAAGACTCTACTCTCCACCTCTTGATTACTGGCAAAATAAATTGTTACAAGCCATAGGCAACAAATTATGACGCTTTGTTAAAGCCTCTGAAGCTACTAGAAGGAGAAAATACACTTCATTTGCTAGAATTTGCGTGGAAATGGATCTATCAGGAGCTCTACCAGAGGAGATAATATTGGAAGTTTTTGATGAAGAATGGGCACAAACAGTAGATTATGAGCACATTCCATTTAGATGTCGCAAATGCCATGAACATGGATATCTTTTTAGAGACTGTCCACTCAACATGGAAGCAAACAAAAGCAGAAGCACTACAATGAAATATGCAAACAACTTTTAGAAAGTAGTTAACTGAAGTAAAGGAAGTAAGAGACGTTCGATAAATCAACAGCGAGGAGAGCAATAGTTCAGGAAAAACAGTTTCTAGAGGCTTCAGGAAGAGGAAGAGAATACTAAGGAAGAAAAAACAATGGAAGGAAGTTCCGCAGAAAAGGAGGAAGGGAAAAACCTAGTACAAACACAAAATGAGGAGTACCAGAAAGAGGCCACCATGAGTGATGTTGAACAAGAAATGGATCAAAAAATAACCTAGAGTTGGAGAAAGAGCATCTAGATCTAGAAGGCTTCTTGGAACAAGGAACCATAGAGGGAGTGGATTCATTACCTCAAAAGGAGTTAACAAAGTACATCAGCTATTGATCTGGAAATCTCAGAACAAACGGTTTGAAAAGCTAAGGAAGAACGAAAAACAAGGTAATGAAGGAGTGAAAGCTTTGAAATCCACACCAGGATTAGCACCAAGAATCCCAAGAAAGAAAAGAGGTCGGAAAAAACAGAACGAGTTGTTGATGGAATGTGGGAAGCTAATGATAGATTCAGGTAAGATGAAAGACCTATCCAGCTACTCCTTTAATAATATTTGATAATGAAGTTTACTTCTTCGAATATAAGAGGTCTAGGCAGTAAAAGAAAACAAAGATTATTAAGTAACATAATGAAACAAGTAGCCCCGGATGTGATCTTCATTTAGGAAACTAAATGTTCCATTCAAAAGATAAAAGAGATTCATGGCAAATGGCTCAATAGATTTGAGTTTTTGGAGGTCAAAGAAGAGAATATAGATGGAGGTATTCTCATGCTTTGGAAGCCCTAGAAGATTGACATAATAGATGCAGAACCATCTAGAAATTATCTTTCAGTGATCATTTAGCCAGTGGGAGATAAGGAAAGGTACTTGGTTATGAATTTGTATGGCCCCCAAAGGTTGGAGGACAAACTCTTATTTCTTGATTCACTAAAGAAGCTCAGGAAACGTCGTGCAAAAATCCCCTGGATCCTTGGGGGGATTTCAATCTGATAAAAACGTTGTCAGAAAAAAAGGAGGGACTAGAATTCTAACCAAAGATTCTTGTGCGTTTCAGACCTTCATAGACAGTATGAAGCTCATGGATATCGCCATGAATAATGGGACCTTGGAACAATAAAAGAGGAGGAGAATCTCAAGTGGCATCCAAATTGGACAGATTTATAATCTCAGAAGATCTTATGATCAAGGACAAGGACATAGTTGTGAGTGTTCTTCCCTTTGGAGGCTCGGATCACTGGCCAGTACAACTGGACATTCAGGGTATTGGCAAACACAACAACACACCTTTTAGATTTTAAAATATCTGGCTCTCCCACCCAGACTTTTATAACAACATTGCTATCTGGTGGGCAGAGGATTTGGAGATTCAAGGCACAAGAATGTTCCTGTTATAGACATTTTTGTGCCTTACAGCATTGAGCATGAAATGTCCATAATCCAAGGGATCCAAAGTCCCTAAAAGTGTTGTTCCTACCCCTAAAGGAACAAGGTCAACCAATGACAGCTTCTCCCAGAAGTTCTCCACCAAAAACTACTCAGAATCAGTCAATTCAGGATCAATTCAGATGCTCTACTAGTTGCCTGCGTTGCAAAGCACCCCAGTACACTAGCTAGGTGCGTTGCAATGCACCTAAATGCACTACCAGGGTGCGCTGAGCAAGAAATGCCAAATGGCAGTGTCATTCCGAGAGGTGTACATACAATGGAAGCTTCCAGAATCTTCCTCAATGACACTTGCCTCACTGAGTTCGACCAAGGATGAGTAAGAGGCTCTCAGCCTCCAAGTGGAAGCAAGAACTGACAGAGAGAAGCCACAAGTCAAAACATAAGCTGACTCATCCTCTCTGCTTACATCTATATATGGATCCCTCATCCCAGAGATCCAGAGGCTGGAATTTTGTACTTTACAGAGAATTGCTGTTGGTTTGAGATTGAGATTAGTGCATTGGGTGATTTATGCTTTGTTGGAGGAGAGGAAGGGATTCCTTTGCTGGGAGGTAGATGCTAGATCGGGACTCACTTGGTTGTATCTCCTCTTGGACTTTCTTATCATATCAATAAAACTATTTGAGTTTCTCCTATATGCTTGTATATCAATGATGTTTTGTTATATTTGCATGTTTAGCCTAATCTGATCCTAAGCTTTTTATGAATGTAAATCTATGTCTTTTGTGTAGTTTCCCCTTCTGTGATCTTGCAGGAACTTGGTGAAGCTGGAATAGTGAGGGAGTAGGCAGCGGGAAGCGAACAAAGAGGAGAGTGATTGGATCAACAAACTAGCAAAAGACACAGGTTAGTTACATCCTTCCTCTTTGTTTACATTTCATAAAGAAGAATACGAAAATAGTTTTCCTTGTTTGTTGCTAAGGCACTATCACACCTTAGAGTGGGATAGGGGCGTTCTGAATGGATACTTTTCCCAACAACAAATTGGCGACTCCACTGGGGAGCGTATCTAGTTAGTTTGTTTGTGTTTCTATTGTTGTTCTTCTCATAAACTTAGGAGTGGCGAATCGAACTGCATTTGCCATTTACAAATGCAAAGTAGAGATCTGCTACTCTAGTCCATTCACTGGGCCTGTTTATGATCTGAACAGCTGATCCACAAAAGATCTAATTGCCCTTTGTGATAGCTCTAAGTCCTCCTTTAAATCATCCCTCTAATTGTACCTTGTTGATAGCTTTTATCCAGCCAAAAACCTTAGATCAAACTGCAAACCGTGACCCAGAACCCAGAGACAATTCTCGTTTCTGCTTCAGCGCAGGCTCTATGAAGAGACTTTGCATTTCAACGCAGGTCCCGAGAGGGCTACCTGTGCTGCAATTCAGTTTCTCTGTGCAACAGGTGCGCTGATCATCCTTTGCCTTGTGCAGCTGTGGTTCTTTGCTTCATTTTGTTCAGTTTTATCTCTGATTTTTGCAGCCTGTTATCAGTGTGTGTACCTATCTGAAAACCCCTTTTCTTTGCCTTAATTCCGCCTCAGTTGTATAAAAGAAACTATATTTGTTTTTGTGTATTTGTTACATCATTTGCAGTTTCCCATTACAAAAGTAAACTAGTCATACTGTCGCCCTTAGATCTAGGTCTGTCGTAAGTGTCGTTTTGATCTTAGGAGTGAGTTTGTTTGCTGTTGACAGTTGATTACGCTTTTATTTTTGTCTTTTGGTTTGAATTCGTGAATTTCTAGTGTCGAAACAAGTGTTTACTTTAAAATCATAAAGTGTTGTAATCTTCTCTACTTTTTTGATTTCGAAAAAGAAGCTTGTTTGTGTTTTTCACTTGAAATCGAATTCAAATTTGTAACAACTTTCTTTTTAGGCATCAATATTAAGAAAGTGAAAACAAATACATGCACAAGTGCATTTACATTTTGACAGTTTGTATGGATTGATTTAGGAAAAGTGCATTTACAGTGTGCTCTATGCTCTTTGAGAAAAGATTGTGTCCTTCTTTTCCCCTTGTAGCTAGGATTTTCAATGTTGAAAAGAGATAAAAGCTTGCTTATCATCTTTAGACTGCATTTAGGAATTGTATCTACATCTCGTGGTGATCCAAAAAGGAAAACTTCTAAGAAAGATCAACCTAAAATAAATTGAATGAACTTAACAACGCTTTGTAACTTAACGCACAACATAGAGGTCTAGGCTAGAGACGTGTTCCAGCGTCGTAAAACCTGGTAACTATTGGCCTCACTGATGGTTGGGTGATTCCTCCTGAGAGACAATAAGTGCCAGTACGGATTGTGCTCCCACGTACCGTCGAGTATATATTGGGAGACCCCTATAGGCATAAAACCTTTATCCATAGGAAGCCGTGTCGGCCGCCCTACTGATCGCAATGCACTGAACACAGCATTCGGGAAGATTGACCGCCCGTACCCTAAAAAGTATTCTGCGGTTTTGCGATTGGTTTGGCACACCCTCTACCTAGAACTCCAGAGCAGTCCCTTTCATTCCTTTTCAGACTCCTTAACGGAAAAGGTCCATCTGAGCACTTGTCACTTCAGGCTCATTAAAAATCGAAGGAGACTAGAGTCATCTTTTGTTTTTTCTCGACTCTTTAAAATTGAAAAAACAAGTTGTGTCTAAAAGCGTCTAAAATTCATTTAATTCGGAAACACACTTTCCCCTTTTGTATTTTAGTTGATCGAGTAATCCGCAATCGTGGAAGAAAGTCAATTGAAACCCCGTCGTTCGCGGAGGCTTACGAGTCAACCGTCTTTGTCTCTGAAATCGAAAACAGTACGGACAAAGCGAACTCGTTTAACCGGTTCAAAATCTCCTATTAAAGTTAGAACAAGTGTTCCAACAACATCCGAGATTCCGGTTACTCCAAACATTTCTGGAGAAGTTGGTCCACCACCAGCGGAAGTTCCTGTAGAATCGCTAGGTAATCTTTTGGATAGACTCAAAATGTCTGAACAACCGTCAACATCTAGGACTGTGTCAACTGACACAGCGACAGCAGAACTCCATGCCGTCACTCCGACAATTTTTGCCGGCGTACCATTTGTCCCGACTAGCTCACAACCGCTAGAAGGAGTCCATCCAGGGGCTATTTCGACAGTATGGTCCGTTCCTATTTGTTCCTCCGGAATAATATACGGCAACTCTTATGTTGAAACTCGACAAATTGATCCATTTGGAGGTCAATTTGGGCAATCCAGTCCCCAAGGGCAGACAATCCCCTTGAGTTCCAGATTACCACCGTATGGGGGGCAGTATGCCCTTTCATTACCCCCTCCGGGAGGATATCCATACGGTAGTTCACAACAGTATTCAGGTTATACTGGAGTTACATCAAGTGGTTGGGTACCTATACTACCCCAACAACCAAGGGTTGTATATTCGATGCAATAATGCGTACCTGTGTCGAATATACCTACTACATCAGCTATTGTGACAGTGTCACACGTTCAAACACTGTCTGTTGTATGTCAACCTCAGATTTCTCAGGTTGTAATGCAACAGCCCCTTGACCCTGTGACTCAACCACAATTGCCAACTGGTGGGACGACACAAGTCCAAACGGATACAATTACCCCACACCTTGGTCCAACAGTTAGTATAGCACAACAGAACATGGCTTCACAACCATGGCTGGTGCAATACCAACAACCACAATTCCAACAAGTATACCAAGGTTCTGAGCAGCAGATCTTTGCGAACAGTGGACAACCGTACATTCAAAATGGTCAAAATCAACCATTTTACAATGGTCATGTCCACCAACCGTATCAGTCATACCAGCATCAACTGCATTATGCTGGTATGCAAAGGCCAACTGCTCAGGCAATTCCATCGTATCCTGGGTATGCTTCACCTAACCTGAATCAACAGTTACCATTCGTGGCAACTTTAGAGTTACCTGATTTACACCGGTTAACAAATGATCCAATTGCTTACGCCCCTTGGTGGCCAGCGATCCCTCATAAACTTCCCTCAGATATTCCTAAATTTAATGGAAATCCAGGTGAAGATCCATCGAATCACGTGATGACATTTCATCTATGGTGTTCATCAAACACCCTAAATGATGATTCGATAAGGCTTTTCCTTTTTCAGAGGACGTTAACGGGTCCAGTGGCAAAATGGTATATTGAATTGCCTAGAGCTTCGTTCGACAACTTCAGTACCTTAGCCACGACTTTTTTAACCCATTTTCAATTACCGATAAGGTATGAAACGGGAACGGAAATCCTAACCAACTTCAAACAGACAACGGCCACTCACATATCTGATCATATACATGAGTGGCGACGACGTCGTAGGATGGTAAAAACGTACGTTCCCGATCAGCTATTATCTGAATGGTTTATCAAGTCGTTACTTCCTGCCATAACGGAAGATGTGGCGAAGGGGGGAGTCGTAACGGAAGAGCAAGTTATCGCTCACGCGCAATATCTGGAATTGGTCTATACTCAGTCTGGCACGCTCTACGACAAAATACCTGACGCCCCTAGACCGGAATTCTCAATTCCTCCTCCTCCTGAATCAAACAATGAATCTCACACCGGCGATGGCGTGATTGGCACGACAAACGCGAAATCGACAAAGGCCACGTCCAAGAAGGCCCGTAATATTTCAGATCAAAATGCAAAAGACGAAATTCTTGCTTCGGAAGTAAATGCCGTATCGACAGATAAGGGCAAAGAAACCAAACAACCAGGAAGCAAGAAGAAACAAGGTAAAGGGAAGAAGAAGAAACAGGATGAGTCATCTCCTAAAAAAACTTCTTCAAACCCTCCTGGGAATAGGAAACCCCCCGCAGGATGTCACATATGTGATGAGGATCATTGGACCTCACATTGTCCATACAAAGCCGAGCTTAAAAGATTCTTTAAAAGTTCACAAACCTCAGCTGTGTTAACTGATCCGTTTCCAAATCCAGGAACAAATCTGGTTGAAAGTGGAAATGCTTCCCCGTCGCAAGTGCTAATGTTGTCTATTTCGAAGCAGCAAAATGATGCTTTGATTTCGACAAGGAACAAAGATTACGGGAATCCGCAGCTGTCGAACGGCAAGGAAAAAGATCAACCAAGTAGTTCGACAACAACTTCGACAGAAGTTGTACCACCCATCATTCCTGAATTAACAATAAAACCACCAAAGGGAGTAGTACACAAGTCGACGTTTAATCCTCGCGCTAGAGCGGCGCAACATTATAACATAGTGGAGGATTTGGCCCAATCGCCATCCGCTATGTCGACTCTTGAAGTACTACAAAATTGCCCATCCCAAAGGCAAGCTTTATTATCAGCAATAGGTGGGATTGACCTAATGGATTCCAATCTTGTGGCCTTTAATCATAAAGGATATGACCCTCAGTTACCAGCTCAACTAGCTTTCCTTATTCAAGTGAAAGCCCTCAACAAAACTGTTCATCGAACAATTATTGATGAGGGGGCATCTACATGTATTATGTCGATGAGTTACTGGAAAACTTTAGGATCTCCAGCCTTGTCGCGGTCTGCGACGACGTTAAAAGCATTCGACGGAAGGACATATACCCCATATGGTATCCTAAATAACTTGAAAGTTGAACTAGGAGGGAAAACAGTAAAAATTGATGTTGAAGTAATCGACGGAAACCTTGATTACAACATCCTATTGGGAAGACCCTGGATATATGCCATGGCCGCAGTTGTGTCGACCTACTTCAGGAAGATTGCATTTCCCTTCCAAGGAGGAATTACAATCGTCGACCAACAAACATTTCTCCCCAACAGTTCACAAGTTACGGGAAGCATTCCAATGATCCATGGAAGCAATCATTCGCTCCAAAATATCGGAGTAGGTCTCCTAAAAGACCCTGCCTTAATGGGTACTTTTGCCCTACCACCTCCGAGTAATCTGGCGGAAGTGGCCACAGTGGAATATGAAACCTTCTATATCTAATGGATTTGGACTCCGAGGATGGTTCTTATCTCGTGTCAACCTCATTAAAAAATGAAACAAGGAGTCATGAGGATAGTTCTTTTACTGTGTCAACCTCATTAAAAAATGAAACAATCCCCTTTCCAAATCTCAAAGGTAAACCTTCATTCCAACCACCAAGTTGAAAGCAATGAAGCTTGGGGGGCATGCACCTCGATTTGCGTTATTATGCTGGGGGCATACAAACTTATCACGAACAGTGTTACTGCAGGGTTCAAGCTCGTTAAAAAATAAACCCGCATCGAGCAGTTTTAGCACATAGTTCAAGCTCGTTAAAAAATAAACATAAGATTGAGCAAATGTTTTCAACCCGCGTTTAAGCTCGTTAAAAAATGAAATATCCCCCAGTAAATAACCACCGTGAAGGTAGTACTTCAACCATTAAAGCCTTGGTCATGTTTGCACCGTCACCTCCACTTTTCCATTGGCCGATCATTCACCTCCATTTGATTGTTTACCCATTTTGAGGAACAGCTGCGAAGAGTGATTTGACTAGCCATCCTTGTGACACTGCCGTGATTGGAAAATTCCAAACCTTACCTGGAATCAGCTGCTACCCTTTTTATCACTCGTTCCTCAAAAGACGAGTCTTCTTTAAGCTCTTTTCAACTGACTCGTAAAATATGAAAAGATTGCCGAGTTTTGGCCTTCCAGCTCGTTAAAGCAACCGGAAGTGCTATCCCTCCTCTAGATTTTAATCTTTTTGGACCTGAGGGATTATTCCACAAAATGATCCAGCGCTCGTTTTGTTCGGCTCGTTAAAACTATCGAAAATTCATCCCTTCTGTATTGTTTTATACTTTTTCAGACTTAAGGGATTAGATGATGAAAAAGGACTTCTGGAGTTATCTTTACGTACCTTTTCAGACTCCCTAAAAAGGAAAAGGACCGAGTTATCTTTGTCGTTAAACTCATTAAAAAACATTAATAGCGACAAACTTGTCTTTAGACGAGAACGAGTTTCACTATCGCTAGGCTTGTTAAAACATAGTGATGGGTTTGCCCGAAGGGCAAATTATAGAACAAGCATATGTTATCCTCCTCAAGCTTGACAAAAATAAAGAGGTACTGGTCAGCAATGACTGGGGAAAAATTGGGAAGAAACTCAAAGAACCTTTATTGGTAGCAAGTCGCTCTTGAACATGACACTTCCGCTCCGTGCCTGAGTCGGGTTGGGTTGTTTCATTCACCGGTCACATCACCATGGTCTCGCCATACCATCCACCTTTGGGGTAAATGCTACCAATCCATCACATAAGTGTCGCCGATATGTTCAAGAGAAGTCATCCAGAGAAGTCACCCGTGTCCCATCCACTACCATACATTATACTTCATTCTTTCATGACCGCCACCCTGAACCATATATCATCAGATCGTTTTCACCTCCATTAAAATCATTTGCTCCGTTCCATGTCATTGATGTGGGATACATCAAGGCCCTCCTTTGATGGATCGCTTCTTGTCGACATCAGCTCATTATCCAAGAAGTTGATCTAGGAACACCCCTTCAGTACTTTGAAGCTTGCATGCCTCAATGGCAAGTTTCTCACTTCCGGCGACAGGTATACATCAATGACCTTCGACCGAAATATTTTGCGTGGTGTTCGACGCCAAGTCCTTTATTCACACCACGTGAATTGTACTACAGTACCTTGAGGGTCATTATCATTATCGGTGATTCCTCTCGTGCTTGTTAACAGTTTACATCATTGACTGGTAATCAAGCGATGTCTTTCCATCTTCGACTTCAGAACATTTCTCACATGGATCGACTTGTACTTAGAGTGAAGATCGGACGAGATTGAAGACCCCGAATCTAGTTTCATCCATCTGGGCTGCGATATATATTCAGGAAAAATAAAGACATTGACATGTACAGCATTGCAGCATAGATAATCATCCTACCAAAAGGATGATGATTTCATCAAGATCATCAGTCTAACATCAGACGATTGTCTGTCCTATGTACATAAAAATGAATTTATAAAGCTGAGCATGGGAATGCCCGCCTCAGCTAGATCATGAAAACAGTATGAAAATAATGTATTGTATTGTATCTTATTACAGGTCTCCTCCCAGCATTGAAAGAACTTCGGATCCTCCTAATAAAGCATTTCACCCGATAAACGACCTCATACTTTAGGGGGCAACTGTTATAGACATTTTTGTGCCTTACAGCATTGAGCATGAAATGTCCATAATCCAAGGGATCCAAAATCCCTAAAAGTGTTGTTCCTGCCCCTAAAGGAACAAGGTCAACCAATGACAGCTTCTCCCAGAAGTTCTCCACCAAAAACTACTCAGAATCAGTCAATTCAGGATCAATTCAGATGCTCTACTAGCTGCCTGCGTTGCAAAGCACCCCAGTACACTAGCTAGGTGCGTTGCAACGCACCCAAATGCACTACCAGGGTGCGCTGAGCGAGAAATGCCAAATGGCAGTGTCATTTCGCGAGGTGTACAGACAATGGAAGCTTCCAGAATATTCCTCAATGACACTTGCCTCACTGAGTTCAACCAAGGATGAGTAAGAGGCTCTCAGCCTCCAAGTGGAAGCAAGAACTGATAGAGAGAAGCCACAAGTCAAAACATAAGCTGACTCATCCTCTCTGCTTACATCTATATATGGATCCCTCATCCCAGAGATCCAGAGGCTGGAATTTTGTACTTTGCAGAGAATTGTTGTTGGTTTGAGATTGAGATTAGTGCATTGGGTGATTTATGCTTTGTTGGAGGAGAGGAAGGGATTCCTTTGCTGGGAGGTAGATGCTGGATCGGGACTCACTTGGTTGTATCTCCTCTTGGACTTTCTTATCATATCAATAAAACTATTTGAGTTTCTCCTATATGCTTGTATATCAATGATGTTTTGTTATATTTGCATGTTTAGCTTAATCTGATCCTAAGCTTTTTATGAATGTAAATCTATGTCTTTTGTGTAGTTTCCCCTTCTGTGATCTTGCAGGAACTTGGTGAAGCTGGACCAGTGAGGGAGCAGGCAGCGGGAAGCGAACAAAGAGGAGAGTGATTGGATCAACAAACTAGCGAAAGACACAGGTTAGTTACATCCTTCCTCTTCGTTTACATTTCATAAAGAAGAATACGAAAATAGTTTTCCTTGTTTGTTGCTAAGGCACTATCACACCTTAGAGTGGGATAGGGGCGTTCTGAATGGATACTGTTCTCAACAACAGTTCCTTCTTCAAAAAAGGCTCAAACACATTAAACTCTGACTCAAGGAGTGGAATAAGAAGGAATATGGCAACATTTTTGAAGAGAAGAAATTGTGGAGGGAAAATTGCAGAGACTCAACCAAACCCTGATTACAGAGGGCTTTGATAAGGAACGAAATGATTTGGCAACTAAATATCATCAACATTGGGACAACTTATGTAAGCAAGAGGAAATTTTTTGGAGGCAGAAATCTAGAGTTCAATGGCTAAAAGAAGGAGATCGCAACGCCGGATTCTCCCATAGAGCGACTATGGCGAATAGAGCTCACAATAGGATTTCTACTATTAATGACAAGAAAGGTAACATGCTCAGCACACATGAAGAAATAGAAGCAGAACTTGTTCAACACTTTCGGGACATTGCCCAGGAAACCTGCACTAACAGAGATCAATCTATCAGGGAGATTAATAAGCATATACCTAAGCTAGTCTCCAAAGAAGACAATTTGAACCTCAACAGACCAATGTCAGAAGAGGAGGTCAAGGAGGTCCTTAAAGAGATGCAAAATGGCAAGGCACCAAGTTCGGATGGGTTCAAGGTAGACTTCTTCAAAGCCTGCTGTAATTTAGTAAAACAGGACATTCTGAGCATGGTGGAAGACTCAAGGAGGGATAAAACTATCCTGAAGGCACTTAACACCACCTTTATTTCCCTGATCACTAAACAAGATGTAGCCCTAACTCCTGACAAGTTCAGACCCATTTCCTTGTGCAATGCTGTCTACAAAATTATCTCTAATGTGGTTGCCAATAGACTCAAATGCCTTCTTCCTACCTTGGTGGCAGCAGAACAGTCAGGATATGTGGAAGGCAGACAAATTCTTGAAAACATCATTCAAGCTCATGAGGTGTTTCACTCTTTGACAAACAATAAGAGAGCTGGTATGATCATGCAACTGGACATAGCCAAATCCTATGACAAGCTAAACTGGACATATTTCAGAAAAGTTCTTGCTACTTTTTGGTTTGATCATAACTGGATCATATGGGTTATGGCCCTAGTCAATTCACCCAACTTTTCAATTCTGGTTAATGGTTCACCCTCAGAGACTTTCACTCCTTCAAGAGGCTTAAGGCAGGGAGATCCACTCTCTCCTTTCCTTTTTATAATCATGATGGAAGGGCTAGGAAGGATGATCAAACAGGCCAAGGTAGTGGGTTAAGTCAAAGGTCTCCAACTTTCTGAAGAGGGGCATGCTTTAACACATCAACAATTTGTGGATGACACTATGCTTCAAGGGATCCCCATGGTCAACGAATCTCTTGCCTATAAGAAAATCCTGAAAGGCTTTGCCATGGCTTCAGGTTTGGAGGTAAATCTCTCTAAATCTAATTTTTTTTTCTTTATTACTCACATTGCTATTCAAATAAACATTTCCAGAATTATGGGCTTCCAAAGGGAGATCCTCCCCTCGAAGTATTTGGGAGTTCCTCTCACTGCCAAACCCTTACACAAGAGCATATGGGAACCAGTCATTAACAAATTGCAAGACAAGGTCAAGAAATGGACCTACAGATCTGTAAATTTGGCTGGCAGGTTAATGCTAACCAAATCTATCCTGCAATCCATCCCTGCATTTATGTTATCTGTTCTACCAACTCCTCAAAGTGTACTACATCAGCTCAGATCCATCCAAAGAGACTTCCTCTGGGGCAAGGGGGAGGATCGTAAGAAATGGGCCTTGGTAGCTTGGGATAAGATATCCAAACCTAAGAGATTTGGTGGGCTAGGCTTGGATGACCTTGACTTACTCAACAAGGTTCTAGGTGCTAAATTATGGTGGCGTTGGGTTAAAGAGCCAGAGACTCAGTGGGCAACCATTTGGAAAGAAAATATGCTAGCACCTAGCATAACCATGATCTAATAAGAATGTCAGGTCACAGAAAGGGCTCGCACATTTGGAACAAAGCATGGGATAACTGGGGTTTGGTCCAAGGAAACAGCTTTTGGGAAATTAGAGAAGGAAATCTCAGCCTGTTCTGGGAGGACAGATGGCAACACGAACCTATACTACTAAATGAAGACCTAAGGGATCTCAAGAAAATCACGGATAGCAATAGACTTTCTAAGGTGAAAGACGTTTGGCAGCAAACCAATAACATTGATAAATGGAGAACCTGGGGGAATTTTGATTTTAGGGATAACAATACCCTGAAGGCTAAAGAAGAAACTCTTAAGGAAAAGTTAGATCAGAGGAAGATTTTGAAAGCTGAGGGCCATGATCAGCTGAGATGGGGCAACAATAATGAGGGGGTTTTTAACCTCAAGGAAGCAAAGCTTATTCTCCTTGACCTTAATTCTCAATTTCTAGACAAAACCTGGCTTAAACTTTGGAGACACCAGGGCCGGATGAAGATTAAACTTTTCATGTGGCTCGTTCAACACAGGAAAATTTTGACCTGGGACAATATTAGGAAGATGGGCATTTTGGGACCTTCCAGATGCCAGCTTTGTGAGAGGCATGAGGAAACCATGGAGCACCTTCTCAACAGCTGTATGTTCTCCTCTAGTCTATGGGACTCTTTTGCCTGTGTTTTCTATTAGACTGATAGGGACAAAAATAGCATCTGCAACACCCTGACCAATTGGAGAAAATATTTTTCAGACAATGAAGTTCTAGCCACAGCTTGAGCCCTCTTTCCTAGCTTCATTGTTTGGAATGTTTGGAAAGAGAGGAACAACCAAATCTTTAAAGATGTAAAGAGAACTTCCCAATGCATTTTGGAGCTGATCTTAAAGTAGCTCAAGGAAATGGTTAGCACCATTGTGTGAAACCTCCTCAAGAACCATCCTTCAGCTACCGACCTGAGAATTCTCTGTGAACTGGGCCTGCAAGGCATCTCTCCTCAAGGTCTGGATAGAAATCTAACCTCCCTGAGGGATGCAAAGGATTTCTGGCATCCTCCTCTAAAGGGTTATCTGAAATACATCGTAGATGGAGCTTCAAAAGGCAACCCGAGTATAGCTGGTTATGGAGGGGTACTTCGAGATGATAATGGTAGTGTCCTCTTCATATTCCACTGTCATCTGGGACAGGCTACTAATAACTTAGCAGAATTGATGGCTATGGAGCAATGTTTAGAGTTCCTGAGTCGGGAAAATAGGCAAAATGTGATAGTGGAAGCTGATTCTAAGCTTATTATCAATTCATTCAAGAAAATCAGTAGAGGTTCTAAGCCAGAAAAAGTCTCAAAAAATTAGAGACTTATTTAGGGATTCCAATGGATTCAACACCACCTTCAAAGCCTCTGTACAGTTGGGTTTAAGAATGTCCGCAGGTCGGCGAACAAATTAGTTGATCTGCTAGCCAACCAGGGTGTTATCAGCATAGAGATTAGAGTGGCATCAAATTGGCATGAGCTGCCGTAGAGCAGGTTAAAGGCGGTTGTACAGGAACGGGAAAAAAATGATAAGTTGGAGTATAAAGAAAGAGCCCAGGACCAGGGATCAAATTGACTCAAACTTTGCTTTCAACATCGACATGTGTCATCAATATCGAATAGGCAGTTTTGTGGCATGGCAGATACCTATTCTGGTCACACATATTCCCAGGGTAAACGAGAGGAAGATCTCTATTTATAATGGTGAACGAATTGCGTCCCTCAGATCTTCATTTAATGACAAACCCCTCATCTATTCAGGGTTCTAGGTTCAGGAAAGGGAGATCCACAAGCGCAGATGGAGCCCTATTTCTTCTAGCGATCGGTCCTTTAAAATTTGGAGTCTTAGCATGGTTTACCGCCCCATAGGTAGTTTACAACTGATCGCACTGCTTTCTGATGGGAAGTGGTTTTGATAATTTTGTACCAATGCCACTCACCCTCTGACACGTGGTAGGGAGAGGGGTCCAAAGACTACTCTTCCCCACTCAGTAATGTCGGCCCTTCTTATCCCGTGCGATATCAACATCTTCTGTTAGATTTAGTCAACGGTGATCTACGATTGCGTCGGTTCGAGCATCTTGGGTTATACTTCGGTCTTTTTGACGAAGCAATATCCCCCTCGACCATCGATCTTAATGTTTTTTTTTGGACGGCTCAGATGAACAGAGCTTTTCCTAAAGCAGGGTTGCCAGTTAGTTCATGGGCTTTCCCGAAGCCAGGTGGCATTTTTGTTGATTTTCCGTGGGTTCAGGTTTCTTTGTAAAACTTTAAGGTTCTGACCTGGAGGTCTTGTCCTCCTTACATGTAAAATTGTACACTATTTTTCAGTTTTTTGAAATAGAAGGATCCATACTTGCCTTAGCAAAAAAAGATATAAAATTAAAAACAAAAATTTAGTAACTAATAGAAATGAAAGTTACTAAACAACCCATAATAAGACCTCAACCAATCTTCTTACAAATAAATAAATTTAAATAATAATAAAAAATAACAAAAACTGTATTGACAATTTTAAACTATAGATAAGTGGTATAATTTTTTGGCCCAAGACAAAATAATAAGCACTCAAAAGTAAAAGTGAATGGATAATACCATGCGTGTGGTAGGTATAATAACTTAAAATTAAAAAGAAAATTTGAAAGCTAAAATATAAATAATTTTAAAATAAATAAATTGAAAAGAAAAAATATACAAAAATTATAAAATACAAAATTAGTAATAAAAAAATAAAAATACATTAAATAACTGTTAAAAAAAAAATGTTAGAATAAAAATTATTATAAACGAGCAATGTTAAAATAAAAGTTATTATAAACAAAAAAACAATAATAATAAACACAAAAAACAAACAAAATTTGATAACAAAACATGGGGAAAGTGATTCTCAACACCCCCTCCCCATCCCCCACACCCCATCCATCCATATGTAGCCCACACCCACATTAGTCACTGTCTCCCTCTACTGAGATCTCTAACCTGCATGCATGCAATCACAAACCATGCCCCTCACCATGTCCTCTTCCTGCCCCACTCACTTAGCATTCCCTTAACTATGTGACCCACTAGCCACAACCAGAAAAACATTATCCCACGCCAATGACGCTAACCCTTTCCCTCCACCACACGCACCACAATCATACATGCAACCTAGAACTACACCCCTAATCCTCCCCAGCGACTCCCACAACTGAAGGACCCATTAGCCACAACAACAATGACCATCGTTCTTATGGTGGCCAATGGGTTGTGTGCATGTGGGAACAATGAAGAGGTGAAGTTTTAGGGGTTTGAGTGTCAATTCCATGCACATGGGTGGGGGATAGATGATGCTTATAATACCCTGCACACCTTTTGTTTGTAATGTGTTTTTTTTTAATCATTTGTTTTTACAAAAGAAAAATCACTTTTAATGTTTTTTTCTAATTTAAAATAATAATAATAATAATAGTAATAATAGAATTGTGAATATTTCCATAATTATTATATTGGTTGAAAATATTCTTTTAGAGAAAAATTGTGTTATAAGTTTTGAAATATCTAATGTTTCAATGAAGTTTCAATGGACACTACACCTATCATGAGAGACTAGAAAACTATTGATTAAAAAGGTAAAGAGGGTGATTGTTTAAATGGGAAGTCTAAAAAGTTGGAGAGATAATAAATAAAAATGCCACAATTGCATCGAAATTAGTGCGGAAAAATTGTTGTGATGTTATGTTATGTTATGTAAACATTATGACTTGGTTAAATTACATAAAAAATAAAACTAATATAAAAATAAAATATATAAAAATAAATAAAATAAAATAAAATTATTGATTTTATACTTTTGTGGCCGATATCAATTGAGAATGTCTTTCGGATAATTCACATTATTATTGTTTGGTTGATGTTTCGAACCAAAAATAGAAATTAATAATTAAAATAAAATTAAGTTAAAATTGTAAATTCATGCATGGAGGTTATGTGATTAATCTGAAAGACATTCTCAAAAACAAAAATGAATAATTAAAATAAAATTTAGTTAAAATAGTAAACTTACAAATGGAGGTTTTTGGGCTCCAGGTTTTGAAACACATGGTTTTGTCGATGGTATTATTCTTTTATGTAGTATTCTTCTTTAATGCGAGACATTCCTTCCAATAAAATAAAATTTAAAATTTAAAAACTAAATAAAATAAAATTAATAATTAATAATTAAAATAAAATCAAGAAAAAATAATAATTTACTATTGGAAGTTTTTGTACTATTTTTTCACAACCCATGATTTTTCCCATGGTATTCTTCTCTAATGTAGCCTATTTTGAGGTATTTTTCTCCAATGTGACACATTCATTGCAACAAAATATTTTAGCTAGATCAATATCAAAACCCTATGCAATTTTTATATATGTTTCAACAAAAATAACCACTGAATAAAGGCACACTACACAACTTTTAGGTAGATCAATATCAAAACTATATGCAATGTTTATATTTGTTTCAAATAAAATAGCCACTTAATAAAGGCACACTATGCAAAGACTTTGTAGCTCTATGGATGGATGTCTTCCATGTAAATCTTGAGAAAAACAACCTTGTTGATTTTGTTACATATATTTCAAAGATTAGGGTTTTTACACATTGTCAACTAGTTGTAGCGCAACTACATGGAAGTTGGTTTTACATTTCATTTTGACTTTTTCATCAAAATTCCCTAGATTATGTTCCTCCCCAAAAAATTCGTCATAGTATGTTTCTTTCACACCTTCATAACAACTCTTCTTATTTTGTTTTGCATTAAAATTTATCAGAGCTCCTCAGTTTAGATAGTGTGAACTGTTGATTTTAACCTCTCCATGAAAATTCACTAAAATATATCTTAGATGTTTAAAATAACTTATTTCATATATAATTCTTATTGAGTATATATATTGTAGTGAAAGTAATGTGGGTGGACCCATGAATAAAAAAAACCCTACTACTAACACCTGTATGAGTGATCACAACAACTATCTGTCTAGTGGGAATATTGTCCCACCCTGTGCAATTAACGGTATTCAGAGTAGCCATACTCCCACATTTTGTTCAATCAAACCAATAGTCAATCGAACTATGTTCAATATAGAGTCATAGTGTAGGATAGCCATCAATTATATTCATAATTACAAACACCATAAACATCAATGAATACTCTTCTCATGTGATCAAGTTCTTAGATAATCAATCAATCAACTGATCAGTCAATCTCCTAAATAAGAAATCAATCAATTATTATAGTGATTATACAACCAATTAAAAGAAAAAACATATATAAGTACAATCTATCAAGTTAAAAAACATTGAAACAACAAAATTTCCAACCAACAAAATGTTTATATCAAAGAGTATAGCTATCTATATTGTAAATTGTTGCTTCCAGAGGTGCTCCTTAGCCTAGTTAGTAAGGGACATCATCATATCCTATTTGTCGATCATAAAAATATTCATTACATTAAAATAGAAAAAGTTTCAAAAAAATACAAAACCATTGCAGCAAGACACAATGTCATAAGCTTAAGAGTTGGCACAAGCCTTGCTATAAATAGTAAGAACCATGAAGAGGAGCCAAGACAACACGTGTCTTTGGTTATTACCAGCACAAAAAGAGAAAACCTACATGTTTTAGAATTACACATTAAGGAGGAGGATTGTGAGGAAATGTGGGAGGTGTAGCAAAGAAAGTAGCATGTTAATGCATGTGATAATCAATGTGTTCCACTCGAGTCTCCATAGCACAAAGATGGTCATTTTTGCATCCGAGCTGATGCCAAAGACCTTCCACAGAGTCGAGGGTCTCATTATACATATGTTGGATGTCATTGATATAAGTAACCAATTCCTTCATGTCATCATTCCTCTCCTCCCTCATGGTATCAATGTTGAGTTGTATGTTGTTCAACTGGGCCGTGATGGACTCCTAGCTTACCTGAGCTTCCACGTGTCCTCGGGAGTAGGTTGGGAAGAGCACCATGTCCATAGTAGAGTGGTGGCTCTCAGTCAACTTCGAGTTTGAGCTAGGCCCTCCATGATGCTAGAATTCTTCCATCTGTGCGATGAAAGCCCCCCTGCTGGCACACCATCGCTGACAAGGCATACCACCAACACCACCACCACCACCTACACCACCATGGAAGGTGTACTTCCTCAAAGGATAAACACACCATGAAACACTGAATTGACAATACTGAAATAAAACTCATATTACTATACCAAACTTGTTGGATAATATGTTCCACTTAGGAGTGAGGCCTAAGTTTCCAGCATCAACCCCGTAACCATGAATAGACAGGAAGTAGGTGGGCACGCCACTGGTCTCAGGGTCTGCAAAGCTCATGCATCCCCAAAGGTGGCACTTGAAGTCACTGTCCCTAGTGTATTGTTTCTCCAATGAAGTTTTCTCAAACCACAGATAAAGTTGGACTAAGGAGAACACTATGTCTACTCCTGTCCCATGCATTCCAGTCTCGAAACCAAAAATTTCATCACGCTGGATAGAGATGTCTTCCCCTGAATCCCATGACCACACTTGATGCAGGTGTCAATTCCCCTCCTAGCCACATTTGACATATTCATCGTGTTTTGCTACCCCAAGCCACAACCTGAACCAGGACGTAAACAAACCACACCTCGTTCTTTCCCGACACTCTCTCCTCATCACCCAATGCCTACGAATGACTACCTTCATGTCCCAGTGTGGTATTAAACATTGCTTATGGGGATCAGGGTACAAGTTCCGATGAATTTCATTACGCTCGTGTCGTGCATGGATGCCCCCTGACTCCACGACCCATGACACCACCAATTGGCCCTCATAATAATCACCTCATTAAGGAAGTATCAAAAATATTTTTAATAGTAACCGAAAAACAAATTAAGAAAATAAAATATCTATTATAAATAAATAATAAAATTATTTTATATGAAATAAATTAAAAATTATGAATTAATATATATATATATATATATATATATATATATATATATATATATATATATATATATATATATATATATATATATATATATATATGAAACAATTTATTATATATTATTATAAGATGCGATATAGAAATTAAATTTAACAAATATTAACTTACTAATAGATTAAAATCATATGAAATAATAAACAACTTAGTCAACATAAAAATAGAGGAAAAAGGATGAAAGATGGATATATATAGAAAGAAAATTTATGATTGTAATTTGGTTAAACCAAATGACATAGTTTACGTTTAGAAAAATATTCATCAACAGATTTAGAGAGACTGTAACACCTATTTTTAAAAATAATACAATGCATATTAAGTATATAAAAAAAATGATTTACCATAACCCATGGGTATAGTCTATCTGAACTTCATTATAATAATTGATTAAATCATACCACATAGTTGCAAGAGCACAGATGATATCCACTTCATAGATTAGTGTTGTCCCACTAAATTTTATATCACATGCCTAATTAAGTTGCTAACAGGGTTTGTACATGGTAATTAATGTTATGGATATTAATTATGTCTAAACACAACATCAAATTGACATTCCTCAACCTTGTCTAGTTGGTCCACAGTTGGATGGCCGCCAGATTTTTTGGCACAATTTTTGAGTTTTATTTTGTTTTCTGCTATGTCGGGGTTATCAAATGCATATCAAGCAGCACTCTGTTGAGTGTCTTTCTTCCTATATGATGGTTTGTGTGTTGCGGATTATTTTGTTCCTATTCATTATGTTAATATCTAATATTATGTTAATGAGCTACAATTCCTTTATCGAGGGTTCTTCCTCCTTCAAAACGTCGTTCCTTGGCGTCCATCCCAGGACTGCTGACAGAACAAATCTGAGGGTTTACCTAGAAGTTAATCGCATTCTTGTTGTCCTCAAGCAGAACTTTCTGTATTTGGTTTTTTTACCTATGTTATGGTTGTGGCTCTACTTTTACTTGATAATTATTTTCTCAGAAGGATTTATGTTTACTAAATCTGGCATTGAGTACCTATTTCCAACTGGAAGTTCTTCCGTGGCTGACCTAGTTATATACATTTTGATTCTTGATGAATTTACTCTTCATACATGTCGTTTCTCATGGTTATTGGTAACAAGTTGATTGAATTCAAAATATAAGTGATTATACTTTGGTTTACCATTAATATATTTGGCAGGTTCACTTAATGGAACTAAATATTTGATGTAAGGTTCCTTACTAGTCTGAGTTATTCCGAACATGTTATCAATGGTAGATACTATGTCTTTCTGTTTGACAGAAGTCATTGTTCACCATAGTAACCCGTCTAACTGCATTTGTATATAAATGTATTCTTGGCTAGTTTAATACCAAAGGACTATTACACAATACATTGAGTGTACAATCTGTTCTTGCATAGGTTCTTGATTTGGGTAACATAACTATTATGTTCAGGTAGCAAGGTTATTTGTCTATGCATTTTGGTTTGTATATATTGTAATATATTGACCTCTAATCATTATGCTACCTAGATAATTATGTTAACTATTCACAAATACTTATATCTTCGGAACAGTCTGAAATTGAAGACTAACTTCCTCATTACATTCAGCTCATACTACAGGTGAAATTAGGGGAAACATACAATTCTAGTACCATAGATTTTATTATCTACTTGGACAACATTAACAAGCTCACATTCCTTCAAAAAGCAATTATAAACATAGAAAAACATTTGTAATTATCTTACATTGAAAGTCTAAATCACTGTCAAATGAACCTCTCCACCCTTCCAATGAGAATTTTAGCAATTACGTCCAATATTATCCCCCCTAGCTCCTCTTTTCCCACTAATCAATTTTATTCAAGATAGAACTTCTGTTACTTCAGTCTCAGAACTCCAGCTCCAACCTGCAATTGAGCATTTCTTCCTCCAGGGAAGTCTCTCTCAAGGTCATTCCCACTGACATACTTGGTTCAGCTCAAGGAATCCTTTTCTAGTTTTCCAACCCCCCCTTCCTCCTTCTCTCTTCTCTTTTGTAAGAGGAAGATAGGTAAGCGATAACTTCTTTAACTAATAACTAATAACCTTCAAGTGAAAAGAGAGTTACTGAGGTTCATCAATAATTCTTTAGATCTTTCATGGAACCATATTAATATTTCTATAACTTGACTTAATTAAATTTAAAATTAATAACACCATAAAACCAACTTGTTTATTTATTTACTCAAATGTAATAGTAAAAAAAGCAATAAAATATTCATAAAATAACTTAAAGGTCTAAACATGTCACATCTTCCCCCCCTCTAGAGGAACATTGTCCCCGATGTTCATTCTTCCATCTTCTCCTGGAATAATTCAGGATACGCCTCCTACATAAAGTATTTATCCTCCCAAGTGGCTTCTTTTGGGCTAAAGTGCTTCCATTGTACTTTAACCTGGATGATAGCTCGCCTCCACAATGTTACTTCTCTCTGATTGAGTATGCGAAGGGGTTCAACCAGGAATTATCCTTCCATTTCGACCTGTAAAAAATACAATTATTATATAATTGACATGCACATAAGCACTATATCTCAAGTAAATATATTCTGTGTTATGTATGTTTATCTATATATTTATATATATATAATTTCTTTTACTTGAAGCTCTTGCCAGTTTATGATATGTCTGGGGTCATACACATATTTCTTTAAAAGGGAAACGTGGAATACATTATGAACCTGAATGTGATTGGGTAGGGCTAACTAATAAGCCATTGTTCCTATTCTATCTAGAATTTAAAAAGGGCCACAGAACCGGGGGGGATTTGGCACACTTTCCCCATCTCAATGTACTCCTTAGGTTTAATTCACACATACATATGATCTCCTACTTGGAACTCCTAGTAGGTTGTCTTTTTATCAGAGTACGATTTCTTCCTATCTTGAGCAACATTCAAATATTTTCGAACCTTTTTCACGGTTCTTTCCATTTCCTCCAACATATCTGGTCCTAATATCATCTTGTTCTCTGGACTGTCCAATTTGTAGGGATTTTACATTTCCTTCTATAGAGCACTTCAAACAGGCTCATCTTAAGTGATTCATGATAACCATTGTTGTAGGAAAATTCCACCAAATGTAGATAGTCTTCCCATTTTCTAGGTTATTGCATTACATACATATGCAACATGTCCTCTATTAATTGATTCACCCTTTAGGTCTGTCCATCAGTTTGAGGATGATAAGCGGTGCTAAAATGGATTTGTGTACCTAGCCTAGTAAACAATGCTTTCCAAAAAACAGAGGTGAGTTTGACATCCTGATAAGATATTATGACTCAAGGCATACCGTGCAGCCAAAAAATCTCCTTCATAAATATATTTGCTATTTGGGTTGTTTGGTATGTGGATTTGACAAGTATCAAATGAGCTGCCTTGCTCAATTTGTCCACCACAACCATAATGGAGTCATTTTGTCTTTTAGACCGAGGTAGTCTAGTTATAAAATCCAGAGTTATTGTGTCCCATTTCCACTCAGGGATAGGTAAAGGATGCAGTAACCCAGCAGGGTGCTGGTGTTCCGCTTTAACTTGCTGACATTCCAAACATTTGGCTAAATACTCAACAATGTCCTTTCTCATACTAGGCCAATAGCAGTTTTTCTTGATAGGAGAGAAGAGCTTCTGATAACCTGGGAGAGTAGCATAGGGACTTCTGTGAAATTCATCTAACATGATCTATCTTAAAGACAATTTATTAGGTACGTAAATACGATTTCTGAACAATAATAAATTTTAAGAATTAATACTATACTCTTTCTGCTTTGCTAGATTTTGAGCAGATTTTACTTGTTGCCAAAGGTCTTTGTATTCAGGGTCCTTCTGTGGCACTTCCTTTAGTTGTTCAACAAAATTGAGTTCCACTAGAGTAGATGAAATCTCATAGACATGGTGCAGTTTCCTACTTAACACATCTGCCACCCTATTTTCTTTTCCCTTCAAATGTTTGATTTCAAAATCAAATTTTCCTAAGAATGTAGTCCACCGAGCTTGGCACGCATTCAAGGTAGGATGATTGAAGAAATTTGTTGGGATGTTGTGATCTGTTTTGAGAAAAAATATTTTCCCCAATAGATAGTGCCAACACAACTTTAAGGCATGAACCATCGCAGTTAGCTCTAAATCGTAAGCAGAATATTTATGTTCATGTTCTTTTAGCTTACGAGATTTGTAAGCAATAACCTTGTCATTCTTCATTAAAACGCCACCTATGCCTTCTTTGCACACATCTGTGCATACTATAAAATCTTCTTCCGGATCTGCAATTTTTAATACTGGAGTTGTGGTAAGCAATTGTTTTAACTTTTCAAAACTTTCTTGACAGTTTTGGGTCCATTTGAAAGTTGTTCCCTTTTTTTGTAAGGAGGTAATTGGATAAGCGACTTTAGAAAACCCCCTTATAAACCTTCTATAATAACCCGCAAGACCCATGAAAGAGCGTATGTCCACCACATTGGTTGGGACGGGCCAATTCATGATGGTTTTTATCTTTTCTGGGTCAACTACTATACCTTCAAAGGATATGACGTGTCCTAGATACTGGATTTGATCCTTAAAAAAGTCACACTTGCTGAATTTGGTGAAGAGTTGGTTTTCTCTTAAGGTTTGCAAAACTATCCGAAGGTGCTCTTTATGTTCTTCAATGCTTCTGGAATACACCAGAATGTCATCAATAAATATAAGAACGAATTTATCCAGATATGGATGGAAAATTCCATTCATCATACTCATGAATGTTGCTGGAGCATTAGTAAGTCCAAATGGAAAGACTACAAACTCATAGTGGCCATAGTGTGTTCTAAAGGCAATCTTGTATATGTCTTCGTCCTTAATTCGAATTTGGTGATATCCAGATCTTAAATCAATTTTTGAGAATACCACTTCTCCTTTGACCTGATCAAAGAGATCATCAATTCGGGGTAAGGGGTACTTATTCTTAATGGTCAACTTGTTCAATTGTCTGAAATCTATGCATAGCCGTAGAGTACCATCCTTCTTCCTTATGAACAAAACCAGGGCTCCCCAAAGGGATACACTGGGTTGGATATACCATTTATCTAGCAGCTCCTGTAGTTGTATTTTGAGTTCAGTTAACTCGGGAACACTCATTCTGTAGGGAGCTTTGGAAATCGGGGCAGCTCCAGGGACCAATTCTATGGTAAAGTTGAGGTTCCTCTTGGGTGGTAGTCTGAGAATTTCTTCTAGAAACACGTCCTTAAATTCTTGGATTACAGGTATTTTCTCCAAGACTGACATTTTATCTTTGGAGTTTTTATAACCCACTTGAACCGCATAGATTTGACAACCTTTGCGCATACATCTCGCTAGCTGGTGAGATGTAATAGGTCGTAGCTTGACTTCTCTTTTAACACCGTGAATTTGTATTTTGGTACCATCATTTGATAGAAAATTAATTGTCTTAGCTTTATAGTTTACTAAGGCCCACTGTTGTTCCGACCAGTCCATGCCTATCAAGACATCGTAGGAACCTAAGGGTATTATATTTAAGTCTATCCTAATTTGTTGTTCTGCTAGTTTTATTTCACATTCCTCTCCTTTTGCAACGACTCTTATTTTTGCACATGTGGTTCTTAAATTTTGAACCTTTTAGGTGTAAAATATCAACTATTCTGGGGTTGACATTGCTCAAGCTAGCACTTGGATCTATTAAAATGGAAACAGGATGATTGAAGATTTTACCTTTGAGTTCCACCATCAAGGATTGATAACTTGGTGGTCTTCCAATGCTACATTAATCTGAGGTATGCTTTGTGCCATATCACCAACAGTAGAAGGTTCATGCACATCTACAATAGGTTCCGCTCTCCCTCTATGAGGACAATTCTTGTAGCAATGGGGTTCCCCTCAGCCCCAACATTGCAAGGGAGGTTTATGAATCTAATTTTTTTCTAACTTACTTGATGCTTTGTTTTGATTCATTTTGTTCTGAGGTATATACCTCTGCTAGTTTTGGTTATCAGACCCATTTGGTCTGTTCCATCCTGAATATCTGGTACCCGTATTCTTCAAATTCCTATTATTTGCAAAACGTTTTTACCCCTTCTTATTGGGCCAACTTTTATTTATTTCTCCTTTCTGCTTCATTTGTTGGTAGTAGATCCGAGCCTTTCGAACTACTTCATCTATCGTTTTTGGATTATCAAATTCCAATCTCTCTTTCATCAAGGTGGGTAAACTGCTGATAAAGCATTGAACTTTAGCCTTTTCTTCACGTATATAGGGCACATATCTTAATGGAGAGGTAAACTTGGTTATAAATTCATCCATGGTCTATTGTCCTAGTTTCAAGTCATGAAACTTTTTTGTTCTATCGTCATAAAATCGTTTAGTCAAATATCTATCCCTGAAATGCTTTTGAAATTGTTCCCAGGTAACCCCTGCTCATTAATTTCTTTGACTATTTTGATTTCTTCCCACCATAGGGTGGCCTTGCCTTGTAACTAATAAATTCCTAACCTTGCCCTTAAATCAACATCATATTCATTTGGAAGTTTTTACTCATATTAATTAACCGGGCTTCTACCGCTTCTTCTTCCTCACCGTTATAGATCGGTGGTTTGATATTTTTGAACTCTCCTTGAAGTTACTTCTTATGTCTTTTTAATCCCTTTTTACTGGAAACATTATGCGTTTCTTCCCCATTACTGCTTTCTCCCCCTTCAGACATCGAGAGTTCCTCTTGCTCTCTACTTGATTCCCTCTAGTTCTCTTCTCCATGACTGGGGTCTAGATTCCTATTATTTTGTCGACTTTTCATAATCTTTTCTTCTTCCAAACGCAATCTTTCATTATCAGCGCGTAGAATTTGGATTTCTGCTCGTAACTGTTGGACTGTTTCTAATAAAACGACCTTGGTACTGGCAGTTGCTTCCTCTAGCTGTACTCATACTTTTAGATTACGTCCTGTAGTTCCACCAGAAAGGACATATCCCATTCCTTGCCCCCTGTTGCATCCATTGCTCTTCTGTGCATCATAACTATTTTTTTATTTCTAAGATCATTCATTCAGGCCTTAGAGTAGTAACCTGAAGCTCTGATACCAATTGTAACACCTATTCTTAAAAATAATATAGTGCATAGTAACTAAAAAAAGGTCGATTTACCATGACCCACGGGTATAGTCTAAATGAACTTCATTATTATAGTTGATTAAAGCATACCACATAATTGCGAGAGCACAGATGATATCCACTTCATATATCAGTGTTGACATTCCTCGACCTTGTCCGGCTGCTCCACGATTGGATGGCTGCCAGCTGCCAGGTCTCATCCTCATCAGGTGCGATATGTTGCCAGAGTTACTGTTCCATCGGGGATTTTGATTTGATGGTCCAATGAATCTCAAGGGTCTACCCTTATGATGTGGCACCTTGTCTCTATTCTGTAGTCATTTTCCTCTCTTTGTCTCTTGGAGCTGTAACCCATGAAAGCTCTGGTAAGTTCTACGATAACCTTTGCTCAGGCCATCTCATCTTCATCTACTATGCACCATGGAGGGTGTGCCCAGAGTTCCAACTTGCTAATTGGTTCGAATGGAAGCTGCACGCTGCCAAACCACGATTATTTATTTTCTTCAGGTAATATGTTAAGCAAGCGTTACATTGTTTGTTTTCTGGTTAAGCTCATTCTCTTAATTAATAGCGAGTATGGATACAATTATTTTTCGCAGGTATTAAGATTATCCCTTTTTCTCTGCAGGCATTGCGCCTACAGTGGTACCCAGAGCCTATGTCACGGAGAACCACTATTACACCCGCCTTTCCTCATGTATGTTGATAAGCGATCAAGGGTTATCTTGTTTGCGTTATCTAGGTTATTCAACCACATTCTTCATATTTTCGTTGTAAATTTTATTACAATGATTTGATGCAGGGTCTTGGCCTACTGAAGGATGGGTGCAGGTGCCGAGCTTTCGGAAGACCCGGCTTTTCCCATCACAAAACATGTCGGTTCACAAAACATGTGGGTATGAAGGCCTTCCCTCTGTTGGGTAAATCTCAATTGATTAAGTTTAACAACTGTATGAAGGTTTCTTTCTTGAGGGTCTTATATTTCGGTTATCATACCCTTTTTTGTACTTAGCTCGAATTTCTGGAATAGACTATCATTCTTATCATGGCTCCGAGGGGCAACCTCTCAATTGAAGTTTTTGGCACAATTTCTGAGCTGTATTTTGTTTTCTGCTATATCAGGGTTATCAAATGCATATCAAGCAGTACTTTGTTTACTGCCTTTCTTCCTATATGATGGTTTGTGTGTTGCAGATTATGTTGTTCCTACTCATTCTGTTAATATCTAATATTTATGTTAATGAGATATAGTTCCTTTATCCAGGGTTGTTTGTCCTTTAGAATGTCGTTCCTTGGTGTCCATCCCAGGATTGCCGACGGAACAAATCTATGGGGTTACCTAGAAGTTAATCGCATTGTTGTTGTCTTTAAGTAGAAGTTTCCTTATTTGGCTTCTGTACCTAGGTTATGGTTATGACTCTAGTTTTACTTGATAATTCTTTTCTGAGAAGAATTTATGTTTACTAAATCTAGCATTGAGTACCTATTGCCAATTGGAAGTTATTCTGTGGCTGACCTAGTTATATACAACTCAATTCTTGACGAATTTACTCTACATACATGTCGTTTCTCATGGTTATTGGTAACAACTTGATTGAATTCATAATATAGGTGATTATACTTTGGTTTACCATTAATATATTCGACAGGTTTGCTTAATGGAATTAAATCTTTGATGTAAGGTTTCTTACTAGTCCAAGTTATTTCGAACCTATTATCAGTGGTAGATACTCTATCTTTCTGTTTGGCAGAAGTTGTTGTTCGCCGTAGTAACCCGTCTAACTACATTTGTATATAAATATGTTCTTGGCTAGCTTAATACCGAAGAACTATTACATAATACATTGAGTGTGAAGTTTGTTCTTACACAGGTTCTTGATTTGGTGACATAACTATTCTGTTCAGGTAGCAAGGTTATTTGTCTATGCATTTTGGTTTGTATATATTGTAATTTATTAACCTCTAAACATTATGCTACCTAGATACTTATGTTAACTATTCGCAAATACTTATATCCTTAGAACAGTCTGAAATTCAAGATTAACGTCCTCATTACATTCACCTCATGCTACAGGTGAAATTTGGTGAGACATACAATCCTAGTACCATAGAATTTATTATCTACTTGCACAACATTAACAAGCTCACATTCCTTTGAAAAACAATTATAAACACAGGGAAAATTTGCACTTATCCTCCATTCAAAGTCTAAATCACGTCAAATGAACCTCTCAACCCTTCCAATGAGAATTTTGACAATTGCATCCAATATTCTCCCCCCTACTCCTCCTTTCCCATTAATCATTTTTCTTCAAGAGAGCAGTTCTGTTGCTTCGGCCTCACGGCTCAAGCTCTAGCCTACAATTGAGTATTTCTTCCTCCAGGGAAGTCTCTTTCAAGGTCATTCCCACTGACATATTTGGTTCAGCTCAATGAATCGTTTTCTGTTTTTCCAACCCCCTATCGTCCTTCTCTCTTCTTTTTTGTAAAAGGAAGACAAGTAAGGGATAATTGATAACTGCTTCTTAACTGATAATTGATAATTATCACGTGAAAAGAGAGTTATTGAGGTTCATCAGTAATTCTTTAGATCTTTTATGGAAACCATATTAATATTTTTATAACGTGACTTAATTAAATTTAAAATTAATAACACCACAAAACCAATTCACTTATCAGTTTACTCAATGTAATAGTAAAAAAGCAATAAAATATTTCTAAAGATGTCACAAAGATCTAGATATGTGAAGTCTCAACGGTATGTTCTTTGAATTGTGAATAGTGGTTTAAATGCAACTTACGATATGTTCTTTGAATTGTGAATTGTGGTTTAAATGTGACTTGTTTGATCAATAAATAATTTTCTTCGAGAAAACGGAATTTAATAAACGAGTTATGTCAATATAACATCTCACTTATCATTTGTAGTCCTAAATAATTGCTTATATATTCTCTTAGTTAAGGTCCTGTAAATAAGATTGGATTTCCATGATTTTTTAATATTTAATATTACATTTTTTTGTTTTTGGTTTTTTAAGTCTATTTTTAATTATATGGTCTTTCCTTCGGTCTTATTGGTAGTGGTTCATCGTTTTTCTATTTAAATAAATTTGGGTTATGATTTTTTTATTTTTTATTTAAATTTTTGTTAGAAATTTTTGTTTCAATGTTATTTTAAAAAATATTATAGTATATTAATTAATTAATTTCCAAATAACTATTTAAGACTTATTTTTCAAATTCTGTTGTGAAAGCCACAATTTCGACTAATTTCTAATTTTAAGTTAAAAATTTACACCTATTGGTATCATCACTTTCAGATTGAGGGTCAAATTTAAAGTTTTACACTTTCAGATTAAGGGTCAAATTTAAAGTTTTTACATAATTGTGAATGCTGTAACTTCAAATAAGTTAGAATTTTTACCACCCTCAAAAACTGGTAAACTGGTAGAGGGTCATGAAAAAATTAGTAAATTTCTTGTTAAATTGATAACTTTAGCACAACCTTTTAATTAGATAATTTGGTATGGTGTTTTTTTGTAACCCATGAAAAAATTAGTAAATTTGTTGTTAAATTGATAACTAAATTTCTTACTAAATTAATAACTTTGTAATTAGTAAACTTCCTGAAATTGATAACTTTTTAATTGATTGTATTTACAAGTTCATAATGATGACAAGCTTGTTAAGACCAGCATAATCGGCACACATGTTGCTTTTCATCGAAGAGACCTAACGTCAAGTCAAATAAACCGTCTCTATAGCCTGACACAATCACTCACAAACACACTATGCAGAATAACTGGGTTGTGATTATAAACCTAGCAAAATCACCCATAAGCAAGCTCGGCATACTAGGCAAGTTCTGATTCGATTAAGACACCAATATTGATTGGCCAGGAAACGTTTTTTGATGCGACACATAACAAAATGATATAAAAAGAATCGTACTACTCATGAAAACAATAAAGAACTTAGTGGAAAGAACATTTATAGACATTGATAGTCTCAACATGGTGTTAGATGGACGCAGCTGCTAACTAGCCTGTCATAGAGCATTAAATGTCAGGGGAGATGCAGGCTGGATAGCCCACTAACACGCAAATTCCCATTTCTTATTTAGTACCCAGTTGATAGCGAGCTATCGACCCTGCATCTCCCCGGGCGCAGGCTGGTTAGCCGCTGCCTAATGAACCCATGAAGGGTAGCTATATCGTCACTGTTCAAGTACAAAGATTTAACTATATCTGGAATATTTCACTTCCAATTGCAGGTCGATAATAACGAATGAATTTAGTTTTTACTTAATTTTATAAAATTATAATTTATTAAAAAAATTTGAGATATATCCTCACTCACGGTTGAAGTACAAAGATTTAATTATATTTGGAATATTTCATTTGTAATTGCATGAGGGTACCATAGAATAAATAATCAATTTAATTTTTATTTTGTTTTAAATATTCCAATTGATTATATATATGTATATACATATATAAATAACAAACAAGCTTACCACAAAATATGGAGGAAATATTGGTAATTTATAAAGTAGGAATTTTTAAATTATAGGAAAAGTGAAAATACTTTTTTATGGAGTTGTCTATAATGTGATTTTTTGGAGATTCCGGTGATGATTCCGGTGATGGAATCCGGCGGAAGAAATTGAGGTTAAATCTTGATTTGTTGCAGTTAAAATGGTTTTTTAACTGCATATTTGGATTCAGCACCCTGGAAAACCCATGGGACGCTTTCATTGTGCAGAAACTAGCTATCAAACTTGCGATTCCAATAAATTCCTGCAGGATTTCGACCGGAAAAACCCGCGAGAAAGGCTTTCAAAAAATCGCGTTATAAACAACTGACTTTTTTATAATGGTTTTACTGTATAATTTTTTAATATAAAAAATACATTAGCATTAATTGGAAAAAAAATATATATATATATAATTGAAAATTGCTTCCAAAAATATATACGTCATATCCCTGCAAAACATTTACGACAAGTCTTTGTTGCTTAAAGTTCTCAAGCATCATAGTCAGTTATCACTTGGAAATTATCTCAAATTAGCTGTTTTTATTGGAATATCTAAAACGTTGCTGCAGATTTCGTCATGATTCTGTAGGAAACAGTAGCACTTTTGAAAGAGTGTGGAGACGAGGAAGATTAGCCATTCGATCTCGATGAGGCGGATCTGGCATGATATATCAATGCAACAAACAATACATTTGTTGCAGATACACGATTCCTACTTATAAATTACAGGTCACGTCAACATGCTTCTTCACTGGCCAGAGATTTATTGCTGTAACTATTTAGTTTACCAGTTCTGTGTTTATTCCCAGCAGAGATCATCCGCTGTTGTGTCATTGTGTACGTATTTACATAAAAATAATATGTATGACGGGTCCTGGAGGGCAAAGGATATTATGATTCTGTTGAAATACATTCGAATTCATGGTGATGGTGGATGCAGAAAAGTACCATTGCAGAATCAATAATAAGTAAAATTATTGATTCCGCATGCCAGGGTGTAGAAATTTTTCAATAATGGCAGAGTATATGTGACGCACGTTTTAGTGATACACGTGGTCCTGGATAAAGGGATGGAGAGGGTTATTAATATTTTTGGTGAGATTAATGTGTATATGTCATTATATATCAATACATTTGTTGCAGCTACACCATTCCTACTTATAAATTACAGGTCACGTCAACATGCTTCTTCACTGGCCAAAGATTTATTGCTGTAGCTATTCAGTTGACCAGTTCTGTGTCTATTCCCAGCTGACGAGATCATCAGCTGTTCTGTCATTGTGTACGCATTTACATAAAAATAATATGTAGGATGGGTCCTGGAGGGCCAAGGATATTATGATTCTGTTGGAATACATTCGAATTCATGGTGATGGTGGATGCAGAAAAGTACCATTGCAGAATCAATAATAAGTGAAATTATTGATTCCGCATGTCAGGGTGTAGAAATTTTTCAATAATGGCAGAGTACATGTCACGCACGTTCATGTGATGCACGTTGGTCTGGGTCCTGGGATAACAGGTTGGAGAGGGTTATTAATATTTCTTTCGTTAGTTTTATTAACGCACATTAAAGTAGTATATTTTGGATTTATTCAAATACAATCACATCAACCCAGCTGCAGAATCTTAAAAACTGTGTCAGTAGCCAGTTGAACATCCATGTTTCCATGTAATATCCAGGGGCAATTACGCACTTACTCTGGTTGTCACAACCTCTCGCTTGTTCTTTCAAAATTTGATAACGGTAATTTGCTTTTCGTGCCTCTTTTAACATTTTATATGTCAGGGAAGTAATTATATTTAGAAGAAGAAATTTAGTTATAATACTATAATTTTTTTTAATGGAACGTATGTGATTATTAGGAAAGGCCACCATTCCTATATATATGTTTATAAAAAATTCATTTTTCAGCTGACCCATCCAGAAATAAATAGGTGCATATTTATCTAGAGGCGCAGATTGTTTAACTTAATCTTTCTTTAAATTACTCATTAAAACTTATGAAAGGAAACTTAGATACGTGCACATCAAATTTAACGTCTCCAAAGTTTTTGATGGATTCGTTTTGAAGTTTTAAAGTTTTTGAACACACTCAAATATATTTAAAATGAAGAAAAAGAAACAGGTAAAATTATTTTATACAACTCAAATCCCAGGTTTGCGTGGGCCATTCCAAATATATTTAAAATGAAAAAAAAAAAATGTAAAATTATTTTATACAACTCAAATCCCAGGTTTGCATGGCCATTCCATTTCATTTTTTTTGGAGAATCTAATTTCAATCACTTGTTAGGTGGCAAAATTGTCACTCCAAGTGTTTTCAGTTTGAGTTAGTTGAGCTTAAGTTTAATTCCAGTTATTTATTACTGATGTTTCCAATGTAATCTTATTTAAGTGATTTCTAATAGTGAGAAGAGCAAGTCCTCTGCTCCATCTTTTGTTCTCTTCAATTTTTGTCATGGTATCAGAACTCAGCCTGTTTACTACTCCTCGAGAGCCATGGAAACAAAAATGAGCCTCCATAAGACTCCCTGAGAGAGCAGAGAGAGATGAGTTTGCATAAGACTCCGGGAGAGAGCATCAAGTGAGTGAAGAGAAAGCTTAAGCCTCTTTAAGAGAGCAGAGAAGCCTGCGAAAATACAGCTAGAAAACCAAGAAGCCATCTACAGCAAAGCGTTGGCTAAACAGATTGAAGAATATTTTTTTTTTGGAGAGATTAACGCTTTTGATACATTAAACCAGTGCATTAGTAACACCACTAACGCTTAGCAATCAGAGGAAGCAAGCGTGGGTTAGTTGTGATAGAGTGCGTTAGAGTGCTAACGCTGCGCTTCACTATCGACAAAAGAGTTAGCAAGCGATCTCTACTCATCCCACAGAGTGTTAGCGTTACGCTTGATATTTAAAAAGAGGTCCACTAGGCACGAGATGACAAAGGTGAGGCAAGAAACGGATTGGGAGTGTGATTCGCTGGAAAAGTTAATGTAATGGCGGCTGCGTCTCATGATCAACCAGCAAAGTACGTGAAGCCCACGAAGACAGCAGGCAGCAAGTTACGTGAAGTAAAGTAGAGGTCTGAACGGTTTGAAAGGTTCATGGCACCCGTATACAGTCCACCTTATGCGAAAGCTTCATGTTTTGTTTTTTAAAGCTGTGCTTTATAAATCTTTTAAAAGGTACTAATAGGAGTATTGAAAAGCGATTTTAAAGAGTACGAAAGGGATTTAAAAAAAAAAGGAGGTGTATGTATTGTTTAAAAAAGGGGATTAAAGGGAATTGTCCATATTTTTGAAAAAGAGGATTTGTTTATATTTTTTTATAAAAAAACAAAATACAAATAGAGATTCAAATGAGTTGCAAAAGGATTTAAAAAATATATATATTTGTGAAAGCTTTTAAGAATATGTAATTTGTAGATCTATTGTTTTTGAGGTTATGTACCAGAGAAATTTGTCGTTATGTTTGAAGTTTGATTTTTTTGTTGAGTTGTATTTTGTTAGCAATCAAATGGGAAAAGCCAAAAGGCTAAGAAGGTTAAAGAGACATTATAATATGTTTGAGATATTTTTAGATATGGGAAGTGAAGAGGCAAAATGATACCTTTGCATTGAAATGCATAAAAGAATCTGTGGATGACAACATTTTTCTCCTAATTTCAGAAGCTAAAACAACCAAGGAGGCTTGGGATACTCTTGACAGATGTTTTGGTGCAAGGGGGAGCACTGAAGTTGAAGATGAAGGTCGATATACAACAATACATTTACATAAAGATGAAAGGATTATTGAATCCCGCTGTGCCCAGTCACAAGTGGATGATGTTTGTGAAGAAGTTGCAGAAGAAAAAGAGAAGGAGCACGTAAATTCTCACCTACCCCACTATGCATAGCCACAAGTTGACGAAAAATTGGTAATTCCGGCGAGAGAGCTTACTATATGATGATTCTAGCAATAGAGCTTGCTGGTGAAAGTTTGGTGAATCGAGCAACAAAGCTTGCTCATGAAAAATTGGTGAATCCAACAAAAGAGCTTGCTAATGAAAATTTGGTGAATCCAACAACAAAGCTCGCTGATGACACTGAAACTACCATTACAATAGTCAACGATATGGTGAATCTAGCAATTAATATTGCTGATGTAAAATTTGATGAAGAATTGTTGGCTAATGATGAATGGTTGCAGGTGATGTAGCAAAAACATCATATTGACATGATGTTATTTGGTGAGACAGTGGAAGACAACCTATTTGTAGCAGCACAGGTTAGTACAGAAGTCAAAAAGATAGACACAGAGATAGAGGCAAAAGAAAAGAAGGAAGCTCAGAAAGAGAAAATAGAGACAGATGCAGAAGCAGCAGTGGAGAAAGAAGCTTAACAGGAAATATCTCTCATTGTAGCGTAGAAGAAACATAGCCAATGTGATTCTCCAAATATTTTTAATTCTAATGTTGATTTCCAGTGTGTAGGTACACAAAATAACTATGAAAAAGAGTTACATTTACTTGAAGCATGGCTTGCACCACAATGTCTAGATGAGGTATGCATAGAAGATGCAAAAATGAATGTTGGAGACAACATCAATGACGAGAAAATAAATGAAATTTTCAGGTTTTAGAGTCCTGAGGAAACATTATTTTATTATAATCTTATATTGCAGCACATTGATGGTGAAAATAACAATAGAGAAGATAATATGTGGCAACAGCCCACATACAAGTTAATTTTTGAAGAAGTTCAGGGTATGCTTAGAAAGCCTAGAAAAATGGAAGACCTACACCAACAAATGAAGAAATTGAGGTTTGAAGGATACAACAAAGAGAAAAAGTTGAAACAACTTAGAGGCTATAGAATCTGAAAAAGGAGAAGAAAAAATGAAGTAGACCAACGGGTATCGTAATTAAATTTTATGTGGTTGTAATTAAGGGGGAGTGTTGGGGAATCTAATTTCAACCACCTGTTAGGTGTCAAAACTCTCCGTTCAAGTGTCCTAGTCCAGTTTGAGTTAGTTGAGTTTATGTCAAGTTTAACTCCAGTCATTTATTACTGATGTTTCCAATATAAACTTATTTTAAGTAATTTGTAATGTGAGAAGAGAAAGTCCTCTGCTCGACCTTTGGTTCTCTTCAATTTTTGTCAATCTTTCACACTAAAGCACTCTTCAAATTTTGTCAATCTTTCAGACTAAAGCAAACGCTATTAACCCATGGATTTGTTATGGGGTCCCACTTCCGTTGTGGACAACACGCTGTCTTTTGTGCTGTACCATAGAATCTTATTAAGCTTGGTGGATTTAAATTTGAAAATCCAGAAATGGATACCCGCCACCTTCGCTTGAGAGCACACCCGCACATGTTTTGAGAACTAAGGAATTTCTCAAAAGAGGAACAGGGTTCTGCAAGGCAAATTGGGAGGTCGGATTCCACTGTTATAAGTTTGCAGAATTATTTTTTTTCTTATATATATTTTCTGATGAAATATGGCTCGTTTTGGTATCTGTAATAAAAGTGCGTTATGGATTTTCATATGTTAAATCACATAGACAATGAAAAACCTATTTTAAGCCATGTAAATTATTGAATTGAATTCACAAAGAATAAAATCCAAAGGGTTTAGAGATTTTTAGATGTTAAATCATATATACTATAAAAACGCATTTTAAACTATAAAAATTATGTAACTGAACTCCCCCGAGAAAAATTCGAAAATGTTTAGACGCCTCTTTTCAAGGAGGTGTCAAAGATAATCGATTTCGTTTTAGCATGATCACTTGATGTGTACGAATGTGAACATGAAGTACTCCCATGCACCATCAAATGTTGATACCCTTACATGGTATATATGGATCTGAAATTGACAATCACTTCCATTAAGAATTCGGTCTTATGAAGTTGAATTTAATCTTGTCTTTTAATGAATCAACACTTTTTGATGGGAAAGTCACATTGAAAAGTATTTTAAGTTTTGATTATAGTTTTTTCCGTAGGTAAGATTTGGGTTTTTAAATTTAGGTTATGGCTAACTTAGATATAAATTGATTATTATGTTTTGTGATTGTGCACCTATTATATTATATTTGAGGGGTCTTATTATTGTAATAATAATGTTGTAATTCGTGAGGCTATTGACTTAAATTATCATTTTGGGTTTGTATAAACATAAGAGGGGTTGGCATTGTATGTGCAACATACACATTCTTTTTCTTAGTCTCACTCCCTTTGATGAAAGTGACAAATGAGTAAATATCTAGGTAAGCTGCCAATAGTAAGTTGCAAAAAGGTGAATAACAACAACCAAAGCTATTCTACTTTTGCTCGAAAGTAAATGACAAAATGAAAATTTGTAAAATTTTCAAACAAAATGAAAACCAATCAAATGTAATCTATCTTGCTCGAAAATAAATGGCACAGAAGAAAATTTATTCTATTTTGAAGGAAACAAGGGCCCTATATTACTTTTGCAAGAAGGAAAACACACTTTGCTTAAAGTAAATTGCAGAAAAGAAATCTAGACTAATTGCTAAAATCAACATTTAAGAAGAAAAAACAATGTAAGAGTTAAATGACGACCTAACCAAAAATTAGATCAACCAAAGTGGTCTTAGAGTATTCGTAGGCTATAAATATACTTCTACCATGAATTTGGAGTGAATTTGGGCAAGGAAATTAAAAAAAGAAAATGCTACACGATTGGTATTTCTCAAGTTAACTCGCCGAATGTCTAAGAAAATCAAATGAAAATGAGATGAGACATTTATTTTATTAAGTAGGATTCCATAAGACTCTAACCCAAGTGATGATGATAAAAAATACCCCTGTTAACATGTGTTAAAAAATGGAAGTATAATACTACTCTAAGAATGAGAAATTCAAGAATTAGCGACCTACTTAACCTATTGATTGCATAACCTGATCAAGTGCAAATTCTATGTGGAAAATTTGGTTATTAAGTAGAATGTTTTTAGGGCTCAGTGAAAGTGAAATAAACTCAAAGGAGCCTCACTAACATGTGCTAAAAAATAACAAAATATTACTACTAAAAGCTAGAAATTTCAGAGTAATGAACTAGTAAGTTGATCTACGTCCCCAAATTCCTAGGCTAATAAGTGAAAGTATTGTGGGGTAAATTTTGTTAATAATTGGATGTTTTTAAAATCCAATCCAAGTGGAATCAACTTAAAATAAGTTGATTAACATGTGCTAAAAATTAGCAGAAAATTCCCACTCGCTTGCTACATGAGACATCCAAAAATTCTAGAATTGTGAACTAGTAAACTAATCCAAGTAGCTCAATGATAAATATGACTTTTCAAAGTTGTTGTATGGATGAATCATGCTTCTAAATCTTTAGATATCCTGAAAACAACTCACTTTCGTCATTTAACCAATATGACCTACAACAAAAAAATACTTTAGTAATACATGCATAAATAAGATATGCAACTGAAAAAAAAAACATTCAATGGAAATAAATAAATTGTATAGAAAGGATGTAAGGCTCATTGGATGGTGAATCCAAAGGATTATCAGAGTCCTATGAAGGAAACAAAACTTTAGAAGCTCAAAATGGCACCAAACTCCATTATTTGAATCAATCTAAGTACATCCCTGCTAGAAAGGAAAGTGGAGCTGCTAAATAACATTTTTTTCTCCACAAGAAGACTAATATATGCATACTCATAGAGATAAATTCGAATTTGTTATTATAAAAATATATGGTGCAGCATTCTCCTTGAAAAGAGTCACATTTCCCCTCCAAAAAACCTTAGAAAGTGGATCTAGTTCTCAACACTAGAAATCTGCATTAAATTGGAGGAGAACATTCCTAGATTTTCTCAATCATTGCAACTCCAAATTTTTTTGAATAATTTCATAATGTCTTGTTCATTTGTTATCCAATCTTGGTCCATTATAAAGTAGGGAGAAACTCCCTAGATTATCTCATCCTCCAAGTCTTCATAATATGCCCAATATTCTCACAATATTCTACAAAAGTAGATAATATTACGAACATAATATGTATTTATATCTAAACCTTCATAATGAACATATTAAACTAATAAAGATGTCATCCAATGCAAAAAAAGGAGGTTTAATGTGTTGAAGGATGGTAATATGGGCCTCATTCACGACCCTCATGACCTCTCTCTTGTACATTTCTTAGTCATTTCTCTTAAGAATCTTGGTTATAGTGTCACGATTGCATTCACACCATCTCCCATGGCACCTTCATTCCATTTTTACTAATTTTTCCGAAACTGTGTATTCATAGAAAAATCATAGTTTTTCTAGAGACCATTAGTCTCCCTTTTTCCCCTCATGCAAGATGGTTTCTTGAATATTTTTAGGTTTGACAAGGTCTTCCACATCCTTCTTCAACATCCTAATAACATTTCCCACCATTTAGACATCTTTGGAACCCTCAAAACCCCCTTAGATGCAATCCTATTATAGTACAAAGCATCTTGTCGCATCCTGTAGTAGACCTATAACATCCTATAACACCTCACAAACTCCATCATAACTTGACTATAATTGCTCCTTAGAACTAATTTTTTCTTCTTACCCTTCTATAACATCCTCTAGGCCTTGGACACAAGCTGGATGATATTAGAGACTCCTTGGAAATCCTCTTTTAATCACTTTGGTTTGATTCTTGTGGTGAATGCCCACTTTCTGTTTGATCCATTCTTAGTTTTTGGATTTCTATGGTTTAATAGAACCCTCATAGTCTTAAATACAACTTTTCAATGTTGGAAAGGAAATTCTCCATTTTTGCTAGAAGTTTAAGAGTTTTTTAAGCAATGAAGGGTTTTCAGACAAAGGTAAGAAGAAAAAATTGCTTGCTACTTGGAAGAGGGGAAATTTCATGCTCAACTCAAAATAAACATTCATACTTCATCTTCCTTTCAATTTTATCAGAAATTTTTATAGAATGTACTGTTGAAAAGTTTAAAAAATTTACAGGAATTTTATCCAAAAGGGGAAAGGAAAAATGTGTACTTACTTCCCTTTCGATGCTTCTCACTTGAATTCCATGGTTTTGGTGATAAATTTTCTAAAAAGCAGGATTGTTGCAGCTTTTTGGACTTTCCTGTAGCACATTGTCTTATCCTATAGCATAATGTCTCAATCTTGTAGCAATCTGTTCTGATCCTGTAGCAGTCCATTATAGTCATGTAGCAACACTTTTGAGGTCATGTATCCCCTCTACAATGGTCTATGAAAGTTATATCTTGGGTGTTTTGTCCTTCGACACTAGTGGCAGGCTTCCTTAGCTCAAAATACATTTTTGTATGTGCCACATGAGGCTATAGCCCACTTAACATATTGATGGTTTGGTGGAGAAGAGAAAACAAATTGCATTCCAATCATAAGAAAAGTTCATCTTCTTATTATAATTCTCATCTTTACAAGAGAAAATCTTCACATTTAAGTTCCTTTTATTTTCAATGTTCTATTATAGGATATGTAGTGAAGGTTTTTGGCAAGACTTTATAGACTTTTTAGATTGAAAGAGGTGAGGAGGATCAATTAATTACCCCTTTCTAGCATACTATTTCAAAATTCTAGGTTTATGAGGCCATTATTACTCATATTGGGCTCATTTGCACCTCTTGAGATAATCGTTTAGGACACAGTTCAAATCCTCTAGCATCTATGTGGAATCATGTACCACTGAATTATGATGCCATATCAACTAGTGTTTGACCTTAAAGCTCTTATGTGGTAGTCTATGAGAGCTCAGGTCAACCCTTGATGATGTAGATGGAATCTCTTACCATTTTTGGAATGAAATTTTGGTGCAAATGGAGTTGGGGCTCACTTTTATTTCCCTTTTTGGTTGGTGGTGAGCTCAACGCATTGTGCTATCTTAGCCCCACCTACCACCTTTGAATTTCTATCATATTATCAATCACCCACCCTCGTATTCATCACCAACTTCAGTTTTGTTTTTCTCCATATATGATAAAAGAGAGGTAGTTGGCTTCACTTAATTGTTCGACGGTGGGTCAGGCTCCTCGCCACTTTCAGCCTGGAAAACCTTCTCTATTATGCATTGAAAACAACTTTTTAACCATAATATGCTCAACATGAGAGGTGGCGAACAATGCATACCTATTCCTACCCAAAGTTGAGTTGTTGTAGATGCATCCATGGTGTTTTTGAACCAACGATCAGTATACTAGCATCTAAATGTGATATCTTCCATTCTTTTTCTTGTGTGGATGTACTCATTTTAACAAAACAATATGATGATGTTGTTTGATATGTATTTGACTCATCACGTCTCTCTTCCAGATAGGATTTTTAGTGTTCAATGAGTTGCTACTAGAGTGGATTGGTGATCTAGGAGTTGCCTCTCAAGCATTCCCTCTTGATGCTTCAGGGTGGCCAAATCTTCATTTTGGTGTTGCAATAGTCCTTTGCCTCTAGTTTTCTTGGGTTTGTGTAGGTTGCTACAGGATTGGTCTCCTTCCTATAACAGTCACATAGTCCCTTCCAAGACCTCATATTACATCATGAACTATGTTCAATGACTTGGATAAATCATGGTGAACCTAGGGATAGGAACATGAGCTTTGATGGTGTTGAAAGCTTGTGAAGAAGGGTTGAAGGTAGAGTCTTTTTTTAATTTTTCATGAAGAGAGGTGGAATCTTTAGAAGAAGTTGGTTAAATGGTGTATATGATCGGTGAAGGAGGTTTGAAGAATCTCACCTAACATTTCCCAAGGGAAAAAATGAAATTTGACCCATTTCCCTAAGCATGTCACAATCCTTTAGCACTTTGTGTCAATCATGTAGCACTTTGTGTCAATATTATAGCAACCTTGTTTAACCCATATGTCTCAAATAGTAGACTGGGTTGACTTGAATTTTTTGAGCATGTTACCATCATCCCTATGCATTTCCCCATAAGAAATCATGGAAAAAGAATGCACGAACCTTAAGAAAAATGAAAACTTGTTGTAGATTATGGAGGCCAATTTCTCAAAAATTTTGCACTGGATTTTACTGAAATATATTCAGGATCTTACCACCATCATTATTCATCTCCCCATGAAACAAATCAACAAAATGATGCATGTTTTTGAGATATGGTAAAAACAATTTCTGCACTATGTATTTTGACAATCCTTTAGAAAAGCAAAACTTCCCTATAACACTTTAGGAAAGTGAGGAAAATTAAAAGGAAAGGCTTGGGAATGATGGGTCAATGTTGGAAATCGATGAGGGTGATGGGTTGATGTGGACTTGGTATTGTTGTGGAATCTGGGAAAAGCAGGTGATAGCATAAGTTTGACTTCCCTTGACTAGATTTTTTATCAATTTTTTCTTATGGTGCTAACATGTTCTTGTTGTTTGGAGAGTTTGGAGAGAAACTACGTTCATCAAAAAGATATACCTAGAGAAAAGAATTATTTTTCCATTTCATTTTTTCATTTTTTCTCTTCTTTTTTAGGCCTACTAGCTTCCTCAATTAGGTTTTCAAGCAGCAGGCCTGCCTAGGCACCTCAAATGAGGTTTTCACCTAGGATATGTTTTCATTTTTTCTCTTTTATTGTTTCAAGCCAAATTGAATGATTCAACTTGGAGTGTACTTTTTTATTTTAAGTAATATTTATACAATTAAAGTTTTCTAATTTAGTGATCTGAATGTCGAAGTTAATGTAAATGAAAGTGCTCCAACAATTGCAGTTCAAGATTTCCCCGTTGAAAAGAATCAACCGTTTGTGACAATGAAAATGTATTGGAAGCAAAATAGTGTCTAAAATTGTTAATTGAATATCATACAATTTGAATCAATAATATTGGCCAAGAAATGAATCGTGGGTGAACATTTTAGGGAAGCAAGGCAATTTTTCAATGCTTCCCAAAATGCATGCGCAACCTTCATTTCAAAGCCAAATTGAATAATTCAACTTGAAGAGTTTTTTTAACTCATAATTAACATTAATAAAATTATTTCTTCTAATTTAGTGATTTGAAGATCAAACTTAATGTAAATGAAAGTGTTGCAACGATCATAATTCACGGTGCCCCCCCCCCCCCCCCCCCCCCCAAAAAAAAAAAAAAAGTGTCAACATTTTGTGAACAACAAGGACTTACTGGAAGAAAATTAGCATGTAAAATTACTAATTAAATAGTATACAATTTTAATAAATAAAATTGGCTGGGAAATGAAGCCTAGGCATGCATTTTAGTGAAGCAAGAAAATTTTGGCTCCCTTCACAAAAAAACACTCCCAACTATCATTTCAAGCCCAAATTGAATAATTCAACTTGGAGAGTATTTTTTTACTTATAGGTAACATTAATGCAATTAAAGCTTTTTAAGTTAGTGATATGAAGGTCATACTAATTAAATAGTATACAATTCTAATAAATTAGATTTCCCAGGAAATGAATCTGAGGTGTGCATTTTGCTGAAGGAAGGAAATCTTGGCCTGCTTCACAAAAAATGCACTCCTAACCTTCATTTCTAGGCTAAATTGAATGATTCGACTTCGAGAGTATTCTTTTTACTCATAAGTAACATTAATACAAACAAAGTTTTCTAATTTAGTGATCTGAGGGTTGAAGATTTAAATGAATTTTTTTCATCAATCGTAGTTGACAGTGTCCCCCCAAAAGTGCCAACAATTTGTGAACAATAGAAACTTACTGATAGAAAATTAATGTGTAAATTACTAATTAAATAGTATAGAATTGGAATCAATCAAATTGGCCAGGAAATGATGTATGTGTGTGCATTTTAGTGAATAATGACATTTTTGTCCTGCTTCACAAAAATCCACTTTGAGCCTTCATTTCAAGACAAAATTTAATGATTCAACTTGAGGAGTATCTTTTTACTCATAAGTTGTAGTTAAAGTTTTCTAATTTAGTGATCTAAAGTTCAAATTTAATGTAAATGAAAGTGTTGCAACAATCATAGTTCACAATGTCCCCCCAAAAGTGTCAACAATTTGTGAACAACAAGAACCTACTCAAGTAAAATTAATGGTTAAAATTACTAATTAATTTGTATATCATTTGAATCAATCATATTGGCTAAGAAATGAAGCTCGAGTGTGCATTTTAGTTAAGAAAGACAATTTTGGCCTTCTTCACAGAAATGCACACCAAAGCTTCATTTTAAGGTGGATTTGAATGATTCAACTTGGAGAGTGTTTTTATGCTCATAAGTAACATTAATACTATTAAATTTTCTAATTTAGTGATATGAAGGTCAAAATTAATTTAAATCAAAGTGCTGTAATAATCATAGTTCATAGTGTCCCCCTAAAAGTGTCAACAATTTGTGAAAAGAAGAAACTTACTGGAAGAAAATTAGTGTATCAAATTAGTAGTTAAATATTATACAATTTGAATAAATTAGATTTGCCAAGAAATGAAACCTGGGTGTGAATTTTTGTGAAGCAACATAATTTTTCTGTGCTTCACAAAAATCCATGCTCAACCTTCATTTCAAGTCCAAATTGAAGGATTCAGCTTAGGGAGAATTTTTTTACTCATAAGTAATATTAGTACAATTAATGTTTTCTAATTTAGTGATATGAAGGTTGAAGTTAGAGAAAAGGAATGTACTGCAACAATCAAAGTTCACGATGCCCCCCTAAAAGTGTCAACATTTTGTGAACAATAGAAACTTACAGGAAGAAAGTTAGTGTATAAATCTATTAATTAAATTTTGTAGAACTTGAACCAATCATATTGGCCAAGAAATGAATGTTAGGTGTGCATTATACTGGAGCAAGGAAATATTGGCTTGCTTCAAAAAATGCATTGCCAACCTTCATTTCAAGTCCAAATTGAATGATTCAACTTGGAAAAGATTTTTCTAGTCAGAAGTAGCATTAATGGAATTGAATATTTTGTATTTTTCACATATATTTTCCTATTTATCAAGAATATTCCAAATCACATGGATTTAATAGTGTAAAAGATAGGGTTTGGATGTCTCAAATAAATACACATGAGGACCTGTAGTTAATTGGAAGTGATATAATGATCATTCCATCCTATGGGTTTATGAAATTTTATCTCATTCTTGTGTTGTAACAACACCCTAATGGTCTCAGTTCTTTTGGATGACACATTTGGATTAATTATTATTGTGGGTCATCAATGGTAATCTTCTTTGGATCTTGTATAGGATTTTTACTATGCTGATTTACTATGTAGTGGCCAACATTGCATGAACAAAGTCTACCATAGGTTATGTCCCTCAAAATTTGATAACGTTTTTGCGGTCTTGATTTTATCCATGAAACATTAGTTTTGATGTACATAATGAAAAGGTATCTCACAGAGGATAAATACTAATGCAATGGCTCGTGAAATATTACTACATTGTTTTTGCTTCAAGAACAAGTTTATAGAAGTGGTGTACTAAATTACTAGCTTTATAGGTAGGATGGACTTAAGGGGTTAATTGAACAATGTTCCATTAGTCCAATTGAAAAGAATTTTCCACTATAGAATCAACACATTCAACATTGGGATGACATACATGGCATAGACTCAAATGTTAATGTTCCCTAAGCGTATACCTTAATCGTAAGCATAGTGAGTTACAACTGCACATATTTGACATCCATTCAAGTCATTTAAAGTTGATAAGTATCTCACATTTTATTTACTCATGTGCACCTTATTGACTTACTTAAAGGAAGTGATAACTCATGAATTCACTTCTAAGATACATTTTCCCTATTTTCCATTGCATCTATTTCAAGCATCTTTGAATGGTTAACAAACCCTACATTTTTGGAACATAATTTACAATTTATAGCAATAATTATTTTTGATACCTAAATATATGGTTCCATAATAATATTTGCAAATGACAACGTATTCCTAGATCACCAAATAGTTTCTTAGGTTGAATACATAATTGACACACCTCACCCAATCAGAACACTATAACACCATTTAAAATATGCTCATGGCCTTTGTCTAGTTTCATCTCTCATGTAAACTGATACAATTAGTATTAAGTTTCATGGTGATACTTTAAACTTATGGTATTAGCAAATGCTAAGCACATCCTGACAAGGGAGTGTGTAAACAAATTTTCAATACTCAAGAATACAAACAATTTAAATATATATTTTACATGGAAAAGTAATTTTTTAATTTTATTTTCTTTTTTTTTTCTCGGCAATACTAACTACTTTTATATTAATATGTACAGAAGAAATTTACATCCAAAGAAGCTGGCTGCCCAGGGCCAACTGTGGCACCATGGGTGGCATTATCAGACTTGTATTTTTGCCTCGTAGGGCGATATTTCCAGATAGATCAAAATTCAGGACGCTGAGAGTTTCCAGAGTAGCACCATAACGACCCACGCAGGGGCACTTCCAAAAAGACATGTAACCCAAACAAACTGTAGAAACTGAAAGCATAACCATAAACATACAAAAAACAGGCAACGACATAAAACTTGTACCCAACAGTAGACTCCGTCCCCACTGCGACGGTGGAGGCCGCGAGCAGGACTTAGCAACATGAAGAACACAGACCACCATGTAGAACAGAAAATTGAAATTGTCCATACCCCTGAACCCGACCTGAGAGAAGGAGGCAAAAGCAAAAGAGCGCCGCTGAGAGCTATTCCTCTGGCTCTTCTTCCGTAACCATAGCCATGGGATTCTGCGCAGGGTCTGGCTGCTCGGGAGCTCGAAGTTGGGAGGGGGGTTGAGGATGCTCTCTTCCAGAATTGCCCACCTCAATTGCCGGCTCCCCCACTGGGAGCTTCCCCTTGCCGCTCGCTGAGCTTTCCGCTGCAATTGACGGCTCCCCCATTGGGAGCTTCCCCTTGCCGCTCGCTGTGCTATCCTCAGCAAGGACCAGTGACGACTCTTCATCATTCTCCTCTGGGATTTTGGTGAAAAGCACAGAGATATGTGCATTAATTCCTGCATTATCTCCGGAGCTACCCAGTGTGAAGATGACTGAGCCAAATGCTGGGAGCTTGGACTCCCCCCCACTAGAGCTACCAACTTCCATAACTTGACAGGCCGGGATAGGGGTGGCACCCATTCTTCTATAACAGTAGCAGCAGCAGCAATGATGATGAACGTCCGCTGCTGGGGGACGAGAGGATTCTCCACGCCCGGGGCCTCTTCTACAAGGCATCCTTTCACGCACCATGATAACCACCAGCTCCTTATTCTGTTCCCGAGCAGAGGTGGGCCGACAGTGGTTACGATCCCTTCCCACAGCTTGCTGCCCCCAACTTGGGATTGAACAGGGCTTAAATGAGCGTAGACACTGTCCAGGAAACGCAGGTATGAAGCGAACCTCGCCCCAACTCTCAACCACCAGCTCGCGGCATGGACACTCAGCGTTCTGTGTATCCCTTTCAACGCGTTGAGCTCCCTTCTCCATCCAATCCTCATACTTAAGCCCATTAACATTTCCGTTGAAATGACCTGCATTGAATGCGTATTGCAGGCTTGCCATCCCCTCCAGCGGCTCCATTAAGGATGCCCTGATGCCTCTCCCGTCTTGATGTTTCGACGGCTTGAGGCATTAAAGGCCCATGCTTTTTCACGTGGCAGCCCATGCCCGGCATGTGGCTCACCCTTGTTCATCTCGATGACACCCGCATCCGGGGCAATTTTTTAATTTTATTTTCATTAGTGGTTAAAATTCAAATAATTTTTAAATAGAAAGGTTGAAATTATATTGATTTTTAATTACTGTTGGAAGTTTTGGAGCAGTATCTAGATTTACCTTAAACTATGAAGTTTCAACCTTTGTTTCTTATACCTATGTATAGTCAGAATATATATTGCAACTACCTTTTGGAAGTTTTTAAGAAACTATACATATGAAGCATAGAAAGGGAAACACTTTTAGAGTCACTAGTGGATTTCAAGCTTCAACCTCAGAAACTTGGACAACAACCCTTAGTTATATTATAAATTTAAGAACTGAAATTTAATGCCTGAGAATAATTGCTTATTGGTAATATTATGATTCTATATATATATATATATATATATATATATATATATATATATATATATATATATATATAAGTGGATGATGGGACCTATTAAAATAATATTGTGTTTTTATGTTGATGAACATCTGATTCTTATGAAACTTTTTAACATAATACTCACCTATACTAGTTACAACTAACTCTAACAACTTTAAATACAGTTGGAGAAAAATTAAAAATAATCTGACAAAATTCTAAACCCCATTGTCATATTCGCATCCTAGGTTTCAGGTCTAATTAAGAACCACATATTTAGAACTCAAGAAATTAAGTGGGACATTACAATTGAATCATATATACTCATTGTTTTTTACGTTTTGGCATGCAAATTAGTCTTCTAGAGGCAAATCTTTATGTTATCACAACAAATTTACATGATTCGCAAGGTGATAAATCATTCTTTAGTGTAACTGTAGATTTTAAGTTTCATAAGTACATGTCATTTATAGGCTATAAATTTCTTGAATGTTTCATTTATTATTGAGTATTTGTTAGGTCCCATAATTGGAATATTTAATACATCTTTTTTCCTCCATGATGCCTTATTTTAACCCCCTTGTTTTACCAATTTGTGACCCCTTTACCACACATTTACTCAAATTTTTTATGCAACAATCAAGAATAGGGTTTAAGTTTATTTTAATAAAAATTTCTTCATTTATGTACGATTTCTAAAGTTTATGAATCATTAGTATGAGTTATTTTGTTCATGCACTAGCAATACAATTTTTGCACCCATTTAGGGTTTGACATATTGACACACTTCCGGGAGAAAATCTAACATGGTTTATGTTCAAAATTATGTTTTGATGCTCCCACATAATTTGAAAAAACATCCAAGTCATAAACATGGATTTTTAGAAGTTATTTAATGCTTCAACCAAAGTTTGCAGCAGTTTTCAAACAACCAACTTCGTGCTGAATTTGTGTGCAAAAGAGGTCGAATATGAAAATTATGGGACATGGGTTTTGTTCCAAGTATTAAAAAAATGAGTAATATGTGGGTTATTTTCCAAAATGTATCCATGGTATAGGAAATATGAAAGGTTTTTTTGGGCCATTTTGATAAAGATGCACAATTTTCGAGAATTTTTTAATCATGCTCATATTTGAAAAAAATTGTTGTTATAGTCTAAATTCATATTGTAACATGTATAAAAATATTAATAATGGCCTTTTTATGGGGAGATAATGTTATTATATTCTTTTATTATTGGTTTGAACCTGGAGAAAATGGCCTCATATGTTAAGGATTGGGCATCTTTTAATACAATAGTCATGCTAGGTTTCTTTCCTATTTTTTGGTGTATTGTATGAACAATTCCATGCTGTGATTTAGGTTTTCCATAGAGGGTGCATGATGGTTGGTTTGGGCCTGAAAAAACCATCTTTCCACCACTCCTATACATTATCCAACTATAATAACTTGTTCATTTGTTGATATGTGTGTATGATTTCTCATTAAGGAGTGTTAACTACCAAGATTTATTTTCAAACTTAATATTCTTGTGAGTATGGTTCATGCTTTGTCATATCTAATACCTAAAAAAATTATTAATATATATCTACTTTGTATTTGTTTCATGCTAAAGATATGGAAATCATGTGGTGAATGTTGGCAAGAAATTTTATGTGTACCTTTGGTATGAGCAGTGACCATAAGTTATAGCAGTCATCTCTTATTCTACTCTAAGGAAATTCATTTGTTATATAATCTGTTGTGAGTTGTGTTTTAAGGTTTCAAGCATTGTTGTTGAAGTATTGATACAAATGTCAATTGAAATACGAGAAAGACTCAAAGAAATATATCTCTTCATAAGTATATAAGATAACTTGTCTCGTGGCATCTAAAACTTTTGTAACATGGATCCTGAGTTAGATTGTAATAGCCCTAGTTGTTGTTAGATGCTTTTACAATTTATTATAACATGGAAGGAATTATAACCTAATTAAGGCCTGAGAAGTTGTGGATATGATTTTTAATTCATTGAGTGACTTATAACTATTGGAATCTCCTCTTAATACAAACTTTATAATGTCCTCATTTGACCACTTTTGATGAGAAACATAGTCAATGAATTTAATCATTATAGTTGCATACTTTGTATATCGTTTTTACTTGAACCACAATATTTGAAATATTAAACATTTGAATCAGAGATTTATACATATGGCTTGCACTTATAACTATTTATCAGTATTTCTTGACAAGAAGGAGTATCGTATTAAAAAAATCCTATCTTTGAGCCCAGACATCTAGAGTCTTTTAAGTTATGTAAAGGTCAATTCACTATTATGCACTTGTAATTTGTTGAGGTACTTATGCACCATATTGTTGAGGTACATTTGTTAACTGATTTAGTTTGACCATCAGTTTGGGGATGATAGGAAGTACTGAGTTGTAGTTGGATACCTTGTAGCCTGAAGAGTTCTTGCCAAAAGTTACCTGTGAAGATTGGGTCACAATCAGACACAATGGAAGTGGGCATGCCATGCAATTTGAAGATTTGGTCCATGAGAGATTGAGCCACCAAAGCTGGTGTAAAAGGGTGGGTAGGGCACAAAAATTAGCATACTTAGAAACTCTGTCCACAACCACCATGATGACTAATTTGTTGCCTGACTTCGGAAGACCCTTAATGAAATCCATAGAAACCTCCGTCCAGATTGAGGCAGGGATGGGAAATGGCTGTAATGTGCCTAGGGATTTGATTGTTTCTCCTTTGTGGCGCTGACACACATCACACTCAACTACAAAAGTAAGAATTTCCTTTTTCATGCCTGTCCAAAAGAATGAATGTCAAGTGCGAGCATAAGTCTTCTAAAAGTCTGAATGGTCTGCAGTGGGAGATGAGTGCAACTCTACCAAATTTTGACTTTTGAGGGAGGATGTTGGTGATATCACTACTTTGTCCTTGTAGCAAAGAATCTCATCCTGCCAAGAGTAGCCCGCTGTGGAATTTGGATTCGCCTGCAATTTATTAATGAGTTGGGAAAGAAAAGGATGTGAAAACCATTCCTTGTGAGCCTCTTCAATCCACTCTGGAATGGGAAGAGAGATTGCTAGCAGGGAGCTTTCCTCCTCAAATAGGAATGATAAAGCATCCGCTATGACATTTTCGCTCCCTTTCTTGTAAATTATCACATAATCCTATCCCAACATTTTGGCTAGCCATTTATTTTGTTATAGTGAGGATAGGCATTGCTCCAAAAAATATTTAAGGCTTTAATGGTCTGTGCCGATTTGGAAATGCTGCCCCAATAAGTATGGTCACCAGGTATCCACTGAATGTAAGATGGCCATCATATCCTTCCCATAGGTAGATTATCCCAGATTTTTCCCACTTAGTTGTTGGTTAGTGAAGGCCAAGGGTCGACCTTCCTGCATTAAGACATCCCCAATACCCGTACTTGAAGCATCACATTCAATCACAAAATATTTGTTGAAGTCGGGTAGTGCCAATACAGGAGTGGAAGACATAACATGTTTGATAGCTATAAATGCCTGTTTCGCTTCATCATGCCAAAGGAATGAATATTTCTTTAGAAGGTGAGTGAGGGGTCTAGAAATGCGACCATAATTGTGGACAAATTTGCGATAGTAGCCGGTGAGACCCAAAAATCATCTCAAGATCTTTGGTTGAGGCCAATCCTGCATTGCCTGGATCTTTTTGAGATCCACCCTGACACCTTCACGCCCCACAATGTGGCCCAAATACTCAACTTCTTCCGTGGTAAAAGAGTACTTGGGCAATTTGACAAATAATCAATGCTTCTAGAGTAGTTGCAAGGGCAGATATACATGCTGAAGATGTTTCTCCAATGTGAGGCTATAGATGAGGATGTCATCAAAGAAAACAAGGGAAAATTTTCTGGGATATGGTTTGAGTAGGTGGTTCATGAGGCTCTTGAAAGTGGATGGGGCATTACAAAGACTAAATAGCATTACCAGGAATTCATAATGGCCTTCATGAGTTTAGAAAGTAGTATTTGGAATGTCTACTTCTTTCATGTGAATTTGGTGATAGCCCGAGCGAAGGTTGAGCTTAGTAAAGAATTGAGCCCCATTTAGTTCATTTAGCAAATCATCAACAACATGGATGGGAAATTTATCTTTGACCGTCAGCTTGCTGAGGGCCCTGAAGTCTGGACACATACGCCATTCCCCATATTTATTGAGCACCATGACCATAGACGATGAATAAGGACTAATGTTAGGACGAATGACACCAGCTTCTAGGAGTTCCTTGATGATTTTTTCAATTTCATTCTTTTGGGCGAAATGATATCTATATGGGTGCACATTTGGTGGTTGTGCCCCTGGGACCAAAGTAATGCTATGATCATGTTCCCGTCTCAAGGGTCGAAGCTCATGAGGCTTGTCAAAGACCTGCATATGGTTATTTAAGGCCTGTTGCATCTTAGGATGAATATGAAGAGAAGTGGGTTTGAAGGCCTAGATGGCATTAAATTGGGCTATAACTCCATGGTGGCTCTTTTTTAACAATTTTTCCATCCTATGTTAGCTGATGATAGAAGGAGCACTTGCCTAGAGTCCGCGGAGGGTATGCGCGTGGTTATTCTGCTTAAAGCTCATATATAACTCCCAGAAATCCATTGTGATTGGGCTGAGTGTGAAGAGCCATTCAACACCCAAGACAATGTCACACCCACCCATGTTGATGGCAAACATGTGGGTCTTTAGGTGATAATCCCCCATTTGAAGTTTTACATTTTCATAGCGGCCTTCACATTTCATAGGCCCCCCATCAACAAGCTGGACCTAGAAATTAAAGATGGCTCTGACAAAACAATGCAGTGCTTTAGCGACTCTTTGATTGATAAAGTTATGCGTACTGCCACTATCAATCAATACTACTTCAGGGCGATGCTTAATAAAACCTCTGATTTTGAGAGTTTGGGGAGAATAAATTCCTGCCAAAGCATGAAGTGAGATAACAGGTTCTTCAGGTGTAGCAGGGAGATCATTGTCCGGCTAGTTATCCTCATCTTCCTCCTCTGGTTCCTCAATTGGTGGGGCTTCCTCAGATGAACTGTGATCAGTAGCATCAATTTGAAAGAATTTGGGTTCCTTGCATTTATGCCTCTGGGAGTATTTCTCATCACTGTTGTAAAACAATCCTTGCTTTCTTCTTTTCGCCGTTTCCACTGGTGACACCATTTGAACCTTAAGTGTTTGTGTAGTGCTCAGAGACTGGATGGGGCGTCCCTTGGCTATGAAATGTGGAGAGTCGACTAGGCCACTAACATGTGTTCTACTTCACGAGCTATCTTGCAAGTTTCCAGCCATGAGATTGGGTGTTGCAGTGGGACATGGGCTTGTATGGCATCTTTGAGACCACTGACAAAACATTCCAAGTAGAATACATCTATTAGACCTCTTGTGCAGAAGGCTAATGCTTCAAAGGCTTTAATATATTCCTGCACTCTGCTAGTCTATCAGAAATTAGTAAGATGACCCAAAAAGTTAGATTCACGGTCAAAGCGATTAGAAAGGGCTTTTGAGAATATCTTCCAAGTCATTGGCCTTGCATAGTAGCGTTGATGCCACTCCCACCATTGCCATCTTTCTTGGTCCAAGTACAATCTTCCCACACATAGCTTAGTCGCATCATCTCTGATGTGATTCAATGGGAAATATTGCTCCATTTGTGCTAGCCATATGGCCGGATGAGAGCAATCAAATTTATACATGTCCAACTTGGGTGGTCGAGGCTAGGACTATTGGTGGTTTCTATAGAAGTGAAGAGAATGGCTAGACTTGCCCTCAAGGTTTTCATTAAAATCATATGCCTCCGATTATTCCCCTGACTTTCCATTTGTGATTGTGTCATTTAAGGTCTAGATCTGCTTCGTTAATGCCTCCAACTTTTGTTCAAGGGTGTTTATCTTCTCACTGGCCATAGCTTGAGATCTGGTTTGTACCATGCACAAATTCGGTGCACTTGTCGTTACTGTGAATACAAATTTGGGACCACCAAAAATTTTGATGCTGACAAGTGAATGGTACAACCTTGCTTAGCCCATTGACCTGATTCTTATGGGCTAAGTATCCTATAACCGTCCCGGGAGGGTCTCAGACTTGTTTTTTTTTCTCCTTTTTTTTCTTTTTTTTACTCCTCGCTTAGGAATACTACAGTAGCCGATTCCCAGAAAAGTTAATTCTACCTAATGTCTTGCTAGAATCACGCCCAGGTATAGGAGCCACACAAATAGTCAGATCTGTCGGTGAAACCCTCAACTACAGAGTATGAGTAGGAATGTGGCAGTGATCGAACCCCTGTTGCTAGATCTGAAATGGTGGATCTAATTGTTGTGACTACTATAGAACCCAAACTACTAGATTTGAATGGCAGATTTGATAGATCTGATTGGGAAATCTAATAGATCTGAATGGCGGATATGATAGATCTAAATGGCATAACTGATTGTTGCAGCTGCCATAGAACCCAACCTGCTATATTTGATCTGGAAAGGATGATCTGTGATCTAGAGAGAGATAAGGGAACTATGGTCTCAAGGAGTATCAGGTGCTACAGATCGCAATATACATAAGGGTCCGATAGTAGTACTCGGTCCAATTTTTCAGGGTACTAACCAAGGAGGATCAACCATACCCTTAGCCGTACAACTTGACTACCTTGTTGTACACGCGAGTAATCTCCCCGAGTGCTGTTCTCAGTGTACTATAGCAACAAGACAACCGACGGTTTATCTATGGCAAGGTTTCAAGAGAGCCGAGGGGGCTTTTGATATAACCAGAGAGTACTTGGAAGACAGTCCATGTGCTGTTCTGTCTAATGCACTACTACTCAACGGGGTACCCACAGGGGTTACAAGGGAGTCGAACAAGCATGACCACCTCTTGTATTTCTTGCATGCATGCCTCCCCAAATCCGTAGGTTTATATGTGCTCAATGATAGATCCCGTGGTTTAAGGATGCCAGAACATGTCTCTAGCCAAAAAAAAATCTGCTAAAAATGGAGGTCCCACTGGCCCTATAAAGTTCTTTGATACCACTTGTTATGCTCTTGACCTGTGAGAAGATACCAGAATACCAAATATGCGAAGAAATATACCCAGAACATAGAACAGTAAGAAATAACAGTATGTATTTTATTGTTCAGAAAGGAAAGCAATGTTCACTTGCCTCTTTGAGGGGGCAACCTCCAATAGAGCTGGGCTCAATTACAAAATAAGACATGACGCTCTTCAAGGGCAGTCTCTATCCTTTATATAGGATTCATGCATTCAACACCATGGATTAGTGCCATGGTTCCTATTAATACCATCTATCTAATACCATGACCCATTTGCAACTAACTATGGTCCCTCCTTTAAATGTCGGTCAACCACTTACAATTATTAATATGGGTGTTATTGACTCTTTAGATAAATATAACTATGAATCAACCCTATGACATAAATAAGGGGGTTAGGGTTGGACCCTAACAGAAATTCCCAGTGACCAAACTGTAGTGTGCTTCCCAAATCATCTTGGCATGCTCGCTTGAAGGAACAAAAAGGTGTCCCAGGTGGCATAATAAGGCATCCTGGAAGTGAAAATTTGGAACTTGTTGACCCTCTAAGAGAGTCTGGTATGTGTGGCCAAATTTCAGGTTGCTTTTGTAGAGAAGTGGCCAATCAGAAGTCTCGTGCCCACAAGAGTTGAGCACGGTGGTTAACGCCATGATCAATGGTCAGCTGAGGAAATCTGCAACATTATTGGTGCTGCTCCTCTTATACCTGATATTAAAATGGAACTACTATAGGTATGTTGACCACATCTGATGACGATCATTCTGTAGCTTCCCATGCATCTGTATGAACTGCAAGAGTGGCGGTCTATGTGGATGACCGTTTCCTTCCCCAAAATGTAATGCTTCCATTGTCGGTAGGCCTTCAAAATGGAATACATCTCACTGTGTCTAAAAGTGTCTCACTGTGACATGCCACTGAATGCCCCTGTTGAGTAAGGACTGCGCCAATAGCATAGTCAGAGGCATTTGCCTCGATCTCAAATGGTTGTTGCAAGTCTAGTAATGTGAGCACTGGTGCATAGCAGAGGCGATGTTCAAACTCTATGAATGCCTTCTGTTGAGATTCAAACCAAAAGAATTTTGCTTCCACTCCTCCCTTGGTGACTTGACTCAAGGGCCAACTAATATGAGAGAATCCCAATACGAACCCATTGTAGAAATTGTCAAGACCCGGAAAGTTGCAGAGCTCTGTCAGAGTAGTTGGAGCTCGCCAATCCTGAATGAATTGGATCTTGGATGGATCCACATAAACCGCCTTCTCATCAATAATGTATCTCAGATATTGAACCTGGGTCATTGGAAAATTGAATTTCTCCAAATTGGCACATAGTTTGTGTTTTCGCAGTGCTTGGAGAACCTGTCAGATGTGGTGGAGGTGATCTTTCCAACTCTGGTTGAAGATCAGGATGTCAATGAAGTATACCACTACAAATGAGTTGGTGAATTGCCGCAATATGTCATCCATCAGCCTCATGAAGGTTGCCAGAGCATTCATCAACCCAAAAGGCATAACCAACCATTTGAAAAGGCCCTTGTTGGATTTGAAGGAATTATTCCACACATCGGAGGGTTCGATTAGTACCTAGTGATATCTTGATTTTAGGTCGATCCTGTTGAAATATTTTCCCCCCTTTAGTTGGTCCAAAAGGTCATCAATCCATGGGATTATGTACCTATTTCAGACAGTGATCTTGTTCAGCACCAGATAGTAAATACAGAGTCTCCAAGTCCCATCCTTCTTTTGTACCAATAGGATCGAGCTCCCACGGGGCGATGAACTCGATCGGATGTGACATTTCTGTAGCAGATCTTGAATCTGCCTCTTAATTTCATCGTTCTCCAGAACAGGTCACCCAAAGATTGGTCCATTGGGCAATGATGCACCTGGGGTCAGATTGATGGAGTGCTTGACCTGGCAATGCAGAGGAACCCTACGGGGGAGGTGAAGATGTCCTCATACTCCTCCACAACCTTGTTGATCTGTAGTTTTCATGTGGAGGGGCCCTATCTAGAGGTTGTTGCCACCATCTTCAACTTTCCATAATGACGTATCATGAGGGAAACAAATTTCCCATTTTTTGAAATGAGCTTACTGCATTGTTTTGCAATAACCAAAGAGATGGCAATAGGAGGTGCTACCTCTGGTATCCTATACAACATATTTCTCAATGTAACAGTAACAACATGAGGCCTTGATTGATACACAACATGTCTCTTCCACAAGTGTGGTTGACCACATAATACCTCATACGTGAAGGGCTTGATTTTGTATGGAAGGCGACATTGTTTTCCCATGCGAAGATCTCGTCCTTGGTGAAGCCACCCGATGGTTTACGATTTGGGATGTCATGTGGTTGGTTAGCCTAGCCGCTTCACAACCTCTACCGAAATTAGTTTCTTTTGGCTCCCGCTATCGACAATGGACTGTAGTATGGAACCTTTTACCCACATCTGGGAGTGGAAGAGGCGGTCCTCCTCCACAGGATCTTCGGGTTCCTCTTTCTAGATTTTGATGTTGGCAATGATGGTGTTGGGCTCTGCATCGATAATATGCTTCCCTTTATCATTCCGCCTGCTGGGTTCTAACTTAGATTCCAAACATGCATCTTATTCTGAAGCATTTAGCTCGGCCACCAGTGACTTCTTGGCCTAACACTCACTTGTGTTATGAGTGGAGACCTTATGGAACTCGCACCACTTTCCCATGTCCTTCTCTGGCTTCACGGTGTTTTTCTTTGCTTGCAGCTTTGGCGGGTTGTCCTGGGCCACCCCGCCTTGGATTTGTCCTCTGTTCTGTAGTTTGGAGGCACCTTTCCCTTGCTTCAAATTCGCAGATCCAAAGTCTCGCTTCTTCTGTTTAAATTTTTTATCGATCTTAACGGCATATCGATATGTCATGCCAAGCGAGGAGATGTCCAAGAAATCCATATCATCTTGGACGTACCTGTGTAGGAAGTCTCGGTACATGAGAACAAAATTATTTTCAAAATCCTTGATACCCAAATTTGTGCGAAGGGTATGAAAAACATTGGTAAACTATGGCACATCTTCGTCCCTTCCCTGTCATAGCATTGTCCATTTTATGTATTTATCCTCATAGCTCCCGACAGGTTAGTACTGCTCCTTCATGGCATGGGTGTGGTTGAAAATAGTGACTTCGTACTTTCATCCTTCTAGTCACAGTAGGTTTCCCACCAGTCCTTGTTGTCGGGGGTTGCTTTGAGAAGTGTGAAAGTGATTTTTTCTCGACTGGAAAAATCATGAACGAAAAAATATCCTTCAAGTAGGTCTAAACATTTATCTACAACGTCTGCATCTATCTGACCCTCAAATATGGGAATGTCAAAGTTAACTTGTACCTTAAAGGGTCTGGCACTTCTAGAGTAGCTACGAGAAGTAGATGTGTTGCCCTTGGGTAGTTGCTGAAGGATTTGGGCAAAGTTGTCCATGATTGCATTCCTTTATCGCTCGAGAGCTTCTTCAAGCAATATTTTGATAATATCTCCTACCCCATCATCTTTCTTTTCATCCACCATGGGAGGCCATTGGGATTTGCAAGGCCGTTATTGCAAATGTTCGACAAAATCAAGCCCTAACTCCTTATATCACGACCTCGTTGGGGACATGTAAAGAAAAATAAAGAAAGACCAGATCACTTTGATACCACTGATGTGGATTTAAACAAGAATGCAACAAATTACAGATATAACCATAAATACAAAGATACAGTAGAAATAACACTTCATTTCATTAATATCAAATACTGAAATATACTTACAAACAGAATGGAAATAATAGTAGCTTGGGCGATGGTAGCTTATCTCTGAGAAGGGCTACATGCCTTTGAACTATGTTACAATGAGGCTCCAAGGCCTATTTATTATTCATAAACAATGGAAAACCATAAACATCCAAAAACCTAACCCTAGGAGATGAAGCGCCAAACTATGGGCCCCATTTGGGTAAATTGGTACGTCAACTTCTCGGGGTCGTAACTTTGGCATACGATCTCTGTTTGACACGCACAATACCTCGTTAGAAAGATATGTCTGACTACAACTTTTGAGTGAGAAACATCGTACATCAATGTTGCTCTCAGTGCTCCCAAAAAACATCGTTTAGGGCCTCAAAATGGCTCGAGAAGTTCAGGGCCCGAAAAACTACCAAAAATAATAAATTGTGTACTACAAATAAGGAAACTAAAAAAGTGAAAGAAACAATGGTGGGGGTCCAAGTGGAATAGGTAGGTGGTCACCAATATCCATGTGGATCACCTCTCTCAACAACAAATATGCTCAAAAACATCTCTAACAAACGCCCAACAGTAGCATACATACATCAATAAAAATGGAAATCATACATGGCATAATCAACATATTCTTATATCAACTATGATATGACATTAATAAACCATGAAATGAGCTATAATTATCACCCCTTGACTATAATCAACCAATAATATCATATTATAGCCTGATCCATACAACAATCTATATCCTTTGCGTAAATTCACTAGGAACATACTCTCAAGAAAATACTAACATAACCTCAACAACACAATACTAGCAACAACATATACACAACATCTAAAATAATCATTGATAGTTTACAAGGAGCCTCACTTAGCCATATAAGATATTTTTGCAACATTACAAGTTTCATGGAAATATATGGCAACAATATACAAACTAACACTACTAGAAGCTTTGGTCTTTGTATCTACAACACAAACTGTAATCAAATGAAAACTATCAACAACACTTTTCCTCTAAACTAATACACCACAACAATATCATAAAACAACTCCAAAGGATATATTACCACACAAGCTTACAAAAAACTTTGATCTAATACATCGCACTTCAGGATCAGAAACAATTGCACAGGCATATGAATCAACCTCAATCGAGCCTCTTTGTGCTAAACACATTTCTCAAGATCAACTGAACAGGTTCAACCAAATCTCATATTATTTCCTCTCAATCTACCTCATGCACTTATTATTTGCTTTCATCTCATCATTTGATCACCAACTCGATACTGATCACACACTTTTCTTCATATGTTCATGCACACCATCCAACCCATATGTTTTGGCTCCAATAGGAAAATCACACAATTTGTACAATGAACCATCACTCCATCCATTTTATCTTAACAATAATACAAATGGATAGAAACTCAACCACCCCACTAGATCACATTATCCTAACAGCCTAAAAAGGCTCCAGTTGCACTGTCACCCAAATGGTTACATGATATTAATTCACCTTGTGGTTCTCATTTAGAGTAGTCTATATTTTGCCTCTAATCAATCTCCATCCAAACCTTAGATCAATCCCACTCATTTCCTTATAGATTTATTTCTCAGGGTATACAAATGATTACAATCTAATATAAAACCCATTGAAGACCAGATCCATGGATTGAACACATTCCACTATGTATTGACTAGGCCAATGCATTAACATTCAACTTGGTGACCAAATCAACCATCACACGATCACTATGACAAGATCAAATATAATAATGATTTCTCACTTGTTCATTCGAGATCAGATCAACACTGAGTGAGAAAATTAGACTTTTTGAAACAACTCAATACATTAATTACATATCAATTCAAATTACTTGAGAAGATATACCACAAGAATTTCAATGGTATAGGATGAGGTCTTTTTTTTCCATGCTCTAGATCGTAAATTCAGTTTTTCAACCAAGAATATGGGTTGCAAGTTCCTTTATTACATTGAAAATCTAGTTTACACACATTAATATGCCATTCTTAATCTGCATATGTTAGTTAATTTCAGGGAAAATTTTTAAGATGTAAATTAATCTTAATTTTTAGAAACCTTTGTGAATCCCAGTAGTCCATAACGTGCTATCTATAAAATGTTTGGATATATTTTTGTAAAAATATTCAAATTTCTAATAATTTTATATAATCTCTATATAAAGTTTTGGCAATTTTTAGGGTAAAAAATATTCATACTATAAAATTTAGTTGAATCATTTTTAGAATAAAATGGAAATGAGTGAATCTTTGTTTTGGAAAAAGTATAGAATATTAGCCCACCTATGAATATTAGCCCCTAAAATTTTCCTCGGTTAATTTACAGAAAACCAAAGTTTCTACACCTAGATATGCAACCACCTTCAATGAAACAGATTCAAGCACACAACTAACCATATTTGGCACCATAATACCTCATTCATATAAAAAATCCATGTACAAAATCCCGTAGCTATGACATTAATTCTCATCACACAATTGGCTCATTATTGACATCAATGCCAACACTATGCTACCAACAATAGCCCCCTTTGGCATTGATGGCAACACCACAACCACATGACAAAATGATCTTATTCACTAGCTTCTAACCTCCACTAGATGGATGGTTTCATTATTCCCCTTTCACATCCATTGAAAAGGGTAGGTAAATCTCTCTTAGAACACCATGCTGACAATATATTTTCTAATGAAGCCCTTGACCACTGTATTCATCTACAACACACCTACCAATGAAACATTAAAAGTGAAATTAAATTTCTACTCATCCCTATAGCTCCTTCAAACATTGTGGCATCTATGAACATGTACTCATGCTCCCCTTGAACAAGTACTTGGGCTACAATAAAATTTCAAGACTATTGTTTAATGAATTTTCTACTTCTCTACTTTGTATTCTTTGAGCCCATACATCCTTGCAACATGAAAGGGACTATACCTTCTAGATTAGGGAGTACTCAATATAAAGCTATCATATGATGAAACAAATGATAGGGCAAGGCTAATATATGGTAATACAGGGCTTAAATAAAGGAAATACAAGGCTACTCAAAAGTACGTACATGGCTGAAAAATGGCTTTTTTCTATGCATGGCTGAAACAATGGTTAATGAACAAACATGCCAAAATATAAACAAGAACATTTATGTTTGATTTGCATGAATTTAAATCATGTTTACAACATAATATCCTCCTCCTCCTCCTCCTCCTCCTCCTCCTCCTCCTCCTCCTCCTCCTCCTCCTCCTTCTTCTTCTTCTTCTTGATGTTATTGGTGTGCCAACCATACATAGAATTCTTCTTCTTCTTCTTCTTCTTCTTCTTGTCTTTGTTGATGTTATTGGTGTGCCAACCATACACTGCATTCTATGTGTCGCATATATCCTTTGGAAATTTGTAACACATTACCATCTCGAGATTTACAACATGAATATTATTTAAGATTAAACATTTTTCGTCGGAATTCTACTACTACACTTGCTCGAGATTTACAACATGAATTTATTTAAGATTAAACATTTTTCGTCGGAATTCTACTACTACACTTGCTTTAAAGGTGGATCTTTACCATATCCTTCACACACTAGCTTCCAAACATCAGATCCTTCGAAGGAAAACTTTGATTTAACTTTTTCTCTCCATACTTGATAGATTGTAGCACTGATCAGAGGCTCTCTTCGATGATCAATGATAAAAAAATACCAGATCTTCTTTTTATTATTCAAATTGCACCTAAATTCACTGCCTTTAATACTAGTTGTTGGAATTTTTCGTTACACCAAACCCTGGAAGTATTAGTAAACATACACATTGCCATGGTAAATGGGCCCTCGAGGGGAAATTAAGTAAATGTATTGAAACAGATAAGGAGCATTTGATTATCAATGTCACAGTAGGATTATAAAATATTTTGATTTCTACCAAAATGTAAATTACGTGCTACTATATAGTGCCAATAAATGGTAAGTTGTATTTTCTGAGTTACATCATGCAAAAAAGAATTGTGAATTTCATAGTCTAATGGGTCAGACCTAAGGATCAGTGAAATAGTACAAACAAGGTCACTAATTATATGGATTATATTCCTGCATGATAATTTTAATATTGTACCTTAAGCCTCCAAGTTTTTATTACATAGAAATAATGAAACCCTATGAAATCAAAACCATCCGAAAGGAATAAAGTAATTCTTAAGTCACATAGTGAAAGAGAAGGCATGGATCAGTTAATAATAGGAACATATATATTTTCTTGTTTGTTTTATTATTATATTCTTTTTGGATTATGATGATGTAGTATCTACATATATACAAATCACAACATAATCTGATAAGTTAGCAATGTAATGCCCATTGTTGGAAATAAGCCAAGGATTTCGATTGACGCGGATGAAATCATGTGATATTATTGATGACATATGAAGCAAAATTATTTGGCCATGCCAGAAGTAGTTGGATATACATGTTCCTAAATGTTTATTATTCTAGTGAAATCCTATAACCATAGCATTATAAAGAAGGACCCATAGACATAAAGGATGAATGGTTTCCCCACCTAAGAAATTTTGTTGTTCGTGATGATGAAGACACAAATAAGGTATGAAATTATTGTCAATGGATTGGGGTGCATTGAATAATCCGATGGGAAGTTTAGTATTATAAATCCTATGATAAAGTTACTTAGATGGTGGTGCTTTTCTTGATGATCTAGGAAATTTCCCATGGATTGAATAAAGTTTTTTTTTTTCCAAGCTCCATAATTTCAAAAAATTTGAGACTACATGCATGACTGGGGGTAGTCCTCTAGGACATAGCATTTGAATCAAGAGGCTGCAAGATTTCCTTATCTACAGTTAATTCAATATTGAGGGAGTCATGCAAAATTGTTTGAGTGACACCCATAGTATTATGAGGAAGGACCCAAATATATAAATGTTGAATGGTTTCATGGTAGAGGATAGTTCATTAATAATGAAAATTAAGAAATAAATAAGATATACAAAGCTTATTTATGGGGTGCGGTAGATTATATAATTTGATGGAAAGTTTAGTGTTATAAATCCTATAATCAACTTAGTTAAATGGTTGCAGTTTGCTAGATGATATAGGAAATTCCCCCTAGTGTCAGTGAATTTTTTGTCTACCAAGATTCATCATTTTCAAATTTGGGAGAATAGAGGCATCATGAGGGGTAGTATCTTAGAGCATAGCATTTGAATACATGACCTCCAAGATGGAATTTTGTAAATGTAATTCAATATTGAGGGAGTCATGTGAATGTGATGGATTGAGAACTAGAGCGGGAAGGAGATCCTGATCGTATTCCATATCGAGATTGAGTTTTTATCAACATAAGTAGGTGCTAATGGGACATATCAAAATTTCATGGCTTCAACAAGAGATGGAATTATTCCCCAATGATATTTATCTTCTGTAGGCATCATCCAACGATCAAAATATCTAAGGGATCCATCCATGATAGGAGAGACCATGCAAATCGTGGAAAGAGATTGTTGTACTTAAGGTGGAGGAATGGAAAAAATAATGATTAACTAGGAGTCTTTGATCATATTTTTTCTAATACCTTAAAAATATGGTGGAATATCCTATAAAATGAACTAATTGGCTATCATGGAAGCACTAATTAGGATTATACTATTTTAGTTGGTCGATAGTGATAATTTTCCCTTAATGAGTGACACTGTACCTTAGTGAGGGAATATATTGACCCTAAAGATTGAGAAAACAATAGATAAGATGGAGTAGAACTAGCTTTTATCAAGCAACATATTGTAATCTAATGGGGTATCAATTAATTTGATTTGAATAGAAATTTGTGTACCCCCTAACCTGATAGGAAAGAAAGGAAATGCATTAAGGTTACAAGGTATTCCCATCAAAGGATTTCAACATGGATGTCAATGGTGAAAAAGTATGTGATCTAAGATCCCTCCATCACTTTAATAAAACACTGCATATAGATTCCCATTCATTTAGATTATCTAATGGATGCATTTTCCAAATACTTGTATCATTTTTCGAAAGAAAGATGTTGTCAGAAATGAGGTTTGTATGGAATTGCATTGAAAGTGTTGGGATTTGAATCTTTTTGAACTATCATGCAAATAACAGTTAAAAGTTCGTTGAATTTCATGTAGAAACTTTGTAAGACTTTGAGAGTATAAATGGAATGGGTACTTGGGTTAGCTCCCAAATAATGATACAATTTTGAGTGGCCCTCACACTGGGGTTATGTACAAAATTTCAGAATATGCCATTTGTATGATATAAAACAACACCAAATAATGGATTTGTGATTTAAACGGTGCCATTAGTTTGGGTATGCATAAAAGGGTCATGAATTGAAGGAAAAACCTCAATATTCTTGTAATTATACAATTTTGTGGCCACATGGATTGGTTGATAAACAATGAAAATATCATATTTGGATGATGAGGAATTATGTTCATATGTCCCCACCTCCCCCTTAACGAGGAGGTGTAATACTCACAACCATATGTTTCCACTAGTTTGGAAAAGGATTCACTAGGATAGCAAGATGAAAAGCAAGATTCTATTAAGTAAAGTATTAATGAATATCATCCATCTATGGGCAGTAATGAGTAATATGGTCCTCCCCAAAAGTCTTTCAAGGAAAATGATTCCTTTTTTTCTTCTTTTGTGCAACCCATAATGGTGCCTTGAGTCTAAGGATCCATGTACTCATTGTTGGAATGTTTATTTTCCTTATTCATCTTCTTCTTAACTCTAAATTGCTAAGGATTCTTTTAGGGAATGGAATACATTGAATTCACCCTAGAGGTTTGAACAAGAGAACAAGGATATTACTTGGAATGTATAGTATTTGTGGAACTACAACTAATTTGTAGATGGCCCATCTAAGTAGATAACTGGCCTAAGATTACCAATGTTAAAAAACCCATCACACTATCTGCATGGAATCGTGATTTGGGTTTCAAACATTATTTAATAACTAAGGGGAAATGGGGTTGATCTTATAGAGAGTGTCTACTTGAGGTAAAATCAAGTCAACTTGATGGGAATGCGTAATTCCCTATTCCCTAGTTTGGGATCCTACCTTCGCTACATCTTTGTTGAAGTTTTCTACTCTTTGTAGACAATATGTTATGAAACCAACTCAAGAAAAGATAGATCAACGCCTTAAAATTTAGCCTCTTCAAGGGGGCAACCTCCTTTACATTACATAAATGAACAATTCTTGGATGATACAAATGAAAATACCTCCTTTCTATATATAGGAGTCTAAGGGTTCATAACATAATCAGAGCCGACATAACAATAATAATGTAAGGGCACAATAATAACAATAGTGGGCTTCTATGGGGCATAGTAGTAACAATATGGGCACTACATGGGTACGTCAATATAATAAGTGGGTTATACTAATAACAGTAAGGGGTTACACTAGTAGTATAGGGGCCTAACATGCCCCTCTCCTTCAAAGAGTGTTGTCCTCAATGCTTGAGTAGTTCTTGATGCTTCTATATAGAATTCTTGTCCTCCCATGTGGAATATTCAGCAGGTAAGTTCCTCCACTTGATGAGATACTCTGAAATTGATCGATTTCGTAGCTGTCGGGTTTTTGTTTCTGTGACTGCTCCAGGTTCCAATATGATTTTCCTTCCTCTTCAATTCCTGGCAATATTTTTTGAATTCGGACCTTTTGCAACTTTTGAATAAGTGGCCATACTTCTTCGTCCTTCTTCCATTCATCCCTAGCTTTGTTTATCCAATCTATTTGGATAATATAAATAGCACAAAACAATGCTTCCACATCCTCATCCTTGAAGAGTCTTCCCATTTGGTAAGGTCGCCATTTTTTAAGTGCATGTAGTATTGCCAACATTTCCTTCTCATAAATAGCTTGCTTGAGATGTAGTAGTAAACATACCCAATCACCTACATCAAAACATTTTTCACTACGATGTTGATCTACCTATTGTTTCGTTTGATTTTGCACCGAAGTGGCATTATCCTTTAAAAGTTGGAGAATTTGTTGTTGATGCTCGATGTGATCTTTCACTGCTTGAACCTTTTTCTTCTTGATATTTCCTTCTATCTCTAGAGTTTGAGGAGTGGTAATTTCTTCCAATCATTTACAAGATATGGTCGGATTCATTTCTTTATGCTCGATGTGATCTTTCACTTCTTGAACATTTTTCTTCTTGATATGTCCTTCTATCTTGATAGTTTGAGGAGTGGTAATTTCGAACAATGAATTACAAGATATGGTTGGATTCATTTCTTCCTTCTCGATGTGCTCTTTCACTTCTTGCACCTTTTTCTTCTTGATATGTCCTTCTATCTTGAGAGTTTCAGTAGTGGTAATTCTTACCAATGCTTTACAAGATATGGTCTAATCATTTCTTCTTTCTCTAGGTGGGGTCTTGGCGTATATCTTCTTCTTTTGATGTTTCTTGATCCTTTTCTTCCTCCTCTTCATATTATATGTAAAATAATTTCTTCTCAGCACACTTATGACCTTTAGTGCATTTGCTATCACAATTGTAACAAATCCCTTTTTCTCTTTTTTCTTCCAATTGTTCACGTGTAACCCTTGTAGATTGTGGAAGGCTAGGAGAAACAACACTTCCATCTTTATAGTTGTGAGGGGTACGCTTCCTGATTTCCATAATTTTTCTTTCCACTATGTCACAAAGCCCTTTTACTCTTTCCAATTGTTGTGGTGTTTCTCTAAAGAAGGTGTTGCTCTTTGTACCCTCATAATGTGCTATCATTTCCTCTGTGAAAATTGACCACGTAACAAGTTGTTTACAAGAACAAAGCCCTTTGTACCATAAAAATTTATCTGGTTCTAAATATGAAGATGAAATACATACCTTTTGTAACAGTTGTACATCATGTAGATCAAAATATTGCTCCATCTAAAGTATCCAATTTACCGGATCCTTGCCATCGAACTTCATCATCTTGCTTTTTCTTGATTTTAGGAGCTCGACCTTGAAACCACTGTAACTCTATACTTTCAGATCTTTAAGTTCTAAAATTGCTACCTATAGTAGCCCTCTGTGTTCTCTTTCCAATGCCACCAGTCTGATCGAAATTGGATTCCCTAAGGAAGAGTTATGCACAAGCTCCCAAGATGACCTGATTATAGACCTTTCCAGAAGAGTGAATTTGTATGAAGTGCCACGTGTCATTGTTTCTACCTCTGGATCTGAATAATGCATACAAGAAACTAAAGTCGGTCCTCTTTCTATAACTTCTTACAAAATTTCAATCCGATCCCCAGAGAGAAAGTTATGACGATTTTCCCCGGGTCACCTGTTTCGAATGTAATTCAAGAGTCTGCAAAAAGACCAACTTCCTCAGATCATATCTCAGTAAATATAGTGTGAAAATCTCTGCAATTCATACCCAAGGTTCAGCGTGATTTCTTCTCAAATGGGTTTTTTTTGCAACTTCTAAAACGTCGCAGAAAAAAAGTTATAGCGAAAATGCCACGATGACCTATTTGGAGCAGCGAAACCCTAGAATCCAAAGCTCTGATACCAAATGTTATGAAACCAGCTCAAGAAAAGATAGTTCAACGCCTTAGAATTCAGCCTCTTCGAGGGGGCAACCTCCTTTACATTACATAAATGAACAATTCTTGGATGATACAAATGAAAAGACCTCCTTTCTATATATAGGACTCTAAGGGGTCATAACATAATCAGAGCCGACATAACAATAATAATGTAAGGGCAAAATAATAACAATAGTGGGCTTCTATGGGGAACAATAGTAACAATATGGGCACTACATGGGTACATCAATATAATAAGTGGGTTATACTAATAACAATAAGGGGTTACACTAGTAGTATAGGGGCCTAACACAATATTTGTTGACCAAAGATTAGTTAGTTAATGGTTTGGATGAGTAGGATGACTAGAAATGAACCTCAATAAGTGTAGTTAGTAATAATGTAGTAGGGAAGATAATTCAATATTTAGATTCATATGTCGGTAATAAATTAGGAAGAGAATTTACTTTACTTAAATTTAATGTATAGTTGAGTAATCGATGAAATTTGATATTCAACTAGTCAAATAAAAGCAAACATAGTTAGGCATAAATGCACAGTTTCTCTTAAAAACATTCTTTGTTAAACCATATTCATATTTTAAAGCAGCCTAGTAAGTATAACTAAATAACAAACTGTGACATTAATAACATAACCATGAAAATGTAAACCCGGGCGACCAAAGGGAGGCTCTGATGGCGCAAACGGCGTTTTGGCGAGGATTGGGTTAAGCCGCAGGAGCGCAACCACAGGATCGCAGTTGGTAAACGGTTTGGGAATCAGGACAGCGACATGACGACAGATCAGCTGCGGAAATCGACAGACGAACTGGAATCTACCGACAAGGAGGGTCATTGGATAACGGACCTCGTGGACTACACCGAGGACCCGTTGGAGGATCAGCAGATTTTTCAAAACCCTAGCCTATCTGCGCCGGGTTTCGCTCCACCTCTCGCGGATGGGTCTCGAGCACAGGACTTTTTTCCGGTAGTTTCACTACCGGCTCCCTCATCATCTGAATTCGGCTTGGAAGCTCCGCCACTCTCCCCTGGTACTGCTCACATTCTTTCCACTCTTTCACCTGATTCTCTGCTTTTGGGCCCTATCTCTCCCCTGCAGCCTGAATCGACTGAGGTCGGCCCTTCCGCTCTCCAGCAGCCTGTCTCGACCAAAGCCCATGAGAATCAAGGAGTGTTTGTTCAAATCCCTAATCCGATTTCTGGGGTCAAAACATCTGGTTTCTTCAGTACTCCCTCGGCTAATGTAAACCCTACAATCCCTCCTCCCCAGATTAGGGTTACAAATCCGCTGGTCGACCACCCATCTGCTCCCCGTTCAAAGAAACGGAAGTCCAAGTGTGTGAGGGCAACCACAAAAGACATCACGGTCGATTTCGGCAGCCCGATGGATTTCGAAGAAACTTTGATGATTTCTCGCACGGTGTTGGTGGGTCATGTGAGAGGGCGCACATACACGGTGGATCGACTGAAACGATGGGTGAAGGAAATATGGGAAGGCTTGTTTTCACCGATGCCAGAAGTCGAGGTTCTGCAAAGGGGATGGTTCTCCCTACACTTCGCACTCGAGGGGCACACGGATGCTGTCCTGGAGAAATTTTGGCATATTGAATCTGCTCCTGTTCTAATGAAGCGTTGGACCCCGCTCTTCGATCCCGAGCGAGAACAAATTGCAGCAGGACCTCTATGGGTTAGGTTACCTGGTTTACCTCTGCAATACTGGAGAGATGAAGCATTTACCAAAATTGGTAATGCCTTGGGCACATACCTGGATCACGATCGATCTTACAAGGACACTGGAAAGAAGTCGATGGCGCGGATTCTGGTGCATCTGGATACCAGAGAAGGATTGGAAGAGAAAATTACTCTCAAATTGGGAAATTATAGGCGCTCCCAGATACTGGATTATGAGGGCGTCCCTTTCCGTTGCAACCGATGCCATCAAGTGGGACACCTATACAAGGATTGCCCACTGAATAACAGTCAGGATAGCTCTCCAAAGGTCTCGCCTATCCCATCCAGAAGGAACTCTCCTCTCACCCCCCGATCGGATCTGAAGCAAGCTGAACCTACAAATGATCGCGTGGATCCGGTGCAGAGCAGGACGGATGTGCCCTCTCCTCCCATGACTCGGGCTCGAGCGGCTGCGGCGGCAGCACTGGCATCGGGTACTAATCCTATCTCTATCCCTATGTCTTTTGATCAGTCAATTGAATTTTTAAATTCAGTAGCTGGTCCTAGGATGCATTGCAAATCTTCGCCCTGCACCCCCTCCTCTTATGAGCAATCATCTGAGCCCCATATCTCTGTAACATGTTCAATGGTGCATTGCCCTATCCCTCCTCTCCCTCCCCTGGTCACTTCCACTGTCTCGCCCTCATTGATCCGATCCCCCTCCTCTCCATCCGATTCATCCCCCCGGATTTATCCCCCCCACCCCTACTCCCTTCGCCCTCGGACATCTCATGCAGAACTCTCCGATTCTCAGATTGGGCTGGGTATCATCGCTCCGGGAATGGGATCCATCTCCACCCGAGGCAGAAAATCAGATCTCAACAAAGCTATCAAACGAGCTGGCGCGGAAGTTGCCTCTGGGCGACAGTCCACCATCGACGGGGTCCTTAGAGCAACAAAACCCCCAAAGCGGGGTCCCTCATGAAGTGTCTCTCTTTCAACTGCAGGGGTTTGGCTAGTTCCCCCAAAAAACTTGCCATTAAGCGACTTTTTGAGGTCGAAAATCCTGATATTATCCTCCTGCAAGAAACTCTGGGATCAGCTGAGAATATCTCTCACAATCTCAACCTCATCTCGTCTCGTTGGAACTACATTGCTTTGGATGCGAATGGCAGATCAGGGGGCTTGGCTATTGGCATCAACCCGAAAACCATCAGATTGGACTCATCCTGGGGGGGTCCAGGTTTCATGGGAGTTGATATCTTTTCCGCTGAGCTAGGGCAACACCTCCGCATTGTCAATGTATACGGGCCTTGTCAGCAAAGGGAAACCTTTTGGAGACAGCTCCTCAGCAGAAGACTGATGGCTCATGATCGCATTATCTTGGGAGGAGACCTAAATTTTTCAATGGGATACAGAGAATCTTGGGGAACTAGGGCACAGATTGATCCCATCTCGGATTTCATGAAATCCCTCCTGGAGCAAAAAGACTTTATTGACATCCCTATGATGAAGGTTCTCCCAACTTGGAGGAATAGAAGGATTGGATCTGCAGCACTTGCCCGTAGGCTCGATCGCTTTCTGATGAAGGAACCTCTGATCCATCATCTCCACAGATACAAGCAATGGGTAGGACAAGGAGGGATCTCCGATCACTCTCCTATCATATTGGAAATTATGGGACCCCTACCCAAGCCAAAGGCACCATTCAAATTCAATCACCTTTGGCTTCAGGACCAAAGCTTCACTAAATTAGTGTCGGACTTTTGGAAATCCCACCCTATAAATCGGGAAGCATCGATGGCAAGGGGTTTTGTTAAAAATTTGACAGAACTCAAGCACATTGTTATAGAGTGGGCAAAAGAGAAGAAGAAGAGAGAGGATGAACATCTTATTAGAATGGAAGAAGAACTCAAAGCTCTCCAGGATGACAGGAATCTGGCATTCGGATCTATGGAGGACCAGGCTCGATTCATCGATTTAGAAAACCAAAAGCATCTCATTCTAAAGCTCAGGGAGGAATCGCTTAGACTTCGGAGCAGGGCAATCTGGCTCAAAGCAGGGGATGAGAATTCTAGATTCTTCCACAATTATGCAAAGGGAAGGAAGTTGGAAAATACTATATGGAACATCCCCCTGCCTGATGGAGGATTGGCGGATAATTTCAATAAACTCTCACTCTTAGGTACCTCCCACTTTAGAGGCATATACAAAAGTCCTGCGGGCACAAATCTGGCGGAAATCATTAGGGTGGCTTCACATTTCCCTAGATTTGTAAATGAGGAGGATTGTGACTCACTTACCGACCCTGTCACAATGGAAGAGCTGGAACATACCATCAAATGGTTTCAGAAGGAGAAGAGCCCTGGACCTGATGGATGGACCATTGAATTTTATTCTGCTTTCTTTGAGATCATTGGAGAAGACATTCTGAAGGTAGTGGAGGAAAGCCGAACTACAGGTCAGATATACCATGCTATAAATTCCACCTTCATTGCCCTCATTCCTAAAGCTGATTCCCCTTCATCTTTCGACGATTTCAAGCCCATATCTCTCTGTAATGTCCTCTACAAAATCATATCAAAGATCATCGCCAATAGGATTCGGCCCATTCTGTCAAATCATATCGCCCCTCAGCAGTTTGCTTTCCTTGAAGATAGACAAATCCATGAAGCAATTGGATCTGCCCAGGAAGCAATTCACTCCATCTGGACTAAGAGGCTTAAAAGTATTCTCCTCAAGATTGATCTCTCAAAGGCATTCGACCGTGTAAGTTGGCTCTACATTAAAATGATCCTCATTCATCTGGGTTTCCCCCTCCCCTTTATCAATTGGATTATGGCTTGTGTTACTTCCCCTACCTTCAGCATCCTTATCAATGGGGCTGCCTCTCATTTCTTTCATTCCGAAAGAGGTCTTCGACAAGGCTGCCCTCTGTCACCTCTTCTCTTCATTCTGGTAATGGAAGCTCTGAGCCGTCTGATTATCTCTGCAAGAAGGGATGGAGCCATCAAGGGCCTCAAAATATCCGAGGATTGTTATCTTACCCATCTGTTATTCGTTGACGATGTGCTTATTATGTTAGATGGCAGCATACAAGATACCACCACCTTCAACAGAATCTTAAAACTATTTGCACATGCTACAGGAATGGAGATAAATCAGGCAAAATCTTCCATCACTATGGTCGGCACCACAGTAAATGAATCCTTGGCTGCTAGTCAAGCCTTTCCTTTCTCTACCCAACCCCTGGATAGAGGGCTCAAATACCTGGGATACTGGCTTAAACCCACCTCTCAAAAGATCGCGGACTGGGTTTGGCTGGTTACAAAGATTGAGAAAAGGATCACATGCTAGAGCTTTCGCTATCTGTCCAAGGCAGGCAGACTAACATTGATCAAATCTGTTCTGGAGGCTACACCAGTATTTTGGATGGCGCTTGCCTGGATACCCCGCAATATTTTATCTAAACTACAGAGGCTCTGCAACAGGTATCTTTGGGCTGGAAAACATGAAAAGCGCACATTTGCCTGGGTAGGATGGAACTCGATAGCCCTCCCAAAGAAATGGGGTGGGTGGGGGCTAAAGGACCTACCCACCTTCGCATGTGCTCTGGCGGCAAAGATGGGATGGGCCCTGATGACTACTCATAGCCTATGGACTTCTATTGTATATCACAAATATATTTGGCCTCAAAACACTATGGATTGGCTCAGACAGCCCAACTGGAACAAAGTTGGAATCTCATCTATCTGGAAGGCTCTGCTCCATGCCCTTCCACTCATCCGGGATAACATAGTTTGGAGAATCAAAAGTGGAGACAGGGCTCGTATTGGACTTGACCCCTGGAGCAGATGTGGTGGTCGACACCTACTCCCACAGGATTTGGTGGACTACCTATTTTCTCAGGGCACTAAGACTATTGCGCAGATAGTAGACCAGAATCGATCAGACATATTTCACCAGGCCTGGCAGTCAGCAATTCAATTAAATATTCCCCTGCGATTGCACACAATCTGGCAAGATTACTGTGCGGCATTGACGGAATCTCACATTAGGATTACTGAGGGCCCAGACGAACTGATCTGGTATCAAGCGGACAGCGGACTGTACTCCCCAAAGGAGGGTTACTTGCATCTTATCATTCATAAGAAGACGGAGGTACTTGACAAATGGTGGCATCATATATGGAAACTCTCGGCCTCCCCTCGCTCAAAATTATTTACATGGTGTGTCCTCCGGAACAGGGTTCCTACTGGTGACTTTCTCATGCGTCGATCTCATTATGGTCCGACCAGATGCGCACTTTGCAAGGCTGAGTCCGAATCTACTGTGCATCTATTTCTAAAATGCAATTCTGTACAGCAGGTTTGGAGCAATATAAAACCATTCATCAATTATACCGGAGAATGGAATGGGCCCGATGCTATCAGTGCTTGGACAGACTGGGGTAATCAGCACAAGGGAAAGAAAGAAGCTAATCTCCTAATAGTTGTTAACTGGATCATATGGAAAGTGAGGAATCGTGTGATCTTTGATGATAAACCACCTGTCTGGCCACTCATTGAAGCCAGCATCATTTCTGCTTTCAGAGAACTGCCAGAGCCGCCTCCCCCAAAGACTCGTCGACCAAATCCCCCTCCCATCATTGATCAGAGTACTCCCTGGGCGTATTTCGATGGTGCTGCAAATGCCCAAAGCTGTGGGGGTGGTTTCATTCTGCACATTTCCACGAATCTTTCATATCATATCAAAGCGGGTCTGGGGGCAGGCACCAACAATTTCGCGGAGCTAATCACTTTACGCCATCTCCTTCACTTTGCTATTAGTCATCAGTGCTCTAGTATTAACATATTTGGAGACTCACAGATTATCATAAACTGGTTCAATGAGATCTCAATATGCCACTTGCACACACTCAGAGTCATATTTGATGAAGTTCGGCAACTCAAAGAGGTTTTTAACCATATCTCTGTTGCTCACATTTACAGGGAGCATAATATGGCAGCTGACAAGCTGTCAAAGGAGGCCGCGCTGATGGAACGTGGAACATGGGAGATCACAAAATTTTTGGATCAGCAAGAACAGAAATTTTATCATAGGCCATATATAGACCCGGGTTATCCTACAGCGGGTCCACCACACTCCTAATATTTTTGACTCGGCAGCAACATTACAGAACACAGCTTTATGCATAAGTTTACTCTTTCTTTGAACAGACTGAAGGTTGCTGACAAGCAACAAAACATTTGATAGATAAACAGAGCTCAAAATGTTTTATATCAAACAGGAATATATGTAATTTTTGTATCTTTGTACAGATCCACGGCGATCGTGGCATATGCTATAGCATCTACATATGTAATCTTTTCATATATTAATGAAAACTTTACGGATTTTTCCAGTGGAAAAAAAAAACATAACCATGAAAACACGTTGTGAAAATTTGAATTGTTTATACAAAGAATAAGACCAAAACAAACTATAACTCATACTAGCATACTAACAAAAGAAAAAAATAATGCCAATTTCAATGTATTTGATAATATTTGCATCATTATAAATGGTAATTTCATCTTAATTAGTTATAGATAACCATGTGAGCCACCAAGGTCATTTTCCTACTCTTGACCTATAACTGCGGCATAGGCATCCTTAATATTTAGCTTTAATTTACATGCTTCATGCCTTTTTACATTGGTGCTTCCAACTCTAATACTAGTAAACTAAATGATTCAATAACTAGCACTACCTATAACACTTCTTCCCTAGCTTATAGCTTTGCCTTTGTCTCAATGAGCTATGCCTTTTCCTTTACTATTGCTCGTTCTACTAATGCTATTGATTGTGCTACTATATATGTTATTACTTATGGTATAATATTCTATGCTACTAATTCCAAGTATTGAACTACTTAGGGAAAGGAATAAATGAATTATGATATTGGTCTTGCTTAAACAATTAACTCTAAATATATCGTTGTTGGGTCTACTGCTAGGAAACTAATTCTATCTTTTCCTCTACTTATGATAGAAGTTTTAGATAATAAATTACATATTGATCATAAATATTAGACCGAGAATTTATTTTTAATATTCTACTTCTGTTATTGGATCATGTGGTTCAAGCTATAGGTCAACTACTAACCTTTTAGTAGATGTTTTTGACCCTTTTTCAGAGCCTTACTCAATAGTTTCAGTTATAGAAAGCTTGGTGGTGAATTTAGTTATTGAACCTTGAAATATTTTCTTGAATGTAAGTGATGTCATCTTATTTAGCTTCTTATAGGAAATGAAATACAAATTGAGTACTTGGGTCTAATGATGTAAAATATAATAATTCATGGCATCATTCAAACACTTTTCTTATAGCTGCTTGGAAAGGAAACAAACATACACAAATTTTTTTATTTCTTAATATTAATATGATAATATAAATGTATCAACTTCCCCTTTCTTTAAATAAGGATACACCATTACTTGGAAACCTAGATAACATATTTAGTAAAAATGAGAAACTTTAGGAGAAATAAGTAAATAAAATGATTTAAGTATCACAACAACATGAAACTATTTATAGTGAAAGAAAAGCTAAGTAGGTACTGATAATTTCTTCCATAAACATGAAACATTAATTGAACATAACTATAACCTCCAAAATAAGAAAACAAAATTTGCAAAATAGATAAGGCAATTACACTAATGTTAAAATCTGGCATTATATATAAAAAATTATACAAATACTAGTAGGATAGTGTTTCTTTGGAAGTATTTCAGAACAAGGAAATTCAGGAAGCCTCCTGTAAAATGATAACAAGAAATAATAATGTGTATTATTCACATGTGGTCATTCTCCCCTCATTGACTTTTAAAATTGTAATGCTTCATGGGTGTATGAGCATACAACCATGATAACTTGTTGAACTCATGAAAAATAGTTGTGATTCTAAGTCACTTGCTAGAGACAACGTTTCCCATCACCATATCCTTACACCTCTCCACTTGCAACCTAATATATGCACATACTCTAGCATGATGTGCATTATTGATATATATTTTCTTCTACTATGTGGCAAGTTTATCTCAAAATGCATAGCTATATATCCTATGTCTAGTTCCTTAGCTTTATTATCCAAGTTTTCATATGTAGTGTCATAACCAATAGCAATCCCATGATTAGTTGCGTATTAACGGTATATTTATTAGACAAAATAAGATCATTGTCACATCAAAACAAGAATATGGAGGAAAAAGCTTGAGAATTGAGTGTAAACTTGGAATTTACGTTCAACAACTTTGAATCTTATCCAAATAATTTCCCAACACCATCCACTATTGTGAATTCCGTAGATTCATGATCTAGATGAAAATCATAAAAGTTATAATGTTAGTATTATTTACTAAAGACATGAAATAACAGTAATGTTAATGAAGAAATATGGAATATTACCATGGGAAAATTTATTTTTGTTGGATTGAGCATGACATCATTAGTTATATTATTATCTTGATCCTTGTGATCAACAAGATCGATAGTGAGGGAAGAGGGGATGCTTTATAGATAAAGAGGGGGAGAGGGAATCATAAGAGTAAGTGGGGAAGGTGGAGTCTCTAGAATAGTAGGGGGAGGGAGAATATGTACAATAAGTGGTGCAAGGGACTCTCTAGATTGAAAACATAAAGGGTAGTGTCTCTTTGACTTTGTTCTTAAAAACATAAGGGGAATATCAAATACTTGTTAATGTCGCACTTGGAGTTGTATGTATAAATTAAACATATTAATATTGAAGACTATTAGTATAGAAGGTAATTGAAAGAAACAACAAAGTTACTTGTAAAACATAGCTTAAATAAAATAGTTCTTATGAAATTTAACAATGCTCTAGGACCTCTTACATTCGACCAATTAGGAAGGGGATATATTATGTTGTGAAAGTGTTTATGGTGATCATTGAAATCTAACCTATCACCGAGTGGTAGGTCCCATTCAAAAAATGCAGGAGATAGTAATGGAGGACTATTAAGTAAGGCATATGCAACAAAAAATAATAATTTTTGCCATAAACTCATTTTTAAAGTGGTCTAACATGAAGTAAGCCAAAACAAAAATGTGTCATAATAACTATAATAACAATATATAAGCCTATGATTGAAAAATATTGGATATAATGCTATAATGAGGTAAATAACAAAAATTATATAAAATATTAAAGCATAATGTTGGGGTAACGACATAACATAGCTATGAAATCAATAATTCCACTAAATTAATATATCTATATATATATATATATATATATATATATATATATATATATATATATATATATATATATATATATATATATAACATCAAATTTATGATATAATAATGATATCTAAATATGTTTCCCCACACACACACTAAATGTCTCAAGAAATAACCATTTTGAATTTACAGAATCACAAGTTTTAAATAATGTAATGAGTTATAATAAAACCTACAATGCTTTTATGGGGTATCTTAGTATCAGACGGGATGATATTCAAGGTTATCAACAAGACTATACTTGAACTTTATCATACAAGGTTGACTTTCCAAATGGGACAAGAATTCAAAATAAATGCACTAAATGACCCAAGGGACAAGGATAGATCTAAGAGGAAGGTGTAGGTTGTCGATAAAAGAAGAGTAGGATCTACAAGAGGGTTACAATTTTAGAGGGGATGGACCAATAAAAATGTATACAAAAATCCATAAAATGGACCAAAGGACAAAGCTAAATATGCAAGTAGAGTGGAGGTTGTTGATGAGAGTAAACATGGGGATGCTAATAGGATTATATCCCAACACTACAAGAGAGGTGAAGTTGTATTGAAAATTCACCAAAGGCATATTGTATCAACATGTGAGGTTGTAAATGGGACCAACCAAAGTCCAACACTACGAGGGAACAAAGGCTGTAAATGGGATAAACTAGAGTCATAATACATGACACAAGTGACTTTGAAAATGTAATGAACCATAGCTAATATCTTTAACAAAAAGAGAAAATAATTTCATAGGATGGAACATAATTCAAAATAAAATCCAAATAACCCCCATGTCCTTGAAAATCATTTCTACTAATGATTAGGCATGGGAGGTCATTCGGGTGAAATGATTGACACGTGATGGACAACCATAGTTACTAACTCAAAAATATATGACATAAAAAAATAATAGACTAAAATATCGTACTTTTAGGGGGATACTAAAAACAACCCTCAATAAAAAAGTTGGCACTACCGATAGTACCCATTTTTTTAGGGTGGTTAAAATTTTGAGATGTCTAAAGTCAGAACCTTTACATCTAAAGAGAAACATTAAAGTAACTCTTAAATTGAAAAGTGATGCTACTAGTAGCATTGATCATAACTCAATCGTGTATTCTAAAATATCCTGAAATATAATGGATAGGATTAAAGTCAAAAAGCTGACTTCGCTCATGTCTATCATATTTCAAGAATATTGTGGAATCTAAAAATCAAGATCAAGATAACTATTTTTTTTTACGAATTGTAATGCCTTACTTTAAACCATGATAGTAGCAACTAGTACCATCTGAGATAAAGAAAAGTAATAAAATATTTTAAGCCATTACTTGAAAATAAAGTAATTAATTAAATAACATTTTCAAATTACTTCGCGCGCACACACACACACACACATATATAATGAGTGTTTTACAAAAGATCAAAAAGAATAAAACACATAATCCAATTATATTTAACAAAAATAAAAAATAGTTGAGAAAAAGAAATTGGAAAAGGGAAAAAAATTAAGATTCTTGAAAAATCAATATAACAAAAAAAAAATAAAGATAAAAAAATTAGTCCAAAATATACAAAACGAACACAAAACCACCCAATAAAATTTAAACTAAAAATAAAAAAATAAAAATTGAAACAAAAATATTAAAAAAGAAAAATAAAATTATAGAATTAAATTTCAAATAACAAAATAATTTAAAATATTTAAATAAAAGAAAAGATGCAAAAAGTTAGGATAATTGTTTTTTAAAAAACAAACAAAACAATAATAATAAACACAATAGACAAAAATAAATTGCAAAGAAAAAATTGGGAAGGCGATGCTCAGCATCACCCCTCACCCTCCCACACCAGCGCATCAATGCATATATGTATCTCACATCGACATTTGTGATCATCTCCCTCTTCTCAACTTCCAATAATGTGTGCATGTGTCCTCTTTCCATCCCCCTCCCAATTCTATCCCATAAATGTGTGACGCATTAACCACCACAAAAACAAAATTAGCCCATGCCACCCCACTGACCCCCCACCCATTCCCCCACAACCCCCACATTCACACATGGGACCCACATATATAGCCCTAATCCTCCCTAGCCAATCCTACAACTACGATTTCCATTGGCCACAACAATAATTGACATTGTTTCTATTGATGTGAATGGGTTGCGTGGTTGTGGGAACAATTAGAAAGGGGAGTTTCAGGGGTGTGAGTGTGGGTTTCAGGCACATGGGCGCGGGATGGATTATTGCTAGAACACATATCACACATATTATTTGTAATTTGTTTACTTATTTTTCTTATCGCTTATTTTAAAATAAAATGTTTTAGACTTGTTTAATGTTTCTTTTAATTTAAACTAATTATAATAATTCAATTGCGAATATTTTCATTAAAAATATTTTTTTTGAGAAAAAATTGTGTTAAACGTTTTGAAAAATCTAATGTTTCCATGGACACTACATGGAATAAAAACCTATATTGTAAAAACTCAGTGTTCAAAAAAGAATAAATAAGGTAAATATGGAAATTATTGAAATGGGAAGTCTAAGGAAATGGAGAGAAAATTTATAAAAATACCAAAAATATGCCGAGAGGTGCAGGTGTTGTGCAGTATGGAAGAGATTTTCATTTGTTATGTTATGTGAAAATTTTGATTTGGTAAAATTACATAATAATACTAATACTACTACTACTAATAATAATAATAATAAAGTTGAGATAAAATAGTAAATTTACCAATGGTGTTTTTTGGGCTCCAAATTTTCACAACACATGTTTCTTCACATGGTGTTCTTTAATAATGTTTCCTATTTAAAGGTATTCTTATCTATTGTGAGATACCCATTACAACAAAATAATATTTAATTAAAAAACATTAATAATTAATAATTAAAATAAAATTGAGATAAAATAGTAAATTTACCAATAGCGGTTTTTTGACTAGTTTTTCAAACCCATGGTTTTTCCCATGGTATTATTCTCTAATTTAGGCTATTTAAATGTATTCTTATTTTATGGGACACATCCATTGCAGCAAAAGCTTTTAGCTAGATCAAAGTAAATCCTAATTTCCACCACAAATATCAAAAGCTTGAAAATTTTCATATCTCATTTAGCAAAGAGAACCACTCAAAAAAGACGCATTACAAAGACTTTGTAGCTCTACTAATGCATGTCCTCTGGATAAAACTTGGGAAAAACAACCCTTCTCACTTTGTCACATAGAATTCAAAGATTAGGATTTTTTAGGTTATTTTGTCTCTTATTCATTTCATTTTATGTGTTTTAAGTTCTACTCTTGACTATAAGAAAAATGAGAAAAAAAATTACTTCCATGCAATCTTAAAAATTAGAAAACAAAAAGAATAGAATTCAATGCATGTAGTCCTTCATTTTATTTATATTTTTCTTTCTCACCTATCTCTTATAAAGTAATTCTAGATTTTCTTAGCTTAGACTTTCTTAACTAGTGATAGAGAAACAATATGGTTGTTGGTTTTGAATTTCCTTTTTAAACTCAACATTGAATTTCATAGGATTATGTTTCTCCTGGAGGTTCCTAAAATCTCTTTTGATTTTAACTGAATTAAAATTTTGGATTTGCTCAGTTTAGACATTATCAACTATTGATTTTAACCTCCCCATGAAAATTCACTGGAATATGTTCCTCAAATGTTCATAAAAACTTAATTTAGATGAAATTGTTATTGAGTTTTATTAAGTATATATGTTGTAGTGAATGTAAAAAACCCGAAAATAGAAAAAAAAACTACTACTAATCGTAGTATGAGTAATCACAACAATTGTTCATCTAGTGTGAGTATTGTGCCTATACAAGTATTTACAGTAACTATTACTTTATTATAACTAAATAAAAAACCATAACTTCATTAACATAACCATGAAAATGAGTTGTGAAAATTAGAATTGTTTATACAATGAATAAAACCAAAACAAACTATAACTCAAACTAGCATAATAGCAAAAGAAAAAACAATAATGTCAATTTCAATGTATTTGATAACAATTACATCAAAATAGTCAATAATTCCCTCCTAATTAGTTCTAATTAACTACATGAATCACAAGGTCAACTTATTAGTCTTGACCTGTAAGTATGACCCATGCATCTGTCATATTTATCTTTAATTTTCATGCTTCATGTTATGCTTACACTAGTGCTTCCAACTCTAATACTAAGAACCCAGATGATAGAATAACCTATACTACCTCTAACACTTCCTCACTAGCTTATAAAATTTCCTTTTTTCTGAACAAGCTATGTATTTTACTTTGCTATTTATGGTTGTACTAATGCTATTGGTCGTACTACTATATAGGTTATTAGTTATGCTATTATAGGCTATGCTATTGATTCCAAGTATTGGACTACTTAAGAATGAGAATAAATTATATATGTTATTGGTCTTGCTCAAATCATTAACTCTAAATCTACCATTCTTCGGTCTACTACTTGTAAATTGCTACTATATTTTCCTCTACTTGTGCTAGAAATATTAGATAATCAATTACTTCTTTATCTCACAGATTAGTTCTGGAATTTGATGTTAATATTCTACAACTATTAGATGAATTGGTTCAAATTCTAGGTAAACTACTAACCATTTAGTAGATATTGTTTACCCTTCTTCAAAGAGTTTCTCAAAATTTCCAATTATAGAAATATTGGCAGTGAATTTAGTCATTGAATCTTGAAATATTTTCTTGAATGTGAGTGATCCCATCTTATGTAGCTTCCTAGAAGGAAATGGAATAAAAATGGAGTGTTTGTGTGGAATAATGTAAAAAATAATACAAATGATGACATCATTCAAGCACTCTTTATTATTTCCTCTTTGAATGAATACACACATACACAAAAAATTGATATCTTAAGATTAATATTATGATAGAAATGTATCAACTGCCCCTTTCATGAAATAAGAATACATCATTACTCGGATCCTAGATAAGTTATTTATGAAAATTGAATAATTTTAGTTGAAATAAATAAGGAAAATGTTGCAAGTATCACAATAGTGAAAGGAAATCTAAGTAGGTATGGATCATTTATTCCATAGAAATGTAACATTAATTGAAAACAACTGTAACATCGACAATAAGACAACAATATTTTCAAAATAGACAGAAGAATTACAGTAATGTCAAAATCTTGCATTACATATATAAATTGTATAAATAGCAGTAGTTCAATGCTTGTTTGGAAGTATTCCACAACAACCTAGTTTGAAAATCTGCCTCTAAAATGATAACAAGAAATAATAGTGTATTATTCACATGTCCCCATTCTCCCATCATAGACTTTTAAACTTGTTATGCTTCATCGGTGTTTTAGAATACAATGATGATAACTTGTTGAACTCATTAAAGATATTTTTGACTCTAGGCCACTAGCTAGACACAATGTTTCCCATTTCCATATCCTTACAACACTCCACTTTCTATCTAATTCTTGCACATCAGTAGCATGATGTGCATTCTAGGGGTATTTTTTGTTTTACTATGTGTCAGGTTGAGCTCAAAATGCATATCTCTCTATCCTATGTGTATTTCCTCAACTAAATTCTCCAAGTTTTCCTATGTAGTATCATAAACAATAGAAATTCCATCATTAATTATGTATTAATAATATATATTTTATTACATTAATATAAGAGCATCATCACATCAAAACAAGAAGAAATAAAAAAACATTTGAACATTAATTATAAAATTAAAATTTATGTTTTCCAACATTGTATCTTGTTCAAATCATCTCACAACGTCATCCACTATTATTGTTTCCACAGATTCATGATCTAGATGAATACATAATATTCATAATTCTAGTAGTGTGTACGAAAGTGATGAAATAAAAATCGAGTGACTTGGGAAATCTTGTAAAATTGGGAACTTATGACCTTGTAACTTTTTATCTCTAGACCACTTTTACAATAAATTTTCTCCAACACTTCTTGGATTTAAATTTTAACTCTCTCATGTTACTCTTATTCCTACAAAGGAAAAATAGAAAAGTTAAATATAAGTAAAACCATGAAAAAAATAAATTGAAATGGTAATTAATTACAAAAATATGGAACATTACCATGACAAATGTTACTATTGTTGGATTGAGGATGCCATCATTAGGTATATCATCATCTTCAATCTTGTGATCGACAAGATGGATAGTAATGGGAGAGTGAGGGATTTATACATCAGGAAGGGGAAAGGGACTAACTAGAGTAAGCATTAGGGGAATTTTAAGGTTAAACATGTGTCTCAAAACAAAACAAAAATACTAACAAAATGAACTTTAAAATAACTAATAGGTTTCAAGGTGTTCATGTCATCCCCAGGGGAGAATGGAGGGACAAGAAGAAAAATATTTGTTTTTTCTATTTTCATCTTATTTGCTTATAGGTTTTCTCAATCGTCAAGTTTAGACACCCTTTAGATGAAAAATTAAATTCCACATCCAATGAGTGTGTACACTTGACATTTGAGAAACCCTATAAGGAGAGAAGCCTAAATCAGAATAAAACAAGTAGTTTACTTTATTTTTATCTAAAAATCATAACTGACATTTTATTATTTTAACGAAGATGTTATTAGTTTCCTTAGGATTTATTTTAGACCTCAAAAATACCATAATATATGCAAGGGGTCCTTTTTAGATTAGGAGGAGGAGAGTGGCTCTATAAATTGAGAGGAGGATAATTACACTCTAGAATAAGTGGTGCAAGGGGACTCTGTATATTGAAAACATGAAGGCTAGGATACCTTTCAGCTTGTGCTTAAGAATATAAGAGGAATGCCAAATACTTGTCAATATGAAAAATGGATTTTTATGGATATTACACAAAATCATATTTAAAACTATTAGCATATATGGTAATTGAAACAAACAACCAAGTCACTTACAAAACATAATTTCAAAACAATTATTTTTTATTATATTTGAAAACACTCTAGGTTGTCTTTCCACTCAACCTATTCAGAAAGGGTTTTGTTATATTGAGCAAGTGTTGATGGTGGTCACTAAAGGTTAATCTATCATTGTGTGGAAGGTCCCATTCCATAAATGAAGGATATCATAGTGGAGGACTTTGAAGTAGGGCCTATAAAACAAAAAAATATTATCATCGAGAACAAATTCAACTTAAAGTGTTCTAACATGAACTAAAACCAACAAAAATATGTTTGATAATAAGTATAATAACATTACATATTATGTTCAATATAACATGGATTTCCATTTAATCGTGATATTAGGAATGAATAGATCTAATTTATAACATATAATTTGATATAACACTAGTATGATGTAAATAACAAGAATTATGTAAAATAGGAATGTATAATTTGTTGACTTAGTTACCAGAGAACCCACAGTAAAAACCATTTTTTGTCAATCTTTCAAGTCCCAACAAGGATCCATCATCAGGACTTCTTAAATGTTGATAGTAGAAGAGATTAACTGAGATATTTAAATAGTTATGAGGTAAGATGATTTAAGGATGAGATGGAGGTCGACTTGATTAATAATATTTATTATTATCTTTTCTAAGTTTTTTATTGTAATTTTTAGCAATTTTTGAATAATGAGTTAATTTATTAAATTTTAAAGTACTTTAAAAATTATTATTAAATCCAATTATTAATAGAATATTAAATAAATACTTAATCCTTAATCTTAATATAACTAAATCTTAATATTGATTAATAATAATAATCTTAATAACTAAAAGTAACAATTTAAATAGTAATTATTATTATAAATTTTTATTGATAGTTTAATTAATTAATAGATCTTAGTTATTTAAAATAATGATTATTTTATAATAATAATCATAATTATTATTATATAAATTATTATAATCATTATAATTATTTGATTAAATATCAATCATTACATAATTTTTATTGTTCTTTAATTTTTATTTATTTATTTAATCTATATTAATTCATAGTTAGTTAGATGAATTCTTAATAGATCTTAATTAATAATTAATAATAATTAGTAATAGTCAATAATTATTAATAGTTAATAATAGTTAATAGTTAATAATAATTAATAGTTCATGGTTACTAATAATTAATAATAGTTAATAATTATTAATTATTAATAATTAATAATAATAGTTCATAGTTATTAATTATTAATAATAGATCCTAGTTATTTATAAATAATAATTGTTTAATAACAATAATCATAATTATTATTATAATTATTATAATGAATTATAATAATCATTATAATTATTGATTAAATATCAATGATTAGATAATTTCTGCTGTTATTAAAATTGTTTAATCTATATTAATTCATAGTTAGTTAGAGGGATTATTAATAGATATTAATTAATAATTATTAATAACTAATAATAGTTAATAGTTAATAGTTAATAATGATTAATAATGGTTACTAATAATTAATAATAGTTATTATTATTAATACTAATTAATAATAGTTTAATTAATTAATAGATCTTAATTAATAATCAATAATAATGATTCATAATGATAATAGTAATAGTTATTATCGTAATTATTATTTTAAATATTATAATTAAATACTTATTATTTACTAAATACTAATTATTATTTAATAATACTTATTAATTATTAATAGATCCTATTTAATAACTAATAATAACTTTTCATAATAATATTTGATGATAATAGTAATAGTTATTATCCTAATTATTGTTGTAGATGTTATAATTAAATAATAATTACTATTAATATTATCATATTTAATAGTTTTTGAAAGTTATTATTAAGAGTAACAATGATGTTAGTACTACTACCTATTGGAGGAGGAGAGGGAGAAATCTACCCACTAAGTGCTATATTTGAGATGTATTGGTGATCTTAATTTCTCTAATTAAGGGAAGCTAGCTTCCACTAATCTCAACACCATTGTCCCTGTTGAGATTATGTGGATGTTTGATAATCTCAAGAGCTTCTCTAATATTCCAGCTATGATGTTGTTCTTCTCTTGCGACAATTGAGGCATTTTCCAAACAAATGTGGTGCTTAGTTTTTGAGGAATGCTCTGCCAGAGTGGAAGTATGAGACCTTTCATTCCTAATATCAGCTCCATGTTCCTTGAGTCTTGTTTGCAAGGAGCGACCTGTTTCACCAATGTAACTTTCCCCAAATGAACAATCTATTTTATAGGCTCCTTTAAGTTGATGTCTATCAATGTCATCTTTGACAGACCTCATACCTTTCCTAATAGTTCCAAGTGCTAAGAAATGTGTGATTATGTTTTTTTTTCTCAGTATTTTTGCAATCTTATCTCTCACTTGAATATAAGGTAGAAACACCCTACCACACTAAGGTTGGTCTTCAGCTTTAGGCTTTAACTATTAACTATTATTAACTATTGACTATTACTAATTATTATTAATTATTAATTAAGATCTATTAATAATTCATCTAACTAACTATGAATTAATATAGATTAAATAAATAAATTAAAGAACAATAAAAATGATGTGATATTTAATCAAATAATTATAATGATTATCATAATTTATTATAATAATAATTATGATTATTATTATAAAATAATTTTTATTTTAAATAACTAATATCTATTAATTAATTAAACTATTAATAAAAATTTATAATAATAATTACTATTTAAATTATTAATATTAATTATTAAGACGATTATTATTATTAATCAATATTAAGATTTAGTTATATTAAGATTAAGGATTAGTATTTGTTATGAAACCAGCTCAATAAAAGATAGAAAAGATATATCAACGCCTTAGAATTCAGCCTCTTCAAGGGGGCAACCTCCTTTAAATTACATAAATGAACAATTCTTGGATGATACAAATGAAAAGACCTCCTTTCTATATATAGGATTCTAAGGGTTCATAACATAATCAGAGCCGACATAACAATAATAATGTAAGGGAACAATAATAACAATAGTGGGCTTCTATGGGGCACAATAGTAACAATATGGGCACTACATGGGTACATCAATATAATAAGTGGGTTGTACTAATAACAATAAGGGGTTACACTAGTAGTATAGGGGCCTAACATGCCCCTCTCCTTCAAAAAGCGTTGTCCTCAACGCTTGAGTATTTCTTGATGCTTCTGTATAAAATTCTTGTCCTCCCATGTGGAATCTTCAACGGGTAAGTTCTTCCACTTGATGAGATACTCTGAAATTGATCGATTTTGTAGCTGTCGAGTTCTTGTTTCTGTGACTGCTCCAGGTTCCAATATGATTTTTCCTTCCTCTTCAATTTTTGGCAATATTGTTTGAATTGGGATCTTTTGCAACTTTTGAATAAGTGGCCATACTTCTTCATCCTTCTTCCATTCATCCCTTGCTTCATTTATCCAACCTGGTTGGATAATAGAAATAGCATTAAACAATGCTTCCACATCCTCATCTTTGAAGAGTCTTCCCATTCGGTAAGGTCGCCATTTTTTAAGTGCATGTAGTATTGCCAACATTTCCTTCTCATAAATAGCTTGCTTGAGATGTAGCAGTAAAAATACCCAATCACTCCATCAAAACGTTTTTCACTACAATGTTGATCTACCTGTTGTTTCCTTTGATTTTGCACCAAAGTGGCGTTATCCTTTAAAAGTTGGAGAACTTGTTGTTGATGCTCGATGTGATCTTTCACTGCTTGAACATTTTTCTTCTTGATATGTCCTTCTATCTCTAGAGTTTGAGGAGTGGTAATTTCTTCCAATCCTTTACAAGATATGGTCAGATTCATTTCTTGATGCTCGATGTGATCTTTCACTTCTTGAACATTTTTCTTCTTGATATGTCCTTCTATCTTGATAGTTTGAGGAGTGGTAATTTCGACCAATGAATTACAAGATATGGTTGGATTCATTTATTCTTTCTCGATGTGATCTTTCACTTCTTGCACCTTTTTCTTCTTGATATGTCCTTCTATCTTGAGAGTTTGAGAAGTGGTGTTATGAAACCAGCTCAAGAAAAGATAGAAAAGATAGATCAATGCCTTAGAATTCAGCCTCTTCGAGGGGGCAACCTCCTTTACATTACATAAATGAACAATTCTTGGATGATAAAAATGACAAAACCTCCTTTCTATATATAGGAGTCTAAGGAGTCACAATATAATCCAGTCGACCTAACAATAATAATATAAAGCCACAAAAATAACAATAGAGGGATTCTATGGGGCACATAATTAACAATATGGGGGTAATAGGGGCACAACAATATAAATAAGGGGTATAACTACAATAGTAATGGGGTAATCACTAGTATTATAGGGACCCAACATGCCCCTCTCCTTCAAAAAAGTGTTGTCCTCAACGCTTGAGTAGTTCTGGATACTTCTGCATAAAATTCTCATCCTCCCATGTGGAATCTTCAGCGGATAAGTTCTTCCACTTGATAAGATACTATGAAATTGATCGATTTCGTAGCTGTCGAGTTCTTGTTTCTGTGACTGCTTCCGGTTCCAATATAATTTTTCCTTCCTCGTCAAGTTCTGGCAATATTGTTTGAATTGGGAGTTTTTCACCTATAACCTTCTTTAAACATGAAACATGGAAAACTGGGTGCAATCGAGAAGCTGCAAGAAGCTCCAATTTGTATGCCATAGTACCAATCTTTTGCAACACCTTGTACGGACCATAATACTTTGGTGATAATTTATTATCCTTCTTAGCTTGCTTTAGGGACATTTGCTTATATGGTTGTAGCCGTAGGAATACCCAATCACCTACATCAAAACTTCTTTCACTGCGATGTTGATCTGCCTGTTGTTTCATTCTATTTTGTGCCAACACGAGGTTATCCTTTAAGAGTTGGAGGACTTGTTGTTGATGTTCGATGTGATGTTCCACTGCCTGAACCTTAGAATTTTCTCTTAAATATGATGTGATGGATGGTGGTTGATACCCATAAAGTGCCATAAATGGGGTCATTTTTGTTGTTGTATGGAAGGAAGTGTTATACCACCATTCAGCCAGAGGCAACCATTTGACCCATTGTGTCTGTTTATCAGATACAAAGCAACGAAGATATCCTTCCAAACATTTGTTTACTATCTCAGTTTTCCCATCAGATTGAGGATGATAAGATGAGCTATGAGCTAACTGAGTACCAAGACAAGAAAATAATTCTGTCCAAAAATTTCCAGTGAAAATGGGATCTCTGTCACTTACAATAATCTTTGGGTTTCCATGTAGCTTTTGAACTGTTTCCATAAATGCAGTAGAAACTGTACTGGCTTTAAATGGATGTGATAATGCACAAAAGTGTGCATACTTGGTAAGTCTGTCAACTACCACCATGATGACACTCTTTCCCTCAGACTTGGGTAAACCTGTGATAAAATCCATTGAAACCTCCTCCCAACGTTGGCTTGGAATGGATAAAGGTTTTAATAGACCCGGTGTCTTAATTGTTTCAACTTTATTTTGCTGGCAAACCAAACATTCCGCCACAAACTTTTGAATATCTGATTTAAGGCCATCCCAAAAAAATCCTTCTTAACCCTGTGGTAAGTTTTTAAAAATCCTGAGTTCCCTCCTAAGGGAGAAGTGTGCAATTCCATAAGAATCTTTTGTTTTAGCTGGGAATTCTTACAGAGGTATAAGCGATCTTTGTACCATAACGAATCATTTTGCCAGCTAAATGTATCAGAAGTACTGGAATCTTGTTGTAGCTTTCGAATAAGTGCCCACACTTCTTCGTCATTCTTCCATTCCTCCCTTGCTTCGTTTATCCAATCTGGTTGGATAATAGAAATGGCACACAACAATGCTTCCACATCCTCATCCTTTCTTGAGAGTGCATCTGCCACCACATTTTGCTTCCCTTTTTTGTAGATGATTTCAAAGTCATAACCCAACATCTTTGTGACCCACTTTTGTTGCTCTTCAGAGGATAATCTTTGTTCTAAAAAGTATTTAAGGCTATCATGATCCGTTTTTACCTTGAAGTGTCTTCCCATTAGGTAGGGTCGCCATTTCTTAAGTGCATGGAGTATTGCCAACATTTCCTTCTCATAAATAGCTTTGCTTAAAAACTTTCCCTTGATTGGACGACTTTCAAAAGCAATGGGTCTTTCATCTTGCATTAGAACAGCACCAATTCCATTTCCTGAAGCATCACATTCCACAATAAAGGTTTTTGTGAAGTCCGGTGTAGCTAAGACCAGTGCTTGGCACATTGCCTCTTTAAGATGTTCAAAGGCCTTTGTTGCTTCCGGAGTCCATGAAAATGAATCTTTCTTCAATAATGTTGTTAGAGGTGTTGCTATTCTCCCATAATTCTTAACAAACTTGCGATAATACCCTGTCAACCCAAGAAATCCTCGCAGATGCTTTATGGATGTGGGGATTTTCCATTCCTTAATGGCTTTAATTTTGCTAGGGTCTACCTTAACTCCTTCATGAGATACAATATGACCCAAATATTCCACCTCCTGGACTCCAAAGAAACATTTGGATCTTTTTGCATATAATTGTTTCTCCTCCAATAGTTGTAGCACCATGTCAACATGTTCAACATGATCCTTCCAAGACTTGCTTTAGATTAGTATATCATCAAAAAATACTAACACAAATTTTCTAAGGAATGGTTTGAAAATTGAATTCATCAAACCTTGAAATGTTGAAGGTGCATTGGTAAGGCCAAAAGGCTTGACCAAAAATTCATAATGACCCTCATGAGTTCTAAATGCCATTTTCGGAATGTCTTCAATCTTCATTCTGATTTGATGATATCCCGAACGAAGATCCAACTTGGTGAAGTAAATTGATCCATGCAATTCATCCAATAATTCATCAATAACAGGAATGGGGAACTTATCTTTAATAGTGAGCTTGTTGAGCTCCCTATAATCCGGACACATGCGCCATGATCCATCCTTCTTGTGCACCAATACTACTGGAGCTGAGAAAGAACTTTGACTTGGTTGAATTATACCAGCCTCTAGCATTTCTGCAACCATACATTCAATTTCACTTTTTTGGACATAGGGATATCTGTACGGCCTGATGTTTGGAGGAACACTTCCTGGAATCAGATGAATAGCATGATCATGATCACGCATAGGTGGGAGACCTTTTGGAGTCTCAAATACCTTGGAATGATTGTCCCATCTGGAGAAATAGATGATTCCAATGTGGAAACATCTAGCAAACATAATTGTGCAATTACACCTCTTTGATCCCTTTTTAGAAGCTTTGTCATGCCATTAGAGCTAATTATCTTTCCTGGCTTCCCTGCAATGCCCCTTAATTCAACTTTCTTTCCTTCCATAGAAAATTTGATGAAAAGTTCTTGAAAATTAAAAGCTATTGTACCCAAGGATTGTAGCCATTGGACTCCTAGTACAACATCAACACCTCCCATTGGAATGGAAAGCATTGGGCTAGTCAATACATATTCTCCCATGGATAGCTTGATATTATGGCACTTTCCAGAGCAATTTATTGTTCCTCCATTTGCAATCATCACTTGACACTCTGGTGCTGGATATAGGAAGCAATTCAATTCTTTTGCTACCCTACAATGAATAAAATTGTGGGTGCTTCCTGAATCAATCAACACTATTACCTTTTTCTTCTTAATTTGTCCTTCTATCTTGATGGTTTGAGCAGTGGTAATTCCCGCCAATGCATTACAAGATATGGTCGGATTTATTTGTTCTTCATCTAGGCTTTGTTCCTGGAGTATATCTTCTTCTTTTGACCTTTCTTGCTCCTTTTCTTCTTCCTCTTCACAATCTATGTAGAATAATTTCTTCTCAGCACACTTATGACCTTTAGTGTATTTGCTATCACAACTGTAACAAAGCCCTTTTGCTCTTTTTTCTTCCAATTGTTGTGGTGTCAACCTTATAGGTTGTGGAAGACTAGGGGCAACAACACTTCCATCTTTATAGTTGTGAGTGGTATGCTTCCTGGTTGCCATAATTTTGCTTTCCATTTTTCTTGCTAACCTGAATGCCTTCTCTAATGAATCAGGTTCCCAAAGGCGAACATCATGTTGGATATTATCCTTTAAAGACCCTATGAACACATCAATCCTATGCTCCTCTGGAATATCTTTTACCCTTATGTTTAATTTTTGGAACTCCTCAATGTGCTCCATTACTGAACCCTTTTGTTTGAGACTTATCAATTGGCTAAAAAAGTGTTGCTTTTTGTATCTTCATAATGTGCTATCAATTCTTCCGTAAAAATTGCCCAAGTGATAAATTGTTTACGAGAGCAAAGCCATTGATACCATACAAACTGATTTGGTTCCAAATATACAGTTGCCATACGTACCTTTTGTGCGTTTTGCACATTATTGAGATCGAAGAATTGCTCCATCTGTAATATCCATGTGGCGGGATCCTTGCCATCAAACTTCCTCATATCGATTTTTGGAATATGGTGATTCTTCGATCCAACATTAGCGTCTATGGAATCATGATTAACATTTCTTTTGTTCTCATCATGAGTTTCCTTTACTACCTTTTCACCATTAGTGACCCTTTCTTGTAGCAACTTCTTCAATTCTTCCATGTCTGTCTTCAAATCTATCTTCAATCTGCCATGTCTCTCTTGAAATCTGTCTTCGAATCATCCATCTTAGCTTCCATGCCCTTTATCTTAGATTCCATGCCATTTATCTTAGATTCCACGCCACTTATCTTAGCTTCTATTAGCTTTTGTGAGCGTGACATTTTTTGCACTTGTTCTTGTAATTTTGATATATCATGTAGCATTTCTTCCTCTTCTTCATGAGTCATGCTAGAGCTTTCAGGTTCCTTACTAGGTGTTTTCATTTTCTTTCCTCGGGGCATCAGTTACCGATAATAATGCTTTACTATGCCCTTTGAATTCCGTTAAACCAAGCTTACACAAAAATTTAAAAAAAAAACTACACACCTTTTTCACTTTATAGAAGCCTAGTATTGAATCTGATGTATCTCTGTAATTTCAGATCATCCAGTTCTGAAATTGGTACCCGTAGTAGCCTTCTGCGTTCTCTTTCCAATGCCACAAGTCTGAGCCAAATTGGATTCTCCAAGGAAGAGTTATGTGAAATCTCCCACAGTGACTTGCTTTTAGACTAGTTCAGTAGAGCGAACTTGTATGACATGCCACGAGTCACTGTTTCAACCTTTGAATATGAAACACACATACAAAAAATTATAGTCCGTCCTCTTTCTGTACCTTCTTACGGAATTTCAATCCGATCCCCAGAGAGAAAGTTATGACGATTTTCTCCAGGTCACCTGTTTTGAATGTAATTCAGGAGTCTGCAAAAAGACCAACTTCCTCAGATCATATCTCCGCAAATATCGCGCGAAAATCTCTGAAATTCGAACCCAAGGTTCAGCGCGATTTCTTCTCAAATGGGTTTTTTTTGGGACTTCTGAAACGTCACAAAAAAAACGTTATAGCGAAAATGCCACGATGACCTGTTTGGAGCAGCGAAACCCTAGAATCCAAAGCTCTGAAACCAAATGTTATGAAACCAGCTCAAGAAAAGATAGAAAAGATAGATCAACGCCTTAGAATTCAGCCTCTTCGAGGGGGCAACCTCCTTTACATTACATAAATGAACAATTCTTGGATGATACAATTAACAAAACCTCCTTTCTATATATAGGAGTCTAAGGAGTCACAATATAATCCAGCCGACATAACAATAATAATATAAAGCCACAAAAATAACAATAGAGGGATTCTATGGGGCACAGAATTAACAATATGGGGGTAATAGGGGCACAACAATATAAATAAGGGGTATAACTACAATAGTAATGGGGTAATCACTAGTATTATAGGGACCCAACAAGTGGTAATTCTTGCCAATGATTTACATGATATCGTCTGATTCATTTCTTCTTTCTTTGGGATGTGGTCCTGGCGTATATCTTCTTCTTTTGATTTTTCTTGATCCTTTTCTTCCTCCTCTTCATATTCTATGTAAAATAATTTCTTCTCAGCACACTTATGACCTTTAGTGCATTTGCTATCACAATTGTAACAAAGCCCTTTTTCTCTTTTTTCTTCCAATTGTTGTGGTGTAACCCTTGTAGGTTGTGGAAGGCTAGGAGAAACAACACTTCCATCTTTATAGTTGTGAGGGGTACGCTTCCTGGTTTCCATAATTTTGCTTTCCACTATGTCACAAAGCCCTTTTACTCTTTCCAATTGTTGTGGTGTTGCTCTAAAGAAGGTGTTGCTCTTTGTATCTTCATAATGTGCTATCATTTCCTCCATGAAAATTGACCACGTAACAAGTTGTTTACGAGAACAAAGCCCTTCGTACCATAAAAATTGATCTGGTTCTAAATATGAAGATGCAATACATACCTTTTGTAACAGTTGTACATCATGTAAATCAAAATATTGCTCCATCTGAAGTATCCAATTTACCGGATCCTTGCCATCAAACTTCCTCATCTTGCTTTTTCTTGATTTTAGGAGCTCGACCTGGAAACAACTATAACTATGTACTTTCAGATCTTTAAGTTCTAAAATGGTGACCTGTAGTATCCCTCTATGTCCTCTTTCCAATGCCACCAGTCTGATCCAAATTGGATTCTCTAAGATAAGAGTTATGCACAATCTCCCAAGATGACCTGATTATAGACCTTTCCAGAAGAGCGAACTTGTATTAGGTGCCACGTGTCACTATTTTGACCTTTTGATCTGAAAACGATATAAAAGATACTATAGTCCATCCTCTTTCTGTACCTTCTTATGAAATTTCAATCCGATTTCCAGAGAGAAAGTTATGACGATTTTCCCCAGGTCACCTGTTTGGAATGTAATTCAAGAGTCTGTAAAAAGACCAACTTCCTCAGATCATATCTCCGCAAATATAGCATGAAAAGCTCTGAAATTTGGATCCAAGGTTCAACGCGATTTCTTCTCAAATTGGTTTTTTTTGTGACTTCTGAAACATCACAGAAAAAAAAAGTTATAGCGAAAATGCCACGATGACCTGTTTGGAGCAGCGAAACCCTAGAATCCAAAGCTCTGATACCAAATGTTATGAAACCAGCTCAAGGAAAGATAGAAAAGATAGATCAACGCCTTAGAATTCAGCCTCTTCGAGGGGGAAACCTCCTTTAAATTACATAAATGAACAATTCTTGGATGATACAAATGAAAAGACCTCCTTTCTATATATAGGAGTCTAAGGGGTCATAACATAATCAGAGTCGACATAACAATAATAATGTAAGGGCACAATAATAACAATAGTGGGCTTCTATGGGGCACAATAGTAACAGTATGGGCACTACATGGGTACATCAATATAATAAGTGGGTTGTACTAATAACAATAAGGGGTTACACTAGTAGTATACTGGCCTAACAGTATTTGATTAAGATTAAGGATCAAGTATTTATTTAATATTCCATTAATAATTGGATTTAATAATAATTTTTAAAATACTTTAAAAATTAATAAATTAACTCATTATTCAAAAATTACTAAAAATTACAATAAAAATCTTAGAAAAGATAATAATAAATATTATTAATCAAGCCGAGCTTCATCTTATCCTTAAATCATCTTACCTCATAACGATTTAAATATCTCAATTAAGCTCTTCTACTATCAACATTCAAGAAGTCCTGATGATGGATCCCTGTTGGGATTCGAAACATTGACAAAAAATGGTTTTTACTATGGGTTCTCTGGTAACGAAGTGAAAAGATATGAACCATAGATGTCTAAAATCCAGGAATGTATAATGTCAGTGTAATGACATAACATACATATGACATAAACTAGTGCATTGATTTAAAAAAAAAAGTATAATGCCAATGCCATGATATAATAATTCTCTCTCTCTCTCTCTCTCTCTCTCTATATATATATATATATATATATATATATATATATATATATATTAACCTCTCTAAATGTCTAAAGAAATAACCATTTTGAATTTAGGGAACTGGAAGTTTTAAATAATTATAACAAAAACTACAATGCTAGTATGGGGTGGGTAAGAATGGGACGACACTATAGCCAAGGGTATCAACAAGATAATTGTTGGGTACTAAGATGTTCCTCATGAATCAGCTTAATCACATGTCCATTAATTTATCAACCTGGGATTCGCCTTTTTGTTACAAGGTTGTCAGCACAATCTATGCAAGGATAGTGCTTTAAACTACTGGGGCATATGTAAGACTAATATAAAGCAAATTCTATGAAGGAATACTTTCAGAAAATACTAGGTATTATCAATATATTAACATGAATAAATCACCATGCAAAGATCATAGAACTATTTAGCAATTTCTTCGAAAATGATATTTAATTCCATAGAAACAATAATCCTCATTACAATGCAAAATTTGAGAATAATGTATAACACTTTTAAGAGGCAATTCACTCTTAATCACTAATTACTATAATCACTCATAAATTATAACAGTAAAGCATGGTAATGGAAACTCACTTAGTTACAGAGTAAATCTAAAACTGGAGACAACTGAATAATAAAATCTAAGAACTCATCCAACGGAATAGTAAATATGAGGATTCACACGATTGAATCATAAGTCTAAAGATTCACACAAATCAACAATAAATATAAGAATTAACATAGAGAATAGAATGTCATTAAAGTGAAAATTAATAAATCGTAATAATACAAGGAGGACATTGAACGTTGCAATGACTGGGACCACGGTGTTCGGAAATAACTATCTTAGAGAAAATACAATATATTAGATTAAAGTTTAACCATCTGAATATACATTGATATCAAAATGAATTACAAAATGGCTTGTAAAACTTTAAGGAGATTATGTTGTTCAATCACCTTTACAATCGGTGAGAATAGTCAAAATCATCTCTGGTCTACTAAATATTGTTTCCATTTATATATTACAATGTATTTCTAATTCTGGAATAGTAAAGCTATCCCGAGAATTTGAATATTTTCATGATTCCTTATTTAAACTATAAAATCTCTTAGATAACACATTGTATCCTGTCCTTGACTGTCATGTGCACATAGTTATGAATCCTTAATCAACATGCCACAATTAGCCCAATAGTTCTTCCATAACTTGGTTCCTCTTCAATGATTTAAGGGAACAACAACTGTCCATCAAATATCTCTTGTACATAAATTAACCTGAATTGTGAATTTATGATATCTTAAGTGTTCAAATTAACTCATTAACAAGGTATAATACTAAGATGTTATTAACTACTTTTTAGAAATTTTATCTCTCAGATTATTATGAAATAAACTTAAAGAAATTTAAAAATGAATCATTAATTGAAAAAAAGGGATGAGGCATACCAATTCCATGACCCAACATCACTCCCCAGCTTACCCTTTTTCATGTCCTCGTGCAAAGAGATGATCAACATGTAGGAGTGTTAAAGAGTAGGCTAGGTAGGGTTGTTCACCATAGTATTGAAACCCATTTCTGTTTTGGATTTCCCTAAAGGCTCTAGTTTTATCTTCCTCGAAGAGTTCATATTCGAGTTTGTAGTCATTGGAGGGTACCAGATGATGGGGCACCTATATCTACATCTGATCCATTTAGGTCCTTCGACCATGACCAAATGAGAATACTCTCGCATTCTAATTGTTGTCACTTGAAAATTTACGTACTTAAATGGTCTGCTATTTTGACCTCATTGGTGGACATCTACCACCTCTTTTTAGTGGCTCAGAGGGCTTCTACTTTCATTTCCTCAAAATATTCCAATCCAAGCTGAAGAACATCATTTGAATTGGTGCAAGAACAAGGAAAATGCCACATTGTTATGACCTAGAGGTGAAGACCATTCTCCCTTATTTGGAATATGTCATGGGATTTTGACCATCTAATTTGATTACTGGAAAAATAGATCAAGGCAAGGAATTGCACATCACCAATAAAGGGGCTAAGGTTTTAATCCCTCTAGTCCTCTAAGAAGAAATTATGCATGTACAATTTGCATAAAAAGTATTTTACATGATCACATTATTGTTTAAAAGATTTAATAAAATCAGAGACAATATTAAATTCAAAGTGTTGTCCGGATCGAAAAACTTGAACTTTAAGGAGTAGATATCATATAAGTAAGAACAGAGCATAATTCTTCACTTGAGTCCTACAGGAAAGAGCATCAGATTAAATGGATCAAACCTCCCTGGTTTGTTCCAAGGCTTTCTCAAGTTAGCCCTACATCCTTCTTGTCTTTTTCTTTTCTTCCCTGAGTTTAGCATAGGTGTCATCCTTAGTGATGGATAATGCTTTAAAATTTTGTAATAAATCATGGTGCTCCTTTTCGGGGCACCACTTCTCCTTGGTATCGTCACAGGATCTGATTTTATTCCTCCAATGTTTTATTCAAAACCTGGATGGTGGCATACATAATCAATGTTGTGTAAGGAGGTATAGTTTCTATGTCAATGGTCGTATTAATGGAAAGCAACAATTCTATTTGACTAGCTACCTCAGCTCCCGTCACATTAGAACCTTAATCAATCTGTGTTTCTGTAGTAACCGTGAGGGTATCGTCTATCTAGGTTTTTGTAGTAACAATGAGGGTTACCTCTATCAAGACTTTTGTAGATGCAAAAAAATTCTCAATTGGATTTCAATCGTTCAAGTTCCTTGCCTTCTCTTGTAACCTTTTTTTTGGTCCTTACTGAGATTCTAGGTTGCTTCACTTTCCTTTGTAGTTTCTAATTTTCTTTCCTCAGCAGCTTTATCTCATGGTTGGTTCTCCTTCTTGTACTTCTAGCAATTTTTTTAATTTGTACATTTTAAGTCGAAGGGATGATAGTAATAGTTTCAGGCTCCTCAATTGTGGCTTTCTCTATTGTAGAAATAATTATAGGGCTTATAGGGCCCATATCAGACTAAACCATGTCAATAAGGGTGTCACTCATCTTTTGATGCTCAGGAGATGGTGGAATTGTTTCTTCATAAGGGGAGCCAGATTCCATAACTGTTGCAATACATTCTCCCGATTGTTGTTGGGAAGAAGGGTTCCTAGGATCCTCTAAGGATTGCAACACAACAATAACATTCAAAGCGGAAGGAGAAACCATAAAATCGAGCATTAGAGTTCGTTCGGGTGGAAATTCCAAGAAACCCGCATCTTCATTAGGATTGAAAAAGTTTCCCATGTTTTCAAATATTTGGGTTATTTCCTCCACATGAATTTGAGGAGAATTTTCTTGATGTGTTCCCTGAACATCAGGAGACTTCTGGGATACATTTTCCTTTAGTGGTTGTTCACTAGAATCTATGATATCTATTGTTTTAATCAATCTAGCTAACCTTCTACATTTGGAAAGTGGGGAGACTAGAAGAGATGTTATTCTCTTCTCAACCCTCGTTAGCTTTTGTGAGACTGGAGTTTGGGCTTGTTCCTACATGACCCTCTAATCTTTTGGTTGCTCAAATTCCGTAATGAATGTTTCAATTTGGGATGGAGGCTCATTATTTCCCACAAAATCATTCCAGGTCAAATGGGCTTGGTTTAATTCCCTGATAATTATCAACTTTATGAGGCAATGATGTCTGACTACCGAATTTTGGTCTTTAGCTTTACCATGTTGAACAAAAATCTCATGCATGAGGGAATTTATAAATAATGGTAAATTTATAGTTACATTATGCTTTCATACTTCCAATAGCTTTGGATGTTAGAGTCTCACTACATCGTATTGACCGTCACAGCTAATGTATCTCTGTACTACCTCTGCGAACTCTTTCCATGGTTCTGGAAAGGAAGCAAGATGATAACATTTTCCTTTTCAAACAAACACTTTTCCCGAATCCATGAACAACAACATTGCACTTTGCAACCCAATATGTTTATCTATCCACTTCTTACCTTCCGTAGTGAGTTCTATAGCTTCTGTCAAGACTGATTCGTTAACTGGTATCTACCTACCTTTCATTGTTGTTAATCCATTGTTAAGTTTTTGTAGAAATTCCAAGTCTATCAAATTGTCAAATACTTGTAACCAAGAGAAATAATTGATCCGACCTACTTGTTCTATAATTCTCCATGCTTGTTTAGAGAATCGTAGAATTGGTTCACTCCAGATTGATTGACCACCCATACTTGTTGTTTCTCAAAAAAATATTCTGAAGTTGCATACACAGTTTTAGCTAGAAATTATTGAAAAAATAGCAATTTTCAACTATTATCTTAGTATAACATATGCAAATGGAATTAATGCAATGATTAGGCATTCTTGTTAAATGTCTAGGTATCGTATTATACATGTGATTTTTCACTCTGCCCAATAAAAAGAAAGGTCGACTACGACATTTAGTGATATGGTAAATCGATGACATATTAATACATTAATTACCATAATTGGAAATGGTGAGATTAGGTGAGGTCACTCAGCGTAGTGATGAGGCATATTAAATAATAAGATATGAAAACACGTGAATATCTATGCGAAGTTTGAAGCATGAAAAATATTTAAATCATGGGTAAAAGTGATGCGCACCATGGGACTACCGTTTAAAGAGAAAATAACATAGATTTAGAAAATTCCCTTTATAAAAATAAATATGCATTCTCTATATCTAAGGATAGAGAATTATTCATATAGGCTTGAATTACCACCTTAGTGTTGTAATATATTTTCATAGTAATTTGGTGATTCCTCCTTTATTTATTAAAAAGGGAAGTCAAAATCACAAAATATTAATATGGCAATTCCAATTATACTTCAATACCATAGGAGGAGCCTCTCCTTCCAACATGCATCCATAGCCTCGACAAGGTTTCCTTTTAACCCCTTGATATGCCAGTATCCCATTCTACTAAAAATTCATGACTTTAAAAAATTTCTCCAAAGACCATTGTTGTAGGGTGCTAAAGAGTTGCTAACAATTCCATTCACCAAGCTTTAACAAAGAGAAAAAGACAACTCGCGATGAGACCTCTTTTCCTTTAATTAAAATGTCAAAGGTCATTAACTTGGCTTGGTGATGATAATAGTGATTTCACTTTGTTAATTCCTATGATCATGGTAGGTTGGCTGATGACGAGACCTCCTATTCTTGTGAGAAAAATATTTTCTTATTTTCTTAATTTTAAAAGTTTTCTTCTTCTTTTGTAATGAAAGATCAATGAATGGGGTGGCTCATCAGCTCCTTAAGAGTTAGGGATGGTGTAAAAATCATTGTAAAAAACTGCCATTTTAAGTTGTCATTTGCTTCCCATAGCTTTATGTTTGAAGGACATCACCAATCCATATGGAGAAGAAAAAAAAACTACCTTGGTGGCAATCGAGGTAATGTATCATGAACAATTTATGTTACTTACAATATCAGGATTGCTAAAATTTTTGTTTTGATATGGTTTTCTAGATCAAATGAAATATTATTGACATGGTAATGATTGGAAGGACATAATATTTGTCACCATGATAAAATAAAAAGAATTCTTCAAAATCATAAAAAGAATAAAGCAGTTATAAGGAAACAATAGCTGTAAATAAAGGAACAACATCCATGTCCAAAGTGAACAAAAGCTATTATAAAAGGTAACAATGGCTGTGATAAAGGGAAACAACAACTGTGATAAAAGGAGGAGTGGTCATTGTAAAAGGAAACAACAATGTCAAAACAACAAGTCATGCTACAGGGGAACAACAATTGTAATAGAGGGAACGATAGTTGTGAGCAAGGGAAAAATAGTCATGACCAAGGGAACAACAACTGTGATGAAGGGAACTATGACCGTGATCAAGGGAATGACAACTGTGACCAAAAGAACAATAGGTGTTATAAATGGAATGATAGTTGTGACCAAAGGAACAAAAGTGTGAGAACAACAAGGTGTTCTATAAGGGAACAATAGTTGTGATAAAGGGAATGACAACTGTGACCAAGGGAACAATAGTTGTGATAAAGGTAACAAATGTTGCGACCAAATGAACAACAACTATGGTCGAGGGAACGAAAATTGTGACAAAAGGAACAATAGTGTTGGAACAACAAGTTGTGCTACAAGGGAATAGTAGTTGTGATCAAGTGAGCAATAGTTGTGAACACTTGAACAACGATTGTGATAGAACAACAAGCTCCACTACAATCATAAATTCCTTTTCCCATCATTTATTATTATTGAAGGAAAAAAACTAAGAAATTTTAACAAAAAAATATATACATTATCTACAACATGCAAAGACTTTTTGAAAATTCAAGGAGATGTAGCTACTGAGTTGCTTCCCTAGTCAGATGCGATTTGTAAATTAGAATCATTACTTACCTGATGGTAAAAATACTCACTTGTGAGCGACTGAAGATATGGACATAATCGATGTCTGTTTGCAAGAAAAGAGGCTCCAAATCCATCAACAGTGGTTAAGTTTATTGTATCATTATTGTAAAATTCAGTGATTTTGTAAGATTTGAGCCATATTGTGTGAAGTTTTCTAGGAAAATATTTAAATCTGGAGTCGTACATCAACACCTAGTCACCTTTCTCAAACATCTTCTTTTTAGTAAGACAATCATGCCACATAGCACTTTATTGTTGAATAACTGTTGTGCATTGCAAAACCAATAGACGCACCTTGTCCAATGCATTAAGCTATTATAAGTGTTGTTTATGTGCTTCTGTGAAGTCCAGTCTGACTTCTTTTGCTATTTTGAGAGTCTTTATCTCAAAATAAATAGGAAAGATAGGTTCCTTAGCAGAAACAAGGTGGTATGGTGAATGGTTGATAGCATTACACCATGTTGTCTGATAAGCCCATAAGACTTCTAGAATTTTAGTTTCTGAATTTTGATGTTTAGTGGATACTGTTTTAGCCAATATTTCATCCACGATTTAATTAGTACTTTCCACTTGTATGTTTGCTTGGGGGTAGTAAGGAGAAGTAATTTTGTGCTTAATATGATAATTTTGGAGGGTTGAAAAAATCTTATGAGTAGTAAATTGTGAACCCCCATCTATTATTACTTCTCTTGGCAATCCGTATTGTACGAAAATTTAAAAATAGGAAGCTAATAACTTCTTCTTTTGTGGCTTTTAGAAGAGTTATTGCTTTTAGCCACTTAGACACGTAATCTATACAAACTAGGATTTATGACTTTTGATACGGCGGTGGATGAAAAGGACCCACGAAGTCTAATTCTCTTCTTTTAAAGGGTTCTATTACGAGTTGCAGTTGTAGAGAAATTTCATTGACTTGATCAAGAAGACCCATTATTTGGCAGATATCACAGCTCTGGACATATTTTTCAGCATCTTTAAATATTGTGTGCCAATAATAGCCCATATGGAGTACTTTTTGTACAGTTCTAAAATCACCAAAATTCTCACCATGGGGTTCATCATGATAGGCCTTTATAATATTGTAAATCTTGCCCTCCTTGATGAATCTATGAATTTGAAAATTAGAGCCCATGTGGAAGAGATATTTGTCTATCTAGGAAAATCATGTTCTTTGTTGAATAATCAATTTTCTCTCCAGGGGTGACAAATGTGTTGCAAGTTTCCCTATGTCCAGGTAGTTTACCACATCATTCTACTAGGATGTCTTTACTATCACACCAAAAAGATTTCATATGAGCATGATCATCCACTCGTGATGAATAAATTGTTTTAGGTACTTGGGATAAGAAATCTGTAATAACATTTTATTTTCTTGGGTGATATTTGATAGTAATATTGAAATACTATAATAAAAAGAACCATGGAGTCACTTGTCCATTAGTAATATGTTTGTTAGATAAATACGTAATAGAAAAAACAACAGTGTAGAAAAAAAAATGGATATCCTTTTATGTAATGACAACATTTATTAATAACATATAAAACAACTAAAAATTCTTTCTCTGCCACTGTATTATTTAATTCAGCCAGTATAATATTTTTGTTGATATAATAGATACCATAAGGTTTCATGTCTTCTTCCTACCTGAGGACGGCTCCTATTACTATGTCTGATGCATTTGATGCGATATGGAAAGGAAAATTCCAATTTGGTCCTCTTAATACAGGGGATGTTGAAACCAACTTTTTAATATCTGCAAAAGCGACATCAGATTTATCAGTCCACTCAAATTCAACATTACCTGTTAAAACATATAATGGTGCAACTATCTTTGAAAATTGTGCTATAAATCTGCGATAATATCTAGCATAGCCAAGGAAACTATGTACCTCGATTGGTGTACGAGTTATGTGTAACATAAGAATCACCTCAATCTTTTTCAGATCTACTTGAATACTTGTAGCAGAAATGTAATGTCTTAAAACTACACCTTCATTCATCATCATATGGAATTTTTCATGGCTAATCCATAAGCTAGTAGCAACACAATATTCAAGCACTTTTTCCAAATTCTTTAAGGCTTGATCAAATTCATCACCATATGGGGTAAAGTCATCCATATACAACTCAATTCCTTCATTAATCAAATCAGAAAAATACTTATGATTTCCCTCTGAAAACTGGTTGGAGCATTACAAAATTGAACTGGTAAAAATTTATATGAAAACATTCTCCATGGATAGGTAAATGTGGTATTTTCATGATCTTTAGGACCGATCTGGATTTCATTATAACCACTAAAACCATCCAAGAAGGAGAGGAAGTTCTTCCCAACGAGACTGTCAAGGACTTGGTCTAAAAATGGAAGGGGAAAATGGTCTTTCTGGGTAGCCTTGTTGAGTTCTCTATAATCCACACAAATTCTCCAGTTTCTTTTTTCTTAGGGACAACAACTAATGGGGAGACCCACTGGCTGTCCGAAATGGGATATATAAAATTGGCGTCCAAGAGTTTTTGTAGTTCTTGTTTTACTATATCCCTGAGATCTAGATTTAATATTTCTGGGGATACTGAATAGCACGAGCATCTTTCCATATATAAATCTGAAGAGTACATAATTGCAGGTCAATGCCCTTCATATCGAAATATTCCCAGGTAAAAGCCTATTTATATCTATGAAGAATATGGATTATTTTTTCTTATTATTGGTCATCTATATTGGTATTAATATTTAGGGTCTTACCAGGTTTAATTTCAATTAGGATGTTATTATGGACAACAGTCATGGATATATGATCCTTATTTGGAATTTCTAACAGATCCACCTGGACTTTGTTATCGAGTATAGCTTTCAGCATTTGACACCTTGGATTCCCTACAGTAGATGGTTTGTTAATGAAGACATTAATTATATCATCTTTTGTCTAATTTTTAAATTCAAGGGCTCAATCTAATGTGAGAGGAGAGCACATATTTTCCTCCTAATATATGTGTGGGCATGGCTCATAATTTTCAATAGGAGGGATGGGTTTAGCAGGCGGGTATAAGATAAGGTTTTTGATGGCATTTCCTTTGGTAATTGTCATGTTTCCTACCTGACATCATATATATGTGTATGTTGTTGCCAACCATGGTCTTCTTAATATTATAGGGTGCCCATCAAGTCTATTCCTTGGGCTAATAACCAAAAATTCTACCAGCTATTCCCAGGAGTCCACATAGACAATAATTTCTTCTAGAGGACCTTTTGGCCTGACTACTGATTTATTAGAAAACTCTAATAATGTTGAAGTTAGTTTCAAACTTGTGATACCCGAAATACCACAGGTTTCATGAGTTAAAATATTTATAGCTGCCCTTATGTCCACCAAGGTATTTGGAAATTTGTGACCATGAATTTGGACAGTTACTAATGGATTTTCGAGGTCATCATACTTGACATGTATCTGTTTTCCTAAAATTAGGTTGAATAATGTCCGTCCAACATGGACTATTGGTGGGTGTTTAGGTGTCCTCCCAAGAATTTTACCGCAAAACTCTTTAATTGTTTTAGGATAAATTGCAACATCTTGTATATTCTGTAGGAGCGCAATTTTTATACATAAATTCTTTAATTATCCTACAAGATCAAAATTAGAATGAATGGTTGGTTTAATTACTATGATTCTTTTGGGGAATGTGGGAGAAGCAACTGTAATTTTATAAGAACCCTTTTGCTCGATCTCTCCATCAGCTAGTTCTATTTCAGAAATGATTACTTTTAGAGGAATATGTTTTGCTATAGGCTTCTCCTAAATATCAGATTCATTATCTTCATGTTCTTGATTATCTTTGTCACCTTCATGGAAGATAAATCGGCCAGATATCAGTTGTAGTTCATTATATTCAATGGGATTTATTTCATAATCTAAACTTTCAAGAATTTGTAAATATTGAACAAGTCTATTGTTCAGATTAGGATCCAGATGAGCGGGAAATTTTGGGCATATTGGGGGTTGGGTGATCGAGGTTAATTGAAATGGAGCTTGCCACATTGATTTTTGTATAGATGAATTTGTCCATTAAGAAGGATAGAAGTTATTGGTTGAATTTTTCCATGAAGGAGTAGAATATTATTGATATGGCCATACATGCCTAGTAAATGGTTGATTTGGATAAGGGGGTACGGAATAAGGATGGGATTGCCAAGTGGAACTAAAATATGGTTTCCCTTTCCATGTAGACCCCGGATCTTGCTGTTGAACATACTGTCTAGAATAAAATAGAGATGGATCATACATCATACTTGAAGGATGGACCTACCATTGTCATGGATGTGTCATAAGATATGTTGGTTTTGGGTCTTCCTCAACTTCTTTGAACACGACCTTTAATCCTGGGAGTGATGGACATCAATCTGTCAAATGATATTTGATGCACCTAAATCTTGTTTTGACCATATCCAGTGGAAATTCCATTTAGTTGTGTTTATTTTGACATTGAGGATAAAATATGGCAAAATCTCGCTCTTCCTCAAATTTATTTTTCTTCACCTATAAGAAATACAGTTGTGTAGTTAATGTGCCTAAAATATCAGTTTTAAAATATTCTAAAAGATGACGAATTTTTTCTCGAGTTACAGTTCGACTTGGGGTTTTGTTGGTTCTAGTAAGAGAATCATGAATTCCATATATGGTCTCATGACATCTGCGACATCTGAATGGGACATGTTCACAGTCCACCGCGTGCACCCATTCTTCATCATAAACTTCTAGAATGACTTCATCCAAAAGTGCTCCTGATAGGTCCATCTCTACGCATATATGGGCAAAGGAGGTGTATTTTCCTCGCAGAGTTGCATCTGATATTTTTATAAAATGACCTAATTTATTGCCTATGGCTTTTAAGGATTCTGGCAACCAATAATCTAAAGGTAGGGAGTAGATTCTTATCCATACTGGTACTGAAGAGAATGTCTCTCGTTTCGGGACAAAATTCATCACCCAAGGTCGCATGTAGAGGCCTGCAGCAGCATAAAAATACGGTCCTCCTTCGAACACTCTGTCTTTGTCCTCTAGGTTTGTGAAGACCACTGTGAAGAAACCCTTGGACCCAAGATGAAGGTTTATTTCCCCCTTTGGCTTCCAGTGGTTTTTTATCCAGGCATGCAGAGCCTTCTCTGTTGGCCATATCCCCATAAATTGCATATTACCGCATACGCCGCCATGTGATCCCTGTGCGCCTATAGTGCTGGATCACTTAAAACAACCCGGGGTGTAATGGTTGACCTAGGTTTACACAGTCCTGTCATATTCTTGCGCTCAGTACTCTGGCTGCCTTCTCCTACTCTCTTGTCTCTTCTGACCTTCTCATGATTTTCTTCTTGTTCATGAGCTCTGCTGTTTTTTGTTTTTCCTGTGTTGATATCCCCAGTTTCAGCCTCCATTGGCTTCTTGAAGCGGTTTGACACAACTTCCCTGCTGCTATTCGTAACTGCTTGACTGTAGGAGGGAGTGGAACTCCCCCCTCCTCGCCCCTCCATGGTAACCAGCACTGCTACCCGTTGCAAACCCTCGTTCAACTCGTTCCCTCGCTCCCTATATATATATATATATATATATATATATATATTTAAATTTAAATTTAGTAATTTTTTTGTTTTAAAATACCAATAGCCTAGCACCTCATTTAGACATTCCAACTTAAACACACTATTGTTAAAAAAATATAATATATTATTGTTGTTAAAAAAATATAATATATTATTACTATTGTCAAAAAAAACAATTATAATAATTAAATATAGAGAAAAAATAATTTGAAAAATATATTGATAAATTAATTGTACATTCTAATTTTGATTTTGATTGTGATGGTTAATAATTATATTTTTTCCCATTACTTTAAAACAATTAAATTTCACAAAATTTTTGAGCGGCAAAGCGTATTCATCAAAGTTGAAATCTTTTTCATGTACCACAATAAATAAATTAAAATTAAAATTCTATATATATATATGAATTAAAGTTCTAAAAAAAATTAATAATAATTATACAAAACATTTAAATAATATCAATTCATAAAACAATTTTCACATGATAAAATTGAAATAATATTAATTCATAAAACAATTTTCACATGAAAAAATTGGACTGTTTCAGCTCATATTAGATCAGTAATTTAAAACAGATCTATGCTAATGTCTAAAAAAATAACATGGACACCACTAAAAACATGATCCATTTACATCAACATAAATTATACTTTGATGGTATGAAATCAAAGGCTACACACAAGTTCAGATTCAGATAAGTCAACTTCTAATCTCAAACCTTTGGAAAGACAATAATATCACATCTTTAGAAAGACAAGATAGGAAGGAGTTCCCCATTGATGCTTGCCACATGCTGTAAAGAATTTGATTTTAAATTTACTTATATTGAAATATCCTCTGGAGTAATATTCGAAAAGAGTATTATAAGGAGCGCGAGGACGTGTTCCACGTGCTTCACTTTTCCATGAACAATGTATATAATATGGACCACTATTTTCTTAGAGAAACCTTTGAAGGAGCGCGAGGAGGTGTTCCACTTTCTTCACTTTTCCATGAACACTTTATATAATATGGACCATCATTTCGTTAGGGAAACGTTTGCCTAGGTAGATAGGGAGGAAATTTAACATTATCTTAACTTATCAATCAAAAGAATTGCGGCCCAATATTTGCCGGGGGGCTGGGGGGAAATACCTTTTGCTATTTTGGGGGCGGGGAATGGGGCAGATACCTTTTGCTAAAAACATATGGATGGAAATATAATATTATTTAAAATTATCAATTAAAATTATTTATTTATTTTCTAGAAATTTTGGATGAACATATAATTCTATTTTAAATCATCAATTAAAACAAAAATTTCTATATTCAAGCCTCTGTGATCCATAATGAATTAAACAATCTCTGTATTCAAGCTTCTGTGATTCATAATAAATTAAACATGAGAGAATTTTTAAAAACTAGTCATTTAATATAGCTGTTACTTATTAATATTTTTAATAAATTAATGAAATAATATCATTATTTAAATATTTTTTCAAAAAATAACTGTTACATATTAATATTTTAATAAATTAATAAACTAATATCATTATTTAAATATTATTTTTTAAAAACTAGCTATTTAATATAGCTGTTACCTATTAATATTTTTAATAAATTAATAACATAATATCATTATTCAAATACTTTTTCAAAAACTAACGTGTTTAATATAGCTATTACTTAATAATATTTATTTTTAATATATTAATAAATTAATATTATAATTTAGTTTATACCATAAAAGTGTTGATGTTATAAATGTCTGCATTAAAAACTTGTCATTTCAATATTTGCTCCAACAAATTTTTAAAAAGTACTTAAATTTTAATAGTTTGTGATGTTTCCGAAGATAGGCTGTATGAGATAACTTGAAACATCCAACTTATTTTGAATATAACTCCAGAAATATCAGAAGCAACGTAACAAACTGTGAAGACCTTTATTCTTAAATTTTCCTCGTAGATAGAACACCAAAACGAATAACCTTAACCGCAATTAGAAAGGAATCTTAAATTAAATCATATTCATCCGAATTTTAACTTTAATAAGAAGTTGTAATTGAATTCTCATCGGTCAAAGTTACCTCTTACTGAAGTTATTTTCTAATAGATTTCTCCTTGAGATATTATCCTTTAATTATAATTTTTATGGGATCTGTTCGCGGTCCTCCAGCAAAAAGTTGCGTATAGCTCTATCGGCTCATTCCTCTTCGCATTGCAACGACTGTTGTGTACATAATTTCTATAAATAATCTAGTTCATGGATTGTCTTCTTTTATATTTATATATATATATAAAATCTTTCTGTAAAAACGAATTTTCTTTGCTTTTGGTTTTTTGATATAATTTGTAGTGGCAAATAAGTCAATAGATTTATTTTTCAGAAAGGAGAGTAGTAGATTTTCAATTTTTTTATTTAAATATTGTTTGTATATGTAAAAATATAATAAAATAATTTTTTATCCATATTATTTATTAAATATTTTATATAGAGAACATTGCAGTTATTTTTATTAATAATTATTTTTTCAAAATAGTTGTATTTTTGTTGGTACAGTTGTTTTTCTTACTATATTGAATTTAGCTATTTTTAGTTTATTTGACTTATATCATGATAGATCTATCTTAAATGCAGATTTAATATGAGTGGAGAGATCAAATTTCTTCACGTGGGAACTTCTTTAGGGTACAAAATATGATAATTGTATATTTGAATACTATAGAAAATATAGAATGAAAATTGCTATCATAAAAATTAATTTTTTTCATGATAGGTAATTTTTTAAAATGATATCTAATCGATAAATACTTGACAATAAAATATTTTACATAGCATGTTCTAGAAGACATTTTATTAGCAAATTAAAATGGTTTTTTATTATTAATATATTTTCAATTTTATGTCAATATTAATTTGTATTAAAATATTTTATAGATAATCTACATTGGATATTTTTTAAAACACAACATTAAAATATTTTATTTTAACAATTTTTGTTCTATATATATAGATATATATGAAGTTAATATGGAAATAATTTATTTAATCCAAATAGTCAAATACTTTATTTAAATCTCCTGGAGAAATAATTTTAAAAAGTATGAGATTTAAACATCTTCTTCACATAATTATTTTTACTTTTAATTACTTCATATTCATTTTTTTTTATAGCTCATATTATTTTTCTATTTAAAGACAGACTTTACTCCATATTTATTTTTTTATTATAAATGATATTATATTTTTATTTAAAACACTTAGAAGCACGCAAACTTCCACATCTTTATACTAAATTATAAAATAAACCTCTGGGCTTAATAAATGTGATAATAACTAATTATATTGATATAAAAAAAATAGTATAAAAGCTTAGATATGAAAAGTAGAGATACATGCAAATAAAAGACTATTTGAATTAGATGAAAAGTTTCCGATTGAAATGTAAAGATACATTTAATTATCAAGATTTAACAAGCTTCACTTGCCAATAAATCCTCTGCAGTGCAGAGCTGACATGATGGACGGACCGAAGTCATGCATCCGGGCAATCAAATCGGAGGGATATTGTTAGTCAGTGCAAAACAATGGACACTATCTCCAACCGTCGCTCCACAGAAGCACCACACATCGTGCTCAACTTGGAACTCTAGCTTGCAGCGACCGATACCTATTGGCATGACCAGCCATGAGTTGGGTGGCTGTGCTACTGTATTCCTGTTAGAGATTTACTTTGAGATTCACCTTTTTGATGGACATTTTCCTTGCACTGTCGCAATTTGGACTGTATTAGGGCAGAGTCATATCATCCTTGGCAAGTTGGCAGTATAGGCATTCCTTGCTAACAGGAGCAAAAGAGATCTGGGCACGTGAGATGCTCTCTGTAACCATTACTTTAGATTCAGATCAAATCAATCTACATGTAAATCCAAAAGCGTAATGGAGGGAAAATCTTTGAAATTTCGTTATAATAAGTGATTCCTCAATGCAACTTGCCGTAAACCGTTTGATTATGAATTTACTTTTGTGAAATATGGTTTGGAGAGATATTCTAAAGAACTTTATATACAGGGGCAAGACTTGTTCCACTTTTTTCATAGTTTGCTGAAGAATGTACATAATAGGGGTCACCATTTTCGTTAAGAAAGCTGATTGATGGAAATATAATGCTATCTGAGATCATCAATCAAATTTTCCCTTTGCTTCGCATGTTACCACCGAAATATCTAGATAGAAATATAATATTATTTTAAATCCTCGATCAATTTTTTTTTTTTCCCGCACATCACCTTTTTAAAAGTTATATTAGTATAGCCTTTACATGGTCCTACATAATTAAATTCCCTTTCACGAACAGATATCGTTGTTTCTTTGAACTTATATAATATTATAGTAACCCGAACAGATTTTTCTGTTGGGTTATGTTATATGATATTATAATTACGCATAGCCATAACGCTGTGGAACAACCCACAATTATTACTGTAAAATATTTGGAAAGTACGTTCTTTTCATGGTATAGACGTGACTGTTGTCAAATTTCAATGTCTTATTGATATCAGCGTTCGAGTCTGAAGACATTAGCTTTTCTGCATTTATCTCTTGTTTGAACTTTGTGTGGTTGTAAGTTGTGCGTTCCAATGTCCAGGTATTTATTTATTTATTCTCCGAAATTTGTGGATTTTTTAAGAGAAGAACGGTGCTTAATTTCTGACTTAAAATTAATTGTCATATATTATCGTTCGACGCTACTACAATTCTTCTCTCAACTGTATACACGGTCGTAACGACGTGGACGGTCCAGTAGAAATGCTGTCCATTATCTGTAGAAAACCAAAGCGAATAAGGTTAACAGCAATGAGTAGGCAACCAAACTGAATCACACCCATCCAAATTTTCACTTTGGTGAAAGGATATAATTTAAATCACCTCATTCCAAATTTCCTGATTTTTTTTTAATTGATTTATCTTCAAGTATTTTGTTTCTTATGAGATCTGTTTGCGGTATCGCAGCACAATTTTGGCTTTAGCTCTACTCTCCAGAGTGGTCTCTCGATTCCAAGACTATCAAGGTCAGGGATAATCAATTTCTATAAATAACATAGCTGAGGAATACATCAGCATATTCTGGGTTGTACATGTATTATTTCATTTCGACAATATTTTCATACCGCTTAGAACCAGCGACATAATCTTTCTGCTTTTTCGGCTTCTCAGTACACGGTTAACTCTCTACTATATCTTCCTGTTAGTGATTTACTTGAGATTCACTGGGGAATATTTATGTATTCGCTGGCAATGTATTCGGACAGAATCGCATCATCCTTGGCAGTCCGGGCAACCCCTCCTTTTCAAAAAAGGGTTTTATTCATTTAACTTGGCTTTTCTTTGAAAAGAGGGATATCTGCGTGCGTATGTGACACTATTATGTCAAGCGTATTTTAAAGACATTTTTTTAATACAAAATATATATTTTTTTTTTAAGGTCACTTTTTAATTTAGTTATTTTATATCAATTGAATTATTTTAAAAATAAAATTTAAGACAAAATTAGTTTGAGACAAAAATATTTGAAAACAAAATTTTATATTTAAGACAAAAACAATTTGAGACAAAAATATTTTAAAACAAAATTTTATATTTAAGATAAAAAAAATGAGACAAAAATATTTTAAGACAAAACAAGTTTAAGACAAAAATATTTTAAAACAAGAATTTATATTTAAGACAAAAACAATTTGAGAAAAAAATATTTTAAAACAAAACTTTATTTATAAGACAAAAGGAGTTTAAGACATAATTATTGTAAGACAAAACTTTATATTTAAGACAATGACCACTTAAGATGAAAATTATTTAAAACAATTAACAATTAAGACACAAACATATCAATTTAAAACAATATTATCTAACAACTACAAAATTGACTCTCCATCTTGCAGGCTATTACTGTCTTGCACCTATACCGAGCTTATTTTTTTACTTACCATTCATGCCATCTTATATAAAGACAACGATTTGTTGGGCTCTTCATTTTGTGGGGGTACCCGACTCTGAAGGATGCGACAACTTTTCCTCGCAAGATTTCTTGGACATCAATTCCACGTTTGTCCCTTTGATATTTGTTCATACTATTAGAGACAATTTGTTTGTTGTTGCATTCAACTCGTGAGTCACTTTGGTGCTTACTATTTCAAAGTAGTTGATTAACTAACTAAACTGTGGACTCCTCCTAGTTATGTGATTAAACCTCGAGTTTAAATTTCCCTTAATACGCATCCCCTTAGACTTTGGATCTATCTCAAGGTAATTAGTTGTAAGAAAGATTTCCATGTGGCTAGCTTACAATTGGGTGGATATTTGAAGTCCTTCCTTCATCTTTCAGCCATCATTAAACACACAGATCAATAAATGTACATTGCTTATGTGTATTGCCTTATGGAGTGTGATGAATCTTGTTACATTGTGGATGGTGCAATATCTTGCATGTTTGTAAATGTAAATTAATGTCTGGGTTTTGACGCTCATTGTGTCTTTGTGATTATAATGGTGTCATGTGCACACATTTTTAAAGTGTGTCTAGAATATGCTATTCATTATTATGTGCATGGTGAATGTTATGTGTTCATATTCGATCAGTTGATTTTCCAAATTTATGGGTATACTTAGTTTAACCAATCCCTATGCTAGTTATTTTGCCAAAACTAGGAATTTAAGTATTAGGAATTCAGCGATGAGTCTCCTTAAAACTACAGGAGGGTGGGCGCACAATAGTTGTAGTTCTACTTTATGAACCTAGCATAGGTTTCTTTTTAGTCCATATACACTATGTTTTCAAGGTCAAGAGGAAGTGGGAGAACATGACTTTGTTGACATGTTAGTAGGTCCAACACCTAGTGGGCACTAGGGAAACCACACCCTAGTGCAACCATGTTGTGTGTATAGACACCAACCATAATCCATTGACCCCAGTGGTCAAATCTGAAGTATGGGTAGGGTTTATACACTTGGCCAAATTGTTATTTTATTTTGGGTGAGAATCCTAAAGGTCAAGAGTGTGGTCTAGGTAGAATTGAGAGTGTTGGGAACATTTTTAGCTTCCCATCGCTGAGATATTTGAACCCTACAACACCCTAAGACTATAAAAATTAATATAAATTTGCTACTACTGATGCATTTGAGTTAAAACAAGAGATTAAAAATTTCCTCCACTATTTTATGAAATTGAAATCACAATATAGAAACACATGCAATCACATGCAACCATATATATATATATATTATATATATATATATATATATAGGGAAACCCAACAGGGAAAAACCCTTTCACTTCTTTTCATTAATCATATGAGAATGAGAAACTATTACAATGTCTTGCTTCAATCCTAAAGCACACCCTTCAATGTAAATATGTTCTCCTATTGATTGTCCTGCTATGGCCAACACTTAGTCAATTCAAGGCCCCATATTTCTCCTATTTACTTGCACGTTTCCTGAGGAAATTAACTCCTAAATAATAGGGGAATTCACTATTCCTTTGTGAAAATCCCAAGTAATTGATCATCTGCCTCAATGCCCAGCATGTACACTCAACTAGTATATAATTAGTAATTACAATGTGCCTTTTCCTTCACTTTAGTTTTCCAATTCAAATTCCATACATGTCCGGGTTATTTTTAATTGATTGACTAGTTTAACCGAGAGATCATTGAGTTAACAACAATTCTACTACTCAACTAGTTGCTTAAGCTCAGTTAACTAAGTCAAACTGAATTAGATTGCTAAATTTTAGCAACACTACATGCATAACTCTACTTCTAGCTTATAACTAGTATTTACTAAGTAAACAAGTAGAAAGGCCATGTCACACAAGTTAAATTCCTTCCAAGTCATCTTGTTGATTTGCAAAATCGAAATACTAAATTTGACTAAGGAACAAGTCAAATTTAGCCTTTCTTGCTACATTTTCTAACACTCCCTCTTAGCAAGAAAGGGATTTTGAACCACCCATATCCTGCACCTGTGGAATTTGAATTTGCCTCTTGACAATGCCTTTTTCAATATATATGCATCCTGATTCTATGTTGGAATGTACTCTAACATCATAATTCTCCTCCGCACACAATTTTGCAAGTGATGGTACCTGATATCAATGTGCTTGGACCTGTAATGAAATACTAGATTTGCAAAGAGTTTGATACAACTCTAATTATCACAATAAATCATTGTCAAATCCATTTGTTGATTGAAAAGACCCACAAGTATTTTCCTCATCCATATGGCCTCACATGCTTCTTGACTTGTAGCCATGTATTCAACCTTTATTGAGTTGAGTGCCACATACCTTTATTTCCTACTATACCAGGAAATAGTTGCAGACCCAACACTAAAGATAACACCTGAAGTACTTTTCTTGTTTGATGGACTCCCTGCCCAATCTGCATCAGTGAAGCCTTGGAGCTTCACTCCCTTTGTCCTCTTCTACCATACCCATTCTTAGTTGTGCCTCTCAGGTACCTCAACACATGATTTGTCGCCTTCCGATAAAGCTTGGTGGGCTTAACCATGGCTTGAATCAAATAATTAGTTGCATAACATATGTCAGGCCTTTTTTTCACCAGATACATCAAGGATCCCACAAGATATTTGTAGATGGTAGCATCTATGCCTCTCCTAAATAAGCACTCTCCTTCCTCCAATTTGTAGCTAGAGGTGTGTCCATAGGCTTGTAGTTCTCCATGTAAAATCTCTAAAGTATTCAAAGGTGTACTTTCCGTGACTCACAAACATATCACCATCACCCTGCCATACTTCCAGCCCAAGGAAGTAATGTATCAATCTCATGTCCTTCATCTCTGAATCACTACTCATCTCCTCTAAGTATTAAGTCATCAACATACACTACCAAGATACGCAACTTCACATATACCACAATGTGATAGAGGTTGGCATCTGGTTCACTTTTGGTGAATCCCAATCAACTAATATATGTATAAATTTGAGTGTACCATGCTCAAGGTGCTTACTTGACACCATATAGGGCTCTTTTGAGTCTACACACGTCTCCCAGTCATATGTCTCAAATCCCTTTGGCTGCTTTATGTAAATTTATTCCTCAACAAAAACATCAAGAAAGGTGGTATTCACATCCATCTAGTGGATATTCCACCCCATCTGTGTAGCTAATGCTATAATTGTTATGATCGAGGAATATCTTTCCACAAGTGCAAATGTTTCCTCATAGTCCACTCCCTCTACCTAAGAGAAGCCTTTGGCCACAAATCTAGCCTTATACTTCTCAATGCTCCCATCAGTTTCATGCTTCACTTAATACTGACTTCTTCCCTTCTCTCGACACCACCTCCCATACATTGTTCTTCATGATGGAGTCATACTCCTCCACCATGGCATTAACCGGCACTGATGGAGAAATTTCTTCCTCAAACGAAGAAGGCTTTGATTCAATGAGCTCTATAATGAGAGACATATACCGAGTGTACTTATCTCGTGACCTCATCTTCCTTTGCTAAGATGAAGGAGTTCCCACATGCTCTCATGCATCTTGTACCAATTTGTCAACTTCTTTGGTTCTCTTCCTCCCCTCTACGAAAGATTATGGTTGAGTGGGTGCCTCCACTCGACCTCTTGTTTACTCCTCTGCATGTGTCTACTCCAAAACCTCCTAAAGCTCTACATGAAGCTCCTCCTTAGGAACTATAAGCTCCTCCTATGATGAATACTCAACTCTCACTCTAGAGAGCATCTCATAGCCTTCTCCTCATCAAATTTGACATCTCTCCTCATTACTATCACCCTCGGTGACGAAAAATACACCCTATAGTTATGTGGTGTCTCTATGTATCCTACAAAGACTCCCATCTCAGTTGCAGGCTCAATTTTCTTCCTGCTATCCTTGGAGACATGCAATACATAGTAGCTCCAAAAATTCCAAAATGAGATACAGTTGGCTTCCTCCCATAGAAAGCTTTGGGTGTGATCATGCCAAGTATTCTATGAGGACTCTGGTTCTACAAATAGACTACGTTGTTGCATGCTTATGCCCATAGGTGTAATGGTAGCCCCTAATCATGCAACATGGCTCTTGCTACTCCCACTATTATTTTGTTCTTTCTTTCAACTACCCCATTTTGTTGTAGGTTATGGGGTGTTATCAGTTCTCTTCTAAGACCATCTTTGGCACAAAAGTACTTAAAGGTGCTAGATACATATTTTCCTCCATTATCACTTCTTAGGGCTTTCAATTTCTGACCAGTATCCTTTTAAACCAATGCTTTGAATTCAACAAATTTTGAGAAAACTTCATCTTTCTTTCGCATGAAGAAGATGCAATATTTTCTTGAAAAGTCATCAACAAAAATAACATAATGCTTGTGTTTTGTTGTAGAGGTTGTAGAAAATGGTCCACATACATTAGAGTGGACTCACTCCAATATTACTCTAGCTATGTTATCTTGGACCTGGAAGGTGGATTTGACACATTTCCCCAATGTGAATCCCTTGCAGACATCATGTTGGTGAAGGGTGCATTTCGGGAGATCGGTGGTAATTTGCTGCATGATTTTTAAGGCCCCATGGTGTAAGTATCCCATGTGTATGTGCCAGATTTCTCCAACATCCCAACACTACACTTCTCCTACCTTACTACTTAGTGTAACGCAAGCTTCCACCTCAAGTTTGTATAGGTTATTCACAAAAACTCCAATTTGTTTCACTTGCTGTTGGGCATGGAATCCCCCCAAAGGCATGTGTTGGGGCTTAAAGCCCAAGTTTTGAGCAAGTATTTTGTGAAAGCTCTGCGAATTACGGGCGTGGAGTGCGAAGTATGATAGAGTCACAAGGTTTTCCGCCCTAGTTTTTATAATGTAATGTCGGCTAGATAGACCTACCCATGGTCCGTGGACCATGGGATTGTATAAATAGAGTGAGGCTCTAACTGTAAAAGATAACGGGGGAACAAAAATGAGAAGTCTAGGTGATTAAGTCAAAGTGTAAAGTGTATCTCTGGGTCGTAGAGTAGGAGAAGGCTCTACAGCTGAGTGCGCAGAGGCCTAGTAGTCCGCAGCTGAGTGTGTGAACCCCTGTAGCTGAGTGCGTAGGGCAGGTCGAGTCTGTAACCATTGAAGAATCAATAAAGAGAAGTTTTGATATAATTATGTGTATCTTTTCCTGAGTTAATGCATGATTGGATATAATTTGCAAATATATTGTTTATTTACTATGCGAACTTGTATGAATGTTTTGTATTGTTAGTTGTAACTTAAGACATTTAAGTAGGCAAAGGTTCTTAAATAATACTGGAAGATAAATAAGAGCTTAGGTAATAGTGCAGAGCGTGGCACAGCCCCTAGTTAGGGCTACACGAAGGCAAGGTATTAGGCCGCGAGGAATGGAAGGTGCATGAAGCCACCTGCACGCAGGGACAAACAAAGTACTGGCCGAACTCATCAGACATCTCCAAGGTGTAGAAAACCACTTCTAGCACCCTTGCATACTACTTCAGGTGAGACCTTAGTTCGCGCTCTGCAGACTACTGCTAAAAGGGCGAGTAGTACAGGGATTTGTTTGGCTTATTAACTTTGAACCTGGGTTAGGCCCCAACAAGCCAACAAATGGACCTGTTGCCAGGACCGGGATCTACATAGAGATTTCTGATGTCTTATCACTAGAATCCGAGAAAGAAAGGAATTGAAAATTGGTTTGATAGAAATATTCACAGGTTCGCGGCGCATGAAAACAGGAATCCACGACTGTAAAAGGAAGAGTCATTAGATTGCTACTTGTATACGGAGATCCATGAAATTTTCTTTGCATCCTTCCCCAGTGAGTTGTACGAGTGGACTGCGAAGCTATCAGATAGCCAAGGAAGGTGTAAAATCGAAAAACCTATTGTGTGGACTCAAGAATTGGTGCGCAGACTAGAAGCATTGGAATATCTTATCACACATGTTGTCAACCACTGGCTTGATCGAATAATAGGAGGGTTCATCACTGAATTCATGGTAGATACTTCAGTCATCTATAGCGAGGCATATTGACACTTCCTCAAAGGACCACAAGGTAAGTACGTTAAGTCTTTGAACACTTGGATTAAAACACTATTGTGTGAAAAGCAGGTTATGCGAATAAATTAATGTTTGGGGCTATGCAAAGTGGGAGAATCTACAGAAAAGAAGGTAGCAAAGAATCAGGGACTAGCCCCTTGATTTCACCTCCATGAGGAGGTGAATAAGAGCTCGCGAAGGTTTCACCAAGAAGTGCGATCAATCTGATAAGGCAGAGGATTCCACGCATACCACCACTAGTTTCACCATCTTCACCCCTGACTTCACCCATACCACCTCTGCGACCACTGTGAAATAGTATGGCCAGCGCGATAAAGCTACCAGTGTTCAAAGGAGTAGGGAATGAAGATCTATACCAATTTTGATTCGTTGTAAAAGCTATATGGGAAGAACAGGGTGTCACAGATGACAATATAAAGAAGGCAATGTTGGTCAGTGCTCTGTAGGATCATGCACTGACTTGGTACATTAAGCATTCTAATGACAATCTGAAGGCGAGGATAGCTAATATCCAAACTGTGTTGAAAAAAGAATTTAGCAAACCAAAATCACAGGCACAGTCGATAATTAGATTCAACGAAATCACAATGCTACCAGGCGAAACCCCGTGGCAGTTGGATCAAATACTGAAGTACACAATCCATGAAGCAAACATGACCTTAACAAATGGGTAGCACTGCGAAAGGTTTGTAGCATCATTAACGTCGCATCTACGGAACGTGCTGGCACAACAAAGGCTAACCACTTAGGCTGAGGCTTTGGAGGTCGCAATGAGATTGCACGAGACTCCGATACAAGATCCTAACCTGGGAGTTCATCAGATTCACATGCAGCTGAAAAATTTGTGCCTGGAGATGCAGTGTTTGAAACAAGAAAGAAGAACTCGCCCAAAGATGCGCGATGAGGTTTGGTGCATAAAATGCAAGGGCCAGGGGCACGACAAGGACCACTGCCCAGTGTTCTCGAATTACCTCATGGGAGGAGGACCAATGCCATTGAGACCGAACGCACAAGTAGGACCGAACGTGATGCCTGCTTTATGGCGCGCTATTTGTCAGATAGGAGGAAAGAATGATACATATAATTGCCATCTATTACAGAAGTATACGCAGAATTCACAGAATTTTTTTTGTAACTTCTGTAGATCAGTAGGCCATGACGAGTGCACCTATAGAAGTTATGAGCTGATGATGGATTGGACTCCTACCTACAGAGTTTAGGCTAAAACATGGTCCCTTGACCAGAACGTAGGGATGGCGCCAATCAGATTTCAGGGGCGCAGATGAGGTCGAGGTGGAATGGGACTAGGAAGAGGTCGTAGACAGATGATATATTACAATTGCGGAGGGCCTGGACATTATGCCCGTGATTGTAAAAATCCAACGCGACCATCACGCTTGTATTGTATATTGTTTGATCATGAGACAGAGGACTATCGAACACTGATAGCGGGGTTGCCTGATAAAGGATCACTCCAACCTCCCCCGACTCTGAACATCCAAATGATGAGGTCTGAGCCACGTGAGGAAGACCGTAATGTAAATATCATGCTCCGGAGTGGTATTACGATACGGGATGACCAACGCAAGTAGCCTAAAGAAAGTACATGTTCATAAGGCTCCAACAAAGGAACCAAAATTTTATTTGGAGTATGCTAAGGAGTCCTTCATGGAAGCTAAGAGGAGCTTCATTCATGCCTCCACTTCAGGAAGTAAAGACAGACTGGAGCCAGAAATGGACCCATCAATGCTCACTACGTTCTTGGAGACATGCATGAAGTTGCTACATGACAAAAAGGCTGTAAAGGGTCTACAAGAAATCATAACTAGATGTGTTGGGACTGCGCCAAGAGAACTGTGCGTAGTCCGGAAGCTCGAGAATCACACGACGCAAACGGGGAGGGAGATGAGATTGACCACGTAGATCAAGGAATATGATATGGATCAAGTGATTTTGGATCTAAGATCGGACGCGGATGTCCTTCCAAAGAAGACATAGGAACGCATGGGCAAGCCTGCATTGTAATGGTCTCCTATCCAACTGCAGATGGTGAACCAGCAAAATATCCTACCTATTGGGAGATTGCAAGGAATCACCATAGACATCGAAGGAGCAAGCACGCTATAGATTTCGAAGTGATAGATATTGTCGATGATAGCAATTCCTACCCCACACTATTGGGAATAGATTGGGCCACTAACATGAATGGAGTGATAAATATAAAGAAGTGCAAGATGATTTTGAGAAAAATTCACTGCGTGTAGTGGTACCAATGGACCCTGCAGAAGGATCGTGCTAGACAGAGCTATTGTGGGACTATGAAAACGACGATGATCTAGACTGCATATACAAGATAACTGTGTACAAGCAATACTGGTAAATCCAACTGCAAATGGCTTAGTTGCATTGGAGTGCGAAAGCTCTTGTACATCAGATTATGACAAAGAGATAGAAAGATGGCAAAACTGATTACATAAGGTAACCACGATCAACTGTAACATGATGACGAGATCACTGTGCTGTGTAACAACAGAGATAAGGGATATGCATACGTACGATGGGTTAGGTGAAGTGGAGGAGTTCTTGAACAAATTTGAAAGAGAAGTGCCAGAACAACAGCATTTCGACGCTCTGAAATGGGTACTGTGTGCTACGTCCTCACGATGGTGGGGTACGCACCAGAAGAGTTTAGAGGACTGGTGTGACTACCAAAGGATGATGCACATGTGATTTGGGAAGCCTCCGATGTGATTAACAGACAAAATTGATGGAAAAATCGGCCCACGCACCCACCTATCCAGGTGGATACAGCCATATGGTGTGAAACCTGTACGAATGCACATCATCCTCGCAATAGGGAACATGGTCGAAAAGCAAGTGCAGATAAGGAAAAGGCATAAACGACCCCTCCGACTAGGGCCACGAAGTACGAAAAGGCCAAGTGTGCAGAACAAGGTCCATAATGTGAAGTGTACCGACTGGGACCCGCATGTACCAATGGTTCTCTAGGATTATAGGACCGTATGCAAAATCCTGACCACACAGGCACCACCAAGGCTGGAGTATGAAGCAACCATAGTAAGCCCTATAGTGCTTGGAGAACTTAGACTGTGGATGATAGCACTGATAGATACGACAATTTGCGGAACCATGGAAGAAGAAATCCAACAAGGAAATCTTAGACTCCAAGAACTTGAAGAAGAAAGGATATGATTAAGGAAGAAAAGTGCTCTGCTAGATGCAGAAGTTAAGAAGCTAGAGGACGAGATAAAGGAAGATTTTCTCGAAAAAATACAGGGTGATAAGGCAGGATGCATATGATTGCGATGACAAGTTTAAGGCATATCACCATGAATTGATCAGTCTAATTCCTTGGCTTGGACCACACATTGCTAAGGAAGGTAGTGTGTTGTAGATGGTAGCGTGCACGATGCTGTCCATAACAATAAAAGGTGGGTACTCTTAGGAAACATGATGGATGATAAGATGAAACTCTCCACGGGTGGTGCAACCACCTAACTAGCTGAGGGAAGAATAGTCTTAGTGCTCCAGGCAGTTGAAAGGGAGTGTGGGACTATAAACTATTCTGCCTGGGAGCTGCGTGATGTTGGAGCTACGCGTAGAAGCAAAGAGTCGCAAGGTCCGCGACTGCACCTGTTGGGTAGCACTGCCACGTGGTTTGGCCAAAAAGTGACCATTGAAGTCACTATTCATGATGGGATGCTCGACTTGAGGCTAAATGGAGTGGGCGGCAGGCATTTAAGACACAATTTATGGGCAAGATTTGGGAAAATCTGCCGCCAAGGGAGTATTAATGTACTAATTTGGGGGGAATGGTCGAATTCAAATTCAAAAAGCACTATAAAATCCAAAGGACTACCCAGCAAACAACACTTTGTCATTTGCGAATTGAGCTATTGAGCAGATCCCTAATTGTTGTGTGCTGAGCATTGATTGAGCCCCTAAGTTCGCGGGTGTCAGATTTCTGGACAGATACGATGGCATCAGCTGAGGATGTTAAGGAGGTAACTTAATTGACCGCTGAAGAGACCACAGAGGCCTTGGCTATGGGGGATGCTCTAGAAGGTTCCAGGATTGTGGCAAAAATCTCAAAATCACCGTGCACACCAAGACCCAAGAAGGACAAACAAGCAATGGTTCCCATACGTGTGTCCCTACGGAACTCGCTGTGCATCAAGTTGTCGATGGAGGAGAAGGGGAAATTCGTCACATAGAGACTGATGACAAAGAAGAAGATCTAGAGGATCTTATCATTGCAGAGGACAAGGATGAAGGCATGGAGGAGGACATTCAGCCTGCACACCCCGCAACAAAATTTCCCGCCTATGCCCCCCCATGAAAAGGGAAGGCTAAAGTGCCCAAGGACCTGGATGAGACAAAGAGCTCACTCCAGACCCCGCTCCTCCCCAACAATATTATGTTTGAGGGCACACACCTAGGACGCATGGCAAGCCTGAAATTCGAAGATTAGGATTTCGCTGACCAAGAGAAGTTCCCTCAGCTTGAGACCAGGCACCTTATTAAGCCCATGCAGAACACCACGGAGGGGGTTACAGAACTAGAGCTGTGAAAGTGGTTGTGTAGAGTGGAAAAGGCGGGGGTACTAAATCTGCTCTGGGTGCCACATTTCCACTGCGCCCCAATAACCATTTTCATCATCAAGTAGCTGCTATGCCTGGTGCATGATGGGTGTTGGTGGCTAGAAGAGCCCATCCCCATCACAATAGATTTGATTCACCACATCTCCTATATTCCATGCAAAAGGGAGGAACCCACGGACATCTCGGAGCAGAAGGGTAGTGACTTGGCCATCGCAGAGGCCATGAAGAAAAAGTACAAGCTGGAAAAGAAGAGGGGATACGCCATCTCCAACATCAAGGAGAAAGTAGTATGCGTGGCAACCCAAATCATGGCAGGAAATGTTATGCGTAAGTGCCGTGCAGATGAAGTCACCGTGCCGATGGTAGCATTGGCTGAGCAGTGCAAAGAGGGGGTTTAGTTTAACTGGTCTAAGTTCCTCTGCAAGGAGTTTTTAGAAAATTACTGTGAAGCTCAGGAACAGGAAAAAATGTTCCACTATGCATGGCTTCTGCTATCCATAGTGTTCGTGGCAGGGGAATTACTCGAGGATAGTCAATTGCCCATAATTAACAGGGACCTACCAGAGGGCGTGAAGTACTCTTTGCTTTGGGCCACAAAGGATGCTAAGAGGATCCGTGACAGCAAAATATTCTGGGTGTTCATGGAAATGAACCTCATAATGGGGATCAACTGTAAGCCGTGGTTGTCACCCACTATTTATGATAGTCTGAAGAGTTTTGTAGAATTCATAGCAGAAATACATAACATTTATATCAAAGCGCGCAAGGACCCGACCAAACAGTGGATAAAGCTACCCTCGTAGCTACAGATGACGTCATTTTTAACATACTGGAGGCATGGACGCTAGAGTGGTGTGCCACAAACATCACGGAGATGAAGAAGTCGGCAACCTAAAGAAAGAAAGATGAGGCCAAGTTGCGCATCACATAGCTGGCCGAAAAGCGAAGGAAGGAGGCGTTGGTAGAAGAAGTATGGGTGGTGCAGGAAGTTGCACAAAAAGCAACTGAGCAAGAAAAGGTTGCAGTAGTAGTAGCAGCACAGGAGGCAATCACGAAGGCAAGCGAGGGCCAAACGACGCCTTCGTAGGGGCAGGAAGCGGAGGAAGTAGAGACAGAAGACGGAGTCATAGAGCCACAAACTGCATCAACGTAGTTGAAGCTACAACACCCAATAGAGAGGGTAGGGTCGTGTAAGAAGGTCAAGGCATTGAACTTGTGTATTGACCTAATCACCCTAACCGAGGGTGATCTGCATGACATTGGCAAGACGGTGTGCGATGTCACCAATGAGGCTCCCCAAGATTTCATGCAAGAGAACCAGATTGCATTGGGGGCCCTTAGAGCATAGTTGTAGGAATTACAGGCATTCCCTACTCAGGCTGGTATCCTTTCGACCAGGCCTGCAACTGGCTCAATAACAGCAGAGGAAATGTTGCACAGGGAGATGACGAATACCATAGTGTTGCCAGAAGGGGCACTAGTGACATCAAACGAGGTTGACAGGCCTATAGTTAGCATGTTGAAAGGTCTCAATCTCAATATGGTTGCACTCCTGTGAGAGAACTTATATGTTTTATGGGATGGTATACCTGCAGAACCATGCACTGGGGAGAGCCGTGCACTGCAAGTTCTCAGTGAGCACAAAATCAATATGGAACAAATGATCTTGCAACATGTTGAGGTGGTGTCGTAGAATCACCAGCTGGTACAAGTAATAGACGACACTTGCCAAAACGTCCCGGAGCTGTCCATCCCAGCAAACATACCAGAAGAGGCACAGATCCATAGGTTAGCAGCAGGGGTCCACGAGGAAACAGAAGAAATGACATCGTCGAGTTGCAATTGAAGGTGAAGCCGTCCACCCCCCCAGAAGTCAGAGAACAGTGCACTAGTGCTATCACAGCGGGACTGGATGAGATTGGCGGTGTAGTGCGAGACTGCACCAGTAAGTTGGAAGAATTGCTTGAGGTCCTCTCAAACTTGCAGGAGGACCCCAACATCAAGTGTTTAGAAGCAGAGGCATGAGAAATCCAATAGCAGTATGACAGCATCCGAGGAACTGCGCATATGGTGGTCCTCACTCATAGGCTCATGTAGATGCAATAGGCTAAAGTGCTGAAGGAGCAGGTGGACATGGCACGACACAAGGAAGCAGTCCTGAAGGTGTGCGTTCAAACTTGGAAAGATGAGACCTTCACCATCACAAAAGAAATTGAAAGAAAGCTCACACAAATGTAGGGTATGCATGCCTTGATGCAGAGAAGCACTCTCGACATAGAGGTTTTGCAACAATGTATGCAGCAGATCTAGCAAGCAGCGACTCAGTGCACTGCTAACCTTGCCACAGTTCAAGAACAGTTGGAGGGACTCCATGCAAAGATCTCCATACCGACAGAGTGACACAAGGGCGAGTCACGCTATTTGTGTTGGGGGCCTGTTCGGCATGGAATCCCCCCAAAGGCATGTGTTGGGGCTTAAAGCCGCGATTTTGAGCAAGTCTTTTGTAAAAGCTCCATGAATTACAGGAACGTAGTGCAAATTATGATAGAGTCACAAGGTTCTCTGCCCTAGTTTTTGTAATGTAATGTTGACTAAATATACCTACCCATGGTCCGCAGACCATGGGATTGTATAAATAGAGCGCTGCTCTAAGTGTAACAAGTAATAGGAGAAGAAGAATGAGAAGTCTAAGTGATCGGGTCGAAGTGTAAAGTGTATCTGTGGATCATATAGTAGGAGAAGGCTCTGCAGCTGAGCGCGCGGACCCCTACAGCTGAATGCGTAGGGCAGGTCGAGTCTATAACCATTGAAGAATCACTAAAGAGAAGTTTTGATATAATTATGTGTATCTTTTCCTAGGTTAATGCATGATTGGATATAATTTGCAAATATATTGTTTATTTATTGTGCGAACCTGTATGAATGTTTTGTATTGTTAAGTATAACTTAAGACATTTAAGTAGGAAAAGGTGCTTAAATAATACTGGAAGATAAATAAGAGCTCGGGTAATAGCACAAAGTGTGGCACATCCCCTAGTTATGGTTACGCGAAGGCAGGGTATCAGGCCACGAGGAACAGAAGGTGCGCAAAGCCAACTGCGTGCTGGGACAAACAAAGGACCAGTCAAACTCATTGGACATCTCTAGGGTGAAAAAACCTGGTTCTAGCACACTCCCATACTACTTCGTGTGATACCTTAGTTCGCACTCTGCAGACTGTTGTCGAAAGGGCCAGTGGTGCAGGGATTTGTTTGGCTAATTAACTCTGAACCTGGGTCAAGCCCCAACAAGCCAACACTTGCCTGGTAGCTACATCTCTCAGAAATGATTTCCCCTTAATGAAGAAAACATCATAGCCATGATCCTCCAATACAACTATAGAGATCAAGTTCTTCTTCATCCAAGTACATACAAGACATCTTTCAAATGAAGATGGGAGCGTGACTCCCTCTTAAATGTTACATAACCAATTCCTTTGGTATTGTACCACCCATCATCCCTAATTTTTATGTGCATATGGAGATCCTTCTCCTCTACGCTACTAAAGAATGTTTTACATCATGTCATATGGAAATAGGCACCCATTATAGTGTTTTCTATACATGCAATCAGGGTGAAGTCTAATTTGAATTTTGAGGCAAGTGCTTCACCTCCTGCTCCTCTTGAAGGCTTCTTGCTATACTTCTTGTGTGAAGACTTTGTTGCACAGTGCTCCGATTCATGGTAATGAAAATATTTTATCTTGCTCAAGTCCTTCTTCTTGCCATTCTTCTGGCTGGTATATGGTTTTCTTTGGCTTTATTTCCCTCTGCCTTCTTTCCCTATCCAACCAAGGGAAAATTCTCTTCCTCCTCAGCTTTGGATGTTACTCCATCTCTAGTGTTCCACTGAATTTCTTCCTCCACTAAATTAGATCGAAGTCTCTCCTGATTTGGTAATTTGTCCCTTCCATTTATAGAGTCCCAATAGTTGTGCTAGGATTTTAGAATGCCTAAGAGGGCTAATATCATTAGTTTTGGAGAGGGAATAATTTATCCAACTCCTCCAAGCTCATCTCGACATTGAGTGAACCTGGAGAGTAATGTGGAATGGTTTCTCCTTTCTGCAATCATATATTTCTGAGCTTGCCCCTCAATGTCAATCCTATTGGTGTGTTAGGATTCAAAGTAACTTTTCCTTCCCCTAATATTATTTTTTAACTTGAGGAGGTGGAGGATTTTGACGATGGCATATTATGTTCTTCTAAGCAATGTGAGTAGGCCTTTTACTTAGATGTTCTAGGTAAAAAAATTGTTCATATGTTGTTAGATACGATCCAAGAGGAAGGTCTGTAAAGTATAAATAATTGTGGTTGGATCAATATATTATTTTGCAACCATATTTTAGAGCGGAATATTTGGAGGAATCAACTTTATGTGTCATTTTTACTACTTCTCCCTCCTTGAAAATTTCCAGAGAAAAGCTTTAGGATCCATCTTGAGGCCTTAAATGACCACATTTTTTGGTCTCAACCTTATTATGGACCTCAATTCCATAATTCACATACCTGTTGATAGCGAAAAATTTCCCAACAATAGTTTGTGACTCTTTATGGTATGAGGTCCCAACTGGACCTCAGAAAATTTGGTATGAGAGGACCATTCAAATTTTGGCTCAGCTCCCATGCTTAGTTGTGTGTAAGTACTATGATATGTGTGTGATAATTACAATGATGAGTTCACCTATGGGGCTAGTAGCTATACTAAATGCAATAATTTAACCTATTTAAAGGGGGGAATTGATGAGAACATTTGAGTGAGTAGAAAATTACATATATCCACATTTAAGGATTGTTTATTATAAAATTGGAAGACATTTCACACTTAGCTTATCAAAACAAGACATATAATAGTCATTGACCAAAACAATAAGTACCAAATGTAGATGGCAACCAAATTGAAACCAAGTGGATGATACTTCCCAAGGATCAAATGTGTAGTTGTCAAATTTGTTAGCTATTAATTGAGGAGAATGTTAAGAGTATCTAGCCTATCCATTGGTTCTCTTAGTTTATTATCTACCTCTTTAAACGTGACAATTTCCTACTCAAGTATAAAGGATAACCCATATGTCTTTTGTTTCTTATTCTATTGTTATGACTGCTCTATCTATTCTCTCATTTGGACATTTTCAGTAACAAGTTGATGAACTAGTTGTTGCATTGAGTCCAATCGGTCCTCACTTTCGCTTAGGCAAGCTTGTTGTAGCTTATCCATAAATAAACTTATGCAATTAGTCTATACAACTTCATTTTCTTTCTTTTTCCATAGCATGATAATCTCCTTTGTCATTCGCTTCCACCTTATAGAAGTTTCTCTAGAGACAACATGAAATAGTTGTAATACCTAAATATCCAATAAATCTTTTGGACCATATGCTAGCTGAGTCGGTTTAAGTTATTGTGTTAAGGTAAAATACCCCTTCATTTTCATTGATTTATAAATTGTGTATTTTCTTATGTGTTCTTATGTTATCTTTTTAAAATATACATATTTCAAATTTTGCTCAATTTATGAGTTTAAAAACATAACAAATACATATCATCATACAATAAAAAAACATGGGAAGTACAATTTTTACTCAATTTGCATAGGATACAATGTATTACCTTTGGGTAACACATATCATATTGGGAAAAATATCCTTTGGATGTAGCACTTTATACGGGTAAGAAACACTCTCCTTTGAAAGGTATTTGTCATTGCATTAATTCAAATACATAATTTTTCAATATACTTGAAACAAAATATGATCTCTCATAAATGTTTCTTATATCCATAAGAAATAGATTAAGTTTAAATAGCAAATGAAGTCATAAATGAAGGAAAATGTGTAGTAATTAAAAATGGAAAACTATTGTTAGGGATAGAGACCATAATGATACTGATGATTTGGAATTTAGGACATTATCAACCCATTTTTAGAGTTGTCATGGATTTACGTGGCATAAAATTTGTTTACTAAGTTTTCTCTTTGTGGAGTAAATATTTTAGAAATTCTTTGAATCACAGTTCTAAGATATAGGCCTCACAGATGGAAGGGAATCCACCTCACTGGTAACCCCATTCTAGTTATCTACTAAGTTCGATATAACGATGATTCTTTACCATATCTTCCACCAAAAGTTCAACGAAGCCTCTTGAACCGTGACTTTATTCAATCCTTCACAACCATGCATGCAAATGCAACAACTACAGCTCAAACTTTCGTCATTGGATGTTAAAGAAAATGTTTTCATTGAATTGTTACAACAATTCTAAGGTCAATGTTTAGAAAATTTATAATTGTAAACATAGTTTCACCTCTGTCATCTGTACTTTGTGTAATAAAAAAAAATAGCTCCCTTCTTTACACCCGTCATTGTAAATTCCATTCCATTCTTCCTGAATGTAGTCACATTGAATTAAGTAGTCCATGTGAATCCTTTTCTTGGGCTCAAACTATATCAACATACAATGAATAAGATGGTTGTATTATTTGAAGAGGCCTTCATTACATTGGAAAAACAATAATCAAAACCATAACACCAAAAATGTCACAAGTTTGGTCTTGTAGAACATGACCTTAGACCTTTAGATATAATGAAATGTAGTTATAACATGTGAAAAACCTAATCAATTTAATTCTAGTACTTGTAATTCAAGTCCAGTACTTGTAATTTTTTAGATAGCACTTGCTATAACATAGTTTCAGATAACACTTGTTGCATGATATGTTTGGTTCAATGCAAAAAGTACACAAAGAAACAAGATTGAAATTAGTGAGGTCCATGATGCTGCTTTCCTTCCCATGACCTTCAAACCCACCTGATTGAATTTGTGACCCAACCAACTAGGAAAAACCTTTCTGACATCCTAGCCCTATGGAACCTCCACAAATTCCCTAACCCTCTGTGCCCAAGCCCTAATTGCCACCCATAATGTTTTCAAACCGTGTGCTAAAATCATCAAGTTCCTATCACCTCTCTTAGCCTCCTTAGAGAACCCTTAGTATCCAAACTCTTTCAACTTTATTCCTCTCCTCTCTCCCCAAAACTTCAACAAACCCAAATATGACAAAATGACCAGAGTTCCTTCTCGCCATCCTCTCCTTCCAAGACTTATTCCCTCTCCTTCCCCAAAATATTTATTCCCCATTAATGGTTCACCTACCCATTATTTAAGTCCCATAATTGACACTCTCTACATCCACCCCCCCGCCCCCCCACAAAAAAAAATAATAAGAATTAATACATGATAAATAATTAAACAATTTTAGTTATTTAATCAAAGTCAAAGAGTCATGAGAGGGCCAAAATTAATTTAATATTAAATTATTCATAAGGTTATACTTAAAAGCATAGTCAAGCTTAATCAATGTTAACACTAATCATAAGCTTAATCATTAATCAATCATCTAGCATAATAGACCATAGAATACTAGCATATCCATGTGAGTTATGGGTATGTAGATATCATACACATACCTTGTATTTATACCTCAATGCATTTTGTTTTTCCATTTAGTCCAATAGGTTCCTTTTTATAGAAACATATCAAGCACTAACATTTATTAATGACTTCTAAATATAAAAAGCTCCAAAGTGGAATGATATTTGTTTATATTGGAATTGTAGTCCACTAGTTTTACCTATTAGGATTTGTAAAGGAACTTCAATAAATTTAATATATCAATTCAAATTACACAAGTGACACCATATAAAGGAAAAAAATTAAATTAAGGTTGGTTATTATCATATTTGCATTTAAATTATACATTTTTTTTGGTTAAGTCGGGAGAAAGAAATCTACTTTCACTATGGAAAAGGGGCAAAGAATAAGTTTTTTTTTTTGCAAGAAAATTCCAAATACATTATCACATTAGTTTAGTGGTTGTCATTTATTAATATAAGTATTCAATTGAGGACTGATAATGGCATCCAAATGAGACCATGAAGTTAACAAACCTTGGACTTTGTGTGAGATCTCTACCTTATACCCTAATTTTCTTAGGAGTTTCTCCTATGATATGGTGAAGCATGTATCCCAACATAGACTAAATTAAATTAACACCCAAATTTACACTAGTATAGATATTATATCTTGTACCAAATGGAAGTAGTCCATTGTCATAGCCCTCCATATGAACATTCTCTTCAACAAATATCTTAGGCTTGAAGGTAAATGGGCTATTCCATATAGTTAGGTATTTTAAAATGACTTGCATATTAGATCCTTTAGATAGATTATGACAACCAATCATCAATATTTTATGTTTTTCTATGCAAAATCATTAGAGAAGTGGGTGAAGATGCAAAGGGCCTTTTTTCTGATATATTAATTAATTATAGATGATGAAAATCAATGGCACTCATTACTTTATCTAGTTTGTCCTGTGCTAAAAATATAAACATACCATTCCATAGGTGAAGATATTAATAAGATCACCTAGAGGAACTATTAATGAAGATGATCCCAAAAAATAAGCACAACACCCTTTGTCAAAAGTATCTTCATCCCAACATGATCTCTCACACTGCTATGTGATATTGCATATATTTATTTTATTGGTGCTTACAGATCTTATGTCACCCTAAACATAATACATCCTCCTAACAATATTTTCACTCCTTACATATAAATCTTAGTATTAAATATGCATTAACCTTTTCCATAATAGTAATAGATATATAAAATGTCACCATAAACATAACACATCCTCCTAACAATATTTTCACTCCTTGCATATAAATCTTAATATTAAATATGCACTAACCTTTGTCGTAATAGTAATGGATATAAAAAATGCAACAGGAAAAAATCTAATTCTTCTAAATAAGAACCAATTGTAACTTTAACACCCTTTACATATTTTGTACAATAAAAAATTATTTTGTTTATTTTTCAAATCACCTAAATGTATTTTCCTATAATTGATTAATAATTTGTGTGCATTATCTTAATATTAAATATGCATTAACCTTTTCCATAATAATAATGGATATAAAAAATACAATCTGAAAAAATCTAATTCTTCTAGATGAGAACCAATTATAACTCTAACACCCTTAATATATATTTCACCCTCTAACACCCTTTATATATTTTTCATGAACAAAAGTTGTTTTGTTTCCAAATCTTTTTCAATCACCTAAACATATTTTCTTATTCAATAATTTGTGCACTACATACAAGTTTCCCATACCCCATTGGATTTCCTATTCTTGCTACTAGCTCAATTGATTCGGCAGAGAGGAGCCCATAACTAAAGGGAAAAAATGGAGAGCAATGTGTAGATAGTAACTATTGCCCCTCCTCACCAAGACACTGCTAGTGGGGCTACAGGATTTACTCTCAACATCCATGGGGCGCAAAGTTTGGAAGGAGCCCATAACCAAAGGGAAAAAATGGAGAGCTGTGTGGAGATTTCCAGGAGCCACAGTAACTATTGATTCGGTAGGGAGGAGCCTATAACCAAAGGGAAAAAATGGAAAGTAGTGTGGAGATTTCCAGGAGCCATAGTAACTGTTTCCTCTCCTCACCACAACATTGCTAGTGGGGCCACGGGATTTACTCTCAGCATCCATGGGTTGTAGAGTTTGGAACAATAATTGTTGCCCCTCCTCACCACAACACTACTAGCGGGGCAACGGGATTTACACTCAACATCCATGGGGCGCAGAGTCTGGAAGGAACCCATAACCAAAGGGAGAAAATGGAGAGCAGTGTGGAGATTGCCAAGAGCCACAGTAACTATTAATTTGACAGAGAGGAGCACATAACTAAAGAGAAAAAATGGAGAGTAGTGTAGATATTTCTAGGAGCCACAGTAACTCTTGCCCCTCCTCACCATGACACTACTAGCGGGGCCACGAGATTTACTCTCAGCATCCATGGGGCGCAGAGTCTGGAATGAAGTGTTCACACAAAAATGCCAAAAGCTGAGGTCTCGTGCACTCCTTCTTTCTCTTGTTTTCTCTCCTCAAACACATCAAACACTTAATTTTTTTTAAATGTATGGATCAATTATAGGACCAAGATGTCTAGTTCGCCTCCAAATCCCATGAAAACCTAGTTAGGGAACCCTGACCAAACACAAGAATGTATTTGAAATCTAGGGTTTGTAGGGTTTGTGAATAAATGTACTATGTTGAAGGATGTTGCCACTTCCATACCCAATTTGCAGGATTTAGGTATTAAGGGCTTGACTAGGATTTGTAAAAGCTTAGCCCTATTTATAGTGGGAAAATCCTCAAATTTTCCTACTTGTTCTCCTTCTCAGACCTTGACTACACTTTGTAGTCTTGTACGCAACTCCTCAACACATAATCTCTTCAATACTTCCGAATTACCCTCTAACAGTAGCGATTTCCACCAGAAATTGGTCATGACCCTTTGTATTTTCTTCTCGAATTCTCAACAAAAGCACGTAATTCCACATTTATAACAAACGTCACCTTGTGAGAAGATAATGTAACATTGGGATTATCAGGAATGCACTAGTGACAAACACTCTGTTTATGTTGTAATAATTTGCAAGCTTCAATGGTGTTTTGGAACGCATGTAGGAAACACCATTCACTACATAACGTTGTTTTCCATCAATGATGGGGGCTTAGCTTGAGAGGATTATTGTTCAAGTAATGTTTATTTTCCTGTAGTGGAAAGATCCTTGTGTATTTGGATGAGCCGCACTCGTTGTCAAGCTCCATCTAGACAACATTTTCCATTCAAATTTTGAGAACTTGATTATATGGGATAGGTACAAATTACTAGATATTTTAAATTCAACTTTGTTTAGCTAAGATTCTTTGGGGGATTTTTCCTTCTTGAACCTAACCTGAACAATATAGTCTAAAACATGCTTTGGGAGACTTGAAGATGGATAGATGAGATGGAAAGCCACAATCCCAACTACTCAAACCAAAAAACCATTAACCATTCTTTGAAATTTATTTTTAATAGCTATCCCCAATTTCTATGATGATCTTTTATCTATATTTTCTAGTAATCGTATAACATTATCAATAATATATATATACATTCATCTATCTATTTATCTGTAAAATCTATAAGATTATCTCACACATGGATTATGATAAAACCAAAGTAATCAGGGCAAGAACCAAACGTAATGGTTTTGGCCTGGTTCATAGACCAATCAATCTCGGTCAAGTTGGACCCCCTAGAATTTCTCTAAAAACCTGCTTCTCAGAATTGTTGTAGAGGAAAATGCCAGTATTAAAAATAACAGGACTTTTGAGACAAGTAGATGCAACAATATAATAGTCCTGAGGTGGTTGATCCGCAGTGACCAGAACAAAGTATGACTAGCCAACATGAATGTCAAGAGAATCATAGACATTTTGAATGGTGTGACATCCTTCTACCTCCACAAGCTTCAATTTTTGACCCTGAATCCTAAATTTCAAAGATGATGACAATCCCACATTTGAAATTTGGAGGCTGTATGTTTTCCCTGTAGATTAACAGATGGGTCATTTTAGATACATCTCAAGAGAAGAAGCAATGGATTCAACATCCATCAGATAAAATCAAAATAAATTGGATCTTGTGAATCATTGAAAGGTTAGAAACACCAGTACTAAATCTACCAAACTGCCTTATGATAGAGATTAGTGATAAGTACCTTGTTTGACTATAATTGCTATTTCATTTGGCAGCCCACGACCATGAATTTGAATAACATTAGGATTACTAATAAATCTTCCCACATCAAATGTTCTTCTAAGGATCTTCCCAAAGATAGAATATGGTTAGATTGATGCATTGCAAGAGAACATTCTGGTGGACAGGCTGAAGTTGAACATACCTAGTCCCTTTAATTTCAAGAGATATACATGTTTCAGGGATGGATTAATAACTTATTAAAGAGTTGGTTTTGTACCAGTCACCTATAAGCAGAGTGATATCACCATCAGGTGGAGTGAATGGAATAGGGATCAAGGCCCTGCTAGCTACATTTAGTCCTCCAAATCCCCCTGCATCTTTCTACAAATACAACGATGGAATGTAATAGTAGCTACCTATCTGGTCCTTCCCATGGAACTTGTACATAAATTTTTCCCTTGGTATGGGGCAGTTTGTGCCAGGTACTCCATCTTGCCAGGAATCTCTCTGTTGCTGGATGCCACTTTTGTACGAGAACTTGTTTAAATACCTCAATGCAATATTGCATGTCACCAAAGAAATCCATGAAACTCAATCAGCTAATCCACAAAGATAGAACCCAAAGATTTACTAAGTTAATAAGAAATCTTGATCCAGGTTGTTAAATACATTCACAAAGATGTTATCATTGGTGACACTATCAATCTGGGGTCCAAGAAATTGTCCATTTATTAAAATCCCCTGCAACAATAACAAAATGTGTCTTAGAAAAATCCTGGCAAATCATATGTGAGCTACAACTATTGGCATTGAAACAGGCCTGAGATTTTTTAAAATTGTACCTGCTGAGGAATACCAAGAGGCCGTATTGTGCCCCATGGAATGTTCCATGTAAAATATCTATAGGGATCTTCAGCTAGAGAATAGCCAAAAAATGCCATGATGAAAAACAACCTCAAGGAACCCATTGAATTCTTGTTGAAGATCTTTGGCCCTTTTTCTAGGTCTTGTTTTATATGTTTATTGGTTTCTAGGAAGATGGGCTTCTTCAGCAATGGTTTATTTTACTTTGAATGTTAAGATATTGGCTTCTTCATAAAATATGTTGCATTATCATACATATTAGAGAAAAGATCAACAAAACAACAAAGATCTTACAATGCACAACAGTTATAACAAAAGCAATTCTAATTAAACTGAATGGATCAACAATCCACATTCCATAAACTTGGAGTGAGATAGTAGAAGCAATCAATACCTTACTCCAACTTTGTTGTAAACAACCCAACACAAGCCAGGCCTTAAAATTACGCACCAAATGCACAAATTCTTGAGTAGCTCTTTACTCCATTCTACCTCTGGCCTATAATTTTTTATCATCAAAAATGTACTTGTGATTGTGTTTTTGGTTGTATTGATCTACAAGCCTTCCAAAGTTAAGATGAAAAAGAGGATAAAGCTCAAGGAATCGTTATTGTCCTCCTCTCAGCCTCTGCCAGTGATGTAAAGCAACAAAGTATCACAGGCACTTTATTTGAGGATATATTGCAAATTTTAGCATAAAAGTGCCCATGAAAGATGGAAAATTCCAAAATTGGGCTTGAGTCTTCAGGGGGAAGATGAAACAACTTCTAGAGGAAAATCAAGATGGCCCACAATTCTTCCAATTAGCAACTATAGAGATATTAGTTTAACATTGAACTCTAAATGTTTCATGTGTTCAATCCTTGTGAATGCTTCAACTTCTTTCTTCCATTCTCCAATTTCCAACATATGCTTTTGTGTTCACTACATAGGAATCCATCACACAATTTTACTTCTAAACTTGGTTCTCAAAATCTTCATTCCATTTATCCCAACAAATCGTAGAATTCATCACACTACACTATGCCTCCACTTATCACTATCTTCTTTCCACACCATGTTAGTCCTCTTTTCACCTCATCATGCTCAAACAAAACACAACAACAATTTTTATACTGGTAGTGAGTCGTTGCCACCACCCTAGCATTGTAAACAAACAACAAACCACCACTCTCTATCACATTGGAGGCCAAATCCTAGGACGAAGACAAATAAATCAAATAGAATTCCAATTCTAAACCAAACAAAAATCATGCTTGGAGAGGAAACCAAATTCCAAAAAAAGGGAACTAATGAGTCCTCATCCCAATGCCCGGCCAAATAAACCCACATTCAGTGCCAAACTCCTCCATCGCACACTTCTGAACCACCTGCACTAGTATGAAGAAAGAACGAAAGGGGAGAAATTGATGTATTAACCTACTATCATGTCTGGTTTGCATGATTTGACAAGTGTCTAAATGAGGGTGATTTCCATAAGATTCAAATGCGTCATGAAGAAAGTAGGATAGTGTAGTCAATGAAGGGATTTTCACAGCAATGAATTCAAAGAGAGTATTTTGGTGTAAGCTTCCCAAGAAGTATTGTTTTAAAATTTAAATGAATTTTACAATCAATTTTAAGATATTACTTTGGTTTGTTTGCAATGTTAGTACTATAGGTAGAAATGTCCTTCTGATGTCATTTTTTATTAGAATGACGTTATTTAGAATCTGATGATAATCTAGAAGTAGTCTGAAAGGAGACTTATCATAAGGCACAATATTTTGATTTCTACTTGAAATAGAAAATATACAATTTTTTTCTTGGAAAAAACACTAAATCCTTGAAGTGGTTAATTGACCAGTGATTTTCTAGCCAATACAAAAGTGTTGTTAAGATTTGTTGGTGAAAAGTGAAGGAAGTTTAGTGTTGACAACAATGGAAGAGTCAACTAAAGCATAAGCAATGGAGTGTTGGCTTGCTTGTTTGCATCAATAGCAACATAATTCTAGTGCATCTACATGCTAAAGTCAATTAAGTCTAATGATAATCTTATCTAAAGCCTAGGAGGTGTCTATTGACCATGTGGAGGCAATATCTGTGTTAAGTAGTAAATCTAGATTGGAGCATATATTATTTTCCATTCATAAGTGATATGTTCATGTATCCACAAAAGCAGCCAGTCTCAACAATATGTCCTAACTCCCTTCAGACTCTTGAAGCAAACTCATTCCTATAAGTTAAGTTTCTATATATATTGTTGCTTCAGTTTAAAGGAAAGCCCCGTACATTTTCACTCAGAAACATACTAGACCAATATTTGTGAAGAGTTAGTTGGTAAGAATTATAGAATGGTAATTGTCCAACCTAGAATCAAGGGGTGGAAGGATTCAATGAATTTATTGTTAAAAGGTTTATAGTGCAAAATATATATCCTTTTATAAAGGTGTTTAGTGAATTATTTGAATTTATTTATTTCTAATAGAGAGAAATAGGGATGATGCTTATGAGAAGGATGGTATTGATAAAGTGGCTTCTTCCCATGCTTTGTTAGCTACTAATGACCTGGTTTACCTTAAATTTTGAGAAAAATACTAGGGCTATTGAATCCCAATGGTTGTGCCAAATGGGATATACAGGTGTTGGACATGGGAAGAGTCGATAGGGTATGGATATCCCTATTGAGCTTAAGATGAGACTACTTAGAGCATGACCTAGATATACTGTGACTCCATTGCCAGATGAAGGTCATTCTACATTGATTTGTAAGAAGGTTATTTTGTACTCGTTGTTTTGTTTGTTTCTAAAGATAATTATGTTGAGTTGTAGAATGCAAACTTCCCCCTACTGACGATCTGATTGATGATAGTTTATGCCTACGTTGGAGACAAATGATAGTTCTATTGATTTGAACAGACAACATACACCTTTGTTTATGGGGTGATTACATTTTGCACCATCTATTTACCAAGAACACTACTCTTTTCCCTGCAAAAATCCTCATCATAGAGAAGAGGATCCGAGAGTCTAAATTCTTAGTATGGTAGTAGTGATGCTTATAGATCTTTGTAGAAGAGGCATAGGAGGAAGAATTGTGGACCAGTGCCAACTACCAGGATTGGTTGTGGGTTGGATTGATGAGTGGTCATGGAAACATTTGTACAAGTGCCAAAGAACTTCATAATGAAGTGTATAATAAATTGTACACTCATAAATATCTCTTTACTCCTATTGATTTCTCTTGTTGTTATGTTGGCATGTTATGCCATGCAAGAAAGAATTGATTCAAGCCATTGTATGTGAGCCTTATTGATTGTAGTGATCCTTTTATCTATGTTTAAAGAGGAATGTTACTGAGCTTGTTTGCATGTAAAAACCCAAATTGATCTTGTCAAGAACCCAATTTTTGTATGACTAGTCAACAAAAAAATATAGATTTGTCTGATGATAAGAAAATAAGAAAAAGTAAAAAAGAAGCCACTGAAGGCCTAGGTATCACCCATATTAGCAACAAACCAAGAAACTACCTACTTTTATACACCAAAAAACAAAAAGAGCTTTTGAGCAAATAATGTTAATTTTTTACTATCTTAGATGGCTCTACAATTTTCTTTGGTTGATGCTCTTCTTGCATGATTTGGGAGAATTTATGATTGCAGGTTACATGATTGAGATTGCTTAGTTGATAACTTGATAGAACTATGATTTTGGAGACTATTCTTAATAGAGATTTTTGGGAAACCTGTTCTGACCATTTGTGCATAGGCTCTTGTTGCACCTTAGGTTATGGAGATTGGAGGTTCAAGTTATAAAGAACTCTTAATTGTAAGCCCTGTTGTATGAGATTGCTTCACTGTGTTCCAAAGAGGACTGGGTAGAGGTGTTGTGAAGGTAACATTTATGTTGTACCTCGTTATGGTGTGGTGGATTTTCACTGTCAATAATCTCAGCCTCACTATGTTAAGGGTGGAAACTATGGGAGTTGTGATTTCTCTAAAAAAATTATGGGAAAGGTTTCAATACTAATGTTAACTACAGGGAATTATTATTACGGAACATTGTTAAGATTAGGCCACCTTTATAGCTCCTCCAAGTTGTGTTTAAGGGAGGATATGGGAATATTTAATGTAAACCTAACTTGAGGGGATTATTAGACCTTTATGATTTCTTGATCACTCCATTTTTGGTTTATTGCAATCCCACCCTTTGGGGTTTTATGGGTAACCTTAATTTGTAAGGCTCTAGTTTCATTTGAAATGCACATTACACATAATGCATTTTTCTCATTGGGATGATCTTACCTAGATGTAATTCATTGTTTAAAGGTGTTATAAACACTACATCTCATTTAGTTACCTTGGGCTCATCATGAAACCATAACATATGAAACATAGGAATATTAAGCCCAATTTGATACAGAGCAATATTGTGATGCCTACAAATTCATAATGATTAGAATATTTACCACAATTAATTCCAAGGTGCTGCTGGAAGGTGAAGATTCAAGAATTATAAACTGTAGGAACACAATTTCTCGAAAGAATCGCACATAAAAACTCCTTAATGTCCAAACTCTTTCCTTGGAAAAGGTCAATTGTGGGACACTCTCTTCCAAGACAGGGATCTCAATAATCTTAAGAATTAAAAACCCCTTAATGTCCAAACTCTTTCCTTGGAAAAGGTCAATTGTGGGACACTCTTTTCAAAGACATGGATCTCAATAACCCTAGGGAATTGGATGGCATCTACAGATCCTAAAATACTATTGATGAGAATGAAGAAAAATGAATAACAATGATTAAAAAACCATTTAGAGAAGAAACATAATCATTTATGAACATAGGAAATTAAAGATGTCAAACCAACAGAAAGTATATATATACATTACAAAATAGAAGAAAAAGTCTTAACTATGTAGTGAAAAGACTAATAAGTCTTTAGTTAAGAGAATCTTGTTTCAAGCAGGTTAAATTTATAATCATGTATCCTATCAGGATACTAAATCAAATCAATGGCCAATTCATTTGGATTACAACCCTCCCCAAAATAGGGACTAGCTCAATTCAAAATTTGTCTGACTCTTCAGAAAGATCAAGTTTGCTTAAAATTCTAAATCTATGGTGGAAGAAAGAACTAGAAGGGTCAGCGTTACTTAGGATGGAAATAAAATTAACCATTATTATAAACAAATTAAAATTTTGGTCAAAAGAAAAGTGGAAAGAGGCCAATTCAATTAAGAAAGAGCATCAACAATAGATTAGAATACATCAAGGATACAATGTTGGGAAGACTAATAGAATCATTCTAGATAGAAGAAGAGTGAGCATAAAGGGAATAGGAATCAGAATGGAGAATTAAATCTTGAATGATGGGGACATAAATATCAAATTCTTCCAAAAACAACTGCAAGTTAGAGGTGCATTAGTGGTATTCACACGTTAAATTTGGGAGCTGGATCAGGTAGGAGAAAATGAAATTAAAGCTTCAGTGACTCATTTCTTCTCTAATTTGATGGGAAATAGTGTGTCAGGATTTTGGAAGCAAAGAAGCTTCTTCCTTACTTGCTAACATTCCCAGATTCGTAAACCAAGAACTAAAGGATTTTCTGTTGAAACCTGTTTCTCAAGAGGAGGCAGAAGAACCTATCTTCTATAAAAAGAAAGAAGAAAGCACTAAGATGAGATGTTTCCTGAATAGATTTCTACCAGCCTAGATAGTAAAGATGGATTTTATGGAACAAATGGAATGATCAAGTACAAAAGGAAAAATTATAGATCTCGTAAACTCAACTTTCATTGCTTTAATTCCGAAGGGAAAAACTTTCATATTGTAGTAGATTTACACCAATTTCACTAGCAACACCATTCATAAGATCATCTCTAAATTTATAGCTCCTAGATTGCAGCCTTTTATACTAGTTTAATTGCTAATGAGAAACATGGGTTTCTTAGTTGATAAGAACACACATTTTTCAAATATATATAATTTAGCTCCAAAAACTTTCCTTATGGATAAAAAGAAGAAGTCAGAGTCATATGTTTTTAATTTAGATATGGCATGTTAGCTTTTGGGGTTACACCAAGTGTTTTCACCTTGACAACAGATCATTGTCTCCTAGCCCCTTGGCAATGGTTCATGGACATTTGGATGGCTTAGTTTGGGTGGATGACCTTGGTTAGGGTACTGGCATGGTGCCCCTCTCAAGGAGGTTGTTACCCTAATCAACATACTACAATGGGGAATCTATTTCTCAATCAATGGAGGTGCCTACCTAGGAGGAGAAGCATTGGGCATTGACCCTTGGAGCTTGGGGCCATTGATATACCTTGGATGTTGGACCTTGACTTGAGGATACTTGGGTTGAGGAGAATATTTCATAGGGGTTGGTGATGGACCCAAACACATATATGTTGAAGAGGAGCATTGGAGCTGTGTGACAACATTGGTACACATGAGAGTAGCATTGGGTCAATGTGAGGGCAAATGGCACACAGCTAGAAGAAGAGAGTCTTACATGAGGATGGTTGGATAGAGGATCCGTTGACCCTCTACATGTCAATAGTTCCAAGAAAAAGAGTACAAAACATGGACAAAAAAATTTGAGTCATTGTCATCATTGAAATCACAAATTCTACAATATTATTGTAAAAATCAGTCTAGTATGAATATGAAGCCACGTAAAAACACCTATTTAAGCCTTTGATTCTTAAAGAAGGATTTCACTCTGACGAGTTTTTTAACCCCCATAAATTATTTGTGTTTCTAAACATGAATAATTAGCATATTTTTTCTCCCAAGCATTCCCTAAAGCCAGAGTGGAATTGTGAATGATGAGGACTTCAATTACATGACCTCTATTATCAGTGGTTGGATTTCAGTTACATGAACTCTATTATCAGTGGTTGTGTAAAGGAGTCATGCAGCAGTTTTAGCAACAGGCTGGCTTCCATGGGAGTAAATTGTTTTAACAAGTTTCTAAATGTGCCTGAGTATAGTGGAATCCCACAATTATTTCCTTGTTTTTCCTTAACAAATTCTGAAAGACATGATCTGCAAATTCTTCCTGTGTCATATGGCACACTTAGAAATTCTCAAGGAGGTATCAAATCTTCATTTGCATCAAACTGGCCTTCCGCAAGAATGATGTCAGAGTCCACTTTCAAAGGTGGAATAGATTTCATGTCTAGAGGAAAATGAAATGCAAGAGCTAGTTCCAGGGGTGAATGCAGGAAAGGGCTCTTTGAACCATAAAGGCCCTTTGTCTGCAGGGTTGTCTACACCAGCGAGATTTATTAGGTGCTCAAGGTGATATCAGTGAGATGTATTAGTTACTTAAAGAGAAACCAGGGTTGTAGTAGACAAGGAATCTCACTACTGGAGCAGTCCAAGGTGGGTATGAACAAAGTTCCATGACTGAATACTATATCAAAGTCTCAGATATGAGTGAGCAAGAGTGGCCTTTGTTTATTGATACTTTCATAAGTTGTTATCATAAGTTTTTCCTTCAAGGAAAATCACAAGTTTAAATAAATGTATCAGATATGAGTGAGCAAGAGTGGGCTTTGTTTATTGATATTTTCAGAAGTTGTTACCAGATATTAAGTATCCTAATATCTAGCATTCCAATCCTATGTATAGCAGTCGCTGGGAAACTAGATGTTTCATGGTCACGAGCTTCACAATCATGTGGGACAAACTGTTGAAATGACGCATCCTTACTAACAATCTGTCATTATTTCTTTTCTTCCTTGTAGTCATATTACATTAAAAATTGAATGTGTTATTTTGATAAGCACGGTAGGAAGAACATTTGAAAAATGATCATGATCTAGAAGTTGTAGATATACATACATATATATATATATATATATATATATATACACACACACACACACACATATACATATACATATACATATACATATACATACATATGATATTGAAATTCTACACATTAAAATGTTAATATATGCTTCAATTATATTTGAAAGTAGAAAACATATATTGAAATAACTCTTTATATAAAGATAGGTTTTAGATAGGTTAGAGTTGTAGAAAACATGTATCATATGAGTTGCAGTATAACTTCTAGATCATGATCATTTTGCAAATGTTCTTCCTATTGTGTTTGTCAAAATAACACATTCAATTTTTAATGTAATGTGACTACAAAGAAGAAAAGAAATAAGAGACTGACGATTAGTAAGGTTGTGTCATTTCAATAGTTTGTCCCACATGATTGTGATGCCCATGACCATGGAACATCTAGTTTCCTAGCGATCGTTGTACATAGGATTGGAATACCATATTTTAGGATACTTAATATTGACAGACATGCAGGAAATCTTCATGTGAATAATATTGAAAATGTAGGGGGATATCCCTAAGCTGGAGAAGAATCTGTTGATAATACAACTATAGATCATGGTCTTTGCTTCTCAAAAAATCTAGAGGATACTTACTTTGAGAGGCTCCATTGGCCTCAGGCTTCTTTTTCTCAGAGGATGAAGTAGAATATATTAAAATTTTGATTCTATCAAGGATGCATGAATACTGAGACGGGAGTTACGCATGATAGGAGAGGCTTGTTTATGGGTTTTGATGGTGTGCACTATATTCCTAAAAAAATTGTTGAAGCTGGAAGTTGGAGAAGAATCTATTGATATTACACGTATAGATCGTGGTCTTTACTTCTCAGAAAATCTAGAGGATCCTTACTTTGAGTGGCTCCATTGGCCTCGGTCTTCTTTTTCTCAGAGGATGAACTGGAATATATTTATAAGTTTGATGCTATCAAGGATGCATAAATATTGATACGGGAGTTACCCATGATAGGAGAGGCTTGTTTAAGGGTTTTGATGTTGTGCACTATGTTCCTAAAAAACTAGCTGAAACTCGTCTTCATCTTCCAAAAATCAATGCAATGATGATTCGTGAGTTTCATGGAGTGTAGGAATCTAGTAGCTTAAACCAATTTACTTGATTAGTGTTGGTCAAGTGATGTGTAAGTTCGAAGTTGATCAAGAAATGTTTGTCGCTAAAACTCATGGAGAGGATAATCATTCAAAACCTTTTTGAGAAGAGGAATATTTGCCTGAACAATTTCAATTTGATATGGATTATGAAGATGATGAGGATTTCAGTTACAAGAACTCTATTATCAGTGGTTGGATTTCAATTACATGAACTCTGTTATCAGTGGTTGGGTAAAGGATTCGTGCGGTAGTTTTAACAACAGGCTCACTTCCATGGGAGTAAATCGTTTTAACAAGTTTCTAAATGTGCCTGATTATAGTGGAATCCCACAATTACTTCCTTGATAATCATTCAAAACCTTTTTAAGGAGAGGAACATTTGCCTGAACAATTTCAATTGATATGGATTGTGAATGACGAGGATTTCAGTTACATGATCTCTATTATCAGTGCTTGGATTTCAGTCACATGAACTCTGTTATCAGTGGTTGGGTAAAGGAGTCGTGCAGTAGTTTTAACAACAGGCTGGCTTCCATGGGAGTAAATTTTTTAACAAGTTTCTAAATGTGCCTGAGTAAAGTGGAGTCCCACAATTACTGCCTTATTTTTCCTTAACAAATTCTAAAAGACATGATCTACAAATTCCTCCTGTGTCATAAGGCACACTTAGAAATTCTCAAGGAGGTATCAGATCTTCATTTGCATCAAATTGGCCTTCCGCAAGAATGATGCGAGAGTCCACATTCAAAGGTGGAAGAGATTTCACGTCTAGAGGAAAATGAAATGAAGGAGCTAGTTCCAGTGGTGAATGCAGGAAAGCGCTCTTTCAGCCATAAAGGCCCTTTGTCTGCAGGGCTCTCTACATCAGTGAGATTTATTAGGTGCTCAAAGTGATATCATTGAGATGTATTACTTACTCAAAGAGAAACCAGGTTTGTAGTAGACAAGGAATCTCGCTACTGGAGCAGTCCAAAGTGGCTATGAACAATTTTCCATGACTGAATACTATATCAAAGTCTCAGATATGAGTGAGCAAGAGTGGCCTTTGTTGATTGATACTTTCATAAGCTGTTATCATAATTTTTCCCTTCAAGGAAAATCACAAGTTTAAATCAGAATATTAGATATGAGTGAGCAAGAGTGGGCTTTATTTATTGATATTTTCAGAAGTCATTACCAAAAATAGAAACACAAACTCATTTAACCATCTCTGTACCCATCTATTGATATTTTTGTTTCTGATTTTTGCTTCCTCGAGAAGAGTTTTTGTCAGTAAAAACTAATTTTCGGTGCCCGCTTTCCTCTTTGAACATTTAGCCTTTTTGACAAATTCTAAATAGTTAAATATTCGTCTGAAAATATATTCATTTGAGCTCAGGCTTTACATCTAATAGGGTTTTCCTCCTTCAATTTTTAGGGTTTTCCTTCTTCAATTTTTATTTTCTCAACAACTTGCAAATCTTCCACTAAGTACAATATTGAACCAGATTTATCCTCGTCCTTTCGGTGCAAATGACTTCAGATTTTCTACATTTCCTACATAATGTAAATAATATAAAGGTAGAGGTAGTTGCAAGTGCATTCTAGAATAGATGGGAGGAAATTCGCTTCATCTTAGATAGGAACATGCAGTGTGAGTGTTCTTCTTCCAAATTGATAAGAGGAGTAACTTCCACAAAGTCAAAGTTGAGTGTTTCTACAGGATGCTCTGCAAATAGTTTTGAAGGTATGTGCTGAAGCAGTGCAGTACTCCAAAGCATCAACAGAGCTTACAAAAACGTATATAAATAGAGAGCATATAGTGAAAAATAAAACGAATGTCACAACCAAAAAAAAAAATACAAGCTCACTACAACCAATATACAACAGGGTAGTTATTCTTCGTAGAAAAACACTAACCCTCAAATATTAACCAACATTCAATGGATTGTTGAAGAGATTTTGAGATTGCTATGGGTGCATATCAACCACAATATACATGGTCCAAAAAGCGAGACCATCCACATGGCCAGGTGATTGGCTTAAGATTTTGTACCATGTTTATATCATGCTTTGGTATTGTTTATTTTTGTTTTCTCTGCAACAACTAATTTTCGAGGCACTACCTCCCTCCCAACCTAAATACACACTGAAGCATCCCCTCCTCTTTTATTTTTTTGAAAGAACTATGAAAATTTTTGCCTGAGTGGGTGCAAAATTCTTTGCATGTGTCACTTTGGGGATGTCCAACCATGCATACAATTTGAATCGAACCTTGGTTAGTTGGGGTAGAATCACCTCAAGCTTCTACTAGGACACAACCCAACCTACATAAACTGAAGAACACTTAATAGAGGTCATTCTTGTTGTTACTGGAATTGATGTTGCATGAAGATTGATACTAAAATTATACGGGAAGTGGTGAACATGTATGGTTTAGTTGGAATTTTATTTAGAGATTATAGATCCAAATCAGCTTATGTCTTATTTATTCTAAGCTTTTAGTTGAGTGAATTTTCCATGCAACCTCCTCCTGCCATAACATCATAATGCACTTGTTAGTTAGGCTTCATCCTTTTGCTTCATTGCTTCTATATTGTGTTATCTTTATAATTGTACAATGTATGAATTGCATTAAAGAATAATCTCCCTTACTATAAACGAGGATTTTTTGGGGCTCCATTTTAGACATTAATAGAATTTATATGCTCTTGATTTTGTAGGTCAAACATGTTGTTGTTTCACTACCAGAGAGGTTTGGTGAGCCTGAGTGCATGGTAAGATACTTTGAATTTTTCATTATGAATGTCAAATTAGAATATTTATTTCGACATTTTATTTTTACATTTGAAGTTTCTATAATCTCTCATAGGAAAACTAAGTTTGCAAAGCCTGCATTTATGGTTTTATATATTCTTTGATATCTAGCAGAATTGCTTTCTATTTTTCAAATATAGATTAAAAGCTTTCTGACTTGTTTTCTTGTATGGCCATTAGTAGAAACCCTCCTATATTGACATCAACTCTTGCAAGTACCCCTTTATTTACAAATGTTAGTCTTATGAATATAGATTAAAAGGAAGCATGGGCTTGCAACACCCAAACACCAAAAACCCATGCACCTTTTTCGGGACCTACTTGTATGCTAAGTCTTACAGTTTTGTTTTTAATAAATCATTTTACATACTCTTCTTGTTTTTTTGCATAGTTATAATCCTACTCCTTGTCTTAAGAGTTACCATGATATTGAGCTCATATTAGCCATGGATTTGCTTCTCCATGCTTCATTTCATACAGTTCATTGCTCTATCATGTACCTTATGGTCATAATTTTGTATATTTTATTTTGTGAGACAGACTAATTTTCCCATTTTCATACAAGGAATTAAGTTTTGTCAACACTATTTCCAAATTTCCATGAGAGGATGGTTTATCTTTATATGGTGAAAAATGGCATTGGGTGGTTGGAATTATGGTTTCAATTACTTTTGTGAAGTTGTTCCTCATAATGTACTGTCGAAGTTTTACTAATGAGATTATGAAGGCATATTCTCAAGATCATTTCTTTGATGTGATCACCAACACAATTGGTCTAATTTCTTCTATTCTTGCAAGTACTCTGTACAGGTGGATAGATCCTGCTAGAGCAATTGTGGTAAGCAGTTCTTTGACCTTTGCTTTATATCACATGTTATGCTTATCTAGATTGTTGAGTGTGCGCCATGGTTTCTTGGCACTGGATACTAAAGAGTAGCTTGTCTTCCATTATGTCATCCTCTCATTTTTATAATCAACGTCCACTTGTTTAATAAGAAACTTGTTGTTGTTTTTTTCATTATCATGATGTATCTTTGCATTTAATAGCAACATAGTTGACATTGTTATCACATGTTCTCGATCATCAATACTCTTCACTGTCATAAACAATGGCTGGCGTGGAACTCCCAAGCCATAGAGGGCCCCGAATAATTGTGGAGCTAGGATGGAGCCATGAATCTATCCAGCTTAAAATTCAAAGGAAAAACATATTCCAAGTCTATTAACTTTTAAGTAGGGAGAACTGATTGCAAAGGTGCAAGAGAATATATCCACTCCATTTCATTTCTTTTGCTTTGATAATGACTCAATCGTAGATTGTGGATTCACAAATCATAATTTTGTTTGTTTTATGTTTGGAAATCAAGACATTTTGTTATAGAATTTTATATGGGTGCATATACAAAATAATAGAAACATACATGTGTAGAGAAGAAGATGAAGAAAAAGAAGTCTTAAAATTGAATGAAATCCCAATAGAGGGATATGCCACTGTAGCAAGATAGCTTGTATAAATGAACATTTAACTGTATACTGATATAAGATTTTGATTTTTTTTGCTAGAGATATAATCTGCCTCTCTTTCCACCTTTTGGAGAAATTGTTGGTTCTAGTAAGTTAAAGTTATGGTTTGCTTGATTATAGTTTTTATAAAGATTATAGATCATGTGTCAAATATTTATTCTTTAAATCAATGACTATAAATGTAGTTTTTAGGATTGTCATAACTCTTCACGTAATTCTTTAAAGTGTGCTAGCTCAATGGAAGAGCATCTACTTTAGAAGCAGGAGGTTGGTGGTTCGATTCCACTCTGCACTAACATGAATTAATCAACAATTTTGTAGTTTATTTTTAATTAAATATTTTTTATATCGATTTATTTCAACGGTGAGATATTTCTGGATTTATTGTTTTATATTGTCTCTAGAGAGACAAAAGTGATCTTTAAATAAAAAATTTATTCTCTAGAGAGACAATACCTAGTATTAGAGACATATTGTCTCTAATCCGAGTGTTCTCTCTAGAGAGACAAAAATGAAATTGCCTCTTAAGAGACAATAATTCTTGTGTTATATATTGTCTTTATAGAGACAATTTTTTAAGACAATAATATTTAAGACAATATTTTTTAAGACAATAATCTTTAACACAATAATTTTTGAGACACCCGCTTAAAGACAATACACAAGTTTTTTTTTGTCTCAAGTTAAGACAATTTACCCAAAAATTATCTCAAATATTATCTTAAAACACCCCTTTATGTAGTAGTGTCAATCATGTCCGATGAAAAAAAATACTATTATAATTACATTATATACTTTTAATTGATTAATTGATTGTAATTTATTTGTAGTTAGTTTTTTTATGTAATTCATCCCAATGGACTGCTCTTTTATTATTTAGTTTTTAAAAAAAAATTTATTGAAATTTATGTAGCACTTTTCCATAAGTTAATTTATTTGTAGTTGCTTCTTTATGTAATTCGTCTCAATGGGCTGCTCTTCTATTATTTAGTTTTTTAAAAAGAAAATTCTTGAAATTTATGTAACACTTTTCCATAAGCTAACTTATTTGTAGTTGTTTCTTTATGTAATTCGTCCCAATGGGCTGCTCGTCTATTATTTAGGTTTTTTAAAAAGAAAATATTGAAATTTATGTAACACTTTTCCATAAGTTATTTTTATTTAGGTTAAATCAATAAATAGTTTAATGAGATTTTTTATTATTTATGTTTAATATAAATAACAATTATGATGATTATATTAATAAATATGGTTAATATATTTAGATAAATATTTTAATTTACTTTTGATTTATATGATGCACATATTTTTTTTCAAAATTATAATGTCAAAAAAATGGTAATTTTATAATTGTATTATGTATAGTGAAAATATAAAGATTAATTTACAAATATAAAAACATTAATATTGGAAATTCCATTAACATCTCTTTTATGACTATAAAATCAAGATTTAAATTAAAATAAAATTAATTATCCAAAATTTAATAATAAGAGGGACTTTATCTATTTAAAATCAAAAAACATCAAACCAAATATTACATTCCTTTTTCATTCATATATATATAAAATTGATGAGTTGTTTAATATTAATGCATAAAAAAAAAAAAAAACAAATTTTGATCATTATAAGTGGACTTTTCTAGTCTGTACCTAGGGAGACCAAACTAGTAAAGCAAAAACAATTTTTTTAGACCATCCTCAATGTTTCTGATGAGTGGATTTCAGAGTTTAAACCAAATAGAGAGAGAGTGGGCTTAACATAGACAAAAAAACATGTACCAAAATGCAACAACACATATTAAACTAGTAGAGAAAAAAATGAGCTAAGTGTGTTGCCATGCTACTAGGTTCTATGCTTAAGCTAGAAAGGGAGAGTCATTTCCTATATCTCATTGTGGTAGAGTGGTATCTAAAATTTCCTTATGGTACCTGATATTTGTTTGAAAATTTGATTGAGTTTGTCATCCATATTCTCCATATTTTCATTGATTTCTAATATGCAAATGAGGAGGACCTGACACATGAGTTTTTTGACATGCAAGTAGAGGTTGATTGTCTATATGTAGAAAAATGTCCCTACTCTAGTGGAATTCCCTATGTTGAGAACTCAATCTGAGGTTTCTCTCTCAACATGGTGATATAAAACTAATCTTCTCACCTATCTGACCTACCCTTCTATATTAGCAATGGCTCATTGCAAGACTTCTTGAATAATGCATTGATATCGGTGCATTCCAGCTCTAACGAAGGCTTCAGCACAAGTTCCATGCAATAAGGGGGGATATGGATAGGAGAGGGAGGTTAGTTTTTCCTTCCCATGTTGCTTCTCACATGAGGATTAATGTTACACCAACGAATGATGGAAAAGGAAGAGGCAGGGGAGGCATGCTACAAGAGATGGGAGCTTAGTGAGTAGCAACTCATATGAGGGGGGAACAAACTGCTAAGAGTGTGAATCCAGAGAATGGTAAGCTGTAGAGACTAATAGTAGATAGAGAGAATCAAAATTGAAAAGAGGTAGTCATAAGGAATTCTACAACAAAAGTAGTGCCATGAAAGGGAATAGAGAGACGAGATCCAAAATACCAGATTAGAGAAAAAAATGAGAGCATGAAGAGATGTCTATCCTAAAATGAATTTTGGGGGATGTGAAATAGAATTCCAAGCATAAGAGACAAAATTCCTTGCGTGGGATAAATGTGGTGAATTGTGGGGGCTGTGAAATAGAATTCCAAGCATAAGAGATGAAAGTCCTTGCATGGGATAAATGTCGATGATCACTGAGAGCTGACAGTCGCGAGGAACCATTGCGAGTGTGAATTCAGGGATGTGCATGACACATTGGATCTAGACTCATCGACCTTGTATTGCTAGACCAAGGGAGCATTGTGAGTGTGAATTCAGTGATTTGCACATCACATATGATCTAGACTCATCGACCTTGTATTGCTAGACCAAGGGAGTTGTCTCCATGATTTAAATACAACAACTTGGAGTAGATTCCTCTAAATTACGCAATGAGTTATCCCTCTCTACATAAAATTATAGTTGTGCTCTCAACCTCATAGAGACATTATTGTTTGTCTAATTTGTATGGTGTGAGATATGTGGATCCAAATGATGTGAATCTACCTTCACATGCTTATACATGAAAGCATAAATTCCACACCTTGCTTGGAATGTGGTGGGTAGTAGTGGAGTGGCCATGAAAATGCCATGCAAACTACCAGGTGTGGGAAAATCCATCTTAAGATGTTTGAACATCATTGTCAACCAGATGATATGTGGATATACCACATTTTTTCCAATATCTCTTAATATTAAAATAAATATAATTCGATAAATAACAATAATAATCATAATAATGAAAAACAAATTCCAATAATAATAATAATAATAATAGTAATAAATGTGTAGTAAAGTAATAGATAAAATGACCTTTTTAGGACATTGTTTCTAGTCAAATTGGGCTAAAATGTCAATTTCGAGAATCCCAAATTTAACTTGTTTATTATGAAAATATTCTTGTATTTTTTAGGGATTTGAATTTATTTATGCATCCAAAAATACATTTTAAACAATAAAAAAATTCAATCTCCCACAAAATTATATTACTAACTCAAATTTGTTTTACCTATTAACTAGACCACAAATAATGATAATAATAAAATAATAAAACTATAAAATTCATAAAATTAAGAAAATACATAAAATATAAATATATAAAATAAAAAATATGGAAAAAATAAAAAATAGTAATCTTTAATATTTCAAACATTCAAAATTTTCTTAAAGATTTACCAAAATCATAAATCTATGAAACATAGAAAATGGATAAAATCGGCTATTTTGGAAAGTGTAAAAATCAATAAAAAAACATATTTAAATTTAAAGAAAATAAAAATAAATAAAACAAATCAAGCCTAAATAAAGCCAAAAACATATAAAATAAAAATTGAAAAATAAAAAATTAGCCATAAAGGAAAAGGAAAATATGAATTAAAAAAAAATCGTCAAGGGAATTGAAAAAATAATAAAGAATAAATTTAAAGAATAAAAAAATTGATATAATTTAAACGAAAGCATGAAAGCATAAGATGTAAAATAGGAAATATGAAGTGAAGTTGAACTTCTCGAAATATAAAATTTGTCATATGGAAGTTCTTTGAATATAATGCTTATTATATAGGAATTCAACGAAGGATGTCTATGAAAATGATTTAAAATGTTTGCAAATTGAAAACCTAAATGTGTACCCAAGTGAAATATGATATAGGTCACAAAACATACCAAGAATGCCAATGAAGGGATAATTGGAGAGACGTGAGATTCCTTGCTTAAAATTGGGCATATAGATGATATGTTCTATGACAGGTGGGAACCAATGTAGGTAAGGTGTTTTTGTCAAAAGATGCAAGTGACAAGTCACTCCAAGGCCATGGTAGGTGGATGAGTAGGTGTTCCATGATTGGCTTCTAAGATAGGGAGGCTTTTTATGGTTTTTTTCTTATTTTTATATGGTATAAGGAAAGAGAAAATTAAATTTTGTATCAACCATATTTAAATTGTTGTTTGATTTTTATTAAAAGTTTATTTCATAATTATTTGATTATTATTTAGATAATTTTCAATATAATTTATTAAATGATTATTAATATTATTGTTGTTATTATCTTTATTTATTATTATTATTATTTAATGTAATAATAATATAATATTAATTATTATTAATCTGATTTTTATATTTATATTAATATTATTGATAATAATATTAATTTTCCCGGATGCGGGTGTGTAACATTGCATTCTGTACATGGGTGGCTTGGTGGGTTGGCGCGTGGCTTATTACCACCGCCATCCGGCCTCGCATGATGCCAGTCTTTAAGTCTTCTGCTAAGATTTTCAATGCTACGTTAATGCAGCTCGTCCCTCCACACCAGCCTGCAAGTTCATCTGTCATGGCGCCCCTTCAAGAATTCATTCATGCTCCTCCCATGCACTCGTGTTGTTCCATTGCTCCCGCAGAGCCTCACTCTCGGACTAGCCCAGGGAAACGTTGTGCTCTGGAACGCTATGTTGATTTATCGCCGAGATTTCATGTTTCACAAATCCCATTCGGCAAATTCAGTTGTCGCTCATCCTCAGTCTTTCCCAGTGCTCCTCTGCGAGCTGAAGCTAGGCCCCTTTCAGTCCCCCCCTGCCTTCACAGTACTGTTGCCTGTTCAACACCTCCTGCTCTTTTCATTATGCCTAGATTGCACCAGAGAATACACTGCAGGAGGGGAAGTTCCCATGGGCAAGTTATCCGGCAACCCTCCTCCTTTATTACGGACTCTTCATCTTATTCCTCAGACTTCTACTCTGACCGCTATCCCGTTACCAGGAGTGGTCGTGGATGGGGTCGAGGGCAGCATAATTCAGCAGTGCGCTCTCATAATTCTCAATCTCACACCGCTTGTTTTCAGTTCCCCTATACACTCAGTAATTTCTCCTTCATAGCTTCAGTCACCATTGAGCTTCGAGAGGATACTTCTGGGCTGGTTGTTGTGACACCAGGGGTGACTCTCGAGACGAGGGCGGAAGATAAGCATGGCACTTCTTAGATTGACAACAAGCAGAGTAAGGATCCTGGTGGCACTGCAACCCAGGACATTAACATTAAAGCTGGTCCGAGCGTCCCTACCGGTGGCAGTTCTTCAGGCAAAGAGGGCAATCCATCTGAGGATAAAGATCCCTACAAATATGGGTGTCGCATCATTGAAGAGTCGCCTTCCACCTCTCATGAAGCTTAATCAGGTCTACGTTCAAGGGTTTTTGATTCTCTGTTGCTCGAAGGTGCTCAATTCCCTCCTGTTTTATAGTCATTATATGCTCTACAGTTCTCATGATCAGAACTTTTTTCTAAAGTTAAATTGTTTGTTTCCCCTGCGTGGGTGACATTTTTCTGACTGTGTCTTTGGATCTCAGTTACGGTTACAGTTGTTTAATGGGTCAGATTTCAATTTTGAATTGGGTAGTGCTTCCCTGTTTATTTGTATGGGCCCAGTCAACATGTTTTGGTCTTTGAATTACCTCTGGTCAATCTTCAGTTTCGATATTGGCACATTCTGTTTCTATGAACTAGTCATGTTCATGGTCCTAGAAGCTCTTCTAGTCAGTCTTCAGCAAGTCTTTTTGGTCAGTGTTCAACTATGTAATGTGAGCATGCCACATCTCTGGGCTAGACTTCTCGAGGCCACTGCCTCTTTGTAAAAATATTTTTGTATCAATATAGGAGTAGACAAATCAGAAATTAAAATAATAATAATAATAATAATTCTTGATATTATTGATAATTGATATATGTGCTTTATATGAGTTTATGGGTGTTTATCACCACATTTATTAACGTGGTTGTGCTAGTTATCTTTAATGTGATTGTGCTGATTTGATAGTATAACATTATAGTTATAATTTCAAATTAGTCTAGATTTATTTTAATCTTAAATTTATTGAAAATTATATGATAATCTTATAATCAAATTTTATAATGTACAAATTTTGAAAAAAAAAATATTTATATTACTTTAATATGGTATTTTAAAATATTACATAGGCATGAAATAAATGGTGATGGGGTGTACTATTAAGGAATTTTGAAATGTGAAAGTCACAAGTTTGAAACTTCATAGGTAAAATCCAGCTATGTTAAGTGTCCTTGTGATTAAAGCCTCCGGCTATGTTAAGTGTCCTTGTGGTTAAAGTCCAATACCATCCCCTAGTTATTTTCATAGAATAAATGTGTTTATACACCCATTAATGGCTTTATAAAATACTTTTGCTTTTATAAATATATTTTTAAATGTATTTAATTTAATAATTTATTTGATATAATATATTTTTCACATTTAGAAGGAATATGAAATTTTCGTCATTAAATTTTTCCTTCATTGTTTTCCATCATTGTTTAACTTAGTTAAAAAAAACATGATGCTTTAAAATATCTTTGCTTATTATATTTGAACCTTATGTATGATTATTAAACACACCATTATTAAAAAATAATATACTATATTATTATGACTTTCAGAGAAAACAACAATTATAATAACTAAATATAGGGGAAAAAATTAATTGAATAAGAAGACTATAATTTGAAAAACATAATGATAAAATTAGTTGTGTATTTTGATTTTTATTTTGTGTTATGAAACCAGCTCAAGAAAAGATAGAAAAGATAGATCAACGCCTTAGAATTCAACCTCTTCGAGGGGGCAACCTCCTTTACATTACATAAATGAACAATTCTTGGATGATAAAAATGACAAAACCTCCTTTCTATATATAGGAGTCTAAGGAGTCACAATATAATCCAGCCGACCTAACAATAATAATATAAAGCCACAAAAATAACAATAGAGGGATTCTATGGGGCACATAAATAACAATATGGAGGTAATAGGGGCACAACAATATAAATAAGGGGTATAACTACAATAGTAATGGGGTAATCACTAGTATTATAGGGACCCAACATGCCCCTCTCCTTCAAAAAAGTGTTGTCCTCAAGGCTTGAGTAGTTCTGGATACTTTTGCATAAAATTCTCATCCTCCCATGTGGAATCTTTAGCGGATAAGTTCTTCCACTTGATAAGATACTCTGAAATTGATCGATTTCGTAGCTGTCGAGTTCTTGTTTCTGTGACTGCTTCCGGTTCCAATATAATTTTTCCTTCCTCGTCAAGTTCTGGCAATATTGTTTGAATTGGGAGCTTGTCACCTATAACCTTCTTTAAACATGAAACATGGAAAACTGGGTGCAATCGAGAAGCTGCAGGAAGCTCCAATTTGTATGCCATAGTACCAATCTTTTGCAACACCTTGTACGGACCATAATACTTTGGTGATAATTTATTATCCTTCTTAGCTTGCTTTAGGGACATTTGCTTATATGGTTGTAGCCGTAGGAATACCCAATCACCTACATCAAAACTTCTTTCACTGCGATGTTGATCTGCCTGTTGTTTCATTCTATTTTGTGCCAACACGAGGTTATCCTTTAAGAGTTGGAGGACTTGTTGTTGATGTTCGATGTGATGTTCCACTGCCTGAACCTTAGAATTTTCTCTTAAATATGATGTGATGGATGGTGGTTGATACCCATAAAGTGCCATAAATGGGGTCATTTTTGTTGCTGTATGGAAGGAAGTGTTATACCACCATTCAGCCAGAGGCAACCATTTGACCCATTGTGTCTGTTTATCAGATACAAAGCAACGAAGATATCCTTCCAAACATTTGTTTACTATCTCAGTTTGCCCATCAGATTGAGGATGATAAGATGAGCTATGAGCTAACTGAGTACCAAGACAAGAAAATAATTCTGTCCAAAAATTTCCAGTGAAAATGGGATCTCTGTCACTTACAATAATCTTTGGGTTTCCATGTAGCTTTTGAATTGTTTCCATAAATGCAGTAGAAACTGTACTGGCTTTAAATGGATGTGATAATGCACAAAAGTGTGCATACTTGGTAAGTCTGTCAACTACCACCATGATGACACTCTTTCCCTCAGACTTGGGTAAACCTGTGATAAAATCCATTGAAACCTCCTCCCAACGTTGGCTTGGAATGGATAAAGGTTGTAATAGACCCAGTGTCTTAATTGTTTCAACTTTATTTTGCTGGCAAACCAAACATTCTGCCACAAACTTTTGAATATCTGATTTAAGGCCATCCCAAAAAAATTCCTTCTTAACCCTGTGGTAAGTTTTTAAAAATCCTGAGTGCCCTCCTAAGGGAGAAGTGTGCAATTCCATAAGAATCTTTTGTTTTAGCTGGGAATTCTTACAGAGGTATAAGCGATCTTTGTACCATAACGAATCATTTTGCCAGCTAAATGTATCAGAAGTACTGGAATCTTGTTGTAGCTTTCGAATAAGTGCCCACACTTCTTCGTCATTCTTCCATTCCTCCCTTGCTTCGTTTATCCAATCTGGTTGGATAATAGAAATGGCACACAACAATGCTTCCACATCCTCATCCTTTCTTGAGAGTGCATCTGCCACCACATTTTGCTTCCCTTTTTTGTAGATGATTTCAAAGTCATAACCCAACATCTTTGTGACCCACTTTTGTTGCTCTTCAGAGGATAATCTTTGTTCTAAAAAGTATTTAAGGCTATCATGATCCGTTTTTACCTTGAAGTGTCTTCCCATTAGGTAGGGTCGCCATTTCTTAAGTGCATGGAGTATTGCCAACATTTCCTTCTCATAAATAGCTTTGCTTAAAAACTTTCCCTTGATTGGACGACTTTCAAAAGCAATGGGTCTTTCATCTTGCATTAGAACAACACCAATTCCATTTCCTGAAGCATCACATTCCACAATAAAGGTTTTTGTGAAGTCCGGTGTAGCTAAGACCGGTGCTTGGCACATTGCCTCTTTAAGATGTTCAAAGGCCTTTGTTGCTTCCGGAGTCCATGAAAATGAATCTTTCTTCAATAATGTTGTTAGAGGTGCTGCTATTCTCCCATAATTCTTAACAAACTTGCGATAATACCCTGTCAACCCAAGAAATCCTCGCAGATGCTTTATGGATGTGGGGATTTTCCATTCCTTAATGGCTTTAATTTTGCTAGGGTCTACCTTAACTCCTTCATGAGATACAATATGACCCAAATATTCCACCTCCTGGACTCCAAAGAAACATTTGGATCTTTTTGCATATAATTGTTTCTCCTCCAATAGTTGTAGCACCCTGTCAACATGTTCAACATGATCCTTCCAAGACTTGTTGTAGATTAGTATATCATCAAAAAATACTAACACAAATTTTCTAAGGAATGGTTTGAAAATTGAATTCATCAAACCTTGAAATGTTGAAGGTGCATTGGTAAGGCCAAAAGGCATGACCAAAAATTCATAATGACCCTCATGAGTTCTAAATGCCATTTTCGGAATGTCTTCAATCTTCATTCTGATTTGATGATATCCGAACGAAGATCCAACTTGGTGAAGTAAATTGATCCATGCAATTCATCCAGTAATTCATCAATAACAGGAATGGGGAACTTATCTTTAATAGTGAGCTTGTTGAGCTCCCTATAATCCGGACACATGCACCATGATCCATCCTTCTTGTGCACCAATACTACTGGAGCTGAGAAAGAACTTTGACTTGGTTGAATTATACCAGCCTCTAGCATTTCTGCAAACATACGTTCAATTTCACTTTTTTGGGCATAGGGATATCTGTACGGCCTGATGTTTGGAGGAACACTTCCTGGAATCAGATGAATAGCATGATCATGATCACGCATAGGTGGGAGACCTTTGGGAGTCTCAAATACCTTGGAATGATTGTCCAGGACATTTTGGAGATCTGGAGAAATAGATGATTCCAATGTGGAAACATCTAGCGAACATAATTGTGCAATTACACCTCTTTGCTCCTTTTTTAGAAGCTTTGTCATGCCATTAGAGCTGATTATCTTTCCTGGTTTCCCTGCAATACCCCTTAATTCAACTTCCTTTCCTTCCGTAGAAAATTTGATGAAAAGTTCTTGAAAATTAAAAGCTATTGTACCCAAGGATTGTAGCCATTGGACTCCTAGTACAACATCAGCACCTCCCATTGGAATGGAAAGCATTGGGCTAGTCAATACATATTCTCCCATGGATAGCTTGATATTATGGCACTTTCCAGAGCAATTTATTGTTCCTCCATTTGCAATCATCACTTGACACTCTGGTGCTGGATATAGGAAGCAATTCAATTCTTTTGCTACCCTACAATGAATAAAATTGTGGGTGCTTCCTGAATCAATCAACACTATTACCTTTTTCTTCTTGATTTGTCCTTCTATCTTGATGGTTTGAGGAGTGGTAATTCCCGCCAATGCATTACAAGATATGGTCGGATTTATTTGTTCTTCATCTAGGCTTTGTTCCTGGAGTATATCTTCTTCTTTTGACCTTTCTTGCTCCTTTTCTTCTTCCTCTTCACAATCTATGTAGAATAATTTCTTCTCAGCACACTTATGACCTTTAGTGTATTTGCTATCACAACTGTAACAAAGCCCTTTTGCTCTTTTTTCTTCCAATTGTTGTGGTGTCAACCTTATAGGTTGTGGAAGACTAGGGGCAACAACACTTCCGTCTTTATAGTTGTGAGTGGTATGCTTCCTGGTTGCCATAATTTTGCTTTCCATTTTTCTTGCTAACCTGAATGCCTTCTCTAATGAATCAGGTTCCCAAAGGCAAACATCATGTTGGATATTATCCTTTAAAGACCCTATGAACACATCAATCCTATGCTCCTCTGGAATATCTTTTACCCTTATGTTCAATTTTTGGAACTCCTCAATGTGCTCCATTACTGAACCCTTTTGTTTGAGACTTATCAATTGGCTAAAAAAAGTGTTGCTTTTTGTATCTTCATAATGTGCTATCAATTCTTCCGTAAAAATTGCCCAAGTGATAAATTGTTTACGAGAGCAAAGCCATTGATACCATACAAACTGATTTGGTTCCAAATATACAGTTGCCATACGTACCTTTTGTGCGTTTTGCACATTATTGAGATCGAAGAATTGCTCCATCTGTAATATCCATGTGGCGGGATCCTTGCCATCAAACTTCCTCATATCGATTTTTGGAATATGGTGATTCTTTGATCCAACATTAGCGTCTATGGAATCATGATTAACATTTCTTTTGTTCTCATCATGAGTTTCCTTTACTACCTTTTCACCATTAGTGACCCTTTCTTGTAGCAACTTCTTCAATTCTTCCATGTCTGTCTTCAAATCTATCTTCAAATTTGCCATCGAATCCTCCATCTTAGCTTCCATCCCCTTTATCTTAGATTCCACGCCATTTATCTTAGATTCCACACCACTTATCTTAGCTTCTGTTAGCTTTTGTGAGCGTGACATTTGTTGCACTTGTTCTTGTAATTTTGATATATCATGTAGCATTTCTTCCTCTTCTTCATGAGTCATGCTAGAGCTTTCAGGTTCCTTACTAGGTGTTTGCATTTTCTTTCCTCGGGGCATCAGTTACCGATAATAATGCTTTACTATGCCCTTTGAATTCCATTAAACCAAGCTTACACAAAAATTTAAAAAAAAAAACTACACACCTTTTTTCACTTTATAGAAGCCTGATATTGAATTTGATGTATCTCTGTAATTTCAGATCATCCAGTTTTGAAATTGCTACCTGTAGTAGCCTTCTGCGTCCTCTTTCCAATGCCACAAGTCTGAACCAAATTGGATTCTCCAAGGAAGAGTTATGTGAAATCTCCCACAGTGACTTGCTTTTAGACTGGTTCAGTAGAGCGAACTTGTACGATGTGCCACGAGTCACTGTTTCAACCTTTGAATCTGAAGAACACATAAAAGAAACTACAGTCCGTCCTCTTTCTGTACCTTCTTACAAAATTTCAATCCGATCCCCAGAGAGAAAGTTATGACGATTTTCCCCAGGTCACCTGTTTTGAATGTAATTCAGGAGTCTGCAAAAAGACCAACTTCCTCAGATCATATCTCTGCAAATGTCACGTGAAAAGCTCTGAAATTCAGACCCAAGGTTCAGCACGATTTCTTCTCAAATGGGTTTTTTTTGCGACTTCTGAAACGTCACAGAAAAAAAGTTATAGCGAAAATGCCACGATGACCTGTTTGGAGCAGCGAAACCCTAGAATCCAAAGCTCTGATACCAAATGTTATGAAACCAGCTCAAGAAAAGATAGAAAAGATAGATCAATGCCTTAGAATTCAGCCTCTTCGAGGGGGCAACCTCCTTTACATTACATAAATGAACAATTCTTTGATGATAAAAATGACAAAACCTCCTTTCTATATATAGGAGTCTAAGGAGTCACAATATAATCCAGCCGACCTAACAATAATAATATAAAGCCACAAAAATAACAATAGAGGGATTCTATGGGGCACAGAAATAACAATATGGAGGTAATAGGGGCACAAAAATATAAATAAGGGGTATAACTACAATAGTAATGGGGTAATCACTAGTATTATAGGGACCCAACATTTTGATTGTGATGGTTAACAATCCTATCCTTTCCCATTTCTTTAAAACAATTAAATCTCACACAGTTTTGTCTAAGAAAATAGCGTTGCCACTGCTAAAAACACGATCCATTTAGGATGTGAAGAGTCTTACACCAACATAAATTCTACTTTGATTGTAAGAAATCAAAGGCTACACACAGGTTTACATTCAGATTAGTCAACTTCTAACTTCCAATATTTCGAAAAATGAGATAGGAAGGAGTTCGCCATTGATGCTTGCCACATGCTGTAAAGAATTTGTCTTTGAATTACTTATATTGAAATATCCTCTGGAGTGATATTCGAAAAGAGTATTATAAGGAGCGCGAGGACGTGTTCCACTTCCTTCACTTTTCCATGAACACTCTAAATAATATGGGCCATTATTTTCTTAGAGAAATGTTTGCCTCGAAAGATAGGGACGGAATTTGATGCAACGAAACTGCAACTTTACATAATTTGGAACTTTAAACAATTAAATCACGTGTTTTCTAAACTGTCAGACCCCGATTTCTTTAGCAAAACTGTTAGGTCCCTATACTACTAGTGTAACCCCTTATTGTTATTAGTACAACCTCCTTATTATATTGTTGTACCCATGTAGTCTCCATATTGTTATTATTGTGCCCCATAGAAGCCCACTATTGTTATTATTGTGACCTTACATTATTATTTTTATGTCGACTCTGATTATATTATGACCTCTTAGACTCCTATATATAGAAAAGAGGTCTGGTCATTTGTATCATCCTACAATTGTTCATTTGTATAATATAAAGGAGGTTTCCCCCTCGAAGAGGCTTATTTCTAAGGCGTTGATCTATCTTTTCTATATTTTTGTGAGCTGGTTTCCTAACATTTGGTATTAGAGCTTTTGATTCTAGGGTTTCGCTGCCCCAAATAGGCCATCATGGAACTTTCACTATAACCTTTTTTCTGCGATGTTTCAGAAGATAAAAAAAACCCATTTGTGACAAAATCTCGCTGAACCTCGAGACAGAATTTCAGATCTTGTCTCGCTATCTTTTCAGATATATGATCTGAGGAAGTTAGGGTTTTTGCAAGTTCCAGAATTTCATATAAAACTAGTCATCATGGAAGCTTCACTATAACTTGTTCTCTACGAAGCTTCAAAAGCTAAACGAAAAACCCATTTGAGAAGTTTGTGGTCTGAACATCAGGTATGAATTTTAGATCTTGTCTCGATATATTTTTGGATATATGATCTAAGGAAGTTAGGGTTGTTGCAAACTCCTGAATTACATCTTAAACATGTGACCTTGGGTAAATTGTCATAAATTTCTCTCTGAGCATCAGATTGAATTTTCGTTAGAAGTTATAGAAAGAGGACAATTTGTAGTTTTCTGTATATATTGTTTAGATTCAAAGGTCAAAATAATGACACATGCAACTTCATACAAGTTTGCTCTTCTGAAAAGGTATATAATCAGGTCATCTTGGGAGATTGTGCATAGCTCTTTCTTGGAGAATCCAATTTCGATTAGACTAGTGGAATTGAAAAGAGAACGTAGAGAGCTATTGTAGGTCGTGATTTAAGAAATGGAAGATCCGAAATTACAGAGTTACAATCATTTCAAGATCAAGATCCTAAAATCAAGAAAAGGAAATATGAAGAAATTTTATGGCAAGGATGTGGTAAATTGGATACTACAGATGGAGCAATATTTTGATCTACATGAGGTGCAACTATTACAAAAGGTACGTATTACATCTTCATATTTAGAACCGGATCAATTTTTATGGTATAAAGTGCTTTGTTCTCATAAACGACTTGTTACATGGTCAAATTTCATGGAGAAAATGATAACACGTTATGAGGATACAAAAAGAAACACCTTCTTTAGCCAATTGATAAATCTCAAACAAAGGTATTCAATGGCAGAGCACATTGAGGAATTTCAAAAATTGAATATAAAGGATAACGATATTCCATAGAAGTAGAGGATTGATGACTCCATAGGGACTTTAAAGGATAACATTCAACATGAGGTTCTTCTTTGGGAACCTGATTCATTGGAGAAGGCATCTAGGTTGGCAAGAAAAGTGGAAAGCAAAACTATGGAAACAAGGAATTCTACCCGTCACAACTATAAAGATGGAAGTGTTGTTTCTCCTAGCCTTCCACAACCTACAAGGATGACACCACAACAATTGGAAGAAAAAAGAGCAAAAGGACTTTATCACAATTGTGATAACAAATACATTAAAGGTCATATGTGTGATAAGAAGAAATTATTTTACATTGATTGTTAATATGAGGAAGAAAATGATCAAGAAACATCAAAAGAAGAGGATATACACCAAGAACCAACCCCAGAGAAAGAACAAATGAATCTGACCATATCTTGTAAAGCATTGGCAAGAATTACCATTCCTCAAACTATCAAGATAGAAGGACATATCAAGAAGAAAAAGGTTCAAGAAGTGAGAGATCACATCAAGAAAGAAGAAATGAATCTGACCATATCTTGTAATGCATTAGCTAGAATTACCACTCCTCAAACTATCAATATAGAGGGACATATCAAGAATAAAAATGTTCAAGAAGTGAAAGATCACATCGAGCATCAAGAAACGAATCCGACCATATCTTGCAATGCATTGGAAGAAATTACCACTCCTCAAAATCTCAAGATAGAAGGACATATCAAGAAGAAAAATATTCAAAAAGTGAAACATCACATCGAGCATCAATAAATTCTGCAACTTTTAAAGGATAATGCCACTACAGTGCAGAATCCAATGAAACAACAGGGAAATCAACATCACAGTGAAAGAAGTTTTGATGTAGGTGATTGGGTATTCTTATGGCTACATCTCGAGAGATCTATTTATGAGAAGGAAACGTTGGCAATACTACATGCAATTAAGAAATGGCGACCTTACCTAATGGGAAGACACTTCAAGGTAGAAATGGATCATGATAATCTTAAATACTCTTTAAAACAAAGATTATCTTTAGAAGAATAGAAAAAATGGGTCACAAATATGTTGGGTTATGACCTTGAAATAATCTACAAAAAAGGGAAGAAAAATGTTGTTGCATATGCACTCTCAAAAAAGGATGAGGATGTGGGAGCATTATTTTGTGCTATTTTTATTTATCCAACCAAATTGGGTAAACAAAGCAAGGGACGAATGGAAGAAGGATGAAGAACTGTGGCCACTCATTCAAAAGTTGCAGAATATCCCAGTTTGAATACTATTGCCAAAACTTAATGAGGAAGGAAAAATCATATTGGAACCTGGAGCAGTCGTAGAAACAAGAACTTGACAGCTACGAAATCGATCAATTTCAAAGTATCTCATCAAGTGGAAGAACTTACCCGCTAAAGATTCCACATGGGAGGACAAGAATCTTATATAGAAGCATCAAGAACTACTCAAGCGTTGAGGACAACACTTTTTGAAGGAGAGGGGCATGTTAGGTCCCTATACTTCTAGTGTAACCCCTATTGTTATTAGTACAACCCCCTTATTATATTGTTCTGCCCATGTAGTCAGCATATTGTTATTATTATGCCCCATAGACGCACACTATTGTTATTATTGTGCCCTTACATTATTATTGTTATGTTGGTTCTGATTATCTTATGACCCCTTAGACTCCTATATATAGAAAGGAGGTCTTGTCATTTGTATCATCCAAGAATTGTTCATTTGTGTAATGTAAAGGAGGTTGCCCCCTCGAAGAGGCTTATTTCTAAGGTGTTGATCTATCTTTTCTATATTTTTGTGAGCTGGTTTCCTAACAGGAACTCAAAACAAATTAAAATCTCATTCAAACTGTATCTCGTCCGAAAACCATGCTAACCAGCACACATATTTTAGAGTGATACACGTCAGATCTCGTTCATACATAATGAATGACTATGATCAATCCAGAATTCAACTGGATTAAATAATAATCCATAAGATATCGCGTCCAAAATTTAAATTAAATATCGTGCATCTTCCGACGAGAACATCATCGATCTTCTCTCAAATAGATCATCATCGGTCCATCCCATGATCAATGATAATTTGTTAGTGCATTCAATCTTTGTCCACTTTCAACTGGAGACCAACAAGTTAAAGCCTTTGTCTAGGCGATTATCAAACAACAGAATCCTCTAAAGGTTTTAATTTCACACACACAATTTCTCATATTTAACAGAGATTCAGCCTACGACATAAGGGATCAACGAAAGAAAATTACATAATAGAAGATCACACAGAACCACGTTTTGAACACAAACTCCTTCCATTCATAACAATATTTACATATACATTCAGAACATCTCGTGCTCTGATCTATTCTTTCCACTACTTAGCTCTCTCTAACAATCTCTAACTCTTTTCCACACTCTCCTCACAGGCTTACTTTTATAGGTTAATTACATAATTATGGATTATACTAAATCCATGATTTTCTCCATAATTCACTCAAATAATTCCTATTCGAGGGTCTTGTAATCCCTAAGATCCCTACGAGATCTACACATATCAATTATCCCTAATATTCTCACATAGTTCAGAATATCTTACAATTGAACCCTCACACATAGATTTCTCACTCAATCTATACAAGATTCATAAAAATAATTAAAAGCATCACCCCCTAAATCAACCAAATGAAAAATAATATTTTGAGCAGGATGCTCTTGCATCAGACTTCCGATGTAGAAAAAAAATCCTAGACTCCTGTCTATGAGGTATGTCACTTTTCTGTAGTAATGCGACAGCTACAAGTCTAAATGATTTCCTACCTAGAGGATTCCAAACACTATTTTGCTGATGGTCGTTCAAAGGAATAAATTCATCATGTAGTCTGGCATTAAATTCACAGAACAATATCTTCAAAGAATTATTAAACATGATACTAAGCTTTCCATACCTCATCATCCTCTGTTATGGAAATATAGACTTGTGAACTTCATGTGGAAACTTGAATACCCATTTTCCTAGGTTCCAAATTTTAAACAAGTCTCGAACTGGTTCACCGTCTACACCTATAGCTTTGCTAGGTAACTCTATCGTGCTAAGATTAGTATAAGCTAAATCTGAAAGTTCACCATCATCATTACTCGAACTGTCAACCAAATTCTATATATCGGTAAGGAAATTTCCTCCACCATGCTCTAGAAGAAATTCCTCTTTGTTAATCACATCAACACAGTTGATGTTCTCTATGGTGTCCTTTCCTCCTTTTGTTACAGTTTCTCTAGTCTCAACTTCTTTGGCTTCTGTCTCTTTAGCTATTGTTTCCTTCTCTAATTGATCTGCAAACTCAACTTCATGGAATGAAAAACAATCATCCCAATTTCCTTAATGTTCACAAAAGGCTTCTTGATCATAACAATGGTCATTAGATTTCTCTATAGCAACAAATTCTTTATCTAGTACCATACCTGCATTCACAGATAAACTATCAGTTGTAAAAATACGAAACCTTTCGGTCTCCTTTGATGCTTCAAGCACCAAATTCCCACCATGGAATTTTTGGGTTTCAACAAATCCTCTTTGTTGTGACTCAATTATGAGTCTCTCCTTCTCCAACAAAGAAATATGTATTTGTTCAAGTTTGTTCATCAACATAGCAATCCATTTCTGTTGCAATAGATTCCACTTGACCCGTTTCCTTATTCTCCGTCCATGTCTTCGGTCTTCATTCTCTTTCTTGTAGTATATTCAACTCCATTCTCATCACTGCAATACTTATCATATGCTCTTCATGACTCATCTGACATTTATTTGAACCTTTCCTAAGTTTCTCCATGTTCATTTTCACTAATTCTTCAACTCAAATCAATATTCGAAATTCAATAAAAGAAAAATATTTACCTCAATCAAATCCTAAAAATGACTCCTCTTTTTTTCCCTTTCCTTTTGTTGCGCCTCTGATTTTCCTTGTCATATGCTTTCTTATCTTTCTAAGAGCTTTAACTTGTGAGCTACATTCAGCCTCTACAGTAACAAGTCTCTTTCTTGCTACACATGCCTCACTAAGCTTCCCCCCTCCGATCTCATTCTTTTGTCATTTCTCTGGTTCTTTTCTCTAGAACCATATTGGCACTCCTTGCTCTAGGCTCTTGTAAATATTTTCACCTTCCGCTGCTGTTACTCTACACAAAAATTATAAAGACTAACACTGAGAAGTCTGCAATATAATCATACATCATGCAGAATCTTCTTCTGCTATGATACCACTTTGATGCAGCGAAACTGCAACTTTACATAATTCAGAACTTTAAACAATTAAATCATGTGTTTAGTAAACTGTCAGACCCCGATCTCTTTAGCGAAAATCAAAACAAATTAAAATCTCGTTCAAACTGTATCGTGTCCGAAGACTATGCTAACCAGCACACATCTTTCGGAGCGATATCCATCAAATCTCATTCATACATAATGAATGGCTATGATCAATATGGAATTCAACTAGATTAAATCACAGTCCATAAGATATCGCATCCAAAATTTAAATTAAAGCTCATGCATCTTTCGATGCGATTAGCATCCGATCTAACCTCTTCAAAAAGGTGGTCACGATTAACTGAGCTATTATCTCATCTTTATAAAATATCGCATCCATTTTTGGAATTAATGACTACGCTTGTTGGCACACGATGACTATCATATCACTTCGACAGTCACGATCGATTCATCAATTAACTCAACTTTATAATGTTCTCAGGTCCGTTTCCTGTGTTAAGGTGCATGCACATTCACCAACAAACACCATCGATCTTCTCTCAAATAGATCATCATTGGTCCATCCTGTGATTAATGATGATTTGTTAGTGAATTCCATCTTTGTCCATTTTAAACCGGCGACCAACAAGTTAAAGCATTTGTTTAAGCCATCATCAAACAACAAACTCCACTAAAGGTTTTAATTTCACACATACAATTTCTCGTATTTAACATAGATTTAGCCTACGACTTAAGGAATCAACGAAAGCAAATTACATAATAGAAGATCACGCAGAAACACATTTTGAACATAAAATCCTTCCATTCATAATAGTATTTACATATACATTTAGAACTCCTCACGCTCTAATATATTCTCTCCACTACCTAGCTCTTTCTAACACTCTCTAACTCTTTTTCACACTCTCCTCGTAGGGTTACATTTATAGATTCATTACATAATTATGTATTATACTAGATCCATGATTTTCTCCATAATTCACTCAACTAATTCCTATTTGAGGATATTGTAATCTATAAGATCCCTATGAAATCTACACATATCAATTATCCCTAATATTCTCACATAGTTGAGAATATCTTACAACTGAATCCTCACACATAGATTTCTCACTCAATCTATACAAAATTCCTAAAAATAATTAAAAACATCACCCCCTAAATCAACCAAATAAAAAATAATATTCTGAACAAAATGCTCCTCCATCAAAATTTAAGATTATTTTAACTTATCAATCAAAAGAATTGCAGCCACTAGTTTTTTGCGAGATACCTTTTGCTTGAAAGACATGGATGGAAATATAATATTATTCAAAATTATCAATCAAATTTATTTATTTATTTTCTATAAATTTTCGATGGACATATAATGCTATCTTAAATCATCAATCAAAATAAAAATCGATAAGTATATTTTTCCACCGGCATCTATTTAAGCACTTTATATATGAACGTTGATAATTTTGGTAGTAAATAATTTAATTTTTATTCCATGACTGCTTAAGTAACCCAAATAAAGAAAATCAGACATAAAAGTGATATTAGTGCATAATCTTTATAGAATATTAAATGATAAATCCCTTTCCACGAACAGATGTTGTCGTTAGTTAAACTTATATAATATTTTAATCACCCAAAGTTATAAAGTGGTGAAACAACCGGCAAATATGATGTACTTTTCAATCTACAATTTACAAACGTTTTTCTTTGAAATAGTTTGAACGTTTTTCTTCGAAATAGTTTGAAGTGTTTAAAGATAACTGCTTATAAAACTTTGCATATTTTAAAAATGTGCTTAAATTTTTATAGTTTGTGATATTACGGAAGTTAGGATGTATGAAATAACTTGAAACATCCAAGTTATTTTTGAATATAACTCCAGAAATATGAAAGGCACTTGAAACATCCAAGTTATTTTTGAATCGTCCTCCATCTGAATTTTAAGATTATATTGTAAAGGTATTGAGGCAGCTTTGTACTATCTCTCACGTACTTCGCTAGAGTGAGAAAAGCTTACCCAGAGTCCCTCCAAACTTCCACATTTAAAAAATGGTGTAATTCTCCGAGATCTTTCATTTCAAACACTTGCGACATTTGCACTTTTATTTCATTAATCAATTCATCAACATTTTCAGTGATAATTAAATCATCTGAAATCAAAACAATTTTCCCCTTTTCATCAAACATAGTATATATATTTGGGTCATTTTTTCTCTTCTTAAACAATGTTGCAAGAAAAATGAGTCAATTTTTTCATACCATGACCTGGGTGCTTGTTTCAAACCATATGACGTCTTTTTTAATTTTCAAATTAAGTTCTCCTGCCCCTATATGAAAAACCCTTCATGTTGTTTTAAATAAACCTCTTCTTTCAATTCTCCATTTAAAAAAGCAAACTTGACATCTAGTTGGTGTAGACTCCAATGATGCTTTGTAGCTAAAGCTATCAACATTCTAATAGTGTTCAACTTAGCTAATGGAGCAAAGGTTTCCTCATAATAAATTCCTTCTCTTTGTGAATAACCTTTAACTAGCAACCCAACTTTGTATTTGTCTACACTACAATCTTATTTAAATTTAGGTTTATATAACCACATGCAACCTATAGGTTCTTTCCCTTCCGCGAATTCAACTAAATCCCAGGTTTTGTTCTTATGCATTGACTCATGTTACATGGCTGCCCTCCATTCATCATATAGACTTGATTCTTTATAATTTGAGGCTTCAAAAACATTTATAATACTAGTTATAAGAGAATGAACCCTAAATATTGTTGGTAATTGAGTCTCCTTAATTGATCTCCTTATTGTTGGACTTGCCTCAAATATGTCTTGCTCATTCCTTGGTGGACTTGGCTTGCTTACTGTACCTACATCACTTGAATATTCTTTTTGTTGTTGCTACTGTTGTACGTGGTTGTATTTAATTTCCTCAATGTTGTCCTTCATCAGCAAAGGAGTATGCCACTCCTCATTGCCTTGTCTCTATTTCCTTCATTAACCTGCTCCTGAAATATAACATCTCTACTCGCAAACATTTTGTGAGTAGATGGATTAAACACTTTGCATGCTTTAATCTCAGTATAATACCCTACAAATATGCATTTGATGACCTTAGAATCAAATTTCTTCCTATCCTGCTTTGGAACATGAGCAAAAGCTTTTGAAGAAAATACTCCTAGATGACTAACTGTAGCCTTAAAACCATATAACACCTCGAATAGAGTATTAAGATCAAGACCCTTCGTTGGACTCCTATTCTTTAAATAAAATGCAGTATTTATAGCCTCTACCCAAAAGCCATTAGATAGGTTCTTACTTTTCAACATGCTATGTGCACAATCCACTAAATTTATGTTCTTCCTCTCTGCCACCCTGTTCTACTTTGGAGTGTGGGGCATTGTAAACTAATGAATTATTCCATGGTTCCTGCAATATCTGACGAAGTTTCCCAGATTATATTCTCTCGCTTGATCTGAACAGAGAACTTTGATGGATTTCCCTGTTTTTTTTTTTCAATCATACTTCGAAGATCATTAAAACATTTAAACGTATGACTTTTATCTCTCAAAAAATATACCCAAGTATGTCTTGTGCAATCATCAACAAATAGTAAAAAATAATATGCTCCTCCTAATGATCTTGTTTGTATTGGTCCACATATGCTAGTGTCCACAAGTTCAAGGTTATATCTCTTTATTCTATTTAAACTTGAGGGAAATTCATTCATGTGCATCTTCCGAAGTACACATACTTCACAGTCAACATGTCAATTTTTCAAAACAGGGACTCCATTGACCATACATAGATTTTGTACCAACAATAAGTCATGAATATTGATGTGTCCTAATCTTTGATGCCACAAGTTCACTGTTGTCACAGATTTTGAAGTTAACACTTGATGTGGTGTGCTTGTAACATTCAGCTTGTACATACCTCCAACTTGTATTCCTCTCACAATTGGCTTCAAATGATCCAACAAATCTTTAATAACATAGTAAGATTTTTAAAAAACTCTATCTGAAGATTGTAGCATGTAATCATATAAATAAAGATCATATTCTTTTTAATTCCTAGTACATACATCAGATTCTGACTACGCCTGATATTACCATCAAGCAATATGACGTGGATATTTCCCTATCCTTTAATCTGGTATCCTCTCTCATCAGCAAGGTAGATAATATCACCACTATTGGCCTCTTTAAAATATTCAAACCAATGTCTATTACCTATGATGTGAGTGGAAGCTCCTGAATCCACAAACAAAGTTTTTGCTTGATTATTCTTGGTAGAGAAAGCATAATCAATTACAAACAGTCTAAGGTTCTTATTCTAAACTTCATCAGCAAAGTGCCCTGCATGCTTTTTATGTCTATGTCAAGATTCATCAAGTTTATTCTCATGGAAATTCCTTGTAATGTGACCATATTTACCACAGTAAAAACACTTGATCCATGAATCATTTCTGGTCAAAGACATACCTTGAGATGGCTTTCTTTGTCGTGTACCTCTGCCTTTCTGTCTTGCGCTTACTTTCTCTGTAAAAGGTTTTTGCTTCTCCATTAATACGAGATCTGAATTCTTGGGTTTCAGAGTCATCTACCTCTCTTCCTCTTGGATCAAGATACTTGTCAATTCTTCGAAATTGAGGACTTTAACCCTTGTGTTCAGGCCTATAATAAAAATCTAATAATTATCAGTCATACCATTCATGGTAACCATGACAAGATCATTGTTCGACACTATCTCCCCTATATCGACCAACTTATTTCTCAGCACCTTGATTTGAGAGATGAATGTAGCGATTGATTCATTATCCTCCATTTTAATGGAGGGGATCTTGCTCCTCAGGAACAATAAGCAATTTGTATTCTTTATCTCATACAAATCCTTAAGATTTGTCCAAATATCATTCGCTAATTTACTCTCTCTGATGTGAGGGATAATGCAATCTTTCACTGACATAAAAAATAACTTTCTCTTTGTTATCCCTCTTTTTCTAGTACTAAATTGTTGTCGTTGTTTCACCTCTAGTTATAATCGACTTCAATTCATCCTCATTTGCAATCACCCACACACTTTACCCCTAAAGTAGTGTATGCAATATGAATTTACAGTTTGAATAATTCGACCCAAACCCATCGAGCTTGTTGCTCATTCAAGTACGCCTCTTCTGTATGATTATTCATTGTGAGAGATCATATCTATAGATTTGCCTCAATATCCTCGACCTTCAGCAATCAATACTTCCAATAAAAAAACATGGGTGATCTTACAACGATCTTGCCCAAAAAAGAATCAAAACATCATCTAGAGCCATTTGGATAGACATACAAGAATACATATAAATATAATTTCAAACAATATTGTTTTCATCAAAATTGACTTGAAAACAACATTCCCAGACAACTTGGACATTTAAATAGTTGCCTTTTATTTAAGAGAGTAACAGCATCACCATGTTTGCACCCACGAGCCTATCAATACCCTCTCCATGCATACGTTTAAATTGAATTTCAATATAAATCCCTCTCGGTGAATCTCAATGAAACTCCCACCGACGTGCCACGATCTAGAATAGCAGTGATAATGATACCACGATCTTGACGATGGAATGAATCCACCACTGATCACAATCGAGCTGCAATATGACTCCAAGTTGTATTCTCAATCGTTCGATGCACTGTTAAAAAACAGAGGAATTGCAGTGACTCCACAGCAGTGATCCATGCAGTGACTGATTCACTTACCGGCAATGCTCACACAGACCGATCCACCAACAGATCGAATGTTTCCACTCCAGCCACGTTGTGCCTCATCCGATGAACGTCGTGACTCCTCAGATTAATGTTGCCGCTATAGCCATGGATCTGCTCAACCACAGATCTATATCGTCCTTCGACTCCTTCACAGACACGACAACTCAAGACTGCAATCAACTCAACCTCGACCTCCCGTGTGCAGAACTCCCTCTTCCGAGCCTCCACTTCCACAGCACCACAGAACCACTACTGCTCCACACACAACAACTTGTCTTTCACTCTCTGCAGCTCCTCCGCTGCGCCACTCTGATGCCACTATCGGTTGCGCCACTCTGATCAACGATCCAAGCTTAAAAATGATCCACGCTACCACTTCAGTCCAGACCTTGCTCTCGTTGGATCGACGCAAATGGAAATCTACCAATAGACGCATCTCACAACACAAGGGATCTCTGCCAACCCACTGAGCACCAAATCACCATATCAGCAGCGCACAATTTGGAGGTTGAATCCGCGCTTCTTGGGCGCACTAACGGGAATGCACGTGAGTGAAAGGTGATCAATGTGTGAATTCTCCCCAAACTCGTGCTGACCCCAGACCGAAAAATGTTGACCAACGCCTAAACTGGAATCTGCATTGCCCGCTTGAAACTGAGAGAGAATTTTTTTTGGTCTCTCTCTAGCCACTACATCTCCACACTTCGGTGATTCCCTAGACACTCTCTGCCGCCAAGGGCGCTTAGTTAAGCCACTAAGGCTTACTAGCTCACATACGATGTTAAAATTCAGGAAGACAACTTATAATCTAAAACCTGCAGCTCTCAGGTGAGCAAGCTGCATAGCTGCATCTGGACTGCACAAAGTGGAGAATGCTCTATGAATTTATTATTCAAATCAAAATATATAAGTTTATCTCTATGAATTTATTATTCAAATCAAAATATATAAATTTATCTCAAATCAAAATATATAAATTTATCTCAGAATAGAGAGACTCGAACTAAAACCTAGGAAATAGGAACTAATTTTAATCTAGGAAATAGGAACTAATTTTAATCTAAAAGACACGCTCAATAATAAAACAAACTTTCTCCAATAATACCTATTGTCCATTAATTTCAACAATCTGTTCACAGTCCTCGAACCCAAAATTACGTATAGCTCTATCCGCTTATTCCTCTTCGCATTCCAACGATTGTTGTGGACATAATTTCTATCAATAACCTAGTTCATGGATTGTCTTGTTTTATATATATATATATATATATATATATATATATATAATGAATTTGCATTGGTTTTGGTTTTTTAATATAATTTAGATTTGCAAATAAGTCAATAGATTTATTTATGAGAAAGGAGAGTAATAGGTTTTCAAATTTTTGTTATAAATGTTATGTGTATGCTTAAAAATATAATTATTTTTTTTATCTTAATTATTTAATAAATATTTTATTTATAAAAATTTGTCGATATATTTATTAATAACTATTTATTCAACATACTTTATTTCAAATTCTGGTTATTGTCTTTCTTACTACATTTAACCTAATCACTATTTTCCTATTTAATTTATATCATCATAGGGTTGAGAGAGATGTGGAAAATATGATAATTGTATATTTGAATGCTATAAAGAGTATAAAACAAACATTTTAACTATAAAACTTAATTTTTTTCTTGATAGATATATATTTTTTTTAAATGATATTTAATATATACATAATTTACATTAAAATATTTTACATAACATGTATATAGAAAAGCCCAATTTGAAATGGCTTTTTATTATTAATATGTTTTTAATTATATGTTAATATTAATATGTATTAAACTATTTTATAGATAATCTATATTGAACATGTTTTTATACATAACATTAAAATATTTTATTTTAACAATTTTTTTTATTTTTTTTTCTATATAGATATACATGAAGTTAATAGGGACATAAATTATATAATATAGATATTCAAATAGTTTATTTAAATCCCCTGTTGAAATATTTTTTAAAAGTATAGGGTTTACATATTTTTTTTACTTCTAATTACTTCATATTCATTTTTTTCTTATTATAGTCAACAATATTTTTCTATTTAATTATTCATATTCTTTTTTTTTTAATTATAGTGGACATTATTTTTCTATTTAGAGCACCTATCTACTTCATATTCATTATTTTATTATAGCCCACATTATTTTTCTATTTAGATCACTATCAACTCGATGGATGGACAAACTTACACATGTCCTCACACTAGGTTGTAAACCAGCAAAGATCCATCTTAAATATTGATCTAACCTGAGCCTACAGGGATCCAATTTCTTCACATGCAATTTTTTTTATGAGCTGACATTATTTAAATGTTTTGTATATTATTTATTTACTTTTATTTTTAGATTTTTGTAAATTTTTATTTCAGAGGACATGAAGAAAATTTCAAGTTTGATAACTGATGAACAAACTTACACATCATATTGGGCTGTCCAATAAGCCTTTGGACTCAATTAACATCTAGACAATAACTAATTATACACATCATATTTTGGTGTCGGATAAGCCTTTGGACTCAATTAACTTCTAGACAATAACTAATTATATTGATATAAAAGGTTTATTTTGAAATGATATAAAAAGTTATATTGATACATGCCAATAAAATACTATATTTTTGAATTAAATGAAAAGTTTCTGACCGAACCGTAAGGATACATTTAATTATCAATGTTTAATAAGCTTCACTTGCCAATAAATCCTCTGCACTTCAGAGCTCAGGTGATGGACGACTGAAGTCATGCATCCGGGCAATCAAATCGGAGGGATATCTTTTGTCGGGGCAAAACAATGGACACTATCTCCAACCGTCCCTCGAGAGAACCACCACACATGCTGCTCAACTTGGAACGCTAGTTCTAGGCTCTAGCTTGCAGCGACCGATACCTATTGGCCTGACCAGCCATGAGTTAGGTCGCTGTGCTACTATATTCCTGTTAGAGATTTACTTGAGATTCACCCTTTTGAGGGACATTTTCCTTGCACTGTCGCAATTTGGACTGTATTAGGGCAGAGTAATATCATCTTTGGCAAGTTGGTAGTATAGGCATCCCTTGCTAACAGCAGCAAAGGAGATCTGGGCACGTGAGATGCTCTCTGTACGTGATACCGACTGGCAATGTATTCGGACAGAATCATCATCCTTGGCATTCCAGGCAACCCTTCCTGTTCGAAAAAGAGCTTCACTCATTTAACCTAGCTTTTCTTTGAAGAGAAGGATATCTGCCTATGTGAATTAAGTCCGATGGAAGCAAATACTATTGTAATTGCTTTGGATACTTTCAGTTGGTTGTAATTTATTTGTAGTCGCTTCTTTATGTAATTCGTCCCAATGGGCTGCTCTTCTATTATTTAGTTTTTTAAAAAGAAAATTGTTAGAAATCAATAAATAATTTATGTAAACACTTTTCTATAAATAATTTTATTTATGTAAAATCAATAAATAAATAGTTTAATGGGATTTTTTATTATTTATGTTTAATATCTATATAAATTATGATAATTATATTAATAAATATAGTTGATATATTCAGATGAGTCTCAGTTTTAATTTACTGTTAATATGATGTCATACAAAATTTAGTAATAAGAGGGACTTTATTTATTTAAGATAAAAAAAAAATATTAAAACAATTATTATATTCTCTTTCTATTCATTTTATATATATATATATATATTCAAGTGAGATGAGTTATTTTATATTAATACATAAAAAAACAAGATTTGATCATCACGGATGGACTTTTCTAGTATACAACTAGGGAGACCAAACTAGTAACACAAAAATAATTTTTTTAGATCATCCTCATTGCTTCCCGTAGGTGGGTGGGTCTCATAGTTTAAACCAAATAAAGAGAAAGAGGGCTTCACATAGATAAAAATACCTATACCAAAATGCAAAAACACATTTTAAACTAGTATAGAAAAAATGAGCTAATTGTGTTGCCATGCTATTCGGTTCTATGCTTACACTGGAAAGGGAGAGTCATTCACTGTATCTCACTCTGGTGGAGTGGTAACCAAAATTCGCTTGAAAAAATGATTTAATTTTTCATCCATATTTTCCATCTTCTCCTTGATTTCTAACATGCAAATGAGGAGGATTTGGGCCATGAGTTTTTTGACATGCGAGTAGAGGTCAATTGTCTACATGTAGAAAAAAGTCCATGCTCTAGTGGAATTCCCTATGTTGAGAATCCAATCCTTGGTTTCTCTTTCAACATGGTGATCTAGAAGAAATATTCTCGCATGTCTAACCTACCCTTCTATATTAGCAATGGCTCATTGCGCGACTTTTGGAATAATGCATTGATATTGGTTCATTGTGGCTCTGACGAAGGCTTGAGCACAAGTGGCATGAAACAAGGGAGGATAGGGATAGGAGATGGATGTTTATTTTTCCTTCCCCGACGACTTCTTATAGCAGGATTGATGTTACAATGACTAATGATGTAAAAGGAGGGAGAGTAGGCATGTTGCATGAGACGGGAGCTTAATGAGTGACAACTAATAGGAGGGGGAGATGTGAAATAAAAGTCCAAACCCAAGAGACAAATCTCCTTGCATTTGAGAAATGTGGATGATCATTTTGAGCCAAGAGTCGTGAGAACTAATTGAAAGTGTGAATACTTGGAATTCTCAGCTACACAATATGTTATCCCTCGTTGCTTAAAATTATAGTTGTGTCCTAAACCTCATAGAGCCATGATTGTCTATCAAATTTGTATGGTGTGAGATCTATTGTTCCAAATGACAACAATCTACCTTCACATGATTACACATGAAAGCATGAATGCCATGCCTTGCTTGGAATGAGGCTGGTAACGGTGGAGTGGCCATGAACACTACTAGGTGTGGGAAACTTTCCACTCCGTCTTAAGATGTTTGAACATCATTGTGAATGAGATGATATGTAGATATGCCATGTTTTTTCCAATATTTCCTAACCTTCAATTAAATATAATTACATAAATCATAATAATAATAATAATAATAATAAAACAAATTCCCATAATAATGATAATAATAATAATAAAACAATGTGTAGTTAAGTAACAGATAAAATGTGTTGGAAATAATACTGAGAGGGGGGGGTGAATCAGTATTGTCAGATCAATAAAACTTTTTCAACACTCAGAAACATATACGCTACTTCAGTTAAGTGAACCAGCGTGTACACGCTACTGTGTCTAAAGCAACCAGCGTATAACCAGAAATCTTATGATTCAGTTAGTTTATCTTCAGTAAATGCATCAGGACATTATTAACCATATTAAAGATAAACATATGCAGTATAACAGAACAGATCAACACACAAAAGCCACACTCATGAACACCATGATATAAGGTGGAAACCTAATGTGGGTGAAAACCACCTGCTGCAAGTCGTCTATATCTTTCTTTAATAATAACCTTCAGTTTACAATCTTTTGTACTAGTGCAGCCTTATGCCAGTACGCAAGCTACAACCTGCAGAAGGCTACAACCTTCTCTCATTTTCCAAACTCTCCTGGAAGGGAGCTCCAACCCCCTTTGCTCTTGTACTAGCTAAGATACTAGTACGTAGGTGCTGGCCTACAATCTTCTTTCCTTCAGGTACCACTTTTCATCAATTTTCAGACTGGATACTCCTGAAGCACAATATTTCAATCTGAAGACCACGATTCATTCACTTTTCATAGCAAATCATAGAAGCACAAAACAACCAATACTAGCATCATCAAACTTTGAATCACTGAACCACTGAAATCCTGTCAACACCCAGTCACCAGAACACAGAGCAGACTACAGAACCCTGCAATAACAGACAGACCCAACTGCAACCCAAAAATTAAGCTTCAAAAGATATACGCTACTTCAATGAAACAAACCCGCGTATACACGCGCTTTTACCGAAGCCAACCTGCGTACAGATCTAAAAATAATTTCTCATAACTTGTAGCTGTACCAGTCATCAGTCATACTCAGAACATAACATTGCGTCAGTATGCAGATCTAAAATATGCGTAATCAAGCATATACCAATAGTTCATTTCAAACAATTTGATCCCGATCTATCCTTCCATCAACCAATGTGATCTCTCCTTAGCTCAGATCAAGCAATGTATCATCAACCCAGAACCTGCATACTAGATCTCTTTCTTCATTAGATATTCAAGACTTTTTCAATACATAAGCATAATGATCTTCTTCTCCTTATATAGCATTAGGCCCTCCTCAATACCACGGGCCAAAACCATAGCAATACAATACCATCAACTTCAAAACTCGGGATCAACACGACTGTCGAGATACCTTGTTCCAAAAACATAGGCTCAAGTACTGAGGATTAACTACCACGGACCAAAGGGAAGCTTCTCGACATGTACGCTCTTTTCTGTTCATGAGACTGCGTGTATACGTGACTTCATATATAGCAATCCTGCGTATCCGCGACTTAGTATATAGAGTACCAGCGTGTATACACAACTTGGGCTTAATGAACCTGCGTATATGAAATTTCTCTTCATTCTTGTAGCCTGGACTGAGATCTGTCATCAAAGAGAGTTGCCATCAAGGACAACACCTGTACCGTAGCGCCACACCTGTGCCAAAATGCCAACAATCTCCCCCTTTGGACTTGATGGCAACCCCAAGATCCTTAGAATCATTCTCCCCCTTTGTCATCAAGGGCAAAGGGCTGTGCTCCCCCTGTGAATGTGTTGATATCTCTGCTCTGCTGTACTGAACATGCTCCCCCTGACTGTAGGCAAGATCTGCAAAAGATGTTCTTCAAAAAGAACCAAGACTTATACATCATAAAGGACCTTCCTATCACCAAAAGACTCAATACATACATCCATACTCCCAACCAAGAGGGGATACAACAGAAATTTACATATAACAACCAATTACATTACATCATTCATCCCAGGCATAGTGGGGAAACCAGCATAGGCCGTTACATGACCTTGACACCATAGAAGAGATATCACAAAAGAGATACATGACATAGAGACGAAAGAACTAGACCAAGACTTATGAAAGTCACCAGCAGCATCTGATAATCATCTTTTTAGATCAGCAACCAAGATTTCCTTCTGTACTCCTTCTTCAACAATAGTTGTGAACTAGGACCAAAAGCATCTAAATGCCAACAATGCTTTATTAGACTTTAAGCTGCTCCCCCTGAAACTGTGCCTGAAGGACTCTGTCATACCCATCTCAGACCTTCTCCAATCAGAATCTGCCCTTGCTGTTCAGAACTCCATATACGCGACTTCACCTGCATAAATCAGCGTATGTACGCGGATATCCCTTATACAACACGCGTACACCAACTTTTCTTTAGAACAGACAAGCTTCAATAGCAGGATGAAGCATCAACTACTCCAAGCTTCTGTCTGAGATATTCAAAAGTCTCCCTGGGCAGTGGTTTTGTGAGAATATCAGCAACTTGTTCTTTAGAAGGAACATACTCCAACTTGACCTTTTGTTCAAGCACTTGTTCCTGGAGGAAGTGATACTTGATTGGTATGTGCTTGGTCTTTGAATGCATGACTGGATTCTTTGAAATGCTGATTGCACTTGTATTATCACATAAGATAGAGACAGGTGGAGTGCAAGTGATTTGAAAATCCTGCAAGGTCTGCATCATCCAAAGAAGTTGTGTGCAAAAAGATGCCGCAGCCACATATTCTGCTTCAGCTGTAGATAAAGCAATCGAACTCTGTTTCTTGCTGAACCAAGATACTAATCTGGAACCCATGAAGAATGCACCACCACTTGTGCTTTTCCTGTCATCCACACTTCCGGCCCAATCTGCATCTGTGTAAGCATGAAGAGTGAGATATGTATCTCTAGGATACCATAGGCCATAGTTTTGAGTCCCTTGAAGATACTTGAAGATTCTTTTGACTGCCTGAAGATGAGTTTCCTTTGGGTTGGCTTGAAATCTTCCAACAATTCCTACTGCATGCATAATGTCTGGTCGGGTACCTGTCAAATAAAGCAAACTCCCAATCATGGATCTATAAGTTGGTTGATGAACTGCTGCTGATTCATCATTTGTACTGAGGCTACATCCTGTAACCATGGGGGTACATACTGGCTTTGAATCTTCCATGCCATACTTCTTCAAGATCTGCTTGAGGTACTTAGTTTGAGACAAGAAAATACCTCCTTCATTTTGTTGGATTTGCAACCCAAGAAAGTATGTCAATTCTCCAAGTAATGACATTTCAAATTCTTTCTGCATAACCAAGGCAAAGTTTTGACTCATAGCCTCTTCATTGCTGCCAAAGATCATAGCATCTACATACACAACAAGTATTAGCAATTTGTTATTTTCAACTTTCATATAGAGATTGCTATCTACTGATCCTTTTGAAAAGCCTTGTTGGTGAAGATATTTGTCCAACCGATAGTACCAAGCCCTTGGAGCTTGTTTGAGACCATAGAGAGCCTTTTTCAATCTGCATACAAGGTTTGGATCATTCCCAAGAATGAAACCATCTGGCTGCTCAATGTATACTTCTTCTTCTAAGTCTCCATTCAGAAAGGTTGATTTCACGTCCATTTGAAATACCTTGAAGTTTTGAAAACTTGAGAGAGCAAGGAACATTCGGATGGCCTCAAGTCTTGCAACAGGAGCAAAGGTCTCTTCAAAGTCTATTCCTTCTTTCTGTGCATACCCTTTACAAACAAGTCTGGCCTTGTTTCTAATTACTTCTCCATTTTCATTCAATTTATTTTTGAAGACCCATTTTGTCCCTATGACATTCTTATCTTTTGGTCTAGGAACCAATTCCCAAGTGTTGTTCTTTTCGATCTGCTCAAGTTCTTCATCCATTGCTTTGACCCAACATTCATCTTTGCATGCCTCTTTCACATTTTTTGGTTCAGTGGAAGAGAGTAATGTGAAATAGCTTGAAGCTTCTACAATTGTTCTTCTTGTTTGTACTCCTGCTTCTTTTTGTCCCACAATCTGAGATTCTGGATGATTCTTCTGGACATATCTGGATGGAGTCTTCTCTTCTATTCTTGTCTTCTCCTCTGGTTCTTCTTGAGGTTCTTCTTCATCATTCTATCTTTGAGGGTAGCCTTCATCTTCTTCGATGTCTTCATGATGAACTTGCCTAGGAATGTATCCCTTCTCATCAACCACAACATCAATGTTGTCAACAATTCTGCCAAGTCTTTTATTGTAGCACTTGTATGATTTGCTATGTGGAGAATAACCAAGAAGAATGCCTTCGTCTGCTCTTGGTTCAAGTTTGCCAAGTTGCTCATCAGTATTCTTAATATAACATTTGCTCCCAAAGATTTTGAAGTGTTTCACCGAAGGAGTCTTACCACACCAGAGCTCATGAGGAGTTAGAGTGTTGTTTACTCGGACATTTGTTTTGTTGAGAATAATAACCGCAGCATGTGCAGCTTCACCCCAGAAAGTTGCGGGAGTACCTGATTCATCAAGCATAGCACGAGCCATTTGTTGGATTGTTCTGTTCATTCTTTCCACAACTCCATTTTGCTGAGGAGTTCTAGCTGTAGAGAATTCTCTTCTTATCCCATGTTCTTCACAGAAATCGAAAAATTCATTTGAGGTAAACTCCCCACCTCTGTCAGATCTGAGGCACTTAATCTTGTGTCCTGATTCATTTTCAGCCAAGGCTTTGAAGGATTTGAATTTTTCGAATGCTTCATCTTTGTGCTTCATAAGTCCTAACCAGACAAACCTGGAGAAATCGTCAATGAATAATATCAAATATTCTTCTCCTCGAGGTGTTCTTTTTCTGAATGGACCACATGTATCTGTATGTACTAGCTCGAGAGGCATGCTAGCTGATCCTTCCTTCTCAAGAAAATTAGTTCTGGTTTTCTTTCCAAATTGACATGATTTGCATATGGTGTTGTCTGGAATTTTGATATCTGGAAGATCACGAACTGCATGATATTTGCATGCTTTCCTTATTTGTGGAAAGCTTAGATGCCCCAACCTCCGATGCCATAGCCAGTGTTCATCATTCTTGCTTAAATTACATTGTTGTTGTCTTTCTTCAAATATGTATAGATTATTTGGAGTCCTTCTTCCTTTGATCACTGTTTCACCTGTATCAAGATCACGAACACAACATCCATTTGATCTAAATATTACCTCTGTTCCTTGATCACACATCTGACTGACACTCAGAAGATTATGCTTCAATCCATCAACATACAGAACATTTCCAGCTTTGACCTTCTCTTTCAACGGAGCAACGCCTTTTCCTTTTATGGCTGCAGAGATATCATTTCCAAAAGAAACTTTCTTTCCCTTTTCTAATGCGGTATACGATTCAAGTTTTTCTTTGTCCCCTGTCATATGTTTTGAACATCCGCTGTCAATGTACCATAGACTTTCTTGACCTTCTGCATAAAAGGCTATCCCACATCTTTCTGGTTGCGGTTCCTTTATTCTCCATGTTCTGACATTTGAGGTTTGTTCCTTCTGAGTTGTCTTCCAGAACCTGCTCCTGCATTCAGAGTCTTCATGACCAAAGTTATTACAAATAGAGCATTCAACTTCATTTTCAAGAACCGAAAAGTTGTTATAAGTCCTTTTCATGGTTCCAGTCATACTTCTTTGCTTTTGAGCTTCTCTAGTCATGATTGTCTTGTAGGCAACACATTGAGTTGCTTTGTGACCGAAGTTATGGCAAGAAAAGCATTGGCCATTAAAGAAATTTCTCCGATAATCAGATCTATCATCCAACCGATTGTAGCTTCTATTGACATCCATTCTTGGGGCAAATTGGGAATATTTTACCTGTGGCTGATTGTAGCTTCTGTTTGTCCTTAAGGCCGCTTGTCCCCGAACTTCTTGATAGTCTTTATTTGTTCTTGAGATAAACTGTCCCTGATTCACCTGATGACTTTTATTTGGTCTTTGTTCGCTCCTCCTTGCTGCATCAAGATAACTTTTAGAGGTAGAAGCTTGAGATGTTTCTCCATTATATCCCAGACCTGTCTTGATCAGAGGAGAACGCTGCACATTGATAATCTCATCCAAGGCTTCAGATCCTTTAACAAATTTAAGATTAATTGCTTTTGTTTTCTCAATCTCCTTTCTAAGACAAACAATCTCACATTCCAATTTTTCAAGATGTTTTTCCTTTTCTGCCAGTTGACATTGTAGAGAATCAATAATAGCACTTTTCTCTTCTAAGCAAACTTTGAGATTATTCATTTCTTCATAAAAGCCTTCTACATCTATAGCATCCATGTAGTCATCATCTTCAAAAGCCATTAAAAGTTTGTATCTATAACCCTGTTCATCTTCGTCACTATTTGAAAGACCATCACTATCTTCATGAGTGTAATAGCTTTTCTTCTTTTCATTCTGTTTCTTGTTCCATTTAACAGGTTCCTTTCCCTTGTCATTCTTATCTTTGTAAGGACATTTGGCAGCATAATGACCTACTCTTCCACAAGCAAAGCATTTAAAAGGTAACTTACCTTTGAACCTTCTAGAACCCCTTTGAAGATTTCTGACAAAATTTGATTCTTCTTCTTCATCTTCTGGCACGTGACTTGCTTCATAATAATCTTCTTTTCCTGAAGCCTTGAAAGCAGCTTCTCTTCTATCTGATGGACCTCCTTTTCTCATTTCATAAGCAGTTAGAATTCCGTGAAGCTGAGACATAGTAAGAATCCGTAGATTTTCTTTTTCTTCTATTGCAGACACTTTAGATTCAAATTTGGGGGACAATGATCTTAGAACCTTTTCAACCACAATAGCCTCTTTTATTTCTTCACCCAAGTTTTTCATGCAATTAACAATCTCATCTACCCTAAGGAAATAGTTAGCCACAGTTTCATCATTATACATTCTGAGAGTCTCGTACTTAATCCTGAGAGTTTGAAGTTTAGCACGCTTTACCTGTTCGTCTCCTTCATAGCTCGTGACAATTTTGTCCCATATTTCTTTTGCGGATTTATAGTGCATTACCTTCATGAATTCCGATTGGGATATACATCCTAATAGGGTACTGACTGCTTTCGCATTTGTTTCATACTTCTTTTTCTCGGCTACATCTGTAGGAGTAGCTAAAGGAAAAGTGTAGCCTGTCTCTACGATGTCCCAAACTTCTGTACCAAGAGATTGAAGATAGGCAGTAACTCTTACCTTCCAATAATTGAAGTTTGTCCCATCAAAAACCGGTGGCCTGATTGATGCTTCTCTCTCGTAGTTGCTCATGATGAACAATCTACCTTCAAGCGATCAAGCTTCTCTAAAGGACCTGCTCTGATACCAATTGTTGGAAATAATACTTAGAGGGGGGGGTGAATCAGTATTATCAGATCAATAAAACTTTTTCAACACTCAGAAACATATACGCTACTTCAGTTAAGTGAACCAGCATGTACACGCTACTGTGTCTAAAGCAACCAGCGTATAACCAGAAATCTTATGATTCAGTTAGTTTATCTTCAGTAAATGCATCAGGACATTATTAACCATATTAAAGATAAACAGATGCAGTATAACAGAACAGATCAACACACAAAAGCCACACTCATGAACACCATGATATAAGGTGGAAACCCAATGTGGGTGAAAACCACCTGCTGCAAGTCGTCTCTATCTTTCTTTAATAAGAACCTTCAGTTTACAATCTTTTGTACTGGTGCAGCCTTATGCCAGTACGCAGGCTACAACCTTCTCTCGTTTTCCAAACTCTCCTAGAAGGGAGCTCCAACCCCCTTTGCTCTTGTACTAGCTAAGATACTAGTACGTAGGTGCTGGCCTACAATCTTCTTTCCTTCAGGTACCACTTTTCATCAATTTTCAGACTGGATACTCCTGAAGCACAATATTTCAATCTGAAGACCACGATTCATTCACTTTTCATAGCAAATCATAGAAGCACAAAACAACCAATACTAGCATCATCAAACTTTGAATCATTGAACCACTGAAACCCTGTCAACACCCAGTCACCAGAACACAGAGCAGACTACAGAACCCTGCAATAATAGACAGACCCAACTGCAACCCAAAAATTAAGCTTCAAAAGATATACGCTACTTCAATGAAACAAACCCGCGTATACACACGCTTTTACCGAAGCCAACCTGCGTACAGATCTAAAAATAATTTCTCATAACTTGCAGCTGTACCAGTCATCAGTCATACTCAGAACATAACATTGCGTCAGTATGCAGATATAAAAAATATGCGTAATCAACCATATACCAATAGTTCATTTCAAACAATTTGATCCCGATCTATCCTTCCATCAACCGATGTGATCTCTCCTTAGCTCAGATCAAGCAATGTATCATCAACCCAGAACCTGCATACTAGATCTCTTTCTTCATTAGATATTCAAGACTTTTTCAATACACAAGCCTAATGATCTTCTTCTCCTTATATAGCATTAGGCCCTCCTCAATACCACGGGCCAAAACCATAGTAATACAATACCATCAACTTCAAAACTCGGGATCAACACGACTGTCGAGATACCTTGGTCCAAAAACATAGGCTCAAGTACCGAGGACTAACTACCACGGACCAAAGGGAAGCTTCTCGACATGTACGCTCTTTTCTGTTCATGAGACTGCGTGTATACGCGACTTCATATATAGCAATCCTGCGTATCCGCGACTTAGTATATAGAGTACCAGCGTGTATACGCAACTTGGGCTTAATGAACATGCGTATATGAAATTTCTCTTCATTCTTGTAGCCTGGACTGAGATCTGTCATCAAAGAGAGTTGCCATCAAGGACAACACCTGTACCGTAGCGCCACACCTGTGCCAAAATGCCGACAAAATGACCCTTTTACAACATTGTTTCTAATCAAACTGTCGTAGGAAATTTCAAGAATCTCAAATTTAATTTTGATTATTATGTAAAGTTTGAGTGCCTCGATAATTTTTTTAGGGTGTTCAGTTTATTTATGCATTCAAAAATGCATTTTAAACCGCAAAGAAATTTAATCTTACACAAAATTATATTACTAATTAAAAAAATCAATTTACTTATTAATTAGACCATACATAATAATAGTAATAAAATAATAAAACTATAAAATCTATAAAATTTTAAAAATACATAAAATATAAATATAGAAATCTTTAAAATACAAAATATGGAAAAAAATTAGAAAATAGTCATCCTTATATTTCAAACATCCAAATTTTCCATAAAATCTACTAAAATCGGAAATTTATGAAAGATAGAAAATGCATAAAATCGATAACTTTAGAGAGTGAAAAAATTAATAAAAAAAAGTCATTTAAATTCAAATAAAAAAAATAAAATCAAAATAAAGAACTAAAACACAAAGCATAAAAAATAAAAATTGAAACAACTAGCAACAAAGGAAAAGGAAAAGGAAAATATGAGTTAAAAAAATGTCAATAATATGAGTGAATTGAAAAAATAAAAAATAATATAAACTATGTAATTTAAACGAAAGATAAAATGTAAAATAGGAAATACGAAATCAAAGTTGTACTTCTCCAAATATAAAATTTATCACATGGAAGTTCTTTGAATAAAAAGTTTATCATATAGGAATTCAACAAAGGATGCCTCTCAAAATGATTTAAAATGTTTGCAAAATGAAAGCCTAAATTTGTACCCACAATGACTTATGATATATGTCACAAAACATACCAAGAATGCCAATGAAGGGATGGAGAGACGTGATATTCCTTGCTTAAAATTGGGTGCATAAATGACATGTGCTATGACACGTGCGAACAAGTGTAGGTAAGGTGTTGTGTCAAACATGCAAGTGACATGTCACTCCAAGGTCATGGTATGTGGATGAGTAGGTGATCAATGATTGGCTTCTAATATATAGAGACTTCTTACATGGCATATGGATCCTAGGGATGAGACAATAAGCGACAATTCATGACATGTCGCTTATTGTAGTCATCGATTTTGAAAATTTGGATTCCTAGATGGGAAAGGCTAACTACTGGATTAAGAAAGGCTAGCTACCAAATTGATTTGAACATATCAATTCTTGACCATTGAATTTATAAAATAAAAATTACTAGTCATCGATTGGACATGGCACAAGTATTTTCTCATCAACTATATGGGTGAACCGGTGTTTGCATGGTAAAGAAAAAATAAAAGACAATTGTGTGAAGCTATTGGAAGCCACGGCAGATGAAATTTGAGGTTTCCAAAGAAATTATCTGGTGCTTTTCCGCAAAAAAAAATCATGTAACATTTCCCCCGTCTTAGATAAAAAAAACTAAAATGAAAATCTTACAAATTGTTGATTTTTTTAAGGTAAATATCTTTCATAATTACATAATCTGTCATTACATTTTTGATCTCTTTTTATTTAAATATCTTCCATAATTACATAACCTGTCATTGCATAAGGGCACTTCTTGGGTTACGAAGTGTTACATTACCCATTGCACCCAAGTAACATTTGAGATCTCCATCCAATTCTCATGATATCTTTACAAAATGATTTTTGCATATTTATTTTTCTTTGTACTTTTATTCAATTTTCTCTGATAAATTGCTATCGTGATGTATCAAGATTTGAAATTACTTTTTCTTTAAATGTTAATAATATAGTTATATATATATATAAACACATAGACAATATATATAAATATATATATTTAAAAACTCTCCGTGACATATATATTAACATTATTATAGGTTTTTTTTAATGCTTTGCGCTCACTAAAGTGTTGGTAAGGCTTGGCTCGTTTACATGTTATGAATGCATTTATGTATTTGTTTTTGTTCTTCTCGATTATGATGGAAACCACATGGGTGGGTATGGTTTGGGTGGCTTGGGATCTACTCTACCTGTTTGGACCCTAGCCAATTGGTGGTTTCAGATTCGACAGTATAGATATTGTCTTCTATGACCAGTGGCGTGAGTTGATTAGGTTATGGTTAGGGTAATTACACTGGCACACCCTGTTGTCACTGTTTTATTTTGATGTCGCGCAGACTGTGGAAGTAAGCTTTACATATTTCTTTCAGGGTCTATCATAAATAAATAAAGGGTTTTTCACCTTTTTGTATTTTTTAGATAACCATCCCATCTATAACGTGATCACATGCATGATATTAGTGTGGCTTTGAATCGGTTATTTAGTAATTTCTCCTCAAAAATTTTGCTCCCTTTTTCTTGTTTTGGTTTTTAGTGTATCTAGTTGTTGTCCTAAAAATTCCTCTTTAATCTCTCCTCAATTGTGTTCTTAAGTGTCATAACTCTATGTTAAGGGGTTTTGTGGTTACAACATTAAACATTCACAGGATTTTTAATTCAACTACGACCATTTTAGGAGGTTTATTATGGTGAGTTTTCTGAAGGTAATTTGAACGGATACCCAATTTCTATTATAGTTATTCTCAAGGGTTTTTATTCAGATCCTCAAATGGAATATTGGTGAGGAATAATTTACTATTATTCCTTGTAGGAATATGACATCTTTGTTCTATATCTATAGGTAAATTTTTTGTTTTGAACCTTAGATGGTTAATTTACTTTCCTTTTGATGAACTGTCTTAGAAACAAGAATACTTATTTTCTCTCATCAATTTTACTCATAGGTATGCTTCAATGGCACTAGGTTTTCTTCAGGTGCAAGCTTATTGGAAGGGTTTGAAGAGTTGTTTTCTTTTATTTTTGTCTTTCCTGTGACAAATATAGGTTCTTATTCACCCTTTTACTTCTATGTCAATTTTTTGTCGTTGTAATAACCTACGACCTACTCCTATTTAGCCATAATGTATGTTAGTGTTTCAGGTTAGAAATAGGGCCTTACTCTAGCTGTAAGAAACTTTTTCTTTTCATGGAAATTTTGTAAATATTGTTAAAGGAAAATCCCTCCTTTTAATAGATTATTTGCTCCACATCTCCAAGACTTTGTTATTGACTCAATGAGGGTTTCCCTTCCCCTGAAGGATTATTATTTATGTAAGCAATTTTATTTTTTCTGATGCTCGTAGGGGGACCTTAATGGTTACAATTGTCATTTATAGAAACATAATTACATATTCTCTGCAAATTGCATTATAAATGATATGTAAATATGGCTAGTTTGGAGAATTCATTATTATGTTTTCAAGAAATCAGGCTGAGGCCTATAGGAATAATTTTTGACAAATCCTTTCTATATTAAATTGTTGAATAGTAGTATATTCTCTCTCTCCATTTTACTAGTTTTTCCTATAACATTTTGGCAAGTTAACAATCGAGTTTACTTCACTTTATTTGCTCATTTTTCTTATACATAAATATTTATGTATTGTAGATTTGCAAAATATTCTAAATGTATTATTTCAGTTCTACTTCTATCATGCAAATAACCTATTTACTTTACACACAATAACCAGGCTAGCAAACTAGTGGAACCCTATGATGGGGGATTGGTCTTGGTCTTTTGTGCCTTATTTTGCCTTTTGTCTAAGAATGTCTTTCCTTGGTCCTCAGAACAATTATTGTTCTCGATAGGTATGCACAACTAACCTCAGCATATCCTACCTGCTTACTTAACTTAATATTATACTATATATAAGTATATGTATACTTTTAATAATATAACTTATTTCCCTTAGAAAAGCATTCTAGTTTACGATGTTATGTATTTAACTTCTAACTCTGTATAAGGTTTATTGGTGCCTAGAAATTTCTTTTACCTACAGATAACATAGCTATCCACACAATATCTACATACACACATGTGAGCTTCACTCAATGAATCTCTAACATATCACGTTTGTTCATGGTATACAAAACAATACCATTAATTTTACTACATATTAGAAAATACCTCTAAAAATCACATTATTTAATCCTCTATCAATACAAAACTAATAATCCTTCCCAGTTTAAAAAACCCCTACTTTCACTAAATATCATAGGTATCCATTTTTCGTTAACATTTTTTATACACCTTTATATTTTTTCGTTAACTTTGAGCTCTATTTTTTATACATGCCAATATGAAAACCCTTTACCTCCTATTATATGCTCAATGTATTATGTCATTTTTCCCTCTATATATATCCCCCGATATGAATTCATTTGGTATGGTATTGCTTCCCTAGTGAAGCGCTCGTCCTGTAATAATACAACTTTTGTTTGTCCATTTGGACTTTTAGAAATATTTAATTTCATAATAACGACCTGTTTTAGCTTTCCGTAAATAAATTCACCAATAAAACTTATATTATTCATAAATCAAATCATTCATGTACTTATGTATATTATTCCAGGAAATAGGTTAAAGGTTTCCACGTTCCTCCTAATCTTGAACCAACTTTTCTGTTAGTTCCCCCGAGTTCCTCCCCAATATGTCACGGAACTGTACATAAATCATTCTTAACATTTCCCTCCTATACCCTTTAGCAACATTTTGCTAATCTTGTAGGTTCTAAACCAATATTTCTCTCCCACTAGATTTTTTTTCAATTCAATTTCCTTTCTCTCCCATAGTGTTGTAATACAAAATCCACCTCATGACATCTATGTTGAGTCATGAAGTAAATTTAATGGTGGTCTCTCTCTACCAATATATCCTTCAATAATAACGGAAAATGAGGATTTTCCTTCTATTTTTTCCTATCCCTTCTAGGCATAATTGATTTTAATTGTTTCCTGATAGTAAATACTTATTCTCACATGTTAGCGCTTAACATATTTTTAAGAATATTAACACACCAGAAATAGTTTTTCCTTTTAAATTAAAAATAACATATTTAAACCAATATCTTTAGGCACTTATCCATCATAATTTAATGTAAGATTCACAAAGTAAATTTCTGAAGGGCATTACACAGCATATTAAATTTTTTAGGGGCATTGCAAAGCATATTAAAGTAAACTTGGCATTTTCCCTATCCTGCCATGCATGTGAGTGCTACCAAATCATTTTTTGTTTAGGATTTTATCCATTCTACCTTTTACTCTATTTCACCTTCGTATATCTCTTCCATTAGCATGCTAAATTCATCATTTTTAATAAAATGAACTTAGCGAGAAAGAAAGCATAAACGAAATCATGACAACTATTTTATTGATACCATTTATTTGTTAGTTTATGTTGTGGTAAGTTTATAGTCCTAATCCATGCAAAAAATGCACAATCAAACATTAGATATTCACATAAAAAAGACCTCGTGAAGGCCTAAAAAGGAGTAATAAAAATTGCAACACAAAAATAGTTACAATATATCGAAAAAAATTAAAACTACTTTATGAAAGATATCCAAAAGAAAAGCTATGAATCCGACCTAATAAAGTTAGAGTAAAACATAACAATTCAAAGGCATAATGAAAAACCTCAGTGAGTGTAATAGCAAAAATATTACAAACAATGGAAATCCTCCTTCAAGATAAACAATTAAAAAATATCCATATTTTAAGCTTTTAGTTAATAAATATCCATTTTTTAAGCTCTTAGGTAGTAAAAGAATAAATAACACTCTCTCAATTGTAGTATATTGGGAAGTAAAATTAAATGTTTTTAGAAAGTAGTTGATTGTCTCTTTTATTATTTAAAAAAAATAAAAGGAGTGGTGGTTGCGTCTGTAATGAGATCCTAGCTATGTAATTAGTATTATTTAGGACTATGTATTCTTTATTCAAAGACACAATTTAGGTACCCATGTTGTAAACTTGAGGTGCACACAACATAAATTTGAGTGTCACAGAACAACGTAATGAGCTACGTCCATTGTCATACATTAGTGAACAAAATCCCACTTCCACCATGAGCTTAAGAAAAATACTACACTCGTTTCATGTTACTGGGGATACCATATATGATCGTTGTCGAATTATCACAAGTGAAAACCCAAATAACTAGCATTAACAATTACATCTATCCCACACACATTTGGTTTCATTCAATTGCATAGATCAATGAGAATCGGTTTCTCCTTAATCAATCCTACTCTAATCACGCCTTTAGCCTCAGATTCATTGCATCTATGTAGTTCTAAATCACCCTTCTCTAATGTGTGTTCTTGGCATATGTTTCCTAAAATAAACTATCAGTCTGCAAGCTAAATTGAGCACTAGATCTCCACAAGGATAGCGCACTTATCCATAGCATTCCCCCACAAGATTTTTACGAATTATCATTATGTCATGCACTTGGTTCTAATCACATATCATGATTTATTTGTGTGATAATCTTGATGTATCAAATCACCTCCGACTGGATTTCATGAACACGAGAGTAGGGCACAAAACCCCTTCTTCGTTATGGTTAGTAATGTGAGACTAGTCTCTAAAAATCCAAGTGACGGGGTTCATGGATCAACATTATAGTCCATAACATCCGCCAAAATTCACTAGGAAATAATCAAGAATTAAATAGCACTATTTTTTTAACTTAATACATGCATTATTTCTCACAATAAAAGGCTAATCGTTAATTTTATTTGCAGAGGTAAAACACCTTATTGATTCCCAACATCCATTTTACTTCTCTTGTAATACATTGTAATGTCTCTACATTTTGGAATCTTGGTTTCACACCCAAAATTTAATTGGATATTATATTTAAATTTGATATACCAACTCGTTACCATTTAATGGTCCCTTTTATAAAGTTCAATGCCATAACTATGCTAGGTTATATTTCTATAGTATAATGTTAGGTTCCTATAACATTAGTGTGGTCTTTATATTTTTATTTTTGTGCCCTTATATTATTATTGTTTTGTAGTCTCTAATTATCATAATAATATACAAACAATTTGAGGTTCTCATTCTCATCTTCATCAGCAAAGTGCCCTGCATGCTTCTGATGTCTATGTCGAGTTTCATCAAGTTTATTCTCATGGCAATTCCTTGCAATGTGAATAGATTTATCGCAGTAAAAACACTTGATCCCAAAATCATTTTTGGTCAAAGACATACCTTGAGGTGGCTTTCTCTGTGGTGTACCTCTGCCTTTATATCTTGCACTTTCTTTCTCTCTGAAAGGATTTTTCCTCTCCATTAATGTGAGATCTAGATTCTTAGGTTTCAGAATCATCTGCCTCTCTTCCTTTTGCATCAAGATACCTGTCAATTCTTCGAAATTGAGGACTTTCTCCTTCGTACTCAGGTCTGTAATCAACATCTGATATTCATCAGTCATACCATTGATGGTAACCATGACGAGATCCATGTTCGACACTCTTTCCCCTATATCAACCAACTTATTTCTTAGCTCCTTAATCTGAGTGATGAATCTAGCAATTGATTCATTTTCCTCCATGTTAATGGAGAGAATCTTTCTCTTAAGGAACAATAAGTGATTTTTATTCTTTATCTCATGCAAATCCTTGAGAGTTGTCCAAATATCATTTGCTGATTTACACTCTATGATGTGAGGGATAATGCAGTCTTTCATTGACAATTTCAACAAAACTTTCACTATGGTCTCCCTCTTTTCCTAGTCTTCAAGTGTTGTCGCTGTTCCATCTCTAGCTACAGTCGGCGTCAATTCATACTCGTTTGTAATCACCCACGCACTTTACCCCTCAAGCAGTGTCTGCAATATGAATTTATAGTTTGAATAATTTGACCCATCGAGCTTGTCGCTCTCATTCAGGTACATCTCTTCCATATGATTATTCATCATGATAGATCGATCTATAGATCTGCCTCAAGATCCTCGACCTTTAGCAATCAATTCTTCCAATAAAAAACATGGGTGACCTTACAACAATCTTACCCAAGAAAGCATCAAAACATCATCTAGAGCAATTTGGACAAACATGCAAGAATACATATGTTGAGTCCCAAAATTGACATCTATATCCATCCATATTTCCATCATTTCATAATTATCTAGCTTAAAACCCTAGATCAAGTAACCATCTTCATGATTATATGGGTTAGGATCATTGTTTTCCAAAGTTATTTATTTTATGTATTTAAAGTGAATTTATGATTAAAAACTAGGAAATTAACATGTTTTCATACATCTATATATGTGATATGAGTTTTGTGACATGTGTAGGCTTATTTGGAGATTCTAGAAGGATCTTACTCAGCCTCCCAAGCATAAATTCGAATTTCAACTCAAGAGGTGGACCATATTCCAAGGGTAAAGAGCATGGATATCTTGATGTATCATGGGATTTGTAACTAGTATTTAGGGATAAGTTGAGACAAGTATGGATCTAGTAGATATTTAAGGGATTTACATTTATTGAGAAGATGTCCCTAATTCAACTATAAATAAGAGGGGCATGCTTGAAAGGAAGCCAACAGTTGTTAGTTATTCATTAGCATCAGATTTATGATTGATTATTCAACATGAATAATATTATTTTCTTGCAATTATGAGTTACGAATGTTTCTTGATTCTTAAGGAGTAATAGTTGTTCATGTGTGCTCATTGAGGAATGGACAAATCCCCATCAACTACAATTCGCATACATCTGTAACATACTTTAATTTTTTTCATTTCCTTTCATGTGAGTGTGATTTACTTTCTGCAAGTGTGTTTTGTTATGTGAAATTGATTTCCTTTTAGTAGCTAGTTTTTATGTGAGAAGGACAACGAGGACTCTTGAACAAGAGACTCTTCTCGATAAGCTAAGAAATGAATTGAAAACAATATTTACTTGCTTTCATTTATATAATTTCTCTCCTGCTTTCTTAGATGCAATGGTAATTTTGTTGGAGTAGAACTGTGAGGAAGGACGACCAAGACCTCCTAAGTTAGGAGCATCTTCTCTTTCTTTCTACACATCACAAACTGTTGCTATATAATTTCTCTTCTTGAGGACAATATTGTGGGGAAGGACAACCAGGACCTTCTAAGTTAGGAACATCTTCCTTCACTTACTGCGTCTTGAATCAGAGAATTTTTAGTTTTTCTTAAAACTTAGAACTTATTTCTAATATGCATTTCGATTCTAAACAAACTTTCTACAACAGTTTCATCTGAGGTCCCATATATTTTGTTTTGCTTCTAAGTTAAACCCCGAGTTGACATATTAAATGACATGGATTTAGCATATCGTTAAATTGCCCCTACATTTTGGCGCCATTGTGGGGGAAGCAATCTTACACGTAACTAAGTTAGGAGGATTGTTTAGGAAGCATTTTCATTTAGAGTGATTTTCATTTAGGGTTCATTACATTTAGGCATTTTTTATTTAAGTTTATTTGCATTTGCATATAAAAAACATAGCAATAAAATAAAGCACTCAAAATCAAAAACCCCCATTCATTAAAAAATAAAAGGAAAAACAACACAATAAAAATCCAATTGTAAAAACAAGATCCCAAGAGCTTTGTACTATGACAGTTGAAGAAGATAAAACACCTAAAGATCATATTCAAATTTGGTCTCAACTAGTCATTAGGTCACATTCTTTAGCATCAAATTTTTATGATCATGTCCAAGAATTCACTAGTGTTTATTTTTCAAACTTGGATATGAATTTACTCATGATCTTCTTACGCGAATGGATGCATTGGAAATTCTCTTATACTTAAGAGAATGTTTCATTTCTTTTTTAGAATAGGACTAACAAATAAAAACAAGTTTTTGTGATTTTTAGGATAAATTTGCAATTTTGTGGTGCAGTAAGAGCCACCCATTTACTAACCCTTGGCAGGAAAAATTGCAATAAACAAACGATTGTGCATATGGAACACAAGAGAAGACTAGGAGCAATAATTTCAAGTATGAGATCGATTATTTTCATTTTATTTTTTGCATCCAAATTTAAAAAAAAAAAAAAAAGGGAATCAATTAAGGAAATCTTGAATATGCTCTCCTCCTGCGCTTTGTGTGACCTGGAGGATCAGAAAAAGAATTTTCATGTTAGTATATCTTTAAAATATATATATATATATATATATATATATATATATATATATATATTTATTTATTTCTCTATTTTAAATAAATTGTTTCTTTTTAAACTATATATATATATATATATATATTAAAATGGAACACATGTATAAAAAAAATAAAAAATAAAGTGTTTCTTTTTAAATTTATATGTATATATTTTAATGAAAAGGAACCTATATAAAAAATATTTTTAACAAAACACATAAACCAAATAAAAACAATAAAAAACCATACTTTAAAAATTCACAAAGAAAAATGGAATAAAGAGTGTAAACGGTGAAAAGCAAAGCAGATCTGCTGTGCAATCTAGAATTCAGTTTATATCCAGTTTGCAATCAGGAATCCACTTTTCTCTAAAGACTGATAGCAATGGAGGCCAATGCTAGACTGGTTGCTGGTTCTCACAACAAGAATGAACTAGTAGTCATTAGGCCTGAAGGAAAAGTGGGTCCTAATGATTACATCATTTAAGTGTACAAATTTTCCATATCTGTAGTGAAGACGTTGGTCTCACGGTGAATGGGGAATTGTTTGTTGCCTGCAATGAATGTGCATTCCCAATCTGCAGGACTTGCTACGAGTACGAGTGGAGTGAGGGTAACCAGGTCTGCCCTCAATGAAAAACGAGATTCAAACCTCTGAAATATTCAGTACATATATGGAGTTGTGGAGGAGATAGACTGGAGTTGTGAAGGAAATAGACCCGATTACCAAACTCCATTTTAGAGGGCAAAGGATTTCGCAAGCATTAATGCAAGATCTTCTAGAAAAATCTGGAGGGATTTTGAGATTGAATAATTCAATTAGGTATCCATGATGATGAGAAACGTAAGGCATGAAAATATTTCAAAGATTTGGACAGATCTCGTAAATTTCAAATCTCGTAAACCCAACTTCAATGGCTTGAAAAATCAATAATTACATTGCCATGTCTACCATCTGAGGTAAGCTTTCTGTTCTTTGTAAATCTTTACTCAGAATGTATTTTGTACAAAGTCCCATTAGGCGTTATACCCCATCCAGCATGAGGCCGTGGGATATCCATACCACCAATCTCATTCTCCATCCATACTGAATAAAATTGGAGATATAGTTGGGCCTCGTGTTTTGAAGCATGTTGTGAATGTGGTTCTATCGTTTATTGTCACATCATATATTGAGAACAGTTAAAACATTCGAGATTGGAGTGTATGACACAAGAGCGAGAGGGATGATTCTGTTCAAGATCTCAAAGGGCATAGCAACAATTCCCAGATCTGTGATACTCTCCAATTACAAGCCTACCCTAGTAATCACCTATTTCTCATCGAGAGGTCTTGGCATATTCACTACATACATTCCCAATCTAGACATAAGCACATCATATGTGACCGTACTCATAGCTTGGATCCATGTTAACGAGTCTGCGGATATTCAACCTGGAAAGGAGCCTTCACACTTTTAAGTAGATACTAGAAGCATCCATGGCTACTCCTCATGTGAGCGGCCAACAACACTCTTGAAATTTGTGAATCCCAGTTGGAGAATGGTTGCAATCTGGTCAGCCCTCATCACTACATGCCTGTCCGCAATGGCCTTCCTGTGCTTCATTCAACTAGAGGGAGAACTAGAATTGAAACCGATTCTGGTGGTGGAGGTGTAGTCTGATGGGAAAAGTTGGTTCCCTGCCTATTCGGCTGATGAAGGTTCTATGGTGTGACCAAATTGACCATATTATTATTCTTTGATTTGGGTTCTTTATAGAACTGAGAAATTTTGGTCCTGTATTGATGATATTTCATAATAATCCCATGTGGCCTACAAGCTAGCTTTTGATTTCCACCTACGTTAGAAGTAGTTAGCTGAGCAAAGGCCAAATACGTAGTAGTTTTTACCCGTCATTTTGAAACATATTTTATGACCAATAGGAGGTGAACATCCGAAAAATATAACATGGGCTTTCTTCAAAATGGAGTGAGTTGTATTCTCAATGAGAAATTTTCTAAATTCGTAACAATTTGAGAGATTTTCAGGGCTCTTTGTAGCCTTATTTGCTAGATCACGTGGAAAAACAGATTCAGAATTTAATGCACAGACAATTGTAGTCATGATGGAAGGAGAATATCTGGTTTTCCTGATCTACAGGAGGTGGATCCACCATGGAGACCTGAATGTAATTTTTTTTTGAAACTTCACTAGGTATTTTCTGGTGGATTTGTAGAGCACCGATAGAGTAGTTGTTTATGGTTAGGAAAATGTTTCTCTTGATGTTGCTCGAATTCTTCTTCATCCATTAAATGAACTCGCTACCACTGATATTTTAGAACATACTTAATATGTCGCTTAGAAGAGTTGCATGAGGTAAGTGTATTTGGTTGGAAGACGTGGACTTGTCCAGGCAGCGTGCATAACAAAGGAATATGCTCAAGGGCTAGCGCAAAGGGTAAAGGTATATAGATCAAGTGATCTGATAGCTCAAGGGGGAAGGTAACGATTTAGTGTAATCGGGCTAGATAAGTTATAGTCAAATTTTTATAACGCCCAGGTTATCCATGTGTTAATTGAAGGACAAGCTATAGCAATAATCTGAATGATCTCTTTGCAACCAAAACAAGTGATTGGATCATCTATTTTTCAAATTATTTAAACAACATACAGTGGTGGCATGGCTTAGAAACTGTGAACTATTTTTGAAAGTAGATAAATATGAGAGTTCCCTAAGAATGAGAGGTTCACCTCTTATAAGGGAGTGAGATTTCTTTTGTCTATTTCAAAATTGTAGACACAAGTTTATAGGAAAACCTTGCTAGTGATACATTTTTCCAATATTCATGTAGCGAGTCAAGAATTCCAATACGGAATTTATGCAACGTATACCCGACTCTAGTAAATACATGTTTAAGATTGGAATAACATTACCCATAACGTTATTATATTATGACCTAAATCACATTGGAAGAAGAAACATGTGCTTTCATTTAGATTTATCAAAATTTAACAAGCCTACATTTTAAAAATCTGCAATTTGTTTGTCAATTTGTTTTAACGGAAAATACATCTCATAATTGTACAAACAATTTTGGCACAAGTGTTTCTATACATGATCGTAATATTTCTTTGATTCTTGCAAACAGAGCAACAACAAGACTACGACGTCAACATGTGAAGGTAATAAAGTTCTGGAAATTTCTCCGTTGTTTTAATGCAGGTAAAAAATACTTTTCCTATTTAATAACATATGTTTACTACATCTTCCAATAAATAATCAATAAAACAAGTAGGATATTTGCTAATTTTTATGGAAGAGGTACTGATTAATTTAAATATTGGACTGATTACTTGCATATATGTGTACACGTAACTGTCCACGTAGGATTTTTAGATGCAGGAAATGCGCAATTCTATAATTGAACAATAATTCTCCAACTGAAATTTTTTTTTTCTACCTTTGTATTTAACTCAATGATCTATTTGTCAACAATGCATTTTAATAAAAAATTCATGATCAACATGCCATCTCATCTGCCTACTTCAACTTTCACATCAACACTATGTTCCCATGCCACACTTACGCAAGACAATTTTCATTGTTTCACAAAAATTTCAAATAAGCATAACTTTCTCATACGACATCAGTTTTTGAAGATTCAAACATCAACGAAAAGGTCTCGATGAGATATAAATTATGAGAAAGCTTTCCTCAGAATTTGAAAGAGTAAAAAATTGAAGAAATTGCCAACAAGACATAACAGGCAACCTAAGGCACTAGTTTTGGAAAAGGTAAAAATTCATTTATTTTTCTTTCGTGAATTTGGTTTATTACTACCAATTCAAAGTTTTTCGTGTAAATGTCATAAATAGAGGGAGTGATGACCTCTCCCTTTTAATAATATTACATTTCATTGCTAAAAAAGTACAAAGTTTTTGGAGGTTCTAGGAAGACAAACAGATGACCATAAGAAAACAATGTGTCTCAAAGACCATATTTCATAACAACATGATCAAAGCAACATCAAAGATGAAGTATCCAAGCATGAGCACATGATTTTGGATAAAGAATGCAAAATCAGATCCATCACACCATTTCAAAACCTTTCAAATATCAGCCTTACCATTGAATTCCTACTTATTCAGTTAATAAAACCTTCATCTCATTTTCCTTCATAGTCATTTTCCTACGTCGCCTTTAGTAACCTATAACCCAACAATAAAACCATTCAGCTCCCCTACAAAGCTAATTCATTCCATTTTCATTTTCGCTTTGTCAAATAAACCTTGATCCACTGCAAACTTTCTCATCCATATCCCTTCAAAATTATTGTTTTATGCTCGCGTTAGATGATGGACGATTCATTAAGGCCTCGCTTCTAACAATTCTTGTCCTATCGACATCAGCACATTATCTAGGTTCAAGGCTAGAGTCCTTATCAATACCTTGAGGCTTGTATGCATTAATGACAAGTTTTCTCACTAACAATCATGGGAATACATCAATTTCCCTTGACCGTTGGATCTTGCAAGTAGCTTGACATCAACTCATCTATTCGCACTTCACAAGATGTACTTGGGTACCTTGGCACTCATTATCATTAATGGCGAGTTTGCCTCGCATTGGTTAATGGCATTTATCAATGTTCGATAATCCAATGACTTCTCTTCATGCTCCACATTAACAGATTTATTCGCATGACTAGAATTGTACCATCGAGTTTTGTAACGGTTGAAAACTACATCATTTCAACAGTTTGCAACAGGAATCAATTTGTAACAACAACAATAATGATCCCAATCTTATCATCAACACAAGAGAACAAAGAATAAGATCAAATTCCTTTTTTTACATACTCCATGATCCAACAACAACAACAACCACACTCTTCAGTATACACAACTCATCCACATTGAAAATAAGTGAAGGTATGTTGTTTTCTATCTTTTAGTCATACAATTCGTTAAAATGCTAAAATTGTAATTTTGGAAAATTCTTCACTCCCTTTCTCATATTGTCATAAACATAAGAACACCTTTAGTTGGGGGGGAGGGACATCAATTCATTTTATACACCATCATAAATTTTCATTTCATTCCAACTCACATTTTCTTCCCAATCAACTACTGTTGCAATATGATTCCAAAATATTTTATGCTTTGCAAATTATCAATAGATTGATAGTTATTATAGGACTTAAAAAGAAAATTCTCAAATCTTTCATGTATTTTGATGCAACAAAAAATAAAAATATTGTTACATAACAACCAATACTCAAAAATTTCGGTTTTCACACAAGAACCAACCATAAAAATTATATGTTGCAATTAAATATATTAAACTTTGCAAAAGAGAATATGATGATGCAAATTTTGAAGAGAATCCATACAAGCCAAAGCTCACAAGGAAGCAAAGCATTACAAAAGGATCAACTTATGGATAAATGAATCAATGCAATAGTTGCTTAAGGACATGCAACAACTTCAATTGGGGGGTATGTTAAGTCCCAAAATTGTCTTCCATATCCATCCATATTTCCATCATTTCATAACTATTTAGCCCTCATTTCATAATTATCTAGCCTAAAACCCTACATCAAGTAACCATATTCATGGTTATAGGGGTTAGCATCCTTGCTTTCCAAAGTTATTTATTTTATGTATTTAAAGTGAACTTATGATTAAAAACTAGGAAATTAAGATGGTTTCATACATATATATGTGTTACAATTTGTGTGACATGTGTAACCTTATTTGGAAATTCTAGAAGGATCTTACTTGACCTCCCAAGCACAAATTCGAATTTCAACTCAAGAGCTAGAACATATTCCAAGGAGAAAGATCATGGAGATATTCATGTGTCATGGGATTTGTATCCAATATTTAGGGATAAGTTGAGACAAGTATGGATCTAATAGATATTTAAGGGATTTACATTTGTTGAGAAGATATCCCTACTTCATATATAAATAAGAGGGGCGTCCTTCAAAGGAAGCCAACAGTTTTCAGTTATTCATTAGCATCAGATTTATGATTGTTCATTCAACATGAGTTATTCATTTTCTTGCAATTATGAGTTACAAATGTTGCTTGATTCTTAAGGAGTGATAATTGTTCATGTGTTCTGATTGAGGAATGGACAGATCCCCATCAACCAGAATTCGCGTACATCTATAACATAGTTTAATTTATGTTATTTCTTTTCATGCGTGTGTGATTTATTTTTCCGCATGTGTGTTTTGTTATGTGAACATTTATTTCCTTTCAGTAGCTACTTTTATGTGAGAAGGAGAACCGAGACTCTTGAACAAGAGACTCTTCTCCATAAACTAAGAACTGAATTGAAAACAATATTTACTCGCTTTCATTTATATGCTTTCTTTCTTGCTTTCTTAGATGCAATGATAATGTTGTTGGAGTAGAATTGCGACGAAGGACAATCGGACCTCCTAAGTTAGGAGCCTCTTCTTTTGCTTTCTACACATCACAAACTGTTGCTTGTTAGTTTCTCTTCTTGAGAATAGTACTGTGGGTAAGGACAACCAGGACATCCTAAACTAGGAGCCTCTTTCGTTGCTTACTACATCTTTAATCAGAGACATTTAGTTTTTTTTTTTAAACTTTGAAGTTATTTGTAATATGCATTTCCATTTTAAACAAACTTTCTACATTAGTTTCATCTATGGTCCCATATATTTTGGTTTGTTTCTAAGTGTACGAAACCCCCAAGTTAACAAATTAAATGATAGCATACAATTAAATCTCCCTACAACATATAAATAAAATTTCAAACAATATTGTTTTCTTCAAAATCGACTTGAAAAACACATTCGCAAACAACTTGGACATTTAAATATTTGTCTTTTATTTAAGAGAGTAATAGCATCACCATGTTTGCACCCACGAGCCTATCAATAACCTCTCCATGGATACATTTAAACTGAATCTCAATATAAATAAAATTTCAAACAATATTGTTTTCTTCAAAATCGACTTGAAAAACACATTCGCAAACAACTTGGACATTTAAATATTTGTCTTTTATTTAAGAGAGTAATAGCATCACCATGTTTGCACCCACGAGCCTATCAATAACCTCTCCATGGATACATTTAAACTGAATCTCAATATAAATCCCTCTCGATGAATCTCAATGAAACTCCGACTGACGTGCCACAATCGAGGATAGCAGTGATCACGATACCATGATCTCGACGATTGTACCCATCCACCAATGATCACAATCGAGCTGCAATACGACTCGAAGTTGTATTATCAATCGTTCATTGCATTGTTAAAAATAAAGGAATTGCAGCGACTCCACAATAGTGATCCACACAGTGACTGATTCAATTGCCGACAATGCTCACACAGACGGACCCACCAACAGATCGAATGCTGCCACTACATCCACGTCATGCCTCCTCCGATCAACGTCGTGCCTTCTCAGATAAACGTTGCCGCTACAACCACGAATCTGCTCAACCATAGATCTATATCGCCCTTCGGCTCCTTTGCAAACACGACAACTCAAGTCTACAGTTAACTGAACCTCGATCTCCCATGTGCACAACTCCCTCTGCCTAGCCTACACTACTAGAGCACCACAAAACCTTTGCTGCTCAACATACACAGCAACTTGTCTTTCACTCTCCGCAACTCCTCCGTTGCGCCACTCTGATGCCATGATCTGTTGCGCCATGCTGATGAATGATCCAGGCTAAGAAACGATCCACGCTGCCACTTCGGTGCTGAGACCTTGCTCACGTTTGATCCAGGCAAATGGAAATCTGCCAATAGACGCAACTCATGGCACAAGGGATCTCTGCCAACCCATCGCACGCCAAATCACCATATTAGCAGCGCACAATTTGGAGGTTGGATCCAGGCTTCCCGGGCACGCTGATGGGAATGCATGTGAGTAGAAGGCGATCAACGCGTGAATATCAATACACCCCAAAGTCGTGCTGACCCGAGATTAAAAAATGTTGACCAGCACCTAAACTGGACCAAAAATCCGCACTTCCCTCTTCAAACTGAGAGAATATTCTTTTTTTAGCCTCTCTCTAGCCACTACATCTTCACGCTTGATCAGATCCCGAGACACTCTCTGCCACCAAGGGAGCTTAATTAAGCCACTAAGGCTCACTAGCTCTGAGACCTCGTTAAAATTAAGGAAGACCACTTATAATCTGAAACTTCCAACTCTCAAGTGTACAAGTTGCATCTGGAAACTGCACAAAGCGGATAACGCTCTGTGAATTCGTTGTTCAAATCATGATATATAATTTTACATCATAATAAGGATATTTGAAGTAACACCTAGAAAATATGAATTAATCTTAATTTAGGAGACACGTTCAATAGTAAAACAAATTTTTTCCAATAATACATTTTTTCCATTAATTTCAACCATTTGTTAGTGGTCAGCCCACGGAGCTTTGGATTGATGGTGTGAATGGGTGCACTATTAACGCACTCGTTGCAATAGGTCATTGGTTTAAATTCCTTGTAAGTGCTTACCTAAAAAAAACAAAATAATTTGTTCGTGGTCCTCCAACACAAAATTGCATATAGCCCACACATTCCTCTTCGCATTCCAACCACTGTTTTGTACATATATAATTTCTATAAATAATCTAGTTCTTGAATTATCTGTTTATATATATATAATTATAATTAACCAATTTGTTTATATATATATATAAAAATTAACCAATTTGCATTGGTTTTGGTTTTTTAATATAATTTACATTTGCAAATAAGTCAATAGATTTATTTATGAGAAAGGAGATTCGTAGGTTTTCAAAATTTTTATTATAAATATTATGTGTATGCTTAAAATATAATAAAAACCCTTTCGATTCTTATTATTTATTAAATATTTTATCTATAGAAATTTGTTGGTATTTTTATTAATAACTATTTATTTAATATAGTTGAGTTCAAATTCTTGTTATTGTCATTCTTACTACATTTAACCTAATCATTTTTTTCCTATTTAAGTTATACCAGTATAAGTCTACCTTAAGTACAGATCTAATATGAGTCGAGAAAGATGTGCAAAATATGATAATTGTATATTTGAATGCTATAGAGAGTATAAAATAAACATTTTAACGATAAAGCTTACTTTTTTCATGAAAATACATTTTTTTTAAATGATATCTAATATATACATACTTTATATTAAAATATTTTACTTAACATGTATGCGAGACATTTTATGTGCGCAATTTAAAATGACTTTTTATTATTAATATATTTTTAACTATATGTAATATGAATTTGTATTAAAATATTTTATAGATAATCTATATTCAATATGTTTTTATACATAACATTAAAATATTTTATTTTAACAATTTTTTTTCAATAAACATGAAGTTAATATGGACATAAACTATTTAACATAGATATTCAAATAGTTTATTTAAATCCTCCGTTGAAATATTTTTCAAAGTATAGGGTTTACATATTTTCTTTACTTCTAATTACTTCATATTTATTTTTTTTATTATTATAGTCAACATTATTTTTCTATTTAATTGCTCATTTATTTTTTTATTATAGCACACATTATTTTTCTATTTAGAGCACGTGTCAACTCCAACGGACAAACTTACACATCTCCTCATACTAGGTTGTAAAACCAGCAAAGATCCATCTTAAATACTGATCTAACATGAGCCTAGAGGGATCCAATTTCTTCATGTGCAATTTGTTTTATGAGCCGACATTATTTAAATGTTTTGTATAGTTATTTACTTCTTTTTATTTTTAGATTTTTTAAAAATTTTATTTTGGCGAATATGAACAAAATTTCAAAATTTCAAGTTTGATGATGGATGAATGGGCTTACACATCATACTGGGTTATAGAATGAGCCTTTGGGCTCAATTAACTTCTAGACTCAATAAATGTGATAATAACTAATTATATTAATATAAAAAATTATATTTTGGAATGGTATAAAAGGTTTTGTTTGAAAAGTAAAGATACATGAAAATAAAATACTATATTGATACATGCAAATAAAATATTATATTTTTGAATTGGATGAAATGTTTCTTATTGCACTGTACAGATCCAGACATAAGTGCATTGAATGTGACCATACTCACAGCTTGGATTCTGGTGGTGGAGGTGTAGTCTAATGGGGAAAGCTCGTTCCATGCCTACTCAACTGATTAATGTTTTATGGTGTGACTAAATTGACCAGATTATTGTTCCGTGATCTGGGTTCTTTGTAGAACTGAGAAATTTTGGTCCTGGATTGACGAATCCCATGTGGCCCATGAGCTAGCTTTTGATTTCTACCAGCATTAGAAGCAATCACCTTAGCAAAGGCCAAATACGTAGCAGTTTTGACCCATCATTTTAAAACACGTTTTATGACCAATTGGAAGCAAATTTCCCAAAAATAAAACATGGGTTTTCTTCAGAACAGGGTGATTTGTGTTCAATATGAACAATTTTCTCTTATTCGTAACCATTTGAGACATTGTAGGGGTTATTTGGAGCCTTATTTGTGAGATGACGTGGAAAAACTGATTTAGAATTTAATGCACAGACAATTGCGGCCATGATGGAAGGAGAAGATCCAGTTTTCTTGATCTATAGGAGGTGGATCTGCCATGGAAACCTGATCGTAAATTTTGTTTTGAACTTCATTAGGTATTTTCCAGTGGATTTGCAAAGCACTAATACATGAGTTGTCTGTGGTCAGGAAAATGTTTCTCTTGATGTTGCTCGACTTCTTCTTGTCCATTAAATGAACTGGCTAACACTAATATTGCAGAACATACTTAATCTGCCCTTCAGAAGTGTTGCATCAGGAAAGTGTATTTGGTTGGAAGACATGGACCTATCCAAGCAGCTTGCACAACAAAGGAATATGCTCAAGGGCTAGCGCAAAGGGTAAAGGTATGTATATCAAGCGATCTGATAGCTTAAGGAGGAAGGTAACGATTTAGTGTAATTGGGATATCTAAGTTATATTCAAATTGTTATAATACCCAGGGTATCCATGCATCAATTGGAGAACAAGCTATAGTGATAAGGTAAATGATCTCTTTGCAACCAAAACTAGTGATTGGATCATCTATTTTTCATATTATTTAAACAACATACAATGGTGGCATGGCTTAGAAGCTGTGAACTATTTTTGAAAGTAGATAGATCTGAGAGTTCCCTAAGAATGAGAACTTCACCTCTTATGAGGGAGCCAGCTTTCTTTTGTATATTTCAAAATTGTAGACACAAGTTTCTAGGACAGTCTTCCTAGTGATATATTTTTCCAATATTCATGTAGTCAGTCAACAATTCTAATATGGAATTTCTGTAGTGTATACCTAAGTCTATTGAATCCATTTTTAATATTGGAAGAACATTACCTGCAGCTTTATTATATGATTCTATAAATTACATCGTAAGAAGAAACATGTGCTTTTATTTAGATTTATCAAAATTTAACGAGAGTCTGCATTTTAGAAATCTGCAATTTGTTTGTCAATTTGTTTTAACGGAAAAGTCCTTTCATAATTGTACAAACAATTTTGGCACAAGTGTTTCTATACATGGTCATAATATTTCTTTGAGTCTTGCAAACAAAGAAACAAAAAGACTACGGCGTCAACATGTGAAGGTAATAAATTTTTGGAAATTTCTCCATTGTTTTAATGAAGATAAAAGATACTTTGCCTATTTAATAAAATTTGCTTACTGCATTTTCCAATATATAATCAATAAAACAATTAGGGTATTTGCTAATTTTTCTAGAAGAGCTATTGATTAATTTAAATATTAGACAGATTACTTGCATAGATGTCTACACCTAACTGTCCATGCAGGATTTTTAGAAGCAGGAAATGCGCAATTCTACAGTTTAACAACAATTTTGCAGTTGAAAAACAATTATGTAGCTCTGTATTTAACTCATTGATCTATTTGTCAACAATGCATTCTAATAAGAAATTCATGATCAACATGCCATCTCATTCACCTACTTCATCTTTCACATCAGCACCATGTCCCCATGACACACATACACATGACAATTTTCATTGTTTCACAAAAAATTCAAATAAGCATAACTTTCTCATATGAGATCGATTTTCGACGATTCAAACGTCAACGTATATATCTCGATGAGATCTAAATGATGAGAAAGTTTTCATCAGAATTTGAGACAGTAAAAAAAAAAAAAATGAAGAAATTGCCAACAAGACATAATATGTAACCTAAGGCACTAGTTTTGGAAAATGTAAAAATTCATTTAATTTTCTTTCGTGAATTTGTTTTATTAGTACCAATTCTCTGTTTTGTGTGTAAATGTCATAACTGGAGGGATTGATAATATTTCTCTTTTGTTAATCTTACATTTCATTGCAAAAAAAGTACAAAGTTTTTGCAAATTCTAGGAAGACAAACAGATGACCATAAGAAAATAGTGTCTCTCAAAGACCACGTTTCATAAGAAAATGATCAGACAAACATAAAAGATGAAATATCTAAGAATGAGCACATTATTTTGGATAAAGAATGAAAAATCAGATCCATCACACCATTTCAAAACTTTTCAAATACCAGTCTTACTATTGCATTCCTACTTATTCATTAAATAAAATCTTCATCTCATTTTCCTTCACAATTACTTTCCTACCTCGCTTTCACTAACCTATAACCCAACCATAAAACCATTCGACTCCCCTACAAAGCTGATTCATTCCATTTTCCTTTTCGCTTTGTCAAATAAACCTTGATCCATTGCAAAATTTTTCATCCATATCCCTTCAAAATTATTGGTTTATGCTCCCGTTAGATGATGGAGGATTCACTATGGCCTCCCTTCTAACAAGTCTTGGCCTATCGACATTAGCACATTATCTAGGTTCAAGGCTAGAGTCATTATGAGTACCTTGAAGCTTATATGAATTAATGACAATTTCTCTCACTGAAAATCATAGGAACACATCAATGTCCCTTGATCATTGTATCTTGCAAGTAGCTCGACATCAGCTCATTTATTTGCACTTCACAAGATGTACTTAGGTACCCTAGCACTCGTTGACATTAATGGTGAGTTTGCCTCACATTCGTTAATGACATTTATCAATGGTTTGTAATCAAATGACTTCTCTTAATGCTCAACATCAACACATTTATTCGCGTGACTAGAATTGTACCATTGGGATTTGTAATGATTGAAGACTACATCATTTAAGTAGTTTGCAACAAGAATCAATTTGTAACAACAACAATAAAGATCACAATCTTGTCATCAGCACAAAGAGAACGTAGAACCAGATCAAATTCCTTTGTTTACATACTCCATGATCCAACGACATCATTAGCCACACTCTTCGGTATGCACAACTCACCTGCATTAAAAGTAAGTGAAGATATGTTGTTTTCTAATTTTGTCATACAATTCCATAAAATGCTAAAATTGTAATTTTAGTTGGGGGGAAGGGACATCAATTCATTTTATACACCAACATACGTTTTCATTTCATTCCAACTCACATATTCTTCCCAATCAACTATTGTTGCAATATGATTCCAAAATATTTTATGCTTTGCAAATTATCAATTCATTGATAGTTACTCTAGGACTTAAAAAGAAAATTCTCAATGTTTTGATGTATTTTGATGCAAAAAAAAAAATAGAAGTATTGTTGCACAAGAACCAATACTCAAAAAATTCAGTTGTCACACAAGAACCGACAGTAAAAAATATACGTTGCAATCAAATATATTACACTTTACAAAAGAGACTATGATGACACAAATTTTGAAAAAGATCCATACAAGCCAAATCTCAAAAAGAAGCAAAGCATTACAAAAGGATCAACTTATGGATAAATTAATCAATGCAATAGTTGCATGAGGACATGCAACAACTTCAGTTGGGGGTGTGTTAAGTCCCAAAATTGTCTTCCATATCCATCCATATTTCCATCATTTCATAACCATTTAGCCCTCATTTCATATTTATCTAGCCTAAAACCCTACATCCCAGTAACCATCTTCATGATTATAAGGGTTAGGATCCTTGATTTCCAAAGTTATTTGTTTTATGTATTTAAAGTGAATTTATGATTAAAACTAGGGAATTAACATGGTTTCATACATCCATATATGGGTTATGAGTTTTGTGACATGTGTAGGCTTATTTGGAGATTCTAGCAGGATCTTACTTGGCCTTCCAAGAACAAATTCGAATTTCAACTCAAGAGGTGGACCATATTCCAAGGGGAATGATCATGGAGATCTTGATGTGTCATGGGATTTGTATCTAGTATTTAGGGATAAGTTAGGACAACTATGGATCTAGTAGATATTTAAGGAATTTACATTTTTGAGAAGATATCTATAATTCATGTATAAATAAGAGGGTCATCCTTCAAAAGAAGTCAACAATTTTTTGTTATTCATTATCATCATATTTATGATTGTTCATTCAACATGAATAATATCATTTTCTTGCAATTATGAGTTACGAATGTTACTTGATTCTTAAGAGTAATAGTTCTTCATGTGTTCTCATTGAGGAATTGACGGATCCCCATAAACCATAATTCACATACATTATATTCAGATCAAATTAATCTAACATGTAAATCCAAAAGGACAATGGAGGGAAAATCCTTGAAATTTCGTGATAATAAGTGATTCCAAAATGCAACTTGCCGTAAACAGTTTGATTATGAATTTACTTTTGTGAAATATGGTCCGGAGAGATATTCTAAATAAAAGTTTATATGCAGGGGGGAGACCTGTTCCACTTTTTTCATAGTTTGTTGAAGAATGTACATAATAGGGACCACCATTTTCGTTGAGAATTTTAATTGATGGACATATAATGCTATCTGAGATCATCAATGAAGCCTTCCCTTTTCTTGGTTTGTGTTGTTACCACCGAAATATCTAGATGGAAATGTATTATTATTTTAAATACACAATCATTTTTTTTTCGTACATCACCTTTTAGATTCACCTTTTTGATGGACATTTTCCTTGCACTGTCGCAATTTGGACTGTATTAGGGCAGAGTCATATCATCCTTGGCAAGTTGGCAGTATAGGCATCCCTTGCTAACAGGAGCAAAGGACATCTGGGCAGGTGAGATGCTCTCTGTAACAATTACTTTAGATTCAGATCAAATTAATCAACACGTAAATCCAAAAGCAGAATGGAGGGAAAATCCTTAAAACTTCGTTATAATAAGTGATTCCAAAATGCAACTTGCCGTAAACAGTTTGATTATGAATTTACTTTTGTGAAATATGGTCCAGAGAGATATTTTAAAGAAAAGTTTATCTGCAGGGGGAAGACCTGTTCCACTTTTTTCATAGTTTGTTGAAGAATGTACATAATAGTGACCACCATTTTCGTTGAGAATTTTAAGTGATGGATATATAATGCTATCTGTGATCATCAATGAAGCCTTCCCTTTTCTTGGTTTGTGTTGTTACCACCGAAATATCTAGACGGAAATATATTATTATCTTAAATACACAATCATTTTTTTTCGCACATCAACTTTTATATTATTATAGCCTTTACATAGCCCTACAAAATTAAATTCCCTTTCACGAACAGACATCGTTATTTCTTTGAACTTATTTAATATTATAATAACCCGATGAGATTTTGCTCTTGGGTTAATTCATATGATATTATAATTACGCATAGTCATAACGCTGTGGAACAACCGACAATTATTACAGGAAAATATTTGGAAAGTACGTTCTTTTCATGGCGTGGACGTAACTATTGTCAAATTTCAATGTCTTATTGATATCAACGTTTGAGTCTGAAGACATTAGCTTTTCTATATTTATCTCCTGCTTGAAATTTGTGTGGTTGTAAGTTGTGCGTTTCAATGTCGAAGTATTTATTTATTTATTCTCCGAAATTTGTGGAGATTTTAAGAGAAGAACGGTGCTTAATTTCTGAATTAAAATTAATTGTCATATATTATCGTTCGACGCTACTAAAATTCTTCCATCAACTGTATACACGGTCGTAACGAGGTGGACGGTCCAGTAGAAATGCTGTCCATTATCCGTAGAAAACCAAAACGAATAAGTTTAACAGCAATGAGTAGGCAAACAAACTGAATCACACCCATCCAAATTTTCACTTTGGTGAAAGGATATAATTTAAATCACCTCATTCCAAATTTCCTGATTTTTTTTTAATACATTTATCTTCAAGTATTTTGTTTCTTATGAGATCTGTTTGCGGTATCGCAGCACAATTTTCGCTATACCTCTACCCTCCAAAGTAGTCTCTGGATTCCACGACTATCAAGGTCAGGGATAATTAATTTCTATAAATAATCCCTCAGCATATTCTGGGTTGTACATGTATTGTTTCATATCGACAATCTTTTAACCAGCGAAACATAATCTATCTGCTTTTTCGGCTTCTTGGTACACCGTTAACTCTCTACTAGTATATTCCTGTTAGTGATTTACTTGAGATTCACTTTGGAGGGAATATTTCACTTTGAGGGGAATATTTCTGTACGTGGTAGCGACTGGCAATGTATTCGGACAGAATCGCATCATCCTTGGCATTCCAGGTAACCCCTCCTTTTCGAAAAAGAGCTTTACTCATTTAAGCTAGCTTTTCTTTGAAGAGTAGGATATCTGCCTATTGGAATTGCAGTTGTCTATAATGTGATTTTTGAAAGTTTTTTTAGTGGGTTTTCCGGTCAAAATCCGGCAGCAATTTATTGGAATGGCAAATTTGATAGCTAGTTTCTGCACAATCAAAGTGTTCCAGGGGTTTTCTAGGGTGCCGAATACAAATATGCAATTAAAAAACTATTTTAACTGCAACAAATCAAGATTTAACTTCAATTTCTTCCACCAGATTCCGTCACCGAAATCTCCAAAATCGCATTATAAACAACTCCATGGAAATTAAGTCCGATAAAAAAAATACTATTGTAATTGCTTGAGATACTTTCAGTTGGTTGTAATTTATTTGTAAGTCGCTTTTTTATGTAATTCGTCCCAATGGGCTGGTCTTCTATTATTTACTTTTTTTTAAGGAAAATTGTCGAAATCTATGCAACACTTTTCAATAAGTTATTTTTGTTTTATGTAAAATCAATAAATAGTTTAATCAAATTTTTTATTGTTTAGGTTCAATATATATAAAAATTATGATTTTTTTTTATGGTTTAGGTTTAATATATATAAAATTATGATAATTATATTAATAAATATAGTTGATATATTTAGATAGTTTTAATTTATCGTTGATTTATATGATGTCAATTATATATATATATATATAATTATTAATGGTAATTTTATAATTGTATTAAGTATAATGAAAATATAAACATTGATTTAGAGATAAAAAAAGTTAATATTGGAAATTCCATTAACATCATTCAATTATGACTATAAAATCAAGATTTAAATTAAAATAAAATTAAATTAAATTAATTATCTAAAATTTAATAATAAAAGGGACTTTATTTATTTAAAATAAAAATAAAAAAACATTAAACCAATTATTACATTCCATTTTCATTCAAAATATATATATATATATATATATATATAAGAGATGAGTTATTTTATATTATACATAAGATGAGTTATTTTATATTAATGCATAAAAAAACAAGGTTTGATCATCATAGATGGACTTTTCTAGTATACAACTAGGGAGACCAAACTAGTATGCAAAAATAATATTTTTTAGATCATCTTCATTGTTTCCCAGAGGTGGGTGGGTCACATAGTTTAAACCAAATAAAGAGAAAAAGGGCTTAACATAGATAAAAATACATGTACCAAAATGCAAAAACACATTTTAAACTAGTAGAGAAAAAAATCAGCTAATTGTGTTGCCATGCTGTCTAGTTACATGCTTAAAGTGGAAAGGGAGAATAATTTGGTGGAGTGGTACCTGAAATTTTCTTGAAAAATTGATTGAGTTTTTCATCCATATTTTCCATCTTCTCCTTGATTTCTAACACGCAAATGAGGAGAATGTGGCCCATGATTTTTTTGACATGTGAGTAGAGGTCAATTGTCTACATGTAGAAAAAAGTCCATGCTCTAGTGGAATTCCCTGTGTTGGTAATCCAATCCTTGGTTTCTCTCTCGACATGGTGATCTAGAACAAATATACTCGCATGTCTAACCTACCGTTCTATATTAGCAATGGCTCATTGTGCGAATTTTGGAATGATGCATTGATATTGGTCCATTGTGGCTCTAGCGAAGGCTTGAGCGCAAGTGGCATGAAACAAGGGAGGATAGGGATATGAGAGGGATGTTTATTTTTCCTGCCCCGATGACTTCTCATAGGAGGATTGATGTTACAATGACTAATGATGTAAAAGGAGGAGGAAGGGGAGGCATGTTGCATGAGATGGGAGCTTAGTGAGTGGCAACTCATAGGAGGGGGGGAGGGAAGGGTGAAGAGGGTGAAACCAGGGAATGGTAAGCTGCAAAGACTCATAGTAGAGAGAGAGAGAGAGTCAAAATTCCAAAGAGGCAGACATAAGGAATCCTACAACAAAAGGGCCAAGAAAGGGAACATAGAGACAAGATCCAAAATTCCATATTGGAGAAAGCAATGATAACATGAAGAGATTCCTGTCCTAAAAAGAATTATCGGGGATGTGAAATAAAAATCCAAACCTGAGAGACAAATATCCTTACATGGGAGAAATTCGGATGATCATTGAGAGCCAAGAGTCATGAGAACTAATTGAAAGTGTGAATACATGGGAGTGCATAGCGCCAATGATCTAGACTCATCGGCTTGTATTTCTAGACCAAGGGAGTAGTCTCCCTGATTTAATGACAACAAGAACTTAGCATTCTGAGCTACACAATATGTTATCCCTCTTTGCTTAAAATTATAGTTGTGTCCTAGACCTCATAGAGCCATGATTGTCTATCTAATTTGTATGGAGTGATACATATTGTTCCAAATGACGCTAATATACCTTCACATGATTACACATGATTACACATGAAAGCATAAATGTGATGCTTTGCTTGGAATGAGGTTGGTAGCGATGAAGTTTCCATGAACACTACTAGGTGTGGGAAACTTGCCACTCTATCTTAAGATGTTTGAACATCATTGTCAACTAGATGATATGTAGATATGCCATGTTTTTCCAATATTTCCTAACCTTCAATTAAATATAATTCCATAAATAATAATAATAATAATAATAAAACAAATTCCAATAATAATAATAAAACAATGTGTAGTTAAGTAATAGATAAAATGACCCTTTTGCAACATTGTTTCTAGTGAAATTGTCCAACATTGTTTCTAGTGAAATTGTTGTAGGGAATTTTGAGAATCTAAAATTTAAATTTGATTATTATGCAAAGTTTGAGTGCCTCAATGATTTTTTTAGGGTATTGAATCTATTTATGTGTTAAAAATACATTTTAAACTGTAAAAAAAATTCAATTTTGCACAAAATTACATTGCTAACTAAAAAACAAATTTACTTATTAATTAGACAATACATAATAATATTAATAAAATAATAAAACTATAAAATCTATAAAATTTAAAAAATGCATAAAATATATATAGAAAATTTATAAATACAAAATATGGAAAAGATAGAAAATAGTCATCTTTATATTTCAAATACCCAATTATTTTCCGTAAAATCTACTAAAATCAGAAATCTATAAAAATAATAGAAAATGCACAATTTTAGAGAGTGGAAAAATCAATAAAAAAATCATTTTAAATTCAAATAAAAATAAATAAAAAATTAAACGAATCAAATCTAAATAAAAAATAAAACACAAAACGTAAGGAATAAAAATTGAAAAACAAAAAATGAGCCCTAAAGGAAAATGAAAATATGAATTAAAAAATATGTACATAATATGAGTGAATTGAAAAAATAATAAATAATATAAACTATGTAACTTAAACGAAAGATAAAATGTAAAATAAGAAATATGAAGTCAAAGTTGAACTTCTCCAGATATAAAATTTATCACATGGAAGTTCTTTGAATAAAAGTTTATCATATAGGAATTCAACAAAGGATGTCTCTTAAAATGTTTGCAAAATGAAAATCTAAATTTGTACCAACAATGACTTATGATATATGTCACAAAACATACCAAGAATGCCAATGAACGAATAATTGGAGAGACGTGATATTCGTGGCTTAAAATTGGGTGCATAGATGACATGTTCTATGACACGTGCGAACCAGTGTAGGTAAGGTGTTGTGTCAAACATGCAAGTGACATGTCACTCCAAGGCCATGTATGTGGATGAGTAGGTGATCAATGATTGGCTTCTAATATATAGAGACTTATCACAATGGCACATGGATCCTAGAGATGAGAGAATTCTAGAAAAAGGCGAATGACGCAAATTCTAGACATCACCTAACACTTGAAAAAATGAAAAGGAAAAAGGCGAATGACGCAAATTCTAGACATCACCTAACACTTGAAAAAATGACACCTCGTATATTTGTCTTTCTTTTGTGCACCTAATATTTGGAAGACGACACAGCCATTTATATGTCGTCAGTTAGCGCATTAAACTTCCCCGAGATGTTTGGCAGACAGCACGCAATTAGAGATCGGTACGAGCATTACTTAGTTATTTAAAATATTACTTATTCTAAAAAGATATTTACAGTTAAATTTGTTTGTTTTGTTTTTTAGTCGAATTTAACATATATTTATTTTATTCAATGTAGTGTATTTTAGATAAAAAAAATTTGGATTAATTATTATTAGGATTTGGTTGACATTTGGAACCAACTAGTATGGTTCAGCCTCAGGAAAGAAGGTGAAAAAATCATACAATCTTCATAAATAAATAGTAATAACCCATCATAACTCAAAATTAACTGCTAGTTTTCAATGACTAATTTTCACTAGGTAACTTTGGGCTATGATGCATCCTTACTATTTATTCATGAAAATTAAATGACTTTTTCACTTGTGATCATGATTGGTTAGAAACTTCAACCAAATTCAAATAATATAATTAATCCAAAAAAATTATCTATATTGTCTCAAATTATGTATTTTAATAAAATATATTTTTGAATTTACAACAAAAATACATAATTAAAACTAACTCGTTCAGCGAAAAACACCCTAACCAAAACAACTAACCATTAAAATACGGCAAAAATAATCGTAATGTGAATTAATGTGCATTCTGGTTTCCAAAATCTGGAAAAATATTACACCTTGCTCTTTCTCGAAATTGATTACAATGGAAGTTCCTTGGTTGTGAATAAAAATTCTAATTGAAATTTCATGAGCATGTGAGGTGAACATGGAAGGGCTTGTCATGTAATTGAAATATGAAGATGAGTGCGGCATTGATTTCGTCTTGTTTGGGGAGAGTTTGCCAAGAAAATTAAGAATAAAAAAAAGGAGAGTTTGCAGTGGTGTGGACCTAGCAAGGGGTGAGTTTTTTCGGTTGTTAGTGTCAGTGTTTCTAGATGGTCATGTGACTTGGAATATGAAATACTTCTTAGTCTGTCCCATGCTTGATGACTTGGGAATTTTTTGAATCATGTATTGGCATCTGGCATGTGAGGCACCTATGTCTTTAGTGATATTTATAATTTTTGGGAGGGCGAAGTTTAAATGCGATTGGGATAAATAATTTGAAAAACAAAGGTGTAAAAAACAAAGGGGTAACATTAGATAATGAGGGGGAAGAACTTTAAATGGCAGGGAGGGAATCCAATGAAGGGGAATTAAAATTCTAATTTGCCCAGAAATTTGTGAAAGGGTAGTGGTCAACTTCAATGGTAGTGGATTTTTCTGGGTATTTTTTCCATAGTACTATCGGAATTCAAAATATATAAAGGCTTTGAATGAATGCATGGAAATGTTGATGTGGTCCAAGCTGGCTATTCTACTATTAAATAACAATGTTACAAAACAAAACAATAATCTTCCATTAACGTTTATTCCACACGGACTCTTATTTAACTCTTCCCAGATGCCGTCACTCTCAGCCTGCCACTTTGTATAAGAAGATAATGTGAGGGAAGAAATCAGACTCCTCGACTCTGATCGACTATCCTATTAAACGACTCAATCTAGAGAAGTCTATGATTTCTTTTTTAGACTTTTATATTTTTGTAAATAGCAGATTTTAAAAAAAGACATGATATTCAATATTAGCAATCACCACAAAGATCAGTTGAATGCAATTATGGGATTTTTATTGAATTGAAAATTAATTGGTTATAAAATATTATTGCCACAAACTCTATAACAATTTCATAGCAACTCGCTATTTTAACCATTTTAATACACGGGAATGTTATTATACTGGTTTTTGTGTACATCTCAAACTGTCCCAACTGCAAATATGCCAAAGCACCCAATATGCTACGCCCAACGCCATTCCTGTAGAGATCGGAACTAGCAGCTCCCACATTCTCACCATAGAGTTTCACTGCAAATGATCCGCATGCACATGCCCCAACTGCAATAATAATAGCAAACAAAGTAATTACGCCATGGAAAGGATAATTTTATTACATTTAGTCCGAATGATTCTGCGATACCATTGTAGGCTCTTGAGTAAGCGTAATAGGCGAGTGTATATTGATGGATGCAAGTGTTGCAACTTGACACTGGGCTCAAGACTGTAGCGATGAGCATGAGACACAAACTGCAAACCAGCAAGAAATTTGTTGTTTTGGTGGCCATAATGGAATACTGGAAGATTTTTTCACAGGAGAATGTCAAACTACAGGAACTCTTGCTAATTTTTTTAGTATGTAACACAAAAGAAAAAAATGACAGTCATAAATTTACTAAAAAAGTAAATTGACAGGCATGGAAAACCAACACCCGTTTCCAAATTTTCAATTGACAGGCAATTTTCTTTTGAAATTCCAGGCCTGACTGGAACACATTGACTTGTAAGAAGCAATTCTCTCCGGCAATTGCACGTGCACCGAAACCATGCGATTTCTCGAAATTGATTACACTGGACCCCAATTCTCTCCCGCAATTGCACGTGCACCGAAACCATTTTGTCGGAACGCCGAAACCAAATAGCTTTTAGGAGGGGTAGATAATTTTTCGCTCTGTGCAGTTAATTTTTATACGTACACGCTACAGTCCCAATAGACCGAAGAGACCAATCGATCGAACAAGTCTAGACGACCAGTCAGGATTTGGTACTGCTAACTATGTATTTTAATCAAATATATTTTTGAATTTACAACAAAAGACATAATTAAAACTAACACGTTCTGGAAAAAAACACCTAAGCAAAACAACTAACCATTAAAATACTGCAAAAATAACCACAATGTCAATTAACGTGCATTCTGGTTTCCAATATAATTTTTCCCGGCTACCAAATCTGGAGAAAATATTACACCTTGGTCTCAGCAATTCTCTCCCGTAATTGCACGAGCCCCGAAACCATGTGATTCTCCATTTTGTCCGAACGCCGAAACCAAATAGCTTTCAGGAGGGGTAGATAATTTTTCGATCTGTGCAGTTAATTTTTAATTTTTATACGTACACGCTACAGTCCCAACAGACGAATAGACCGAAGAGACCAATCGATCGAACATCGCGATTCGCATGACATTAACAGCCTTCCTTCGTACGGAGAATGTAGCTACTTCTATATACAGTCAACCTCCCTACCAAGGAGAAGCAGAGAGGTCCCTACTGTGACTCAGTGTTTTTAGCAGAGGAAATCATCAGCGGTTGAGTTCTATATAAAGTCAACCTCGCTACCAAGGAGAAGCAGAGAGGCCCCTACTGTGACTCAGTGTTTTTAGCAGAGGAAATCATCAGCTGTTGAGTTACAGACGTAGAATATTCAAGATGGGTAGATCTCCTTGCTGCTCAAAACAAGGGCTCAATCGTGGGGCCTGGACCAAAGAAGAGGATATGATTCTCTCCACATACATTCAAACCCATGGCGATGGTGGATGGAAAATTCTTCCCCGAAAAGCAGGTGAGTTCTAAAAAGTTTGTCATGGTTTTTTTTGTTTTGTTTACTTTTCCCTCCTTCAAATTTCATGATTTACACCCTACTATTAAAGCCAATTGAACTGTCCCAGCGACAACAAGTCAGTTAGTTGTCAGTTATGGTATAGATATTATTTATGCAGACATAAATATTTATTCAGAGGCTAACAAGTGGAAAGAATTTTTGTTGCAGGTCTTAACCGGTGCGGAAAGAGTTGTAGATTACGTTGGAAGAATTATCTGCGTCCTGACATTAAACGCGGAAGGATTTCCGCCGACGAGGAGGATCTCATTATTCGGATGCATCGCCTTCTTGGCAATCGGTATGTCGAGAATATCTGAACATTTGTTCACTCAACAAAATTTATTGATTCCCCATTTCAGCGCCTCGAAATTTCGAATAATTAACTGCAGAGTAGGAAGTTGACGAGGTTATATTTATGGTTTCATGCAGGTGGTCCCTGATTGCAGGACGACTACCCGGAAGAACAGACAACGAAATCAAGAATTACTGGAACACTCAGCTTAGCAAAAAGCTCCCGCCACTAAAGCAATCTCAAGCTAATTCGAGCACGAAATCTCTGGAATCGAAATGGAGATCTTCTTCTCCTCTGTCAACTCATGTGTTCAAAGCAATTCCACTCAAAATAACAACGGCCATGGGAGGCTCCGGAATCGTGAAAGAAAACAGCTACAACAGTGATGGCTGCAATAATCCCAGTTTAAATGGAGCTCCCAAATCGTGTAATATTAATGAAACTGGTAATTTCTCCCAGTCATGCTGCGACCTACTCGCAAACAATTCCATCACACCCGATGATTCGGAGCGCATTGCCTTCCAAACGGCAGATGCTAATTTTGTGGAAGCAGAATTTGTGGACGAGGAATCACCACATTCCGATCATTGTGGAGGAAATACAGCAATATTAGCGGAGAGTTTATTGGATTTGAGCGACCTATCGCTTCCCCACTGGAATCTGCTCTTCTCTTCATCCGACTGTGACACAGATTTTGGTTTGGAAGAGTTGTACAGGGGAGCGGCCATGGAGCTGAACGAGTTTGAAGATTTCATGTGTTCTGATCAAAATAATATGGAGAAGGTTAACAGTAGCATGCATGCATATTGCATGGATGAAGTCGTTCATTTACAGGAAACAAAGACAGAGTAGTTCATTTTTTATTGTTGGAATGCAGATAAGAATGCGGCCGAAATTATGCAAGAAAACTAGTGTTGCAAGACCATGATTGGGTCCCGTAAGAATTGTAACAACCGTGATTGGGTACTGTAAGAATTGATATCTATCAGAACCGTAATCAATAGGTTGGTTTCATTTGGATCGTATATTGTAGATATTGTAGAACGTGAATGTGGTGAAATAATGGTGGGTTAAATTGTGATTTTGTTTGTTATTTAAAATATATTTTTAACTGTATGCATATATTTATTTATTGAGATGGAGGAATTGGTTGGATAGTTAAAAGTGGTCAGAATTTGGACAATAAATATTCAAAAAAAATTGTATAGATAATGTTTGAATCATGTTTTTGATGGTGGAAATAAATTCAGCACCATCAAAAGCCTCAAAAACACTTAAAATTATGAATTTTAACAATTTTTACTTGGATTTACAAATATCCCTACTATAACAGAAATTTTCATAACTTTCAGAGAAAAAATATAATTCTTACACTTCTGCTATATTTAATAAATATCTAAAACATTTTGATTGAAATTTTTTTATAATTCAAACTATTATTATTTAAAATGTATTTTACTATATATTTTGAATCATAAAATTCTTGGAAATACTTATATCATAAGAAAGTCACAGCTAGAAATTGCAATCCCAACCATTGTAATTCCAATAAATTTTTAACATATTTCAAACAAATTCTACTCGAAAAATATACTTGCAAAAAACTCCCAAAATATAACAGATAAACTACGGCTTTCCATCCTGCGATCACGGTAGAAACTCCGATGAATGCGCCCCAATTTTAGCTTTTTTCTTCTTGTTTTCAGGCCGAAAAAAGCTATATTTCATTTATATCAGTAATATAAACAATGACATTATATCAGTTCCTCTGGTCTTTGTGATGAAAAACATACAAGATATTTTACCCCAAGGCACAAGCCAGAATTAAAAAACATAAATGTTCCACATATATGTGCCTAAAATAGGATCAGCATAATCCAAAAACTCCCATTGAACAACATCTGAATCAAAACTCCTAACTACACCAGGATTGAAGTTATGGCGAACACACAACCCATAGCAAATCGCAGACATCAAAAAGAAGCGAGACCTGGCATACTGCATCCAGCAACTGTATATTGTAAGCACTCATGAAGAACCTGCGATCACTGGAACAGCATGATTAGCGAAAGGAAACCTTCATCTACCAGAAAGAAATATCAGAGCTTTCTTGAAACAAAACCAGAGAAAGAAGAAGGAGCTAGAATCAAAACAAGGATTAGAAATCAGGAGGGAGAAAGTCCTGAATGGAGATAACGTTGCCCTCAAAAGAAACCTGCAAGAACCATAAGCCTGGAGCCACCCGGAGACCTTTTTTGGATAAGTCATCTGCAGCATGGTTAAGATCCCTCTTGATGTGACGAATGGACACCCCCTTAGATCTGTTCCATAAAAAGTTAATCCTCTCAATCCAACCAGAGAGCTGCGGATTTCTTATGATGTTCTTACCACAGAGACCATCAACCAAGACCTTAGAATCACCAAAGATGGAAACATCCTGAAGATTGAGAAAAAGGCAAAAATGAAGAAGGCCCGCAAGGGCCATTGCTTCCGCCTTACTGTTTGAACCACTGCCTCCATTCCAGAACAGATGAAAATGACAGATTTCATTTACCACAATATAAACCCCGCAGCCACATTGGCCCTCCTGCTCAGCCCCATCGAAGAAGGCTCTCGGAATGACAGACAGGTCCTGCTGAATCACACTTTCTTTCTGGAAAGGAATCTTAGATGAGCTTTGCGGGATTGATTCAAAAATAGAAGTGATGGAGGATAAAATTTCCATGTGCTGGGGGACCTTGCCATTGAAGACAACCTTATTGCGCCATTTCCATATGCACCATACCGTAATGATGAAGATTGATCTCCATGATTTCTTTTGAAGGCTGCACCATAAGAACGCATCAGCAGTCGAAGAATGAGATAAGTGCTGGACACCATGGGCATTCTCCAGATTCCACCACAGAAGACGAGTCTTCTTGCAGGCAAAGAAAAGGTGGAAATTGGTTTCTTCTTCAGCCCAACAGATGGAGCAAACACCCGGTCCCTGCCACCCTCGCTTCCTTAAGTTATCCCAAGAAAGATTCCTGTTGTGAAATGCCAGCCACGAAAACAAGATCATTTTTAAGGGGCAACCTGTTTTCCATAGAATGGACGGAAAGGACGGCTTGAGCAGAGAAGGAACTTTGCTTATCAAATCTTTATAAACATCTTTAACTTGGACCTCATATAAAACCTTAGAACTTCTCCAGATGAGATTATCATGCTCCTTTGAACGAAAGATTCCACAGTTCCTGAGTCGAACTTTAATGTTGTCCCACAGTGAGGCAATGTCTGCTGGCATCCGCATATGTTCAGCTTCCTTCCACTGGGGGATGGGACCATTCCATTCAGCAATAAGACTTTCCCAGTAAAAAATACCTTGTCTGTGGAGAAAGATTAGCAGAGGCTTTTGTATCTCAATCACTTCAGAACCACTCATAAAACAATCTTTTCCAATGAGAATATTTTTACCTGTTTGGAAGTGCCAGAATAAATTTTCCAGAAAAAATTTGCCAATTTTCCGCAGGCTTTGCCAAATAGGAGATCCCCTAGGAGAGCCTAATTGCTTTCTCCTGAGCCAATATGCCAGGCTCTTCCTTCTTAGGTATTTGAAACGAATAATGTTACTCCACGGACCTTCCTCAAAAACTCCTCTCCATAGCGTCCTGCATAGTAAAGCCTTGCCGAAAGATTTCAATTCTAAGAGCCCCCAGCCTCCGAATTTCTTTGGTTTGGAGATATTGGTTAGAGAAGAAAGATGATATTTTTTTCCCTACTTGGTCTCCCCAAATAAAGCTCGTTGTGAGCTTATTCATTGCCGAAATTATGCTTGCTGGGATGGCATATAAATGAGCCCAATATACCATCAGCTGATTTAAAACCGACTGGGCAAGGATCATTCTGCCTCCAAGAGATAGATATCTATACTGCCAGCTAGAAATCCTCTTATAGAATTTGTCTAAGATCCATCCCCAGTCCGCCTTTTTATAACCTGCGGCTTTTAGCTGAAAGCCCAAATATTTCAGCCCATGCCCGATAGAATGGGCTTTGATTCCAAACAGCTCCGTCAGCCAATCAATCATATCCTGGCTTGAATCGTTGTGAAAAAAAGCAGACTTTTCAGAATTGATATTGAGGCCTGTTGCTTTTTGAAAATTGTCCAAGATGTCGAAGTAGCATGACCAAGTTATCTTGCATAACATTCCAAACATTATGATATCATCGACAAACAGGTTATGGGATATCGAGATTCCTCTACAAACTTTAAGCGGAAAAACTCTGGATTCTTCTACAGCTTTATTAATATGGAGACTAAGAGTATTCATTGCCAGTATAAATAACAGAGGCGATAAGGGGCATCCTTGTCGGAGCCCTCTGGATGCAGAAAAGAAAGGGGAGGGAATTCCATTTATAATCACCGAGAAGTTCACCATCTCGACACACGCCATTATCCAGTTTGTCATACCAGTATTAAGGCCAATCTTTACCAATCCCCAATCAAGGCAGTCGTATGCCTTTTGGAGATCAATCTTAAGGACGGCTACATTCCTTTTCCTTTTCTGTATAGTAAATAGTCCTTCCTGGGTGCTTGCCACTGCATCCTGTATGTTCCTCCCTTTTAGAAATGCATGTTGTTCTGATGAAATATGCTTTGATAAGTACTCTTTTATCCTTTCTGCAATTATTTTCGCAATAATTTTATAAGAAATATTGCATAAAGAGATCGGCCGGAAATCCATAAAAGACTCAGCTTCATCTTTCTTTGGGATGAGTGCGATATTGGTGGATGCAACCTTTGAATTTATACTGCCCGCTATTCTTGAACCCTCAACCATTTTTAGCAAATCCCCTTTGAACAGGTCGAAGAAATGAATAAAAAACTATATTGTCTATTTTCTTCAACGCGTTGACTGGGTAACGGATTCGAATGATTCCCTTCGTATGAATCTAAAATCACTAAAGAAAAATGGAATTATATGTGTAACGAAAAACTATATCTGTACATTTAAAATGTATGTAGTCATTGAATTGAGACTTTTGTGATCTATAACAGTTATAAGAAGAGTTTCGGCGTAAATCACATAAATTTTCTACATATAATTTACGCTGAACCCCTTCTTATAAATGTATAAGACTGTTGAAAAGATTAACACATTCTAAAACCCAAAAGAACTTGAATTTGCTTTTCGTTTTTTTTTCTAATTCGGGTTGCTCTTTCAACGTTAGCCCACAAAATTACAATATTAGTTTATAACGTACCAACTAAATTAGTTTACACTAGTTTATAATGTACTTTATAATAGTTGATAATCTAAACTAATATATATTGTAGTTTATGATATACGAACTCAATTATTCTCCAATTTTGAAAATTTGATTTTAAAGGGGAAAGGTGGGCTGATTAAATTAAATTAAGATGCTTTAAAGGAGATGGGCAACGTAGAACTTATGTATATATATATATATATATATATATATAATTTAGGATTCTTGATTCTAGGTGGATTTGAAAGTCAATTGTGAGTTCAGGAATTTTTTTATTCAACGTAAATATGAGAGTTAATTATGGGTTTAGGATTTTGGATTTAAAGTGGATATGAGAGTTGATTTTTATTAGAGATATTTTTGTTATTTTTATTATATAATTATTTAATCGAGGCGTTTAAAAAAGAAATGAATGAGTTATATAAAGGTTGAGGATTTTTTTATTTAAGGTGGATAAGAGAGTTAATTGTAAATTGAGAAATTTTTATTTAATATGAATCTGTTATTTAATTGTGGGTGGGTATTTTTAATTTAAAATGGATGAGCGTTAATTGTTATTAAAAATATAGTATTCATCAAATTCATTTTTTTGTTATATATTAATTTAACAAATTTATTTAGAAAAAAATAATACATGCTTTTAATGTATGAAATATTCTTATGTCTTTAAGGTAAAAGAGTTATTTGTAAAATTATTTAGCTAATAAATTTTCACCTTTGGATTGCACAATTTTGAAGGGAAAAGGATACATATATTTTCCCCTTCCCCTACTTTATTTACCAAATTATTTAACGTTTAGTAAAAAATATAAAAATTATCATATAACAAAAATAAGTAATAATTAAAATTGACAAATAATGAACACAAATGAACATGTATTTCATTCCATATATCAACACAAATTTTTACCATTATGGTAAAGCAAGTATTTCAATTCTATTTTATTGTTAGTCTTTCAACCTTGAAGGTTATTCAGAACTTAACAAGCACCCTTATGCTATTTTCCAATGGAGGTGGTAAATTATTGATACAACTCCCCCAACAACCACTCTGCACTACTCAGCACCATCATATCCATTATTAGGTGATTTAAAAATCATTTACCATCGGAAAATTCATCTTCCTCCATCACATTTTGCAGTTTCAACTGAAACATGGCATATAACCCTCTGCACGATGGTGTGCATCACCTTCATATTCGTTTTTTTTCATTTTGTAGAGGAAAGCTCTTCTCCTAGAGTTTTTGAGGCAATGGTTACCAAAACCCTAAACCTTTCATAGCTATACTCGTTAAACAAGGTTTTGGAGGCAATCATCGTATCCATGTCACGTATAATTATGGTTGGCTATATACCTTTCATGGTGAGAAAACCCTTTTCACTTCAAATAGACGGTAATTTCTCACTTACTCCGTTAGTCTGAATTGAACTTTTTTTTATGATAGCTTTGTCATTTGAATCCTGGAGAATCTCCCTCTAGACATGTCGCTTATGGCAGTCATCAATTTTGAAAATTTGGATTCCTAGATGGGAAAGGCTAACCACTGGATTAAGAAAGGTGAGCTACCAAATTGATTTGAACATATCAATTCTCGACCATTGAATTTATAAAATAAAAATTACTATTCATGGATTGGACATGGCACAGGTCTTTTCTCATCAGCTATATGGGTGAACCGGGACATGGCACAGGTCTTTTCTCATCAGCTATATGGGTGAACCGGTGTTTGGATGGTCAAGAAAAAATAAAAGAGAATTGTGCGAAGCTATGGGAAGCCACACAAGATGAAATTTGAGGTTTCCAAAGAAATTATGTGGTGGTTTAAAAAAAAAAAAAAATTTGTAAAAAAAAAAACATGTAACATCTCAACAACATGTAACATCTCTCTCGTCTTACGTAAAAAAAAAGAAAAAGAAATTCTTATGAATTGTTGATTTTTTAAGGTACATATCTTTCATAATTACATAATTTGTCATTGCATTTTTTATCTTTTCAAGCTAAATATCTTCCATAATTACATAACTTGTCGTTAAGGGCATTTCTTGGGTTACGAAGTGCTACATTACTTATTGCAACCAAGTAACATTCGAGATCTCCATCCAATTCTCATGATATGAGTTACAAAATGATTTTTGCATATTTTTTTTTCTTGGTGCTTTTATTCAATTTTCTCGGATAAATTGCTATCGTGATGTATCATGATTTGAAATTCCTTTTTCTTTTAAATATTTAATCCTATAGTTTTATATATATAAGTATAGACTATATATAAATGTATATATTTAAAAACTCTACGTGATATATATATATATATATATATATATATATATATATATATATATATATATATATATATATATATATATATATGGTTTTTTATTCAATTTTCTCCGATAAATTGCTATCATGATGTATCAAGATTTGAAATTCCTTTTTCTTTAAATATTTAATCATTCATACATATATATATAAGTGTAAGTATAGACTATATATAAATGTGTATATTTAAAAATTGTACGTGATATATATATACTATATATAAATGTATATATTTAAAAACTCTATATTAACATTATTATGAGGTACAAAATGATTCTTGTATATTTATTTTTTTTATACTTTTATTCACTTTTCTCTGATAAATTGCTATCATTAACTATAAAGATTTGAAATTCTTTTTTCTTTAAATGTTTAATCATATATATATATAAACATAGACTATATATAAATGTATATATTTAAAAACTCTACGTGACACACATATATATATATTAACATTATTATGAGGTTTTTTTAAAGGAGTAGTCTACCTAGGCTGTAGAATGGCCCGTTTTCCGGCACCGGCCGGAAAATCGTCCGGTTCCGGCCACCGGAAATCTCTCTGCCTTCTGCCACCATCCTCTAGCTGAGCCGCCCTCTTTCTCCGCCACCCTCCCCTGACAGTCCTGACATTCCCTAACATCCCCTGACCGATCAGGGACGCGCTGGAATTCATGCCGCAGAGTATTATGGCCGGTTCGAAATGGTCACCCGCGCTGCTCACTCACATTTCGACCCGGCGCTTCCCGCTCTGCGATTCCTCTCTGCAGCTCGCCACCCAGGTACTCTTCAGCTCGCACCCTGCTCCTCGTCGACACAAAACACCCAATCTACTGGCATAGAAGACCAATAACAATATCAGAATAGACAACCATAATACAAACAATCCAAAAGCAAACAATACTATTTGAACGTTGCGTGAGTTACATCTCCCATGAGATACAAACCAGTGAATTTCAGTCATACTCCGCATTTGATAGCTACTCCGCATTGAGAAAAGAAAAACTAGCCAAAGTTAATGCTCTCTATTGACATAAATTACTAATACATCGTTGCTGCTTTCATTATAAATATGAGAAAATATTACAGGGTAGAACACAATTTGTATGCTCTGTAATGTAAGAGCGTATCTTTGCAAATAGAAGAAGTCCAAATACCAATCAGCATTGCATTCAATCGTCAGGAGCCAGCCTTTTTGTGAAAACACAATCAATGTTACCCTTATACTGATCAAGTTTGTTTATTTTCTCTATGACTAGCTTCATTCTCTTCAAAACAGAAGGCATGGCTCCGACATTGGCAGCAATCTTAGACTTGAGAAGTGCTATCTGTGCCGCCGTTTCCTGCTCTTCTTCATCTTCTTCTTCTCCTGCTGCTGCTTTCAACAATGGTGCCACTCCATGTCCCTTTTCTAAAACCTCTTCTGCCATTACACAAATAATAAAGCTTCGTCACTCTTGTAATATAACCAAAGATGGATGGCATAGGTTCAAAGTCTCTCCACCATCCACATAAAAGAAGCCCCATTGATCAATCTAGAAAAACAATTCTAGTGGAGCAAGAGAGGCTAAGGCAAATAATGCCTAGACCCGCTTAACACTTCTCAGAGTATAAGGCAATGCCATACATATAAATAGCATAGTTGCAATGTCAAAACTACAACAAATATTGTTTGCCACCATAATAACCCATGGCAAATTGTTGTGGCAGTGATGTACCTGACAAGATGGCTACATAAACAAAGAAACCCAAATCAATTCTCCTGCAGGCATTTGCCAGTGAGGAAGCTAACTGTTTTATTGCTGTTTGTCTGATTCCATGTGATTCCATGTCTACATGGACCACATATATCGCTGTCAAAACTGGGTATGCAAGAGCAGTTAATGGCAAACTTAATTTTAACAGCAGTTCACGGGGTTTGAGGTTCACAATCTCGTTAATCTAATGTAAGTTGCAAATGCTTTTGTAATAAGCACACAGGAAGATCGAAAGCATATGCCCTTTCAATAGAGACAGCGACTCTGCGGATGTTAAGACGAAACAATCACATAATGAACTCATAGTAGACCAGAAAGGTACAAATTTTTTGAGAAACAAATTTTCAGCGCTCACCATAAACAGCTGTTAAAGCACTGTTTTTTCTTCGGGTAAAGTTGTTTCAACACTGTTGTGACAGTGGGATAGTCTACATTCGATTTGAATTTTCTTCCCCGGAGATTTGAAAGCTATACCTATTTAACTGAACAACCTAAAGGAGTAGTCTGCCTAGGCCATTCTACAGCCTAGGTAGACTACTCCTATAACAATGACTTATCATCCATTGTATGCACTGAACAAAGACAAACTGCAGCAAGTAGATGTAACAGTAAAGCGTACCTACAGGTATGATATCCCAAGCTTGTTTTGAGAACTCATCAGACTGGGTATTTAGTTCTATGTATACATGAGTGAAAGAGATATAGTTGAAGATTCTTTTCATTCTTTTGTTTTTTGCATATACAGTTAGAAGCAGCAAACTTGTGAAGTTCATTATCACCTTGTAATCAATCAACAATAATAAGTTTGGAATCGCCATAAATCTGCGATTGTGTTACCCCTCTGTCAATAGCAACCCTTAACAAGAACCATAGACAGTTCATCTCTCCACAGTTAATGGTACCTTCACCCAGTGCAGTCTTCAAATCAATCTATATGGTTTTCCTGAATCAATAGTATGCCTCCTGCCCCCACATACTCCAAGTTTTCCTTGACAGGCCCCGCGAAAACCACCCATATTTGAATTTGTTAATGTTTACTTCTGCCATTATTCTAGGTTGTTTTTTTGGTGTTTGTTTTTCTTTTCTTTTCTGACCAGCTGATCACAACCCTCCATATCAATTTGGTGACAGGTTAGGTTGTGACTTTAAAAATAGATTATTATTATTATAGGTAAGGGCTCCCAGGGTAGTGGAAAGCTTTCGTGTTCCAATTCCTGCCAAAGATAAGAGATATGGTACCCATACCCAAGTGGATCATTCGGGAATCCCTCTTTAGGGTCTCTCATAAATATCTCTATGAAATCCGAAAGATTCGATGTACCTGATTTAGTGGGTTACCTGAAAAGTTGGGACTCCTTTGTTTTGCAATAGCATAGCATTCCTAGCTAGCCATTTGGCCCAAGAGACCACACAAGGTGGTGCCCTAACAGACTTGTCTTCCATCCAATGTTTCAAGCAATCCTCAACATTATTTCCTTGCCAGTGACCTAGAACTTTGTTCAGAGTCAAAGAATCGGCCTGTACTTCTCTTGAGAAGGGACAGTGGATAAGCAAATGGCTGATGGTTTCAGACTCAACTTTCATCTTCATTTTTACTCAGAGTGGGTCTATTAGGGCCATGTCAAGTTCGTTTTTTCAAGACCCCCCAAGTCAGGTTCTTATTCACAAGGGCTAGTCACATGAAAAGATGATTCTTCCATGGAAATTTAATAGATTTCCACCATCATAAATACCCACCCAGACCTCCCATAGGAAACATAGATTTCTGTCCCAAGTGTTCCAACATTCGTGTATCACCCTGAACATTGTTTTCGACCAAATTAACGTATCCTCTTTATCTCCTAACCTGATGGAACTCTGTTGTAGTCTCTAAATATAGGAATTCCACCTTAGAGCCCTTATCCCCTTGCAGACTTGGACTGTCAGCCTTTTTCTATCCCTGATGCCATAGAGAGGATGAGGTAGCATCTGCAGCATCAGCGAAATAGTAATTCCTTCCAAATCTAATGAATTGATCAATGCATCTGGGAGTCTTGTTGGCCTGCACATCTGACCCAGGGGTCAGCTCGTATTTGAACTCAACTTGTATTTGAACTCTAATTCGAGGCTGTTAACAGATCTGGTGTGTGAGTGTGTGTGCACTAAGCCTAGTGCCCACATGCCCAAATTCTAACATGAACATAGTTGATTTAAAAATTTCCAGTCATGTTTTTTACATTGATGAAAAGTGTTGTCCCTGTCCCCTGCACTCACCAAAGTACCCTAGTAACTTAGTTTAATACATGTTTCTACCTACGAGCATACAGTTGCCTTAAACTCTAGCTTGGAAAGAAAGAATGAGACAATGTTCAACAACCCCACGATCAAAAGATGGATCTGATCTTCATCTGACACAATACTGATTTGCTATTTATAAAAAACTATGTATGTAAGATAGAACCAAATACATTGGTTACACTACACTAGATCAGTAAGTTCAGCCACAAAATTTTTGAACTCAGGAAACACAAGGCTTAGTTAAGTTCCAAAATCATAGGATACAATAAAGAGTACAAAAGCAACAAGTTTCTGACAATAAACAAAATTGCACCACTTTGAAAAAATTAGGGTGAAGATTGACCACAAACAAATCAGAAACACATTAATAAATAAACTCAGTGTTAATTACTTAATCTCTTCACATTGTTTTCATGACAAGAATTAACTGATCCTGAATCCTAGGCATCTTTTCAATGTCCAAAAAAATGATAAAACACACCCTCACAATAAGACAACAAATATTTAGGAAAAAAATAAAGCTTAATTAGAAGGAAGATATAGGCTTATAGCCCAACTAGCCACAATCTTATGGTAAGGCAGAGGACTTGCCATGACAATGACATGACCTGAGTTCAAACCAGATTGGGCATGCTCCCTTCTGTTTATATTGGTTCATGGACACAGGGGGGCAAGCAGATAAAGCTAGGTGCAAGTACTGAGTGAATTTTTACAGTATAAATGCCCCTCGGGCACAGCAACTTGGCTGAAAGGACTCTTGCAATTGACAGTGTACTATGCCCATGTTAATGCAGGGAAGCATTTCCAATTTTCCCCTACCAGGAAAAAATAGAAGCTAGAAGGAAATATAAAGTGATATAAAGTGGAGATCAACTATAACAGCTCAAAGTCAATAGTATGCTGGGCATTTAACTTTGTTAACAATGCAGGATTTTCAGTTTGTTAAAGTAAAAAAATTAGAAGCATTATGAGCCATGACATAATAACAAGAGCACAACATGATGTGTGTGTTTCTGTGTGTGCACCTAGACTTGTGCATTTCACTCATTGAAATGCAAAAGAACCTAACAAAAGCTTTGATCACCTAAAAGTAAAAAGTAATTTTCAAAATAGATCCTCCAACTTATATCCCTGAGTTTTGTCAAATATCAGTTGTCGATTATCTATTTCCCATTACTATTAGTCATGATTCATGGCACAATCAATTACATTGATTCCATCAACACAAGGGTTTTGTCATAGACATCTGCTTTTAATTAAAAGTAAATTAACGTACGACCTGATTATTCAAAGAGGGTAAAAATTCTGGATTATTCGAAGAAGGTTATAGATTCTGCAATTTGGAATATACCTCAAGCATACAAGGTCTGATTTAGAGGCCAAAAAAGGATACCTTGGTATAATGACACCATGTATGAAAACCTAGAAATTCAATCAGTTCTGTTTCAAGGAAAACTGAAAATACACATAAGCATGTGTATGGCACAAGCATGTGTATTTTCATTTTTCCTTGAAACAGCACTGATTAAATTTCTAGGTTTTCATACATGGTGTCATTATACCAAGGTATCCTTTTTTGGCCTCTAAATTAGACCTTGTATGCTTGAGGTATATTCCAAATTGCAGAATCTATAACCTTCTTCGAATAATCTAGAATTTTTACCCTCTTTGAATAATCAGGTCGTACGTTAATTTACTTTTAATTAAAAGCAGATGTCTATGACAAAACCCTTGTGTTGATGGAATCATTGTAATTGATTGTGCCATGAATCATGACTAATAGTAATGGGAAATAGATAATCGACAACTGATATTTGACAAAACTCAGGGATATAAGTTGGAGGATCTATTTTGAAAATTACCTTTTACTTTTAGGTGATCAAAGCTTTTGTTAGGTTCTTTTGCATTTCAATGAATGAAATGCACAAGTCTAGGTGCACACACAGAAACACACACATCATGTTGTGCTCTTGTTATTATGTCATGGCTCATAATGCTTCTAATTTTTTTACTTTAACAAACTGAAAATCCTGCATTGTTAACAAAGTTAAATGCCCAGCATACTATAGACTTTGAGCTGTTATAGTTGATCTCCACTTTATATCACTTTATATTTCCTTCTAGCTTCTATTTTTTCCTGGTAGGGGAAAATTGGAAATGCTTCCCTGCATTAACATGGGCATAGTACACTGTCAATTGCAAGAGTCCTTTCAGCCAAGTTGCTGTGCCCGAGGAGCATTTATACTATAAAAATTCACTCAGTACTTGCACCTAGCTTTATCTGCTTGCCCCCCCGGTGTCCATGAACCAATATAAACAGAAGGGAGCATGCCCAATCTGGTTTGAACTCAAGTCATGTCATTGTCATGGCAAGTCCTCTGCCTTACCATAAGATTGTGGCTAGTTGGGCTATAAGCCTATATCTTCCTTCTAATTAAGCTTTATTTCTTTCCTAAATATTTGTTGTCTTATTGTGAGGGTGTGTTTTATCATTTTTTTGGACATTGAAAAGATGCCTAGGATTCAGGATCAGTTAATTCTTGTCATGAAAACAATGTGAAGAGATTAAGTAATTAACACTGAGTTTATTTATTAATGTGTTTCTGATTTGTTTGTGGTCAATCTTCACCCTAATTTTTTCAAGGTGGTGCAATTTTGTTTATTGTCAGAAACTTGTTGCTTTGGTACTCTTTATTGTATCCTATGATTTTGGAACTTAACTAAGCCTTGTGTTTCCTGAGTTCAAAAATTTTGTGGCTGAACTTACTGATCTAGTGTAGTGTAACCAATGTATTTGGTTCTATCTTACATACATAGTTTTTTATAAATAGCAAATCAGTATTGTGTCAGATGAAGATCAAATCCATCTTTTGATCGTGGGGTTGTTGAACATTGTCTCATTCTTTCTTTCCAAGCTAGAGTTTAAGGCAACTGTATGCTCGTAGGTAGAAACATGTATTAAACTAAGTTACTAGGGTACTTTGGTGAGTGCAGGGGACAGGGACAACACTTTTCATCAATGTAGGGTTGTGATCAGCTGGTCAGAAAAGAAAAGAAAAACAAACACCAAAAAAACAACCTAGAATAATGGCAGAAGTAAACATTAACAAATTCAAATATGGGTGGTTTTCGCAGGGCCTGTCAAGGAAAACTTGGAGTATGTGGGGGCAGGAGGCATACTATTGATTCAGGAAAACCAGATAGATTGATTTGAAGACTTCACTGGGTGAAGGTACCATTAACTGTGGAGAGATGAACTATCTATGGTTCTTGTTAAGGGTTGCTATTGACAGAGGGGTAACACAATCGCAGATTTATGGCGATTCCAAACTTATTATTGTTGATTGATTACAAGGTGATAATGAACTTCACAAGTTTGCTGCTTCTAACTATATATGCAAAAAACAAAAGAATGAAAAGAATCTTCAACTATATCTCTTTCACTCATGTATGCATAGAACTAAATACCCAGTCTGATGAGTTCTCAAAACAAGCTTGGGATATCATACCTGTAGGTACGCTTTACTGTTACATCTACTTGCTGCAGTTTGTCTTTGTTCAGTGCATACAATGGATGATAAGTCATTGTTATAGGAGTAGTCTACCTAGGCTGTAGAATGGCCTAGGCAGACTACTCCTTTAGGTTGTTCAGTTAAATAGGTATAGCTTTCAAATCTTCGGGGAAGAAAATTCAAATCGAATGTAGACTATCCCACTATCACAACAGTGTTGAAACAACTTTACCCGAAGAAAAAACAGTGCTTTAACAGCTGTTTATGGTGAGCGCTGAAAATTTGTTTCTCAGAAAATTTGTACCTTTCTGGTCTACTATGAGTTCATTATGTGATTGTTTCATCTTAACAGCCGCAGAGTCGCTGTCTCTATTGAAAGGGCATATGCTTTCGATCTTCCTGTGTGCTTATTACAAAAGCATTTGCAACTTACATTAGCTTAACGAGATTGTGAACCTCAAACCCCGTGAACCGCTGTTAAAATTAAGTTTGCCATTAACTGCTCCTGCATACCCAGTTTTGACAGCGATATATGTGGTCCATGTAGACATGGAATCACATGGAATCAGACAAACAACAATAAAACAGTTAGCTTCCTCACTGGCAAATGCCTGCAGGAGAATTGATTTGGGTTTCTTTGTTTATGTAGCCATCTTGTCAGGTACATCACTGCCACAACAATTTGCCATGGGTTATTATGGTGGCAAACAATATTTGTTGTAGTTTTGACATTGCAACTATGCTATTTATATGTATTGCATTGCCTTATACTCTGAGAAGTGTTAAGCGGGTCTAGGCATTATCTGCCTTAGCCTCTCTTGCTCCACTAGAATTGTTTTTCCAGATTGATCAATGGGGCTTCTTTTATGTGGGTGGTGGAGAGACTTTGAACCTATGCCATCCATCTTTGGTTATATTACAAGAGTGACGAAGCTTTATTATTTGTGTAATGGCAGAAGAGGTTTTAGAAAAGGGACATGGAGTGTTACCATTGTTGAAAGCAACAGCAGGAGAAGAAGAAGATGCAGAAGAGCAGGAAATGGCGACATAGATAGCACTTCTGAAGTCTAAGATTGCTGCCAATGTCAGAGCCATGCCTTCTGTTTTGAAGAGAATGAAGCTAGTCATAGAGAAAATAAACAAACTTGATTAGTATAAGGGTAACATTGATTGTGTTTTCACAAAAAGGTTGGCTCCTGACGATTGAATGCAATGTTGATTGGTATTTGGACTTCTTCTATTTGCAAAGATATGCTCTTACATTACAGAGCATACAAATTGTGTTCTACCCTGTAATATTTTCTCATATTTATCATGAAAGCAGCGACGATGTATTAGTAATTTATGTCAATAGAGAGCATTAACTTTGGCTAGTTTTTATTTTCTCAATGGGGAGTAGCTATAAAATGCGGAGTATGACTGAAATTCACTAGTTTGTATCTCATGGGAGCTGTAACTCACCCAACGTTCAAATAGTATTGTTTGGTTCTGGATTGTTTGTATTATGGTTATTTGTTTTGATATTGTTATTGGTCTTCCATGCCAGTAGATTGGGTGTTTTGTGTCGACGAGGAGCAGGGTGCGAACTGAAGAGTACCTGGGTGGCGAGCTGCAGAGAGGAATCATAGAGCGGGAAGCCCTGGGTCGAAATGTGAGTGAGCAACGCGGGTGACCATTTCGAACCGGCCATAATACTCCGCGGCATGAATTCCAGCGCGTCCCTGATCAGTCAGGGAATGGCAGGGAATGTCAGGGCTGTCAGGGGAGGGTGGCGGAGCTAGAGGATGGTGGCGGAGGGCTGAGAGATTTCCGGTGGCCGGAGCTGGACGATTTTCCGGCCGGTGTCGGAAAACGAGCCATTCTACAGCCTAGGTAGACTACTCCTTTTTTAAATTATGCTTTGCACTCACTAAAGTGTTGGTAAGGCTTGGCTCGTATACATGTTATTCATGCATTTATGTATTTGTTCTTGTCCTTCTCGACTACGATGGAAACCACATGGGCTGGTATGGTTTGGGTGGCTTGGGGTTTACTCTACTCGATCTGACCCTAGCCAATTGGTGGTTTCGACAGTATAGATATTTTCTTCTATGATCAATGGTGTCAGTTTATTAGGTTATGTTTGGGGTAACTACACTGCCACACCTTGTTTTCACTGTTTCATTTTCATGTCGTGTCGAGTGTGGAAGTAAGATATACATATTTCTTTGAAACTCTATTATAATTAAAGGGTTTTTACCTTTTTCATGAAGGAATTATGGTCTATTTACCGTTGGTATTTCTGAGATAACAATCCAATCTATAATGTGATCACATGCATCATATTAGTGTGTCTTTGAATCAGTTATTTAGTAATTTCTCTTCGAAAATTTTGCTGCCTTTTTTTTATTTGTGTTTTTAGTGTATCTAGTTGTTGCCCTCAAAATTCCTCTTTAATCCCTCCTCAATTGTGTTCTTAAGTGTCATAACTCTGTGTTAAGGAATTTTGTGGTGACAACATTAAACATTCACAGGATTTTCAACTCAACTTCGACCATTCCAGGAGGTTTATTATGGTGAGTTTTTTGAAGGTAATTTGGAAAAAACCACATCTCTATTCTTGTTATTCTCAAGGGTTTTTACTCATCTCCTCAAATGGAATCTTGGTGAGGGCTAATTTACTATTATTCCTTACAGGAATATGACATCTTTGTTATATATCTTTAAGTATATATATTTTTTTAACCCTAGATGGTTAATTTACTCTCCTTTCAATGAACTCTCTTAGAAACGAGAATACTTATTGTTTTTCATCAATTTTACTAATAGGTATGATTCAATGGCACCAAGTTTTCTTTAGATGCAAGCTTACTGGAAGGATTTGAAGAGTTCCTTTCTTTCATTTTTGTCTTTCCTGTGATGACTATAGGTTCTTATTCACCCTTTTACTTCAATTTTTTGTCATTGTAATGGCTTACAACCTCCTCTTGGTTAGCCATAATATATGTTAGTGTTTCAACTTAGAAATAGGGCCTTACTCTAGCTGTAAGAAACTTTTTCTTTTAATGGAAATTTTGTAAATATTGTTAAAGGAAAATCCCTCTTTTTAATAGCCTATTTTCTCCACATCTCCTAGACTTTGTTATTGAATCAATGAGGGTTTCCCTTCCCTTAAAGGATTATTATTTATGTAAACGATTTTATTTTTTCTGATGCCCGTAGGGGGACCTGAATGGTCACGATTATCATTTATAGAAACATAATTACATATTTCTCTGTAAATTGCATTATGAATGATATGTAAATATGGCTAGTTTGCAAAATTCTTTATTCTGTTTTCAAGAAATCAGACTGAGGACTATAGGAATAATTTTTGAAAAATCATTTCATTATTAAATTGTTGAATAGTAGTATATTCTCTCTCTCCATTTTACTAGTTTTTCTTGTATTTTTTTTGGTAATTTAACAACAGAGTTTACTTCACTTTATTTCCTCATTTTTCTTATACATAAACATTTATGTATCGTAGATTTGAAAAAATTCTAAATGTATTATTTCAGTTCTCCTTCTATCATGAAAATACCATATTTACTTTACACAATAACTAGGCCAGCAAACAAGTGGAGCCCTGTGATGGGGGACTCGTCCTGGTCTTTTGTGCCCTATTTCTCCTTTTGTCTAAGTTTGTCTTTCCTTGCTCCTCAGGACAATTATTATTCTCTATAGGTATGCACAACTAACCTCAGCATATCCTACATGCTTACTTACCTTAATATTATACTATATATAAGTATATGTATACTTTTAATAATATAATTTATTTCCCTTAGAACAACATTCTAGTTTACGATGTTATGTATTTATCTTCTAACTCTATATAAGGTTTCTTGGTGCCTAAAAATTTATTTTACCTATATATAACACAGTTATCCACACAATATCTATATACACTCATAGAACCCATTTATGCACCAAACATCAGCAACATATGGGAGTTTCACTCAATGAATCTCTCACATATCACGTTTGTTCATGGTATACTAAACAATACCCTTAATTTGACTACATATTAGAAAATACCTCTAAAAATAACATTATTTAATCATTTATCAATACAAAACTAATATTCCTTTCTAATTTAAAAAACCCCTACTTTCACTAAATAGCTTAGATATTCATTTTTCATTAACATTTTTTTATTCCCCTTTATATTTTTACATTAACTTTGAGCTCTGTTTTTTTTACATGCCAATATAAAAACTCTTTACCTGCTATTATATGCTCAATATATTATGTCATTTTTCACTCTATATATATATCCCCCGATATGAATTCATTTGGTATGGTATTGCTTCCCTAGTGAAGTGCTCATCCTGTAATAATACAATTCTCATTTGTCCATTTGCACTTTTAGAACTATTTAATTTCATAATAATGAGTTGTTTTAGTTTTTCCTAAATAAACTGACTAGTAAAACTTCTATTATTCATAAATCGGATCCCAATAGAAAATGGCATCAACCCATGGTATTCATCCACCCATAGAATTTACCATGGTATTGTAAGTGGCATCCACCATGGTATTTATCCACCCATCGTATTATAAGTGACATCCACCCATGGTATTCATTCACCCATGGAATTGACCCATATTGTAACTAAAAAATACTATAAGTAACAAGGCACATTTTGTAAAAGGACGGATTGTCCACCATAATGTAGTCCTTACAATTATTATCTGTCTTAATAAAAAAATCTTTGTGGTTTTGTTTGTTGGGCATTCTACTCTTTTTCTTCTAGAAATTTCAAATTTTCAGATCTTCGGGGACTCCCCCCAAGATTCATTTCAATCTTTTAGATCTTGGGGGCCTCCCCCCAAGATTAGGATCAGTGGTATCATAGTAGGTTATGATTCTATGGGAATGAGTGTTTGATGCATATTTTAGTTTCAAAATTTGCAACAATATTTAACAAACTTCAGGAATTTTCTACGTACTCCACAGAGCATTTTCTTGGGCCAAGTTGGAAGAATTTTTCCTTTTTCAATTTTTTGTAGGAATGTTTTTGGGCAGCGAGTTTGCAGATCTGATCTAAAATTTTTGATGAAATTTTACAAAAATAAATAACAAATCTAGATTCCTTGCGAAAAAATACCCAAATTAAAAAAAAAAATGACCGAATCAGAGTCTGGATGAGGGAGATATCGTTAATTTAAAATCAGCCATGTTACAGAAATGTTTCTGACAAAAATTTGTGGACGGCAAGTCTCCTATATTGTTTTGCAATTTTGGTGCATAATTTCATAAAAGTTATTGTATATCTGAGCTCCTCTCCAAAAATAGTTCAATTTCAGAAAACAAATAGGTCGAATCGGAGTTTCACTGTGGGAGATATCGATGATTTAAAATCAACTATTTTTTCAAAACTTTTGTGAGGTTGGAAAAATTGCAACGCGAATCTAATATTCTAGAGTGTTTAGAGAAGGATTTCCAACACATGGAGCAGCATTCGGAGCTGGTTAGCTTTGGAGACATGCCCTCCCAACCCGCTTTAGTAGGTACCTGCTTCACATTCATTAGTTTCAACATAACAGCATTCAGCTTGGGTTCTTTGGAGACGTGCACTCCCACCCCAGGTTATGTAGGCAACTGCTTCTTTATCAACAACCAACATCATGATTATGGGTCAACCACACAAAATCCTTGTCATCAAAGTCCATTTGCTAAGCCGCACATTGCTAGTATCACAATTGGTCACAAGCATTATAGGGTATCTCTATCCTGGGATCTTCGTTTTTCATGGTTATGAGTCATCCACAAACCCACACTTCATTTAAGTACATTTTCTAGGCCGCACATTGTTAGTATCACAGCTGGTCACAAGTATTACAGGGTATCTCTATCCTCGGATCTTCGTTCATCATGGTTATGGGTCATCCACAAACCCAGAGTTTATCGAAATCCATTTACTAGGCCACATACTATCATTATCATTGTTGGTCACAAGCATTACATGGTATCTCTATCCTCAGATCTTCGTTCATCGTGGTTAACGATTAACCAAATAAAACCCTTCTCTTAGGTGGCTCTTCATATTCAACAAAGGCTTCGCATGAGGGAACTTCACGCAATGGAGACCATTGCTTCTTAAGGAGGGAGGAATGATCCGAATTGAAAATGGCATCAACCCATGGTATTCATCCACCCATGGAATTTACTATGGTATTGTAAGTGGCATCCACCCTTGGTATTTATCCACCCAGGTATTATAAGTAACATCCACCTATGGTATTATAAGTGACATTCACCCATGGTATTCTACCATGGGATTGTGACATCCACACATGGTATTCATTCACCCACGGAATTGACCCATGGTATTGTAATTGAAAAATGCTATAAGTAACAAGTCACATTTTGTAAAAGGATAGATTTTCCGCCACAATGTAGCCTTTATAGTTATTATCGGTTTTACAAAAAAGTTTCTTTGTTGTTCTATTTACTGTGTGTTCTATCATTTTCTTTCTAGCATTACAATTCTTCAAATCTTGGGGAGCTCCCCCACAAGATCCATTTCAATCTTTTAGATCTTAAGGGTCTCCCACCAAGATTCAGATCAACTCAATATTATGTCATTTTTCCCTCCATATATATATTCCCCGATATGAATTCATTTGGTATGGTATTGCTTCCCTAGTGAAGCGCTCATCCTATAATAATACAATTTTCATTTGTCCATTTGCACTTTTAGAACTATTTAATTTCATAATAACAAGTTGTTTTAGTTTTTCCTAAATAGAGTGACCAATAAAACTTCTATTATTCATAAATCAGATCATTCATGCACTTATGTATATTATTCTAGGAAATAGGTTAAAGGTTTCCACGTTCCTCCTAACATTGAACCAACTTTTCTCTTAGTTCCACCGCTATATGTAACGAAACTGTACATAAATCATTTTTAATATTTTCCTTCTAAACCCTTTAGCAATGTCCTACTAATCCTCTAGGTTCTAAACCAATATCTCTCTCCCACTAGTTTTCATTTCAATGCAACTTCCTTTCTCTCCCATAGTGTTGTGGTACAAAATCCACCTCATGACATCTATCTCCAATCATGAAGTAAATTCATTGATAGTCTACCTCTACCAATATATCATTCAATAATAATGGAAAAAGGAGGATTTTCTTTCTATTTTTTCCTACCCCTTCTAGTAACCGATTTCAACTATTTCTTAATAGTAAATAGTTATTCTCACATATTAGCTCTTAACACATTTTTAAGAATATTTACACACCAAAAATATTTTTTCCTGTTAAATTAAAAATAACATATTTAAGCCAATATCTTTTGTCACTTATCCATCATAACCTTTCAATCATAATTTAATGTAAGATTCACAAAGTAAATTTTCTTGGGACATTACAAAGCATATTAAAGATATAAATAACTAAGAAAAAATTGGGATTTCAACTTTATGGCGTTTATAAAATTTGGGGTTTTCCCTCTCCTTCTATGCATATGAGTGCTACCAAATCATTTTTTGGTTTGGATTTTATCCATTCTACCTTTTACTCTATTTCACCTTCTTATATCTCTTCCCTTAGCATACTAAATTCATCATTTTTAATAAAATGAAGTTAATGAGAAAGAAAGCATAAATGAATTCGTGATAAATGTTTTATTAATACCATTTATTTATTACATTATGATATGGAAAGTTTATAGTCCTAGTCCATACCAAAAAAAATACACAATCAAATATTAGATATTCATATTAAAAAAACCTCCTGAAGGCATAAAAAAATTACTAAATATTCCAACCTAAAAAGACTTACAATATATCCAAAACAATTAAAACTAATTTATGAAATATACCCAAAAGAAAACCTATGAATCTCGCCTAATAAAGTTAGAGTAAAACATAACAATTCAAAGGCATAATGAAACACCTCAGTGAGTGTAATAGCAAAAATATTACAAACAATGGAAATCTTCCTTCAAGATAAACCATTAAAAAATATCTATATTTTAAGCTTTTAGTTAATAAATATCCATTTTTAAGCTCTTAGGTAATAAAAGAATAAATAACACTCTCTCCATTGTAGTATATTGGGAAGTAAAATTAAATGTTTTTGGAAAGTAGCTTATTGTTTTTTTATTATTTAAAAAAATAAAAAGAGTGGTGGTTGTGCCTGTAATGAGATCCTAGCTATGTAATTAGTATTATTTAGTACTATGTATTGTTTATTCAAAGATACTATTTAGGTACCCATGTTGTAAACTTGAGGTGCACACACCATAAATTTGAGTGTCACAGAACAACGTAATGAGCTACGTCCACTGTCATACATTAGTGAACAAAATTCCACTTCCACCATGAGCTTAAGAAAAACACTGGACACTCATTTCATGTCACTAGGGATACCATATATGATTGCTTTCGAATTATCACAAGTGAAAGCCCAAATAACTAGCATTAAAAATTACATCTATCCCACACACATTTGGTTTCATTCAATTACATAGATCAATGAGCATCGGTTTATCCTTAATCAATCCTACTCTAATCACACCTTTAGCCTCAGATTCGTTCCATCTATGTAGTTCTAAATCACCCTTGTCTAAGGTATGTTCTTGGCATATTTTTCCTCAAAGAAACTATTAGTCTGCAAGCTAAATTGAGTGCTAAATTGCCACATCGATAGGCCACTTATCCATAGCATTGCCCTGCAAGATTTTTACGAATTATCATCATGTCATGCACTTGGTTCTAATCACACATCATGATTTATTTGCGTGATAATTTTTATGTATCAAATCACCTCCGATTGGATTTCATGACCACGAGAGTAAGGCACGAAAGCCCTTCTTCCCTATGCTTGGTAATTGTGAGACTAGTCTCTAAAAATCCAAGTGACGGGGTTCATGAATCAACATTATAAACACTAACATCCCCAAAAATTCACTCGGAAATAATCAAGAATTAAATAGCAGTATTTTTTTAACTTATACTTGTATTATTTCTCATAATAAAAGAATAATCGTTAATTTTATTTGTAAAGGTAAAACACCTTATTCATTCCCAACATCCATTTTACTTCTCCTGTAATACATTGTAATGTCTCTACATTTTGGAATCTTGGTTTGACACCTAAAATTTAGGTGGATATTATATTTAAAATTTATTTACCAACTCCTTACAATTCAATCGTCCTTTTTGTAAAGTTCAAGGCCATAATTATGATAGGTTATTGGTCTAGCACAACTCTACTCCTATAGTATAATGTTAGGTTTCTATAGCACTAGTGTGATCCTTATATTGTTATTTTTGTGCCCTTACATTATTATTGTTTTGTAGTCCCTAATTATAATAATTAGATACAAACAGTTTGAGGTTCTCATTCTGATCTTCATCAACAAATTTTCCTGCATGCTTCTTATGTCTATGTCGAGTTTCATCAAGTTTATTCTCATGACAATTCCTTGCAATGTGACCAGATTTACCATAGTAAAAACACTTGATCCTTGAATCATTTCTGGTCAAGAAAATACCTTGAGGTGGCTTCTCTATGGTGTACTTCTGCCTTTCAATCTTGCACTTGCTTTCCCTTTGAAAGGATTTTTCTTCTCCATTAATGCAAGATCTAGATTCTTGGGTTTCAGAGTCATCTGCCTCTCTTCTTCTTGCATCAAGATACCTATCAATTCTTTGGAATTGAGGACTTTCTACCCCTAACTCAGGCCTGTAATAAGCATATGATATTCATCGGTCATGCCATTGATGCTAACTATGACGAGATCAGTGTTCGGCACTGTCTCCCCTATATCGACCAACTTATTTCTCAGCTCCTTGATTTGAGAGATGAATGTAGTGATTGATTCATTCTCCTCCATGTTAATGGAGATAATCTTTCTCTTAAGGAATAATAAGTTATTTGTATTCATTATCTCATACAAATCCTTGAGAGTTGTCCAAATATAATTTTCTGATTTACACTCTCTGAATTGAGAAATAATTCAGTCTTTCACTAAAAATTTCAACAACATTTTCTCTTTGTTCTCTATCTTTTCCCAGTTTTGAATTGTTGTCATTGTTCCGTCTCTAGCTACAGTCGGCTTCAATTCATCTCCATTTGCAATCACCCATGCACTTTACCCCTTAAGCAATGTCTGCAATATGAATTTACAGTTTGAATAATTCGACCCATCGAGCTTGTTGCTCTGATTCACATACACCTCTTCCATATGATTATTCATCGTGATAGATCAATCTATAGATCTTCCTCAGGATCCTCGACCTTCAGCAATCAATTCTTACAATAAAAAACATGGGTGATCTTACAACGATCTTGCCCAAGAAAGCATCAAAACATCATCTAGAGAAATCTGGACAAACATGCAAGAATACATATGTTGAGTCCCAAAATTGTCTTCCATATCCATCCATATTTCCATCATTTCATAACCATTTAGCCCTCATTTCATAATTATCTAGCCTAAAAACCTACATCAAGTAACCATATTCATGATTATATGGGTTATGATCCTTGTTTTCCAAAGTTATTTATTTTATGTATTTAAAGTAAATCTATGATTAAAAACTAGGAAATTAACATGGTTTCATACATCTATATATGTGTTATGAGTTTTGTGACATGTGTAGGCTTATTTGGAGATCCTAAAAGGATCTTACTTTGCCTCCCAAGAATAAATTCGAATTTCAACTCAAGAGGTGGACCATATTCCAAAGAGAAAGAGCATGGATATCTTGATGTGTCATGGGATTTGTAACTAGTATTTAGGGATAAGTTGAGACAAGTATGGATCTAGTAGATATTTAAGGGATTTACATTTATTGAGAAGATATCCCTAATTCATGTATAAATAAGGGGGGCATCCTTCAAAGGAAGGCAACAGTGGTCAGTTATTCATTAGCATCAGATTGATGATTGTTCATTCAACATGAATAATATCATATTTCTTGCAATTATGCGTTATGAATGTCGCTTGATTCTTAAGGAATGATAGTTGTTCATGTGTGCTCATTAAGGAATGGACGGATCCCCATCAACCACAATTTACATAAATTTGTAACATAGTTTAAATTTTTTTATTTCCTTTCATTTAGGTGTGATTTACTTTCTGCAAGTGTCTTTTGTTATGTGAAGATTAATTTCCTTTCAGTAGCTAGTTTTTATGTGAGAAGGACAAGGAGGACTCTTAAACAAGAGACTCTTCTCCATAAGCTAAGAAATGAACCAAAAAAAATATTTACTTGCTTTCATTTATATGTTTTCTTTCCTACTTTCTTAGATGGAATGGTAATGTTGTTGGAGTAGAATTGTGAGGAAGGACAACCAGGACCTCCTATGTTAGGAGCCTATTCTCTTTCTTTCAACACATCACAAACTATTGCTCTTTCGTTTCTCTTCTTGAGGACAATATTGTGGGGAAGGACAAACAAGACCTCCTAAGTTAGGAGATCCTTCCTTCGCTTACTGCATCTTGAATCAAAGACCTTTTATTTTTTTTTAATACTTAGAACTTATTTTTAATATGCATTTCCATTCTAAACAAACTTTCTACAACGGTTTCATTTGAGGTGCCATATATTTTGGTTTTCTTCTAAGGTAAACCCCTGGGTTAACAAATTAGATGACTGGCATTTAGCACACAATTAAATCACCATTACATTTTGGCACCATTGCGGGGGAAGCAAACTTACATGTAACTAAGGTAGGAGGATTGTTTAGGAAGCATTTTCATTTAGGGTTCACTACATTTAGGAATTTTTTATTTAAGTTTATTTGCATTTTTATATAGAAAACATAGAAATAGAATAAAGCACTCAAAATCAGAAACCCCCATTCATTAAAAAAAAAACCAAAAAATGAAGAAATTGCCAATAAGACATAATAGGTAACCTAAGGCACTAGTTTCGAAAAATGTAAAAATTCAATTAATTTTCATTCATGAATTTGTTTTATTAGTACCAATTCTCAGTTTTTTGTGTAAATTTCATAAGAAGAGGGATTGATATCCTTTCTCTTTTGATAATCTCACATTTCATTGTAGAAATGGTACAAAGTTTTTGCAGGTTCTAAGAAGACAAGCAGATGACATAAGCAAATAGTGTCTCTCAAAGACCACATTTCATAAGAAAATGATCAGAGAAACATCAAAGTTGAAATATCCAAGCATGAGCACATTATTTTGGATAAAGAATGCAAAATCAGATCCATCACACCATTTCAAAATCTTTCAAACACCAGTCTTACTATTGCATTCCTACTTATTCATTCAATAAAATCTTCATCTTATTTTCCTTCACAGTCATTTTCCTACCTCGCTTTCACTAACCTGTAACCCATCAATAAAACCACTCAGCTCCCCTACAAAGCTGATTCGTTCCATTTTCCTTTCTACTTTATCAATTAAACCTTGATCCATTACAAAATTTTTCATCCATATCCCTTCAAAATTATTGTTTTATGCTTCAGTTAGATGATGGAGGATTCACTAAGGCCTCTCTTCTAACAAGTCTTGGCCTATTAACATGAGCACATTATCTAGGTTCAAGGCTAGAATCATTATTAGTACCTTGAGGCTTGTATGCGTTAATGACAAGTTCTCTCACTGAAAATCACGGGAATACATCAATATCCCTTGATCGTTGGTTCTTGTAAGTAGCTCAACATTAGCTCATTTATTTTCACTTCACAAGATGTACTTAGGTACCTTGGCACTCGTTGACATTAATGGTGATTTTGCTGCGCATTGGTTAATGACATTTTTCAATGGTAGGTAGTCAAATGACTTCTCTTCATGCTCAACATCAACACATTTATTTGCATGACTAGAATTGTACATTTGGTTTTGTAACGATTGAAGACTACATCATTTCAGCAGTTTGCATCAGGAATCAATTTATAACAACAACAATAAAGATGCCAATCTTGTCATCAGCACAAAGAGAAAATAGAACCAGATCAAATTCCTTTGTTTACATACTCCATGGTACACCAGCATTAGTAGCCACACTCTTCAGTATACATAACTCACCCACATTGAAATTAATTGAAGGTATGTTGTTTTCTAATTTTTAGCCATGATACAATTTCTTAAAATGCTAAAATTGTAATTTTGGAAAATTCGTCACTCCCTTTCTCATATTTTCATAAATAGAAGAACACCTTTAGTTAGGGGGAAGGGACATTAATTCATTTTATAAACCATCATACATTTTCATTTTGTTCCAACTCACATATTCTTCCCAATCAACTGTTGCAATATGATTCCAAGATATTTTATGCTTTGTAAATTATCAATTCATTGATAGTTATCATAGGACTTAAAAAGAAAATTCTCAATGTTTTCATGTATTTTGATGCAAGAAAAAATAAATGTATTGTTGCACAAGAACCAATACTCAAAAAATTTGGTTGTCACACGAGAACTAACATTAAAAAATATATGTTGCAATCAAATATATTACACTTTGCAAAAGAGAATATGATGACGCAAATTTTGAAAAAGATCTATACAAGCAAAATCTAATAAGGAAGCAAATCATTACAAAAGGATCAACTTATGGATAAATGAATCAATGCAATAGTTGCATGAGGACATGCAACAACTTCAGTTGGGGGGTATGTTGAGTCCCAAAATGTCTTCCATATCCATCCATATATCCATCATTTCATAACCATTTAACCCTCATTTCATAATTATCTAGCCTAAAACCCTACTAACCATGATGATTATAGGGGTTGGGATCCTTGTTTTCCAAAGTTATTTATTTTATGTATTTAAAGTGAATTTATGATTAAAAACTAGGAAATTAACATGGTTTCATACATCTATAGATGTGTTATGAGTTTTGTGACATGTGTAGACTTATTTGGAGATTCTAGAAGGATCGTACTTGGCCCCCCAAGAACAAATTCGAATCTCAACTCAAGAGGTGGACCATATTCCAAGGAGAACGGTCATGGAGATCTTGATGTGTCATGCGATTTGTATCTAGTATTTGGGGATAAGTTGAGAGAAGTATGGATCTAGTAGATATTTAAGGGATTTACATTTATTGAGAAGATATCCATAATTCATATATAAATAAGAGGGGCATCTTTCAAAGGAAGGCAATAGTTTTTAGTTATTCATTAGCATCATATTTATGATTGTTCATTCAACATGAATAATATCATTTTCTTGCAATTATGAGTTACGAATGTTGCTTTAACCTTAAGGAGTAATAGTTCTTCATGTGTTTTCATTGAGGAATGGACAGATCCCCATCAACCACAATTCGCATACATTTGTAACATAGTTTAAGTTCTGTTATTCCCTTTCATGCAAGTGTGATTTGTTATGTGAAGATTGATTTCCTCTCAATAGATAGATTTTATGTGAGAAGGAGAACTAGGACTCTTGAAGAAGAGACACTTCTCCATAACCTAAGAACTGAACTGAAAACAATATTTACTTGCTTTCATCTGTATGCTTTCTTTCCTGCTTTCTTAAATGCAATGGTAATGTTGTTGGAGTAGAACTACAAGGAAGGACAACCAGGACCCCCTAAGTTAGGAGCCTCTTCTCTTTGTTTTTACACATCACAAACTGTTGCTCTGTAGTTTCTCTTCTTGAGGATAGTACTGTGGGAAAGGAAAACTAGGACCTCCTAAGTTAGAAGCCTCTTCCTTCGCTTACTTCATCTTGAATTAGAGACTTTTTTAGTTTTTTTCTAAACTTAGAACTTGTTTGTAATATGCATTTCCATTCTAAACAAACTTTTTATAACAGTTTCATCTAAGTTCCCATATATTTTGGTTTTCTTCTAACTTTATGAAACCCCAAGTTGACAAATTAAATGACAGGGATTTGGCATACAATAAAATCTCCCCTACAACATATAAATAAAATTTCAAACAATATTGTTTTCTTCAAAATCGACATGAAGACAACATTCGCAGGAAACTTAGACATTTAATATTTTTCTTTTATTTAAGAGAGTAATAGCATCACCATGTTTGTGCCCACGAGCCTATCAATAACCTCTCCATGCATACATTTAAATTGAATCTCAATATCAATCCCTCTCGTTTAATCTCAACGAAAATCCCACTGACATGCCACGATCCAAGATAGCAGTGATCATGATAACACGATCTCAATGATGGCACCCATCCACCAATGATCACAATCAAGCTGCAATATGACTCCAAGTTGTATTCTCAATCGTTCTATGTACTGTTAAAAACAGAGGAATTGTAGCGACTTCACAACAGTGATCCACATAGTTACTGATTCAATCACCGACAATGCTCACACAAACCGATCCACCAATAGATTGAACGCTACCACTATGGCCACGCCGTGCCTCCTCTGATCAACATTGCCACTACAGCCAGGAATCTGCTCAACCATATATCTATATCGCCCTTCAGCTCCTTCGCAGACATGACAACTCAAGACTGCAGTCAACTCATCCTCGATTTCCCATGTGTATAACTCCCTCTTCCCAGCCTCCTCTGCCAGAGCACCACAAAAGCTCTGCTAATCCACACACATAGCAACTCCTTTTTCACTCTCTGCAACTCCTTCGTTGCGCCACTCTGATGCCACGATCTGTTGCGCCATGATGGTCAATGATCCAGGCTAAGAAACGATCCAGTTATCGCTTCGGTGCTTGGACCTTGCTCACATTGGATCCACACAAATGGCAATCTGCCCATAGATGCAACTCATAGCACAAGGGATCTCTGCCAACCCACAGGTTTCCAAATCACCATATCAACAGCGCAAAATTGGGAGGTCGGATCCACGCTTCTCGGGCACGCTAATGGGAATGCATTTGAGTAAAAGGCGATCAACGCATGAATGCACCCCAAACCCGATCTGACCCCAGACTAAAAAAGTTGGCCAACACCTATACTGGATCAAAAATCCGCAGTGCCTGCTTCAAACTGAGAGAATATATATTTTTTTTTTTTTTTTGCCTATCTTCAGCCACTACCTCTCCAAACTTCGGTGGATCCCCAAACACTCTCCGCCACCAAGGGCGCTTAGTTAAGCCACTAAGGCTCACTAGCTCTGCTACCATGTTCTGCTACCATGTTAAAATTAAGGAAGACAACTTATAATTTGGAACCTGCAACTCTCAGGGCAGCAAGCTACACCTGGAGACTGAACAAAGTGGAGAACGCTCTATGAATTCATTATTTAAATTAGAATATATAAATTTACATCATAATAAGGAGATTCGAACTAACACCTAGAAAATATGAACTAATCCTAATATACCAGACATGTTCTACAATAAAACAAACTTTCTCCAATAATACCTATTTTGCATTACTTTCAACAATTTGTTGGCGGTCCTCTAGCACAACATTGCGTATAGCCCGCTCATTCCTCTTCGGATTCCAAAACGACTATTATGTACTTATATAATTTTTATAAATAATCTAGTATATATATATATATATCAAATTTTCATTGGTTTTCGTTTTTTAATATAATTTAGATTTGCAAATAAGACAATAGATTTATTAATGAGAAAGGAGGGTAGTAGGTTTTCAAAAATTTTATTATAAATATTATGTGTATGCTTAAAATATAATAAAAATGTTTTTTTTGATGTTTATTATTTATTAAATATTTTATTTATAGAAATTTGTCAGTGTTTTTATTAATTATTATTTATTAATATAGTTGAGTTCAAATTTTTGTTATTATCTTTCTTAGTACATTTAACCTAATTATTCTTTTCCTATTTAACTTATACCAGTATAAGTTCGTTTTAAATACTGATCTAACATGAGTCTAAAAGGATGTGAAAAATATGATAATTGTATATTTGAATACTATAGAGAGTATAAAATAAACATTTTAACTATAAAACTTATTTTTTCATGATACATACTTAATTTTTTTTAAATGATATCTAATATATACATACTTTACATTAGAATATTTTACATAACATGCACATTGAGACATTTTATGAGGGCAATTTAAAATGACTTTTGATTATTAATATATTTTAATTATATGTCAAAATGAATTTGTATAAATTTTTTTATAGATAATCTATATTGAATATGTTTTTATGGATAACATCAATTTTTTTTTTCTTTTTTATTTTTGTATATAGATATACATGAATTTTATATAGACATAGATGATTTAACATAGATATTCAATTAGTTTATTTAAATCCCCCATCGAAATGTTTTTTAAAAGTATATGGTTTACATAAAAAATTTTACTTCTAATTACTTCATATTGATTTCCTTTTTATTATAGCCAATATTATTTTTCTATTTAATTACTCGTATTCCTTTTTTATTATAGTGGACATTATTTTTCTATTTAGATCATTGTCAACTCAATGGATGGACAGACTTACACATCTCCTCATACGAGGTTGTAAAATCAGCAAAGATCCATCTTAAATATTGATCTAATCTAAGCCTAGAGGGATCCAATTTCTTCAGTTGCATTTCTTTGATGAACTGACATTATTTAAATATTTTGTATAGTTATTTACTTATTTTTATTTTTATATTTTTTTAAATTTTTATTTTGACCAACATGAACAAAATTTCAAATTTGATAACGAATGCAAAATACCGAATACGCTTCTGACTCCACTAACCTCTAAACTCAACTAACCTCTAGACTTAATGAATGTGATAATAACTAATTATATTGATATAAATAGTTATATTTTAAAATGGTATAAAAGCTTCCGTTTGAAAAATAAAGATACATACAAATAAAATACAATATTGATACATGCAAATAAAATACTATATTTTTGAATTACATGAAAAGTTTCTGATTGAACTGTAAAGATACATTTAATTATCCATATTTAACAAGCTTCACTTCCCAATAAATCCTCTGCAGTTCAGAGCTCACGTGATGGACGACCGAAGTCATGCATCCAGGCAATCAAATCAGAGGGATATTTTTTGTCGAGGCAAAACAATGGACACTATCTCCAACAGTCGCTCCACAGAAGCACCACACATCCTGCTCAACTTGGAATCCTAGTTCTAGCTTGCAGCGACCGACACCTATGAGCCTGACCAGCCATGAGTTAGGCGGCTGTGCTACTATATTCTTGTTAGAGATTTATTTGAAATTCACCTTTTTAAGGGACATTTTCCTTGCACTGTCGCAATTTGGACTGTATTAGGGCAGAGTCATATCATCCTCTGGCAAGTTGGCAGTATAGGCATCCCTTGCTGACAGGACCAAAGGACATCTGGGCACGTGAGATGCTCTCTGTAACAATTACTTTAGATTCAGATCAAATTAATCAACATGTAAATCCAAAAGCACAGCACAATGGAGGGAAAATCTTTGAAATTTCGTTATGATAAGTGATTCCAAAATGCAACTTGCCGTAAAAAGTTTGATTATGAATTTACTTTTGTGAAATATGGTCTAGAGAGATATTCTAAAGAGAAGTTTATATACAGGGGGAATACCCGTTCCACTTTTTTTATAGTCTATAATAGGGACCACCATTTTCGTTGAGAATTCTTATTCATGGATATATAATGCTATCTGAGATCATCAATGAAGCTTTCCCTTTTCTTGGTTTGTGTTGTTACCACCGAAATATCTAAATGGAAATATATTATTACTTTAAATACACAATCATTTTTTTTCGCACATCACCTTTTTAAAAGTTATATTATTATAGCCTTTACATGGTCCTACAAAAATTAAATTCCCTTTCACGAACAGACATCGTTGTTTCTTTGAACTTATATAATATTATAATAACCCACTGAGATTTTGCTGTTGGGTTAATTCATATGATGTTATAATTACGCATGGTCATAACGCTATGGAACAACCGACAATTATTACAGGAAAATATTTGGAAAATACGTTCGTCTCATGGCGTGGATGTAAGTATTGTCAAATTTCAATGTTTTATTGATATCAACGTTGGAGTCTGAAGACATTAGCTTTTCTACATTTATCTCCTGCTTGAAATTTGTGTGGTCGTAGAAAACAAAATCTGATTACCTTAACAAGACGGACAATTTTTAGCTGGCTTTTGAAACATGCTTCAAACAAGAATGGCAGAGCTCTGGTTCTAGGGTTTTAACAAGCAAGGGGCGAAGGGTAACAGGGACCCATGGAGACATAGGGAGGAAGGAGTTCTGCGCCCTCCTACAGTAATATGGTAGCAAACAGAGGACGAGGAGGGAAAAAGAACAAACCTCCACAACCCTTGGAGAGCAAGACAAAAAACACTGAAACGCAGAAGGCGGAAGGCAGCAAAACCCATGCAGAGCAAGGGACCCACGAAGAAGACTGTGAGGAGGAAAAAGAGGAAGACAGAGGTCAGGGGTCAGAAAACAGAGCCAAGATGGGGCCCTGTAAACCCAAAACCACTACTAAACCTCGGGTTATTTTGAATGATCCAGCTTTGCTAGTGCACATGGATCACATGGCAAACTATGCCATCATATGCAAATTTATGGGAATTTGGCCATCAGAGAAAGCATTGTAGTACATCTGGATAAAATACAACTGGAAACCAAAGGGGAGTTAAATATACATCTTGGATCCAAAGGTCTTTTTACTATGGTGTTTATGAACATGGAAGATAGAGACAGGATTTTTGAAGGAGGGCCATACTTCTTTGCAGCTGCTGGTCTCTATATGCAGCCACGGACAATGAACTTTGTGCTAGAACGAGAAACCTTCACTTCGGCACTGGTATGGATTAGACTATACTCCTTACCTTTAGATTATTGGATGCCAGAATCTTTAAAAGCTATGGGCAATAAATTATGGGTAAAAGCATGCTAATGTGTCTCATTATATGGCAAAAGCAAAAAAGTACTCAAATGAAAAAAGATAAAAAAAAATAATATAAAAATATCAATTAAATGAGTTGAGTTTCATACTTGTTAATTATAAAAAATAAATGCTAAATTTGTAACAAAGCTAACTCAATAAATTTTAGTAAAAGCTATGGTGAACCTATTTAATGGGTTTATAAAATATAAATAATGTTATAAAAAGTAAATACTAAATTTGCAAATAAATCAACGGATAGTAAATATTGGTAAAAAGTATGGTTAATCACTCACAAAATATAAATAGCTTTATGTAAAGTTAAATGAAATGCTAAAACTCTTTAAAAATATATATAAAAATAGAATTAGAATTTCTAAACAAATAATTTTATATATTATATTTTGAATAATATAAAATATGTTATTATAATCCTAATTTAAAATTTTATTATAAAAAATTTAAAATATATTTTAAAAATTTTCGAAACATAATTTTAACATTTTGTTATATGTTATTTTCAAATTTCTATTAAAAAAAATTGATTTTATAAACTTGAAAGGGTAGTTTCTTGGGTCGCGGTTTTATATATACGAAAAGATGATCATTTAGAAATGGGGGGTCGCAGTTTTGTCACTACTTAAAATTTTGTGTAAAATATTAATTATATCTTTTAAAGAAAATGAATAAATTAGATAAAAAATATATATTAAATTTTAGAAAAAATATGACATAAAATTGAATTTAAATTGACATGTTTTGTCTTCTCTTACCACCACCTAATTTTTTATGATTTTGTAAATTTAAGAGTAAACTTTCCAACTCCATTTATTTTTATAAAACTTCTTTGCCACAAAAAGGGTAAAAGTGATACACATTAACATGCTTTTACCCTTATGTCATTTCTTAAAAATCTCAGAGGCAACTCTAATGGGAAAATATACATCCTATGTCCGTATATGTATGGAGATGGACCTATTAGCAGCCCTCCCTGATGAGGTCATTCTAGAAGTCTATGATAAGGAATGGGTTCAAACAGTTTAGTATGAACATATTCCATTCAGATGTCACAAGTGTCATGAGCATGGGCACCTATCTAGAAATTATCCTCTTAATAGAAATGAGGAAAAATTAAATACTAACAAAGGGAAAGACCAAACAGGTTTCACTAGAGTAGAAGGAAGAGGTAAAGGAGGGGGAAGGAAGACACAAAAGAACCCTATTGGGAATGATAAAACTAAAAGTAACATCAGGTTTGAGATCTTAGGAGAACAAGAGGCAGATGGAGGGGATCACGAGAGTACAGGGAAGAAGACAACACAGGGGAAAGAAAGAGGGACTAGCATGGAGTTCACTCAGGAACAGAACAGACACACAATGGATCCTTTGAGTAACATGGAAATAGAAAAATACCAGGAAATGTCTCAAAGTGAAAGTAGCACAGAGGATCAAGACTTACATGAGATCCTAGAAAGGGAAAACCTAGAGCTGGAAAAGTTTCTAGAACAGGGAGGAAACCTGGGAATAAACTCCATCCCTCAGGAGGATGTGGACAAGGTCCAACAGATATTCCTGAACAAGTCAAACCAAACAACGACAGGAGTCAAAAGGGGACATGACAACCAGGAAAACAAAGGGACTTCCTCAATAGGATTAATAATAGGAAAACTAACAAAGAATCCAGGCAAGAAGAGGGGAAGAAAAAAGACAGAAAGAACTACTACTGGAGTGCAGAAAACTCATGATTGACTTAGGAAAGATGAAAGACCTTTCCAGTTACTCCTTTGAAACCCCACCTCAATGAAAATTACAACTTGGAACATTAGAGGACTGGGGAGCAGAAGAAAATAGAGGAATCTAGGTAAAAGAATCAAAGAGGAAAACCCTAACATAGTATTCATACAAGAAACAAAATGCTCTGTGGAAAGAATCCGCGAAAAACACAACGAATGGTTAAATAGATATGAATACCTTGAAGTTAAGGCAAATAAATCTGCTGGTGGCATTCTCACTCTATGGGATCCACAGAAATTTGGTGTGAATGATGTGGAGGCATCTAGACATCACCTTTCACTAATTTTCCAATCAGTGGGTGACAGACAATGCTACATGATCACCAATGTCTATGGTCCACAACCAATGGAGGACAAACTTCGATTCCTCACAACACTGGAGGATATGAAGAAGAGATACCCAGCTCTACCCTGGATTCTTGGAGGAGATTTTAACATAACAAAATCACTCATGGAGAAGAAAGGAGGAACTAGAACACTTGGCAGAGACTCAATTGCCTTCCAGAACTTCATCACCAATATGAAATTAGTTGATATGGAAACAAGCAATGGAATCTTCACTTGGAATAATAAAAGAGGGGGACCTACCCAAGTAGCCTCCATATTGGACAAATTTATGGTTTCAGAGGAACTTCTTCTCAGGGGAGGCAACACTACTGCACTCATTCTACCTTTTGGAGGTTCAGATCATTGGCCTATCCAATTGGAAGCTTACCTCTTTTGCAAACCAAGGAACACCCCCTTCAGGTTTGAGAACGCTTGGCTCACACATTCAGATTTCCTCACCAACATTGAAGAATGGTGGAAGGAAGAACTTCACCTTCAAGGTACAAAAATGTTCCTTCTACATAGTAGGCTCAAACACATTAAAGGCAAACTGAAAGAGTGGAACAAAAAAGAATTTGGTAACATCTTCAAAGCTAAGGAAGATGTGGGAAAGAAACTGAAGGAAATAAACTAGATTCTTATCACTGAAGGCTACACAGAAGAAAAGAAAGAGATGGCAGAGTCACTCCAGTATGAGTGGGACAATAGATGCCTTCAAGAGGAAATATTCTGGAGATAGAAATCCAGAGTACAATGGATTAAAGAAGGGGAGAGAAACACCAAATTCTTTCACAGATCCACCATAACTCACAGAAACAACAATAGAATTGTGAAACTTGCAGATCAGCATGGAATAGAGAGAAACACACATGAAGAGATGGAGAAGGTTCTACACCAGCATTTCTAGAAAATTGCTGAGGAAAACTCGGAAGACAGATACCAGTCCACGAAAAGATTTACTCAGTACATCCCTAAATTGGTCACTAGAGAAGATAATTTCAACCTCAACAGACCAGTAACAGAGGAAGAAATAGAGAAAGCCGTGAAAGAGATGCAAAATGGGAAAGCACCAGGCCCGGATGGCTTTAATGTGACTTTTTCAAACCCTGTTGGAAGATAGTGAAACGGAACATCCTAGAGGTAGTGGAAGACTTTTGAAGATTTAAGACAGTCTTAAAAGCGCTCAACGAATCTTTCATAGCCTTAATACCCAAACAGGAAAAGGCCACCTCTCCAGATAGATTTAGACCTATAGCATTATGCAATGTGATATACAAAATTATATCCAAAGTCATTGCTAACCGGCTCAAACCTCTCCTCCCAACCCTAGTGGCAGAGGAGCAAACAGGCTATGTGGAAGGAAGACAAATTCTAGATAATATAATTCAAGCTCATGAAATGGTTCATTCACTCATTACCAACAAACAGGCATGAATGATTATGCAGCTGGACATAGCAAAGGCATATGACAAGCTTAGTTGGTTGTACATAAGAGCAATATTAAAAGCCTATGGCTTTAATCACAATTGGATTAAATGGGTTATGGTGCTAGTAACCACTGCCAGCTGTTCAATTCTTCTCAGTGGCTCTCCGTCTTGAACCTTCAAGCCTTCTAGAGGTCTCAGGCAAGGAGATCCTCTTTCTCCTTTCCTTTTCATTCTAATGATGGAAGGGTTAGGGAGAGCTATCAGAGTTGCTAAGGAGGAAGGGAGAATTCAGGGTTTGAGACTCACTCAAGGCGGGGACTTGGTGACACATCAGCAATTTGTAGATGATACCATGCTTCAAGGCACACCTACTGTCAAGGAAGCTAAAGCATTCAAACAGATTCTGAGGGAGTTTGCTAGGGCGGCAGGCACAGAGTTAAGTCTTATTAAATCAAAGATTTTATTTTTCAATACAAAGAAATCTTTCCAGGATTTTGGGCTTTCAAAGGGAGTCACTGCCTATGGAGTATTTGGGAGTTCCTCTCACTGATAAACCGATTCACAAAGATATCTGGGAGCCTGTTCTTAATAAGATAAAAGACAAGATTAGAAAATGGACAAATAGAACACTAAATCTAGCAGGGAGACTGGTTCTCACTAAGGCTATCCTCCAAAGTATCTCTATCTATATGTTATCTGCCATTCTAGCACCAACCGGTGTAGTTACTAATATAAGAAACATTCAAAGAGACTTTCTCTGGGGAAAGGGGAAGAAAAGAAGAAATGGGCCCTTGTGGCATGGGACAGAGTGTGCAAACCTAAGTCCCATGGTGGCTTGGGTCTGCATGACCCAGGAATTCTTAATAGAGTTCTTGGAGCCAAAATTTGGTGGAAATGGCTAAAAGAAATACAAGTCCCCTGGGAAAAATTTTGGAAGCAAAAATATGCTAGTGAATGGCAGGAGAAGAATCTAATCGAAATGAACAGACAAGTAAAAGGTTCTGCAATTTGGAATAGGGCATGGGAGAATAGGGCCCTAGTCCAAAACCACAGTTTCTGGGAGATCAGAAATGGAAACCTGGCTTGGTTTTGGGAGGATAATTGGCAGTAGGAGGACAATCTCTGAAGTGAAGAACTAGCAGACATTCACACTGATACCATCAACAAAGGATTAAGGTGGGTAAGTGACTACTGGGACCAATCAAGGAACAATGGGAAATGGAGAACATGGAGACTTCCAGAGTATAGGGAAATGGACATGCTGCATACTCAAGCTATAGCCCTTAAAAGTATTTTAGACAAGAGACAAATCTTAAACTCAGACTTGGATGATCAACTAAGATGGGGTAAGAACAAGGCAAGTCTCTTCAATCTCAAGGAAGCCAAAAGGATTGATGCAGGGTTTGACGTTTCAAACACAGATAATACGTGGAAAGAAATCTGGGAAAATCCTCATTGGATGAAAGTCAAACTGTTCAAGTGGCTGGTTCACCAGGGCAAGATTTTGACATGGGATAATCTTAAAAAAAGAGGCTTTGTTGGCCCCTCAAGATGACACTTATGTAGACAAAAGGAAGAAACTACAAATCATCTCCTGAATAGATGCTCTTTCACCACAACACTTTGGAATTGGGTTGGAGAAGTCTTTAAGCAGACAGACAGAGATGTTAATGACATCATCACTACTTTGAAAAATTGGAGGAAAAATTTCTTGGATAATGAAATCATAAACTCTGCTTGGATTTTGACTCTAGGATTCTTAATCTGGAATGTCTGGAAGGAACGCAACAATAGGATTTTCAAGGAGAAAGCGAGTCCGGTGAGCAACATCCTCAAACTAGTCCTTAAACAACTCAAAGAAACTATGCATATCCTGGGAGGAGCAGCTACAGGTAAACCCATTGGACAAAGAGAGGCCAGAATATTGGAGAAGTTAGAGCTCAAGGTTATTTCCCCTCAGGGTTCTATGCAGATTTTCAAGAAAACCTCAACAGAAAAGTCTTCTTGGCAACCCCCTTCTCATGGTTTTTTAAAATTCAACATAGACGGGGCTCCAAAAGGGAATCTGGGTGAAGCTGGTTATGGAGGGGTTTTGAGGGATGAGGAAGGAAACATACAAATCATCTTCTACAGTTATTTAGGCAAAGCAACTAACAATATGGCTGAGCTCATTGTGATGGAATTATGCCTAGAAATTCTGCTGAAGTACAACATTCAAAATGTCATCATTGAGGCTGATTCAAAACTGGTCATTAACTCAGTAAAGAGGATAAATGCTGGCGCTGCTCCTGAGAAAATCTCAGAACATTGGTGGCTTCTGCAAGTCTACCAAAGAATCCATGTGCACCTAAGAATGCTGAGAACCCTTAGGTTGGTGGATGTTCGTAGGGAAGCCAACAAAGTTGCGGACTAGCTTGCCAATGAGGGGGTATGAAATAAGCATATCGATTTATGCTGCCGGTGGGAGGAGATAACAGATGACAGGTTGAAGGAGGGATGTTCATCTAGGGCCCTCAGCGACTGACAACAACATCAAGAAAATCAAGAGACAGTATTTGTTGACACAGAGCCACAGTGATAGGGTCCAGTTATTCTGGTTTCTTTATGAAGTGTTTTAACATAAGTAAGATCCTTTTTAGGTTGCAGGTCTATGTCGGCCTCATTAACGCAGGTAATGGCAAACCAGATGTCTCAGGGGGACGGTTGGATGGAGGGATCTTTATCTCCCTTTGGCCCATGAGCCGGAACCTAGATTTTCTCGGTAAATGCAAAACCACAGCTTTTATTCCTGTGAATAGCTTTACTGCCCTTGTGGTGGTTTCCAGCATATCGCACGCTCATCAAGCTGGAAGCGGTTTTTCACATTTGGGAGCGATTCCACTCACCACACGACACGTGGCTAAGGGTGGGGTGGAATTACCGCCTTCATCGCGTGCTAACTATCGGGCTCTTAGTCTGCGCGATATGATCCGTAACTATTGGATCTAGCGAGGTTAATCTATGGCTAGGATTTTGCGTGCAAGTTGGTGGGTCCGCTTCAGAGGTTATATTTCGAGCTGTTCGCAAGACCTCTTCAGGATCGCGCGAAAATGGTGGATTTCGGATGGTTAAAGTGATCAAAGGTTATGTCAAAAATGGACCCGATAGGATTATAGATTATGGTCTACTGGGTTCATCGGGTCTGTTTTATTTGTTAAAAGGGGTGCTTATTGCCACCCGATATGGTTTTCATCCGTTGGATCTTCAGCTCAAGATCCAATGGTCAGTTTTGGACTGCAAGTTTGTTTTGGCGGGCCCGAGTCCTTGGGTCCGCATTGTCGTTTTTGAGACCATGAATTGGGGTAGTCCTGTCCTATTGGTGGGCCTCACTGCAGCGGTCGCCTTTGTACAATATCTCTCCTTTTTTAATTGAATAGAAGGATCTGCTTTTGCCTTAGCAAAAAAAGAAATTTGTGTGGTCATAAATTGTGCGTTTCAATGTTGAAGTATTTATTTATTTATTCTCCGAAATTTGTGAAGTTTTTAAGAGAGGAAAGGTGCTTAATTTCTGACCGAAAATTGTCCTATATTATCGTTCGACTCTAATACAATTCTTCCATCAATTGTTTGCACGGTGATAACTTGGTGGACAGTCCAATAGAAATACTGTCCATTATCCGTCAATTGTTTACATGGTGATAACGACGTGGACGATCAAGTAGAAATGCTGTCCATTATCCGTAGAAAACCAAAACGAATAAGGTTAACAAAAATGAGTAGGCAATCAAATTGAATCACACCCATCCAAATTTTCACTTTGGTGAAAGGTTATAATTGAAATCACCTCATTCCAAATTTGATGATTTTTTTAAAAAGATTTATTTCGAAGTATTTTGTTTCTTATGAGATCTGTTTGCGGTAACGCAGCACAAATTTGGCTATAGCTCTACCCTCCAAAGTCGTTTCTGGATTCCAAGACTGTCAAGGTCAGGGATAATTAATTTCTATAGATAACATGGCTGAGCAATCCAACAGCATATTCATATCGACAATCTTTTCATACAGCTTAGAACACAGTTAACTCTACTGATATGTTCCTGTTAGTGATTTAGTTGAGATTCATGAGGGGAATATTTCTGTACGTGGTCGCGACTGGCAATGTATTAGGACAGAATCGCATCATCTTTGGCGGTCCACGCAACCCCTCCTTTTCGAAAAAGAGTCTTATTATTTAACCTGGCTTTTCTTTGAAGAGAACGATACCTCCCTATGTGAATTACGTCCGATGAAAGCAATTATTATTGTAATAGCTTTACATACTTTCAGTTGGTTGTAATTTATTTGTAGTTGGTTCTTTATGTAATTCGTCCCAATGGGCTGCTTTTCTCCTGTTTAATTTTTTAAAAAGAAAATTGTTGAAATCTATGTATCACGTTTCAATGAGTTATTTTTATTTATATAAAATAAATGAATAGTTTAATAAGATTTTGTTTAATATTAATAAAAATTATAATAATTATCATATATTTAGATTGCTATCAGTTTTATATATATATATATTTATTTATTTATTTATTCAAATTATGCTGTCAAATTAATAGTAATTCTATATTTTTATAAAGTATAATGAAAATATAAGCATTAATTTAGAGATACAAAAAAGTTAATATTCAAAATTCCATTAACATTTTTTATTTCACGTTTCAATGAGTTATTTTTATTTATATAAAATAAATGAATAGTTTAATAAGATTTTGTTTAATATTAATAAAAATTATAATAATTATCATATATTTAGATTGCTATCAGTTATATATATATATATATTTATTTATTTATTTATTCAAATTATGCTGTCAAATTAATAGTAATTCTATATTTTTATAAAGTATAATGAAAATATAAGCATTAATTTAGAGATACAAAAAAGTTAATATTCAAAATTCCATTAACATTTTTTTATTTATGACTATAAAATAAAAATAAAAATAATCATCCAAATTTAATAATAAGAGAGATTTTTTCTATTTAAAATGAAAAGAACATTCTACCATTATTACATTCTCTTCTCATCCATATACATATACACATACACACATACACACACACACATATATTTGATGAGCTATTTTATATTAATGCATAAAAAAACAAGGCTTGATAATCATAGATAGACGTTTCGAGTCTGCAACTAGGGAGACCAAAGACCAAACTAATAACCTAAACGTAATTTTTTTAGATCATTCTCATTGTTTCCGATAAGTGGCTATGAGAGCTTAAACAAAATAAAGACAGACATGGCTTAACATAAACAAAAATGCATGTACCAAAATGCAAAAACACATTTTAGATTAGTAGAGAAAAAAATTAGCTAAGTGTGTTGCCATGCTATCGGGTTCTATGCTTAAGGTAGAAAGGGATAGTCATTGCCTGTGTCTCATTGTGGTGGAGTGGTACCTGAAATTTTCTTGAAAAACTTATTGAGCTTTTCATCCATATTTTCCATCTTCTCCTTGGTTTCTAACATGCAAATGAGGAGGACCTGGCCCCTAATTTTTTTGACATGTGAGTAGAGGTCAATTGTCTAGATGTAGACAAAAGTCCCTGATCTAGTGGAATTCCATATGTTGATAATCCAATCCTTGGTTTATCTCTCAACATGGTGATCTAGAACAAATATTCTCGCCTGTCCGACCTACCCTTCTATATTGGCAATGACTCATTGCATTACTTTTGGAATAATGCATTGATATTGGTCCATTTCTACTCTAGCAAAGACTTGAGCACAAGTTGCATGCAACAAGGGGGGATAGGGATAGGAGAGGGAGGTTATTTTTCCTCGCACGACGACTTCTCGTAGACGGATTGATGTTACAAGGACTAATGATGTAAAAGGAGGAGAAAGGGGAGGCATGTTGCACAAGATGGGAGCTTAGTGTGTGGAAACTCATAGGAGGGGGGAAAGAAGGGCCAATAGGGTGAAACCACAGAATGGTAAGATGCAAAGATTGATAGTAGAGAGAGAGAGAGTCAAAATCACAAAGAGGCTGACATAAGCAATACTACAACAAAAATAGGGCCAAGAAAGGGAACATAGAGACAAGATCCAAAATTCCAGATTGGAGAAAGCAATGATAGCATGAAGAGATTCATGTCTTAAAAATAATTGCGGAGGATGTGAAATAGAAGTGTAAACTTGGTAGACAGAGCTCCTTGCGTGAGAGAAATGTGGATGATCACTGAGAGCCAAGAGTCGCGAGGACTGATTGCGAGTGTGAATACAAGGGAGTGCATAAGGCATATGATGTAGACTCATCGACTTTGTATTGCTAGACCAAGGGAGCAATCTCCCTTATTTTTAAACAGCAAGAATTTGGCGTAGATTTCTCTGAGGTACACAATGAGTTATCCATCTTTGCTTAAAATTATAGTTGTGTCCTCGACCTCATAAATCCATGACTGTCTATCTAATGTGTATGGTGTGAGATCTATGGTTCCAAATGACGTGAATCTACCTTCACATGATTACACATGAAGGCATAAATGTCATGCCTTGCTTGGAATGAGGTTGGTTGCCGTGGTTGGGCTATGTAGACTACAAGGCGTGGGAAACTTGCCACTCTATCTTAAGATGTTTGAATATCATTGTCAACCAAGATATGTGGATATGCCATTTTTTTCCAATATTTCCCAACCTTCAAATAAATATAATTCCATAAATAATAATCTAATAATAATAATAATAATAAAACAAATTCTAAAAAAATTAATAATAATAAAACATTGTGTAGTTAAGTAATATATAAAATGACCATTTTTCAACATTGTTTCTAGTTAAACTTGGCTAAAACAGAATCTCAAATTTAACTTCTTTACTATCGAAAGTTTGAGTGCTTCAATAATTTTTTAGTATATTAAGTCTATTTAACTATTAATTAGACGATACATAATGATAATAATAAAATAATAAAACTATAAAATCCATAAAATTAAGAAAATACACGACATTTTGATATAGAAAATCTATAAAATACAAAATGTGGGAAAAAAACAGTCATCCTTAATATTTCAAATATCCAGATATTTCCATAAAATCTATAAAATCATAAATCTATGAAAGATAAAAGATTCATTAAAAAAAACATTTAAATTGAAAAAAGCAAATCAAATCTAAATAAAGAAATAAAACCAAAAACATATAAAATAAAATTTGAAAAACAAAAAATAAAAAAAAAAATATGAATTAAAAAAAATAAATCAATAATAATATGAAGTGAATTGAAAAATTAATAAACAATATAAGCTATGTAATTTAAACGAAAGTTCAAAATGTAAAATAAGAAATATGAAGTCAAAGTTGAACTTTTCAGAATATGAAATTTATCAGATGAAAGTTCTTTCAATAAAAAGTTTATCATAATGATTTAAAATGTTTCCAAATTGAAAACCTAAATTTGTACACACAATGACATATGATATATGTCACAAAACATACCAAGAATGCCAATGAACCAATAATTGGAGAGACGTGATATTCCTGGCTTAAAATTGGGTGCATATAGAAATGTGCTACGACACGTGCGAGCCAGTGTAGGTAAGGTGTTGTGTCAAACATGCAAGTGACATGTCACTCCAAGGCCATGGTATGTGGATGAGTAGGTGATCAATGATTGGCTTATTACCTAGAGATACGATAGAGAGGCTTATTACCTAGAGATGAGAGAATTCTAGAAAAAGGGAAAGGTCGAATGACCCAAATTCTAGATGAGTTAAACATCGAGCCAGTTCATGACACGTAGCTTCTTGTAGTCATCAATCTTGAAAATTTGGATTCCTAGATGTGAAAGACCAACTACTGGATTAAGAAAGGCGAGCTACCAAATTGGTTTGAACATATCAATTCTCGACCATTGAATTTATAAAATAAAAATTACTGGCCATAGATTGGACATGGAACAAGTATTTTCTCGTCAACTATATGGGTGAATCGGTGTTTGGATAATCAACAAAAAAAATAAAAGACAATTGTTTGTAGATATGGGAAGTTATAACAAATGAAATTTGAGGTTTTTAAGGAAATTTTGTGGTAGTTTTTTACAAGTAAGTATGTAGTATTTATCTCGTTTTATTGAGCGAGAGGTTCATTCTACAACCTATTGTGATGTGTGTTCATGTTTGTTTGTCATAAAAGTTGAAATTTTACTCATGTCAGCCAAAAAATATTTTAAAAATCTAAAAAAAATTAACTATACAAAACATTTAAATAATGTTGGCTCATAAAAATATTTACACTTGAAGAAATTGGATCCCTCTCTACTCATATTAGATTTGTAAATAAGATGGACCTATGATGGTGTAAAAAAAAACATGAAAAACCTACAAATTCGTGATTTTGTTTTAAGGTAACTTCCATAATTACATAACTTGTCATTACATAAAGGAAATTTTTGGGTTACCAAGTCTTGCATTAATTATTGTAACCAGGTAATATATCAAATCTCCATCCAACTCTCATGATATCACTTACAAAAAGATTTTTGCATATTCTTTTTTTTTGGTACCTTTATTCAAGCTTATGGGATAAATTGTTATCATGATGTATTAAGATGTGAGATCCCTTTTTCTTTAAATGCTAATCCAAGAGTTTTATTCACACACACACGCACGTATATCTAAACACACAGACTATATATATAAATGTATATATTGAAAAACTCTACATGACACACATATATATTAACATTATTATGAGTTTTACTTTGACTTATTTGCACTCAATAAATTGTTGGTAAGGCTTGGCTCGTATACATGTTACACATGGATTTATGTATTTGTTCTTGTGCTTCTGGACCATTACGGAAACCACATGGGCGGGTATGGTTTGGGTGGCTTGGGGTCCACTATACCCGCATGGAGTCGAGCCAACTAGTGGTTTCAACAATATAGATATTGTCTTCTATGATCAGTGGTGTGACTTGATTAGGTTATTGATCTGAAAATCACTCGTAAATGATCTCAGTTAATTCATGAAGGTATTATAGACCCATGTGTTGGGGTTTGCCTATGTTATTTTAAGCAACGGATTGATAAGATTGCGAAATACATAGGCACTTGGAACAGTGAGAGAAACATAGTAAGCAAATACAAAAAAACACAACAAATTTAATAAGGAGTTCACCCAATCCTCTTGGGCTACGTCTCCTAGTCCAGCCTTCATAGGTGGTCTTTTCTATTATGTCTTAAAGCAAATATTTTACAATAAGGAGCTCAATTTGAGTCTCACTTAACAGAGAATGATCAGTAGGATTGTGCTTGGATCCCCCAAGTCTCTAGAGTACACAGACTCCCCTTACTGAATCTCGACCTCGACTGGTCTCTGTGGTATGAGTCCAATTTGGTACTCAATACCTGACAGGTCTACACAAAGGAGTTGGTTAAACCTCTCAAGCCTTCTCTAGAGTTCACAGGCTCTCGGAGACTCTCTGTTCTATCTTCTCTATGCTACCTTTGCTTTGCAGGTCAGCTCGGCTTCCCTGTTCTCTGCAATTCACTTCTTTTTCTCTACTTCTGTTTCCTCTACTCTTTGTCTATTTGTGGCTTAAAGCCAATCTGCTCTCTGACTGTTTGTTTCCTCTTCCCAGCTCTCTGGATCACGTGCCTCGGTCCACTGGAATTCCCCTGCTCTGTGTCATCATCACTGTGTAATGCTGCACAGAAAGGTGGCCACTTGTTGCCTTACAAACTGAGTGTCAGTTTTCTTTAAACAGTCGTTATTTTCATTACTCCAGGATTTTTCTCGCGAAACTGATTCTTCTGCTAGCTCATCAGTCATGCCGGACCTCAAATTTTTATGTGCCTTGGTCTATTTCCCCATTGAATCCAGTTATCCATCGGGTTAATTCTCCGTCGTTGATCTGGAGCCTCCAGATCCTACAGTCTCCGTCTATATCACGTGGGTAAGTTGCTCGACCGTTACTCACACGATGTAAGCAGTTTTCTCTCTCATCTATTGGACACATGTCACCCGGTGTGTGGCATCTCGCTGAACTCAGCCAAACCCGCTTACCACTCGAAGTGCACATGATATCCTATTGGTTTGGGGTGCAGGACCTTCCTTCTGATGATTTCCGCATGGTTTCCTATTTTTCTCGTGATTGAGCGCTCGTGGCTTTCCTTCACTAAGAGTTTTGCGCTGCAGTAACTACCTCTGTTTCTAGATCTGGGCTTTCGATTTCCAATTTGCATCCATGCACGGTCTCCATGGGCCAACGGTTAGTGCGCTCTGACCGAGGGTCCTCGTTGTTCTATGCTGGCCACAAATTGCCATTGTCAAGAGGTCATTTCTGATAAGCTCATTATTCATAAGATTGTGAAGCTTGACATAATTTGAAACAGTCATGGAAATGTTTAAGGATCTAATTTGGATCATGGCCTTCCCACTGAAAAAGCTATTGGACCACAAAAAGTTGGTTTTGAAGCATTGACTAAGTGAGGGTATAGTTGTCTCACTTGTCCAATCTCTATCCATTTTGCATTGCTTGGCTTTGAACCCTTGAGTCCAATCCTGATGTACTCAACATCTCCCCTATGCTTCGTCCTCACCTTCCTGTCCAGAACTGTGTCTTCCTGCAATTCATTGAGATATTCAGGTAACAGATCATCAATAGAAGGCAATTGACTCTGCTCTTCGAGATCTTCAATTAACGAAGGTTCAAATAGTCTCACACTGTCTGCATTAATGACTGAGTAGATGTGCATGTAAGATGGTAAATCAAGGCGAAAAGCATTCTCACCAATTTTCTCAAGTATCTTGAAAGGTCCATACCTCATTGGCTTTAGCTTTTTACCTTCACCTTGCATTCTGTCTTTGCTGATATATAGCCAGACTTGATCACCAACTTGGAAACTATGTTCCATCTGATGCTTGTGATGCCTTGCCTTGTATTTAGCTTGGCTCTTTTCCAACTATTCCTGTACTGCTTGGTGAATCTCTTGGATTTTTTCAATGAACTTGGTTTCCTTGTCCACATCACTATGTCCATCAACTGTTATGTATTTACCAAAGAAAAAATCCAAGGGAGACCTTGGTGTGAAACCAAAACAGGTCTCAAAAGGAGATCTCTATGTAGAAGAATGTTTTTCTCAGTTGTAAGCATGCTGCACATAACACAAATGTTCATCCCAAAGTTTGGGATGCTTGCTGCAATAGCCTCTGAGCAACTGGATCACTGTCTTGTTGACTACTTCTGTTTGGCCATTTGTCTGTGGATGAAAGGCTATGCTTTTCTTCAGTTTGGTGTCCATCAGTTCCCACAGACTCGACCAAAACTTCCCAATAAATCATGTGTCTCGATCAGATACAATGGAAGTGGGTAATCCAGAATGAACCCATACCTGCTGAAATAACAAAATTGCAGTTTGTTCAGCTGTAATATGTTTATTACAAGGTATCAAAATACACATTTTGCTGAACCTATCCACAACAACATATAAATAGTCATGAACTTTCCTAGATTTAGGCAATCCTCCAATAAAGTCCATGGAAACACTTTCCCAAGGATGAGAAGGAACTGGTAGTGGAGTGTACAAGCCTAGTTTTCTATTGTTGGGATTACTTTTAACACACATGGTACACCCTCTTATATATCTAGAAACTGTCTCATTCATTTTTGGCCAATAACAAAATCTTTGCAGTTGTGCAACCGTTTTACTTACACCAAAGTGACCTGATATTAGAGAAGTGTGTGCTTCCCGAATTATCTTTACTCTTTCAGTTTGTGGAATGCATAGCTTCCCACAATGATACAAGAGTTGGTCCTTAATGTGATAATCCAATTCTTCTACTCGTTTGCCTTGACTTAAAGTTGCATATACATCTTTGAAATCTATATCTGGAGCATATTGTTCAATGTAGCTCTCATGCAGTACTGAATTATTCTTAAGTATAGTGGATGCATTTATAATAGGTCTAGACAACATATCTACAACTTTATTGTGTATGCCCTTTTTCTATCTGATGGCTAAATGAATCTGTTGTAGAAAACCCATCCACCTATAGTGTCTTGATTGCTGCAACTTAGTTTTTGAGTGTAGATATTGAAGTGGTTCATGATTAGTATGTATGACTGTCTCTTTTCCCATTAAGTAATGTTTCCACTTTTTCACACTCTGTACTAATGCATACAATTCTTTATCATATGTTGGATAGTTAACTACTGCAAAATTAAATATCTCAGAATGATAACATATGGGTTTACCGTGTTGTATCAACACTACTCCCATGGCATAGTCATTGGCATCCGTTTGGATCTCAAATGGTCTTTGAAGATCAGGTAGTGCTAGTACTGGTGCTGTACTAATCTTTTCTTTCAAGGTGTTGAAGGCTTTCTGCTGTTTTCCCCCCCACTGAAACACCTTGTTCAGTCCTGTTAAAGCATGTAAGGGAGCTACAATTAAGGAAAATTTAGAAATGAACTTTCTCCAATATTGTGCTGCTCCTAAGAATCTTCTAACTTCTGTAGTAGACTTGGGTTTAGGCTACTTTACAATGACTGCCACCTTAGAGGGATCTATATTCAATTCACCACCCCCTACTATATGACCTAGATAATTCAAAGATGTTTTGCGAAATTCACATTTTGAGAGTTTATTACATAAAGTTTTTCTCTTTTCAAAACATCTAGTGTCTACTTAACATGCTTTAAATGTTCTTCCCACGTTTTGCTAAATATAAGAATGTCATCCAGATATACAATAATAAAATCATCAAGAAATGGTCTGAATACATCATTCATTATTCTCATGAAAGTAGCAGGAGCATTAGTTAAGACAAAATGCATAACCAGCCACTCATACAATCCCTGCTTTGTTTTGAAAGTAGTCTTCCATGCATCTTGTTCTGCAACTCTGACCTGATGATATCCACTATGCAGGTCTAACTTGGAAAAATAAACAACTTCTTTCAATTGATCTAATAGGTCATCTATGGGAGGAAGGGGGTAACAATTTTTGATCGTTATCTTATTTAGTGCTCGGTAATCAATGCACATTCTCCATGAGCCATCTTTCTTTCTCACCAAAACGATTGGAGACCCACATGGTGATGTTTTAGGTTTGATGAATCCATTCTCAAGCAACTTCTGCACCTACTTCTTGATTTCTGCATTCTCTAAAGCAGACAACCTGGACATTCCGATGTTAGGCAATGGAGCATCTTGCTGCAAATTAATATCATGCACTATTTCATTTTTAGGTGGTAGATCTTTAGGTTCTTGAAACAAGATATCATATTTTGAAACAACTTTTTCTAAATCAGCTTGCTGTTTAGCATCACAACCCTCAAATAAATTGGTTTTATCAAGTTTCTTTTCCTTTACAACCATCAGTAAGAATTGTTTGCATGAATTTACAATTCATTTCATCTACCCTGAGTTTATGAGAGTATAATTATTCTTGAGCTTATGAGCTCTTACAAAGTATGCGATTCCATCTTTAACGAGTAGATACTTGTTCTTAGCTCTATAGAAAACAGATTTTCTATCATACAAGTAAGGACTTCCTAAAACAATTCCACATATATCCAGAGGAGCTATATCTAACTCAACCTCATCTACAAATGTTGACCCAAAAGAAAACTTGATTTTACATTGTCTAGTCACTTGTAGTTGTGTTTTATCACTTAACCAACCTAATGGGTATGGTTTCTTGTGAGGTGTAGTCAGCAATCCCAACTTCTTTACAATTGCTGTAGAAATTTAATTTACTTGTGAGCCACTATCAAACAAAGTATCAATCTTTTGATGCTTGGAAATGACTCGAATATGGAAAAGCTCATGTCTTTTTCTCTCATTTTCCTCATCATTAATAGATTGTGCAAAATTACTAGTAGATGCTTCAAAATTGTTACTTTTTATACCTGTCGCTGCAATGGTTGTTTCATCTCTTGAGTCCAACCCCAAATATTTTGAATAGCTGCAACAGTCTGCTTCTTCTTGCCCTCGAACTTCTTAGGTCTCAGCTCCGGATGCAAAATTCAACAGTGCTCATCATCATGCCCATCCTTCTTACAGTGAGTGCATGAAGACTTTCTTTTCTGTGCAGTGTTGGCTTTCCTCTCTTTCCATTTTTGTTTTCTTTTCTCCTTAGTCTTGCTTGCAATGGGCTTGGATGATCCTCCAACCTCTGGGTTCCCATTCTTTCCTCTAGCTTCTAGATGTGTAGCTTGGACAGATACCTCATCTATACTAGTGGGATTAAACATGATGATAGTGGGCCTCATGTAGCTGTGTAGACCACCTATGTACTTCAACAGAGTCTCAGGTGAGTCTAATGAAATTCCTAGAATCAAAGCTCTCTTCCTAAATTCTTGGGTGTAACCCTGTACAATTTGCCCTTTCAATTCGCGAAGAGTTTGCTAGCTCATCATGGCTTGCTACATGTAAGCTAGTGGATAGAACTGCTTTTTTATTACAGAAACAAATTCACTCCAGAAAGAAAGAATCTTACCATGTTTCTTCATGTCAGCTTGTGTCCTGCCTTCCCACCATACCAAGGCAGTGCCTCTAAGGAGTAGGCTGGCCAGCTGAATCTTACTCTTGTCTGAGTCGATACTCTGCACTCTGCAATAAACATCAATTTGTCTGATCCAATTATCCATCTTCTCTCCATTCAACTCTCCATCATATATTGGTAAATCAAATTTAACATCTAATTTAATCAAAGATATCTTCTTTTTATGTTTATGGCTATTAGGAGGTGTGAGAAAGCTTTCTTCTTTCCCTTTGCCTTTTGAGTGGTCATGGAGGAGAGATTCTTCTTCTCCTTTACCTTGCTTGGAGCCTGATGAGTCCTCATCTTTATGTTTCCTAAATTCCCTATACATTTCCTCTACCATGGAACTCATGGCCAGGAAACTATCTATGAATTGAAGGTCTAGCCCCAAGGGACTTTCCTCTGACATTTTCTTCTGAGGATAGACTCTTCCAATTTCTGGGTTAGTCTCAACCAACTCTCCTTCTCCTAATTTAAGCTTTGATCTAGTTAGCATTCAACAACAAAATCTAGCACAAGCTTGTCTAACCTTAAACAACCTAGAGCTGATACCACTTGATCTGAAAATCACTCGTGAATGATCTCAGTTAATTAATGAAGGTATTACAGACCCATGTGCTGGGGTGTGCCTATGTTATTTTAAGCAACGGATCAATAAGATTGTGAAATACATAGGCACTTGGAACAATAAGAGAAACACAACAAGAAAATACAAAAAAAACACAACAAATTTAATCAGGAGTTCACCCAATCCTCCTGGGCTACGTCTCCTGGTCCAGCCTTCACTGGTGGCCTTTTCTATTGTGTCTTAAAGTAGAGATTTTACAATAAGGAGCTCAATTTGAGTCTCACTTAATAGAGAATGATCAGTAGGATTGTGCTTGAAAACCCCAAGTCTCTAGAGTACACAGACTCCCCTTACTGAATCTCGACCTCGACTGGTCTCTGTGGTATGAGTCCAATTTGGTGCTCAATACTTGACAAGTCTACACAAAGGAGTTGGTTGAACCTCTCAAGCCTTCTTTGGAGTTCACAAGCTCTTGGAGACTCTCTATTCTGTCTGCTTGATGCTACCTTTGCTCTGTAGGTTAGCTCGGCTTCCCTGTTCTCTGCAATTCACTTCTTTTTCTCTACTTCTGTTTCCTCTGCTCTTTGTCTGTTCATGGATTAAAGCCAATCTACTCTCTGAATGTTCATTTCCTCTTCCCGACTCTCTGGATCACGTGCCTCAATCCACTGGAATTCCCCTGCTCTATGTCATCATCATTGTGTAATGTTGCACAGAGAGGTGGCCACTTTTCGCCTTACAAACTGAGTGTCAGTTTTCTTTAAACAGTCATTATTTCCATTAATCCAGGATTTTTCTCGCGAAATTGATTCTTCTGCCAGCTCATCGGTCATGCCAGACCTCAAATTTTTATGTGCCTCAGTCTATTTCCCCATCGAATCTAGTTATCCATCAGGTTAATTCTGCGTCGTTGATCTGGAGCCTCCAGATCCTACAGTCTCCGTCTATATCGCGCAAGTAAGTTGCTTGACTGTTACTCACGCGATGTAAGCGGTTTTCTCTCTCATTTGCTAGACACACATCGCCCAGTGTGTGGCATTACGTTGAACTCAGCCAAACTCGCTTACCGCTCGAAGTGCACGCATTATCCTACTGATTTTGGGTGTGGGACCCGCCTTCTAACGATTTCCTCATGGTTTTCAGTTTTCCTCATGATCGAGCACTCGGGGCTTTCCTTCACTGAGATTTTTGCCTTGCGATACTCAAAAACTACTTCTGTTTTTGCATTTGGGCTTCCGATTTCCAATTTGCATCCATGCGCGGTCTCCATGGGCCAATGATCAGCGCGCTTTGATCGAGGGTCCTCGTTGTTCCGTGTTGGCCACAAATTACCCTTGTCCATAGGTCATTTCTAATAAGCTCATTATTCATAAGATTTTGAAGCCTGACATAATTTGAAACAGTCATGAAAATGTTTAAGGATTCAATTCAGATCAGTTATGGTCAGGGTAACTATACTGCCACACCTTGTTGTCATTGTTTCATTTTGATGTCACATGAATTGTGCAAATCAACTCTACATATTTCTTTCAATATCTATTATAACTAAAGGGTTTTTTAGCCTTTTTGTGAAGGAATTATGGTCAATATATTGTTGGTATTTCTTAGATAACCAACCAAGCTATAATGTGATCACATGCATGATATTAGTGTAGCTTTGATTCAGTTATTTAGTAATTTCTCTTTGAAAATTTTTCTCCCTTTTTGCTTTTTATTTGGGTTTTTAGTGTATATAGTTGTTTTCCTCAAAATTCCTCTTTAATCCCTCCTCAACTATGTACATAAGTGTCATAACTCTACATAAAGGGATCTTGTGGTCACAACATTAAACATTCACATGATTTTCAATTCAACTTTGACCATTCCAAGAGGTTTATTATGGTGAGTTTTCTGAAGGTAATTTGAACAAAAAACCTATCCCTATTATTGTTATTTCTCAAGGGTTTTTACTCATCTCCTCAAATGGCATGTTGGTGAGGACTAATTTAATGTTATCCATGGAAGGAATATGACATCTTTGTTCTATATCCATAGGTATATTTGTTTTTTTAACCCTAGATGGTTAATTTTCTTTCCTTTCAATGAAATCTCTTAGAAACAAGAATAGTTATTGACCTCCATCAATTTTACTCATAGGTATGCTCCAATGGCACCATGTTTTCTGTAGATGCAAGCTAACTTGAAGGGTTTGAAGAGTTGATTTCTTTCATTTTTTTTCTTTTCTGAGACGACTACAGGTTGTTATTCACCCTTTTAATCTTTGTCAATTTTTTGTCATTGTAATCGCCTACTACCTACTCTTGGTTAGCCATAATGTATGTTAGGGTTTCGACTTAGAAATGAGGCCTTAATATAGTTGTAGGTGACTTTTTCTTTCAATGGAATTTTTTTAAATATTGTTAAGGAAAAATCCCTGTTTTTAATAGACTATTTTCTACACATCTCTCAGACATTGCTATTAACTACATGAGGGCTTCCCTTCCCTAGAAGGATTATTATTTATGTAACGGATTTTAACATTTTTGATGCCCCAAGGGGGACCTAAAGGGTTACGATTATCATTTCTAGAAACATATTTAACTATTTCTCTGTAAATTGCATTATGAATGATATCTAAATATGGCTACTTTCGAGAATTAATTATTTTGTTTTCAACAAATCGGGCTCAAGCCTATAGGAATAATTTTTGACAAATCCTTTGTATATTAAATTATTAAATACTGGTATATTATCTCTCTCCATTTTACCAGTTTGTCCTGTAACTTTTTGATAAGTCGACAACACAGTTTACTTCCCTTTCTTTGCTTAGTTTTTCTTATATATAAATATATTTATGTATTGTAGCTTCACAAAATATTCTAAATGTATTATTTCAGTTCTGCTTCTAGCATGCAAATACCATATTTAGTTTACACATAATAACTAGGCCAACAAACTAGTGGAACCCTCTGATGGGGGACTGATCCTGGTCTTCTGTTCCCTATTCCTACTTTTATCTAAGTCTGTCTTTCCTTAGTCCTTAGAACAATTATTGTTCTCAATAGGCTTGCACAACTACCTTGGGCATATCCTCCCTACTTACTTATCTTAATATTATACTATATATAAGTATATGTATACTTTTAATAATATAATTTATTTCCCTTAGAACAACATTCTAGTTTAGGATGTTTTGTATTCAAGTTCTAACTCTGTATAAGTTTTCTTAGCACCTGAAACTTTCTTTTACCTATAGAAAACATAGTTAATCACACAATATCTATATACACTCATACAATGCATTTATGAACCAAAGGTTAGCAACACATGGGAGCTTCACTTAATGAACCTTTGACATATCAAATGTGTTCCTGGTATACAAAACAATACCCTTAATTTGACTAGATATTGGAAAATACCTCTAAAAATCACATTATTTAATCCCCTATCAATACAAACCCAATACACCTTCCTAATTAAGATAACCACTACTTTCACTAGATATTGTAGGTATCCAGTTTTTTGTTAACATTTCTTATACCCCTTTATATTTTTTCATTAAATTTGAGCTCCATTTTTTATACATGGCAATATCAAAACCCTTTACCTCCTATTATATGTTCAATATTTTATGTCTTTTTTCCTGGTATATATATCCCTCAATATGAATGCATGTGGTATGGTATTCTTCCCCAGTGAAGCCCTCATTCAGTAATAATATAGATTTCATTTGTCCATTTACACTTTAATAACTATTTAATTTTAGAATAACCATTTGTTCTAGTTTTTCCTAAATAAACTGACCAATAAAACTTTTATTATTCACAAATCAGATCATTCATGTACTTATGTATATTATTCTCAGAAATAGTTTAAAGGTTTCTACACTCCTCGTAACCTTAAACCAACTTTTATGTTAGTTCCCACCATGTTCCACCCCTATATTTCAAGGAACTATACATAAATCACTATTAAAATTTTCCTCCTAAACCATTGACTAGCATCCTACTAATCCTCTAGGTTCTAAACCAATATTTCTCTCCCACTAAATTTCATTTGAATGCAACTACCTTTTTCCCTCATAGTGTTGTTGTACAGAATGCACCTCATGACATCTATCTCCAGTCATGAAGTAAATGTATTGGTGGTTTGTCTCTACCAATATATCATTCAATAATAATGGAAAAAGGAGGATTTTCCTTCTATTTTTTATGGCCCCTTCTAGACATAACTGATTTCAATTGTTTCTTGATAGTTAAGAGTTATTCTCACATGTTAGCCCTTAACATATTTTTAAGAATACTAACACATCAAATATAGTTTTTCTTTTAAATTAAAAAGATTTATTTAAACCAATATCTTTTGTGATTTATCCATCTTAACCTTTCAATCATAATTTAATGTAAGAGTCACAAAGTAAATTTTCTAGGGGCATTACAAAGCATATTAAAGATACAAATAATTAAGAAAAAATTGGGGTTTCTACTTTATGGTATTTATAAAATTTGAGGCTTTCCCTATTCTTCCATTCATATGATAGCTACCAAATCAATTGTTTTTAGGCTTTTATCCATTCTACCTTTTAGTCTATTTCACTTTGGTATATCTCTTCCCTTAGCATGCTAAAGTCATCTTTCTGAATAAAATGGATGCAGTCAGAAAGAAAGCATAAATGAAGTCATGGTAGCTCTTTTATTGATACCAATTATTTATTACTTTATGATGTGGCGACTTTATAGTCCTAGTCCATGCAAAAAAAAACACAATAAATTATTAGATATTAACATAAAAAACATCTTGAAGGCACAAAAAGGAGTAGTAAATCTTGCAACACAAAAATATTTACAATATATCCAAAAAATTTAAAAGTAATTTATGAAAGATACCCAAAATAAAACTGATCAATATCCCCCATGAAACTTAGAGTAAAACATAACAATTCAAAGGCATAATGAAAAACTTCAGTGAGTGTAATAGAAAAATTATTATAAACGATGGAAAACCTCCTTCCAGATAAGACTAAGCTCAAAATAAATGAACCATAGATGCCTAAAATCCCGAAATATAAACCATTAAGAAATATCCATAGTTTAAGATTTTAGTTAATAAATATCCATCTTTTAAGCTCTTCGGTAGTAAAAGAATAAATAAAATTCTCTCAATTGTAGTATATTGGGAAGTAATTTTTTTTTTGGTAAGTAGCTTATTGTCTTTTTTATTATTTTAAGAAAATGAAAAGAGTAGTGGTTGTGCCTACAATGAGATCCTAGCTATGTAACTATTATTATTTAGGACTATGTATTGTTTATTCACAGAAAAAATTTAGGTACCCACATCGCAAACTTGAGGTGCACACAACATAAAATTGAGTGTCAAAGCACAATGTAATGAGCTACGTCCACTATCATACATTATTGAACAAAATACCACTTCCACCATGAGCTTAAGAAAAAAAACTTGACACTCATTTCATGTTACTGGGATACCATATATGATTGTTGTCAAATTATCACAAGTGAAAGCCCAAATGTAGTGTCTCACCTTGGCAAGGTTAGTTTTTTCACACTTAGAGAGGTTGATATTGGTCTAATGATATAAGATTATGCATGAAAAACTTATGTATATGCTTATATTCTATAGACCTAGTTTGGGTGACCTTGTTGTTATGTGCTTATGATAATATCTATGTTTATGTGTATTAGAACTGGTTTTAGTTAAGATCATATTATTGATGTTTTCTCTTTTGGTATCCTAGTTTAGACACATGTGTATGACATGGATGGTTGTTGTGCATGGAATCTCCCACATCATGTTTTGGGGCTCAAAGCCAAAGTTTTGGTCAAATGTATTGTAAAACCCCGCGATGTTGGGTGTGGAGCCTGATTATCTTCTGTATTTGAAGGTATTGCCACATTGGGCCCCAATTTGAAATGGGGCAGCAACGCCGCCCAAAAAATATTCGCTGCAGGGGGGATCTAGGGGGGCGCAGCTGTGACCTTTGGGGAGCCCCCCCCTAGCGGGGGGTTTCGAGGGTAGTGCCCCCGAAGCTAAGAATAGATGTAAAATTGCCTTGTAAAAGTATAGTAATTTCTAGTCAATCTGGGCTGTTCATTAGGTGGAGATCTGACGGTAGAAGTTATGTTTAATTTAGGGTTTTTTTCCCTAGAAGGCAACCCCTCACTATATATGAGGGAATTTTATTGCGTCTATATAGATCTGTATTCTAAGTGAGAAAGAGAGAGGATATTGAGAGCGAAGAGGGTGTTACAGTGGATCTGCTGTAGGTTGTATCTGTTTAGTCTGCTGGATAATATAAAAGGAAGGACTGGTTGTTTCTCTGTGGACATAGCCCAAACTCGGTGAACCACGTATATATGTGTCTCTCTTGTTTTATGTATTTTCTGTGTTTATATTTCTGCAATATTTTATGTGTTCCATTGCTCCATAATATATAATTTTCTAACATGCGAATTGTGGGGGTGGAGCACGAAGTATAGGTTAAGTCATAGGGTTGTTCACCCTAAGTTTTGAAAGGTACTGTAATGTCATGTCAGCCTATGGGATTGTATAAATAAAGTGAGGCTCTAAGTTTTCAAGAGAGCAACTAAGAAGTGAAGGCACAAAGATAGAGCATAGAGTAAGAGTCTAAGTGTATTGGGTCGTAGTAGTAGGAAGAGACTCTGCAGCTGAGTGTGCAGAGGCCTAGTAGAGTCTGAAGCTGAGTGCACGGACCCCTGAAGCTAAGTGTTCAGGGCAGTTTCAAGTTTGTAACCTTGAACGAAGAATAATGAAGAGAAGTTGATTCCAAATTCGGTGCATCTGCTTGTGTATTGCATTCTTTACATTTATACTATTTTTTTTTTCGCACGCAGTTATATGATTGCTGGATATACTGTTAATTATCACTAGTCTTACACAGATAAGTTAAGTAATTGGGTAATAACAGGTTAAATAGCAAGGAACTTGGGTATAATATAGATTGCACCCTGAGTAGGGCTGCGCGAAGGAAACATCACAAGTGCGAGGGACTAATAGGTGCGCGTAGCGACGTGCATGCAGGGTCAAACTATAGACCACCAGAAGTTCGTCAGACATCCCCAGGGTGCAGAAACCTGGTTCTAGCACCCTCCCACACTACTTCAGGTGAGACCTCAGTCTACGCTCCATAGAATGTTGCCAAAAGGGCCAATAGTACTGGGATTTTCTTGGCTAAATCACCTCTGAACCTGGGTCAGGCCCCTACAAGCCAACAAATGGTTCCATTGCTAGGACTGGGATCTACATAAGGGATGTTTCATGTCGTGCCACTGGATTCCAACAAAGAAAGAAATTAAAGGGTAGTTGGACAAGAAGATTCATGAGTTCGCGCACAAGAAAACAAAAATCTGCGACTAACTAAGGAACAATGGTTGGAGCGCTACTTGTATACGGAAATCCATGAGATTTTCTTTGCATCCTTTCCTTCTGAGCTGTATGAGTGGATTGCGAAGCTAGCAAACAGTCAAGGAAGGTGTAGGCTCGACAAACCAATCGTGTGGACTCTAGAATTAGTGCGCAGACTAGAAACATTAGGAGATAAGATCGCGCAAGCTTTGGACCATTGGCTTGACTAAATTATATGAGGATTTAGCACTGAGTTCGCGGTAGACATGATCGTCAGCTATAGTGAGGAGGAGAAATGTGTCCTCAAGGGACCGCGAGGTAAGTATATTAAACCTTTGAACACTTAGATTAAGATGTTATTATGTGAAAAGAAGGTCATGCAAATAAATTAATGTTTGGGACTACACGAAGTGGGAAGGTCTACAGAAGTGGAAGTAGTGAAGAATTGGAAACCAGCCCCTTAATTTCCCCCTCACGGAAAAGCGAGGAAGAGCTTGCGAAAGTCTCTTTGAGAAGCGTGGTTAGTCTGATAAGGCAGCGAATTCCACGCCTACCACCTCCACCTACACCACCACCTGTCTCATCCTCCTCACCTCCATCTCCACCAACCCCATCTCTGCCACCACCACACTTCAGTATGGCGAGTGCGATCAAACTACCGGTATTCAAAGGAGTGGCAAATGAAGATCCAGACCAATTCTAGTTCATGGTAAGAGCAGTATGGGAAGCTGTTACAGGGAAAAGTGTCTACTCAGAACTGCTTATCCCACTAAGGTGTCATAGCTGCCTTAGAAACAAACAAAGTAAAGCTACTTTCATTTTTCCTTTATGAAGTATAGATAGAGAAGAACAAAGAAGACCAACCTCTGTCTTGCGCTAGTCTCCTGGTTCGATTCCTCTCTTTCTTGATAGTCTTTCGCTACTTGCTCCCTTGCACGCCCAGCTTCACAGAGTACCTGTAAGATCACAGTAGCATAGCACTATACAAGAACATGGATCTATAATCATAAATAATCTAGGATCAGATGTAAATTGACCATACAAATGCAGCAAACATAAATTACACAAGAGTATGGAGGAAAAATTGAATAGATTTTATTGATAAACAAGAAAGAGCCAAGGGGAGTTACAACCAGTTGTTCTAACCTAGCATCATCCTCTCGGCAAGGAAGCCCCTCTTCACCTCATACAAAGCTTAGATCACCCAACAATCTGATGTTTGTCTCAAGAAACCAACAACAATTCCTTACAATATGCAAAATTCCAGCCTCTGGATCTCTGGGATGAGGGATCCATATATAGATATCTGTAAGGGAGATGAGTCAGCTTGTGACTTGATTAGTGTCTTCCCTTTGATAGTTATTTCTTCCACTTGGAGATTGATGATCTCTTACACATCCTTGGTCAAATTCAGAGAGGCAAGTGTCACAAGAGAAGTTTCTGGAAGTTTCCATGCCTCTCCACCTCACGGAATGACACTGCCATTTGTCACTTCTCGCCCATTGCACCCCATAGAAGGGATTTTTGAAATGCAACGCACCCACACAGTGTGTTTAGGTGAGATGCAACGCACTTTGCCTATGGAGCAGCTGAAATGATCCTCTTTTGACCAATTCTGAGCAATTTTTCATGGAGAACTTCTGGGAGAAGCTGTAATCAGTTGACCTTGTTCCTTTAGGGGTTAGAACAACACTTTTAGGGACTTAGGAGCCCTTGGTTTATGGAAATTTCATGCTTGGGGTTGTAGTGCCCAAAAATGTCTATAACAGTTGCCCCCTAAAGCATGAGGTCGTTAATCTTTTGATGTCGGGTGAAATGCTTTATTATGAGGATCCGAAGTTCTTTCAAGTTGGGAGGAGACTTGTAATAAGATACAATACAATACATTATCTTCATAATATTTTCATGATCTAGCTGAGGCGGGCATTCCCATGCTCAGCTTTATAAATTCATTTTCATGTACATAGGACAGACAATCGTTTGAGTGTAGACTGATGATTCTGGTAGAGCCATCATCCCTTTGATTGGATGATTATCTGTGCAGTAATGATGTACATTTAATGTCTTTATTTCCCTGAATATATATCGCAGCCCGGATGGATGAAACTAGATCCGGGGTCTTCAAACTCATTCGATCTTCACTCAAAGTACAAGTCTATCCATGTGAGAGATGTTCTGGAGTCGAACATGGAAAGACATCGCTTGATTACCAGCTAATGATGTAAGCTGTTAACAAGTGCGAGAGGAATCACTAATAATGATAATGACCCTCAAGGTACTGCAGTACAATTCACATGGTGTGAATAAAGGACTTGGTGTTGAACACCACGCAAAATCTTTCGGTCGAAGGTCATTGATGTAAACCTGTTGCCGGAAGTGAGAAACTTGCCATTGAGGCATGCAAGCTTCAAAGTACTGAATGGGGTGTTCCTAGATCGAATTCTTGGATAATGAGTGGATGTCGACAAGAAGCGATCCATCACAGGAGGGCCTTAATGAATCCCACATCAATGACATAGAACGGAGCAAATGATTTTAATGGAGGTGAAAACGATCTGGTGATATAAGGTTCAGGGTGGTGGTCATGAAAGAATGGAGTGTAAATGTATTATAGTGGCTGAGACACAAGTGAATTCTCTGAATGACTTCTCTTGAACATATCGGCGACACTGACATGATGGATTGGTAGCATTAACCCCAAATGTGGATGGTATGATGAGACCACGGTGATGTGACCGGTGAATGAAACAACCCAACTCGACTTGGATGCGGAGTGAAAGTGTCATGTTAAAGAGCGACTTGCTACCAACAAAGTTTCTTCAAGTTTTCTTCCCAATTTTTCCCCAATCATTGCTGACCAGTACCTATTTATTTTTGTCAAGCTTGAGGAGGATAACATATGCTTGTTCTATAATTTTCCCTTCGGGCAAACCCATCGCTATGTTTTAACGAGCCTAGCGATAGTGAAACTCGTTCTCGTCTATAGACAAGTTTGTCGCTATTAAATTTTAACAAGTTTAACGACAAAGATAACTCGGTCCTTTTTAATTTTAGAGAGTCTGAAAAGGAACGTAAAGGAAACTCCAAAATTCCTTTTTTGTCATCTAATCCCTTAAGTCCGAAAAAGTATAAAACAATATAGAAGGGATGAATTTTCGATACTTTTAACGAGCCGAACAAAACAAGCGCTTGATCTTTTTGTGTAATAATCCCTCTGGTCCAAAAAGATTAAAATTTAGAGGAGGGATAGCACTTCCAGTCCCTTTAACGAGCTGGAGAGGCCAATGGCTCGGCAATCCTTTCATATTTTACGAGTTAGTTGAAAAGAGCTTAAAGGAGACTCATCTTTTGAGGAATGAGTGATAAAATGGGTAGCAACTGATTCCAGGTAAGGTTTGGAATTTTCCAATCACGGCAGTGTTACAAGGATGGCTAGTGAGATCACTCTTCGCAGTTGTTCCTCAAGAAGGGGTAAACAATCAAATGGAGGTGAATGATCGGCCAATGTAAAAGTGGAGGTGACGGTGCAAACACGACCAAGGCTTTAAAGGCTGAAGTATTACATTCACGATGGTTATTTACCGGAAATTGGTTCATTTTTTAATGAGCTTAAACTCTGGAGGAACATGTGCTCATTGCTTATGTTTATTTTTTAACGAGCATGAAGTCCGCACTAAAACTGCTCGATACCCCATTTGGCGAGTGGCCCGACAACAGCTATTGGCTGTAGAGGTGCGGGTGGTCTTCTGGTTTTGCTATTGAAAATTTGACAAGCATGGCAACTTCTGACTGTGGTTATGCAATCTTTGAACATTGTTGGCCAGAAGTATCCTACTCGTAAAATTCTTTTGCGCTATAGCATAACCTGATTGATGCCCCCCACATGCGCCTGAATGGCAATCATTCAGGACTTTTTCAGCCTCCTCATGGGTGAGGCACCGTCTCAGAACTGTATCGATACCACGACGGTAAAGTGTATCACCAACGGTCATGTAGTCTTTTGCTTGGTATCGAATACGTTTTTGTTCGGAGCGAGAGGTATTTGGCCTATATTTTTGGGTTTGGAGATAAATGATTATATCCCCATACCACTGATTGCTTGAAGATATCAGAAACAAATTTTCGTCCACGATTGTTTCTTCGGATGTTTCATCGTTGGACGACGATGGGAGATCGCATAATAATTCTGCGAAAACCAGAGCTTTATTTGACTTGGATTTTACAAATTCCAGATCAAAATCTTGTAGAATTGCTATCCATTTTGAATATTTGCCCGCCAGCAACTGTCGCGACAATATATAAGTCACGGGGTTGCAATCTGACAGAATGGTAGTTTTTCGAAAGAGGACATAGTGTCGAAATCTCTGTATCGCTTGAACAGCTGCGAGCGTTAGCTTTTCAACATAAGAATATTTTCCTTCTATATCATTTAATTTCTTACTCAAATAATATATAGGATGTTCAATTCCGTTGTCTTCTTGAACTAAAACCATTGCGATGGTTGTATCCGCTGCAGCCAGATACAGGTTAAAGTCTTTTTGATAATCAAGAGCGTACATTAATGATGCTTTCATTAGGGATTCTTTTAAAGCATCAAAGGAATCTTGCGCAACCTGATACCAGAAAAAGGGTAATTCCTTTTTCAAAAGACGCGTATAACCTTTAGCAAGTTCGGCGTAATTTGGAATGAACCTCCTCAGAAAGTTTGCTTTCCCTTGGAGTTTCTGAATTTGAAGCAAATTTGAAGGTGGAGGAAAATTTATGATTGCCTGAACCTTACATGGGTCGAGACGAATCCCATATTTCGAGACTATAAATCCAAGTAAACGACCAGAACTGACACAAAATACACATTTGTGTGGATTGAGTCGTATTTTGTAGTGTCGGCAACGTAGAAATATCGCTCTTAAATGCTGCGGATGATCAGTCCGCTTCCGCGAATGAGCTGGAAGGTCGTCAAGGTATGGTTGAACGATGTTTTTGATGTCATGGAAGGCATAATTCATTGCCCTCTGAAATGTTGCCCCTGCGTTCTTTAAACCAAAGGGTAATTTTTGATATGCGAATGTGCCCCACGGGCAAATAAATGCAGTCTTTGACTGGTCCTGTGGGCAGATATTTATTTGATTATACCCGAAGAATCCATCCATGAATGAAAAGATTTCACATCCGGTGCATTCATCAATTATCTGGTCGATGAAGGGTGTAGGGTAGTTGTCTTTTGGACAAGCTTGATTTACATCCCTATAATCGACGCACACTCTAATTGTTCCTTGTTTTTTCATAACAGGGACAATATTCGATACCCAATCGGTTAGAGGAACCGGGTAAATGAAACCAGCATGGAGAAGTTTTTCAACTTCTGCCTTAATGGCAGCGGCTTTCTTGGGGTGCACCTGCCGTAGCCGTTGTCGTACTGGTTTGACATCTGGATACATCTTGATTTCGTGTTCAACGATACTCAAGTCAATGCTTGGCTTTTCATTATATGACCAAGCAAAGACATCTCTGAACTCGTGAAAAAGAGCGTTATATATTTCCAGTTCTGAAGGAGAACAACATTTGCCAACATAAATATTCTCTACAACATCTGTTTTGGTCGAGATATTTATGGCGATAGTCTCTTCAATGTTGGACAAGTTTCGCTCGGAATCCACCGCTTTTATAGTATTTGATAGAAAATAAAAAACTGAAGGATGATAAAGGTCATCAGGAGTATTTTCTTCACAATCCGGAAGAAGGGAACGATGGTGGTAATCATCCCATGGTGCCCCTTCAATTACCATTGATTGAACAATTCCTTCGTCGGTGACATGCACTCTTGACCAAGGATCTGAAGGGGTGCCATATTCCTTAGACCTATCTATCCAAATGCTTGATGAGCGTTGATTTGGGTTTGCCTCCCAGGCTAGGAACATTGATTGCTACAATATTTTTGTTGGGCTTGGAGGCAAAACCTACGCATGATCCATGTCGATATCGTTTTCTGAGATCTTTTTAGAAGATATCATGTTGCAGGTTCCTACTGACGCTACTTTTGCCAAATTGATTGGAGGTGGAAGGGCAAAAGTTCCCATTAATACAGGGTCTTTTAGTAGGCCTACTCTGATATTTTGAAGCGAATGGGGGCTTCCATGGATCATAGGAATGCTTCTCGTAACTTGAGAACCATTGGGGAGGAAGTTTTGTTGATCGACGATTGTAATCCCTCCTTGAAAGGGAAATGCAATCTTCCTAAAATAGGTCGACACAATAGCAGCCATGGCATATATCCATAGTCTTCCCAGTAGGATGTTGTAATTGAGATTTCCTCGATTACCTCAACATCTATTTCTACTGTTTTCCCTCCTAGTTCAACCTTCATGTTACTTAGAACACCATATGGGGTATATGTTCGTCCGTCAAATGCTTTTAATGTCGTTGAAGATCGCGACAAGGTTGGAGATCCTAAATTTTTCCAGCAACTCATCGACATAATACATGTAGATGCCCCCTCATCGATAATTGTTCGATGAATAGTTTTGTTGAGGGCTTTCACTTGAACGAGGAAAGCTAGTTGAGCTGGTAACTGAGGATCATATCCTTTATGATCGAAGGATACAAGATTGGAATCCTTTGGGTCGATCCCCTCCAATGGCTGATAATAAAGCTTGCTTTTGGGATGGGCAATTTTGTAGTACCTCAAGAGTCGACATAGCGGATGGCAATTGGGCCAAATCTTCCACTATATTATAATGCTGTGCTGCTCTAGCACGAGGATTAAATGTCGACTTCTGTACTACTCCCTTTGGCGGTTTTATTGTCAGTTCAGGAATTATGGGCGGCGCAACTTCTGTCGAAGTTGTTGTCGAACTACTAGGTTGATCTTTATCCTTGTTGTTCGACAGCTGTGGATTCCCATAACCTTTGTTCCTTGTCGATATCAAAGTATCATTTTGTTTTTTTGAAACTGACAACATTAGCACTTGAGACGGGGAAGCATTTCCACTGTCAACCAGATTTGTTCCTAGATTTGGAAACGGATCAGTTAATACTGCTGAGGTCTTTGTATTCTTGAAGAATTTTTTAAGCTTAGCTCTGTGTGGACAATCTGGTGTCCGATCACTACAACAAAACCAGCGATTAGCGTTCCTTTTTACTTCTTTTTTTGCATCTAGAGCCCATTTTTGGTGCTATTTGCATCCATTTATCAAATATGGTGCAAAACTTGACACAAAATTTGCATCAAGTTTTGCACCAAATCTTACACCAAGTTTAGCACCAGGTATTGCAATAGGTTTTGCACCATGTTTTGCACCAAATTTTATGCCAAGTTTTGTGTCATCCTTTACACCAGGTTTTGTTCCAGGTTTTGCATCAAGTTTGGCACCTAATTTTGTTTGACATACTTTTGCATCCTCATTTGCATCCACTTTTTGCACCTACACTTGCATCAACTTTTGCATCGACTTTTGCATCCTTTTTAAAATCATTTTTTGCATCCATTTTTTCATCCATTTGTGCATCCCTTTTGCGCCAAGTTTTACATCGAGTTTTGTGTCTAGTTTTGCATATAATTTTGCATCTACTTTTGTTGCATCCACTTTTCCATCTTGTTTAGCATCCATATTTACATCTTCTTTTGCATCTATTATTGTACCCACTATTGCATCTAATATTTTTGTGCCACAATTAGCGCCTAGTTTGGCACCTCCTTTTGCACCCACTTTTGATTATAATTTTGCATCCACGTTTGCATCCTCATTTGCGTCTAGGTTTTCATCAACTACTACATCTATTTTTGCATCCCTTTTTGTATCCAATTTTGGACCAGGATTTGCATCGGGTTTTGTGTCTCGTTTTGCATCTACTTTTGCATCGACTTCTATTGCATCCACTTTTGCACACAATTTTGCATCCACTGTTGCACCCATTTTAAATTTCACTTTTTGCATCCCTTTTTACATCTTCATTTGCATCATACTTTGATTCTTTTTTTGCATCTATCATTACATCCATTTTTGTTATGCCACAATTTGCACCATGTTTTGCACTCACTGTTGAATCCACGTTTGCTTCCAATTTTGCATCCATGTTCACATCCTCTTTTGCATCAAATATTGCATCCACTTTTGTGTCAGGTTTATGCATTGGGTTTTGCATCTCGTTTTGTATCTACTTTTGCATCTACTTAAATTGTATCCATTTTTTGCATCCAATTTTGTTTTGCCTGTTGCATCAATGTTTGCTTCCACTTTTACATCCATTTTTGCATCTTATTTTGCATATTTTTTGTCTATTGTTACATCCACTTTTGTTGCACCATATCTTGCGCCTACCATTGAAACCACATTTGCTTCCACGTTTGCATCCCCTATTGCATCCACTTTTGTTTCATCCATTTTTGCATCTGCTTTTGTGTCCGTTGTTGCATCCACATTTGTTTCACCACAATTTGTGCCAAGTTTTACACCTACCATTGGACCCATGTTTGCTTCCACTTTTGCCTTCATGTTTGCATCCAAGTTTGCATTGACAACTGCATCTACTTTTGCATCCACTTTTGTGTCAGGTTTTTCATGTTGTTGTGCATCTACTTATGTTGTATCCACTTTTCATCCAATTTTACTTCTATTGTTGCCCCCATTTCTATGTTCGCTTTTGCATCCCTTTTCCAACACTCATCATATTTTCTGCATTGATGATATTCCTTATGGCATTGACAATTATGAACAATTGATGACAATGTCAATAATATTGACAATGATGAAAATGAAGATGATGGCGATGACATGAATTGTGATTATGATGATAAAGACGATAGTGGTTACAATGACAATGATGATGATGGCAATGATTATGATGATGACGATGCTAATGACGTTGGCGAATCTTCCCAATTTTAGATGTTGTCATTGTCATAATCATAAGCATTATCTTTGGTGTCATCATCATCATTTTCATCTAGGTCATCATCAAAAACTATAATGGCATGAATGATGATGATTATTACAACAATGTCGATAGAAATTACATTAATGATGATGACGGGGATGATAAAAATGACAATGACGATGATAATGGTGGTGATGATGATCATCATCGATCATCTCTCAAAAATAGAGTTGTTATTTCTCTTACGTATATCAATGTGTCCTAAACAACCCTTTTCTAGCACTGATCACATTTTTTGGGTTGATGATATTTCTTACAACATCTACAATTATGAACAATTGCAAACAATGCCCATAATGATGATGATGATGATGGCATGAATGGTGATTATGATGATAATGTAATGATGGCAATAACAATGACAAGGATGTGATGATGATGACAATGATTATGATAATGAGAATGACCTTACAATCTTATGGATTCGTGAACAATTACTAGTTTCAATACCATCTTCTGGATACGTATTACTATCATACTTTTTAGATTTTCTGTCTCTCTTGAGGTATCTTACTATAATGGTGTTGTCAACACTAGAAAGATATCTTGTTGTAATGGTGGTTCTAATGTTAGCACTAGCAAAGTTTTTGTTAAATTTTGGTTAAAAAAAACCGATTTATGCAATTATTTTGACAATCTATGTAAAAAAGTAAATAACATCCAATTATTTTGATTGTAGTCCCATTGATTATCATGAATTCACCAGTCTGAAGACCATCTTCTACATACATATTATTATTAAACTTTTTGCATTATATCCCTCTTATATCTTGTTGTAATGGCAGTATTAGCACTAGAAAAATATCTTGTTGTAATGGTGATGTTAGTATTAGCACCAAAAAAATCACTAAATTTTGGTAAAAAAAAGTTTATCATTTATTTATTTTTAATTTGGGAAATTTTTGTTTTTATATTTTTTGTTTTTAATTCTATTTTTATGCAGTAATATTTTTTTTGGTTGAATTTTGGTAGTAACTAGTTTTTGGTCTAATCATATGTATTAACCATGTTCTTTATGCTACAAGTCTAATTGTTGGGACAAAATTGCTCTTTCAAATAAGTTGCAAAAAGCATATAAATGGAAGAATAGCAATGACAACTATTTTCATTGTCTAACTATTCAGTATATCATGTATGAAAATATTCAACATTTTTATAAACAATGGATTAGAGGTGAGTCTGTAATTGTACATAATGTTTGGATGATACATAAAAACAAAGTTTGTTTCATTGATGTGGTTAGGATCTACTTTGGATACGAAACCCTAGGTTTGGAAGTATGCAAATAATGAATTTGGTTTACCTTTGACAACAAATGAAATTTTATTTCCTTTTCCTCGTAAAACCAAGGAAGATATGGCAATAATTCTTGTTAGAAAACTACTTCTTGTTGAAGGTTTATAATTGGTTGCAAAAGTTCAACAACTGGGTATAGAAGTTTTCAGTTGCTATTAGGGAAACAATGTGATTATAGGTTTTAGCAGACATAGATCATTCTTGGTATTTGATTCACTTTGACGATGGCCTCTTCTGACTAATATATGAGATTGTGAATTTTTTGATATTTTTTAGATTACCAAGTAGATATAGTTGTTTATAGGAATTTTGTAAAACCTGAAGTATTGACAAATGGTTTTTCACTGTTAAGCAAATTTAAGTCAAATTGGGTTGCAAAACTTAAGGAGAAAGCAAAAACAATTGTTAGTAGTTGTGAATTGATATAGTCATTAAAGAAAGAATTGAGTAGTTGTGAATTGATATTGTTAGTAGTTGTGAATTGGACTATTCCCAAAACACCTTGACACGAAAGAATTTGTCACCTTTATGATACTAAGAAGGTTGAAGATGAAAAACGTTTTGTCACCTTTATGATACTAAGAAGGTTGAAGATGAAAAACGTTTTCTCTTGGATTGTCCCACTCTTACCCACATCCATTCTCTTCCAAAACATTTGTCACACTACCAACCTTCTTAACTTGTTAAGTAAACTATAGTGATCTAGGAACGCTTATTTCCCTTCTTTTTTATCATAGAAATAAAATATTAAAGAGTCACAATTAATCTTACTTTCTTAAGGTTCGATAGACCACATTAATCTTAGTGAACGTTAATCATCATCATTATTATCATCATAATTTAATCATAAAAATTCAATTTAATAATATTTTATTTATATTTTTTTAAATTTTAAATAAATAAATTAAAAATATATAAATGTGAATTAAAAATATTGAAACATCATAAAATAAAAATAAAAAATCTCATTTACAATTGAAAAAATAAATCCCATAAAATTGGGATCCTTAAAAAGCCCTAACTAGCTTTACAAATTTGCCCTGAAAATCATGGAAATTAGGGCAAGATTTTGATAAAATCCAATAGAGATTTTTGTAAACTTTTTGTAAATCCATATTAGAGCGATTAAACCTCAAGATTTAAGGTGCCCTAGAAATTTTTGATAGTGTTGAATCTATTTACACTATCAAAAACATAATTCAAAAATTACTAATTTTTATAGTGTTAAATCCATTCACACCATCAAAAACATAATTAAAAAATTACTACTGCTTGATTTTTAAAAAAATTTAACTTGATTCTAACTACATACCGTGATTAAAAATCCCGCAAACATAAAGAACATTCCATAAATATGTCTTGGTAATGTCGTAACACCCGCAAGTTGTGAGGTGACGGAAAAGTTTTCTTTTCAAAATTTTATACATAAATGGGAACGAAACGTGTGAAAGTCCTAAATGGATTTTAAAAAAATCCCACGTGTAATTTCAAGATTTAAAAAAATAAATCATAATATTATAAACAATATTTTATTAAAAAATAAATGATTTTATTTACTGCGTGTAAAATTCCAAAATAAAAATAAAAACCCTCCATCATAATTTTATGATTTCAAAAAATAAATATTGGATTATTATTAACAATATTAAAAAACAAAAATAAATGATATTTTATCTACTCTTTTATATGAGAGGGAAAGTTGAAAGTATTTTGAACGATTGGAATTTAAACTCAAATGTTAAAGGAAAAAAATTATTAATATAATTTAATATATTAAAAATATAAAAAACATTCCAACAATAGTTATAAAAAACATTCCAAACCCAGATTTATTTATAAAAAAAATCCATAAAAATGTTTCATTCCCATTCCTGAACTCCCATAGATGCGATATTTTTGATATATGGTAATCTAGTTAAGGTTTCTTGTCACCCTTCGATATGCCGCGTCATTAGGGTTTCATGCCATCGGTTCTTTCTTGTTTCTATTTAGGGTTTCATCCATATCCATCCGTTGTAGTCGCCAATAACGCAGCCGAATTCAAAGCATCCGATTCTTAATTCCATGCACGCGAGAATAATGCAGCCCAATTAAAAAAACATCCATCTTAATTCCATGCATGCGAAAAGATTTTTTTTGGGAAGATAGATTCGGACGAGACATGACAAGACATGGGTGGTCATGTAGCAGTATCCATGGACCAGTATTGATCTGTTTTCTGCTCATTTGCATTGACGGCGTGTGTGGAAATGGAGCCATGTCTCCCATAGCAGCATCCTTCGGAGACGAGAACGTGTTCTGTACCATTGATGCAAGTGGGAAGCAGCATATAATATGCTGGGGGAGAAACAAAACTTCACCAGCTACCGATGCTACTTTAAGCCCATCTCTGGCTGCACTCTCCGGTGGAGGTGGATTCCTTTGTGGACTGCAGGCTAACAGTTTCAGACCATTTTACTGGATGAACAACGAAACAGGTATTAATCTTGTGCCCCCAAGTAACCAAAACAGGCATTATTCAAATATTGAATCTGGGCAAAACTCCCTTCAAATTAGTCAATTTTTAGGTTTTTATTTATGTTTAGCGCGCGCACACATCTCTCTTTATATATTAGAGGATGTTTTGGTATTTTTTTTAGGTATTATATTCGATAATGTTTTGGTATTTTTTTTTTACCCAGTTTGCGTTCAACTTTTTAGTTTCTTCTTGCAAAATGCAGTGTGTTTCAGAAACCTGTCAATGTCGAAATCGGAACCCAAGAAAATCAATCTTGATCATCAAAGTTTTTGTGAGTTCAGTTTTCTATATTTTGTTTTTGATTTGAAGTCCTATTTGGCCAGCATGCACTGCACTTTGACTGCTTTTTCCAAATATTAATTGAGTTACTTTCTTTTAACCTCCAAGTTCTGCATTGAACCTGGTCACTATCATCTCCTTAACTGGTCATCGTCTTTATTTTCTTCGCCACTCTCATATATGATGAACAATCCTTCGATTCAGACTGGAAAAAATTTGGGGGCGCTCTTCTGAATGCCCTTGTATTTGTAGCTGTTGTCACAGTGGTCACGTTCCTGTCGGTATGCCTTTTCTATTACAGATGCATCAGTCCGCTGTATCTACATTATCTAATGCGGGTATTGATCTTTCTATCTGATCCTCACCTCTTCACCTTCCTTATCCCGAATTCTGTATTGGGTCATTGAAATTTTGTATTGGGTAGCCAAAATTTTGCAGGTTTTGCATTGGTCTTTATTCCAGTCATGCTGGTTGGTTTGTTATTTTCTTTTTCAAATTTCTTACCGGTGGTGTTTTCGGTCCTCTTCCGGTTAAAAGTCATGTCACGCAATATGTGATTGTTGTTGTAGGGCGTTTTGATGCCATGGAGAGTACTGCTATGAACCGGTATTACCATCAGCAGCGGAAGCAGCAGCATCAGTCTAGCAGTTATTGGCAGCAAGGCTCTGATGGGCGAACAATGGAGAAGGATTATACAAGGGAAGGAGAGGCTCGCTTTGATTCCTCCAAATGTGATATAGACCATCCTTTCCCATATATTATAAGTGGGTTTCAGCTCTGCATAAAACTCCCTTCAAATTAGTCAATTTTTAGGTTTTTATTTATGTTTAGAGCGCGCACACACATCTCTCTTTATATATTAGAGGATGTTTTGTTATTTTTTTTAGGTATTATATTCGATAATGTTTTGGTATTTTTTTTACCCACTTTGCGTTCAACTTTTTAGTTTCTTCTTGGAAAGTGCAGTGTGTATTTCAGAAACGTGTCAATGTCTAAGTCGGAACCCAAGAAAATCAATCTTGATCATCAAATTGTGCTCAACAAGTCATCAAGATGAGTTTTTGTTAGTTCAGTTTTCTATATTTTGTTTTTGATTTGAGGAGGAGCATAGCAAACGTTGGGGGGACGATCTGCTCTTATTGTTTTTAGCTGGTCCAACACTAACATATCAGTCTATTGATAATGTCTGTATATATACTCCTCTTCTCGGTGTCTATTGATCGACATGTATAGTGTTTGGATCGCAATCTGAACTGGCATTGGAATCTATTATGAGATAATTTGCCAATGTTCTTGGTTAGTGTACGTTACACATGACTAGTTTTTCAGGGACATGCAATCTGAATTGGCATTCGAATCTCTATTGCAGTGGCATGCCACCGTTATTGGTTAGTTTATGCTGCTCATGAGGGTAGTTTTCCGATTATATACAATCTTATTCGCCATCGGAATCTATCTTGTGGTGGTTTGCCACCGTTATTGGTTAATCTTTGTTGCATATGCAAGTTATTTCACATTAAATACTGTTTGAATCGGTATTGGAGTCTATATTGTAGTGGTCTGTCACCATCATTGGTTACTAGTTAGTTCCATTAGTCTACGTTGCATATGAAATTAGTTATCAGATGGTATACAATCTGATCGGTATTGTAGTGGTTGGTCACCATTATTGGTTAGTTTACATTGTACATGAAGGTGGTTCTTTTTTTTGTTTCTTTAATTTATATACTATGTAAATTTGAATTGGAATCTATATTTGGGTGATTTGCCATTGTTATTGGTTAGTCGATGGTGCACATGAAAGAAGCTTTTCAATGGCATATAACCCTAATTGGCTTTGGAATCTCTATTATAGTTGTGTGTAGGGTTATTTCACAAACCAATTAACTCTTCTAGAAAAATTCAACAATTCCAATTTAATAATCCTATCGGCCTCTCTTTGTAATTGGTTTATGTTTAAAGACAAGGCATCCAAGGCGAGGTTAACCAAGACAAAAGTCACTCATCGTAGTGGCCAGAAATGTTTAAAAGCACTGATAACAACCTTTGTAAGTATATTAAACATGTGATATTTTTTTAATAAATTTTGTACTAGAAGAAAGTCATTGTTATCTAATTTCTCCCTATTTATTGATTGATAGGAACTAAAATATGGAAGACCTCCAAATCATTTGGAAAAGGAGGTGCTGCAGCAAAAGAGATGGGTTGAATTTGTTGTTTGGATGGACTCTATGGTATGTAATCTTAGTTGGATTTCCAATATACTTTTAAATCATATTTTCATTTTATTTTTTAGTACTATTAGATATTATATCTTACCTCATTTTATGGTTAACATTGTATAACAAAAACATGCGTTGTGTTATGTAATTAATACTAACATGTAATATTGATTTTTTTTGTCAGAATGCTATAGGTAATGATTGCCAAGACGATGATCCAAATTATTTTCAACATATATCAGGAGATGATGAGGATGATGGTGGTGAAGGAGGAGATGATGATGATAGTTGATGATGATAGTTGCGGTGTTGGTGATGATGTGGATCAGAGTAATGAGGATGGTCAAGATGATCATGAGGATGATCTTGGTGGTGGTAGCTAGGTATGCACATGCATTGTTTTTTATGAAGAAATTATTGTGTAGAATGACATTGTTATGTTTAGATGGGTGTTGTGAATTTACCCTATATCAATGAGACATTTTGATTTTGTAATCATACGATGAGTTTGATTTATGTATGTTGTTAATTTATCGTAGAATAACGATATTCATGAAATATTTTGATTTGTTAATCATATTTGAATTTTACTTTTTTTGATTAAAAATAATACTGATTTTATTAGTATTATGTTGCTATTTTATACATGTTTTGAAAATTGTTAATGACACATTGTTATTTTTTTGGATGGATGTTGTAAATTTCTCTTAAATTTCTTTACAAATGATTTTGAATTGTGATATCTGCTTTAATGATATTTAGAAACTATCATATATTTCACTATGAATCTATAAAGGGGGTCATATATGTAAAGAAAAATATACTCTATATAAGAAGTCAAATGCAGATGTAACCATGGATGCAAAATTGAAAGTAAAATTGGATGTTAAACTAGGAATTAATACAAAATGCAAACAATTGACATACAAAGTGTTTTAAATTAGAAGTGAAAAATTGTGCAATAGTTGACACAAAGAAGGGAACAAAACATGGCATACAAAAGGATATCAAATTGGGCAAAAACAAGGACACATAAATGGGCACCAAATTAGATGCAAAAAAAGACAACAACTAGATGTAAAATAAGATGCAAAGTTGAGCGTTAAAAAGAAGAAAAAAACTTTACAAATTAATATGCCAAATGATGATGCAAATAATGGTGTAAATTTGGGATGCAAACTTGGGCACAAAAAAGGAAAAAAAAAAGATGTAAGAAAAGACATAAAACAAGATGCAAAATGGGGCTGAAAAAAGGTGAAACCAAGGATGCCATATTCGATGTAAAAAATGATTCCTAATCAAATGAAAATTTAGGCTCGAACTCAGACACAAAATTATATGCAAATGTGGACACAAAATGAGGCAAAAAAAGATGCAAATTTGGATGGTGAAAACGATGTAAAACTAGACACCAAAAAAATGCAAAATTGGATGAAAAAGTGGGTGTAAATAATGGTGCAACATTGGACACAAGTAGACACAAAAAAATGGTGCAAAAGGGGCATAAAATAGCTTAAAATTGGATGCAAAACTTGGTGCAAAAACAAATACAAAAGTAGACGTAAAAAATGGCTCTAAATTGAATGTACCATTAGACACAAAATAAGATGCAAAGGTAGACACAACACATGACTCAACATAAGATGAAAATATAAATGCAAATTTGGATGCTCAAAATGATGTAACATTAGATGCAAGAGATGGTGTTAAAAATGATGCAAAATTGGATGAAACAAATGACGCAAAATATGGTGCAAAATGAGATGGGAAAAATGGAGACAAATCAAATGTAAATGTGGATGTAAAAAATGGTCCAAAAAAAGATGCAAAAATGGGCAAAAAAATGGATGCAAAATTTGGTGCTAAATCAAATTCAATAGATGGTGCAAAGATAGGCACCAAAGCTGGTGCAAAAATAGAAGCAAAAACTAGTGTAAGCCTAGATACAAAATCTGGCGTAAGACTAGATGCAAAAACTGACACAAAATGGATGCATAAAAAGACGTTAAATTGGATTCAAAATACAGTGTAAACTTGATGCGAATGATGGCGCAAAAATGGAAGGAAAGAATGACACAAAATAGGAAGCAAAAGAGAATGAAAAATAGATGCAAAAAATGACACAAAACTAGAAGCAAAACCTATCATAAAATAAGATGCAAATATTGGTTCAAAATTTGACGCAAAAGATGATGCATAGTTTGGTGTAAAAAATGATGCAAAATCTAGCGTGAAAAAGGATGCAAAATCAGGTGCAAAAAAGGACGCTTTAAAAAATGTACAATAGAGCCAGATTTAGCGCCAGGTTGCTCATCACAATTACAAAAAAATTGCACTAAAATCTGGCGCTAAATCTGGCGCAAATCGCTGGTTTTGTTGTAGTGGATGATCCTCATCACATATCATGCATGGATATTTTAGTTTCTTATTTCCAGGAGGGTTTGCCGAAGATTTTTCACGAGATGATTCCTCCTGTTTCTTCTTCTTCCCTTTGCCTTTCTTCTTGCCCCCTGGTTGCTTGGTTTCTTTGCCTTTATCTGTCGATACGACATTTACTTCCGAGGCAAGAAATTCATCTTTTGCATTTTGACCTGAAATCTTACGGGCCTTTTTGGATGTAGCCTTTGTCGATTTCATTTCTATTGTGCTAATCACGCCATCACCGGAATGAGAGTCATTGTTTGATTTAGGAGGAGGAGGAACTGAGAATTCCGGTCTAGGGGCGTCATGTATTTTATCGTAGAGCGTGCCAGACTGAGTGTAAATCAAGTCCAAATATTGCGCACGAGCGATAACTTGCTCTTCTGTGACGACTCCCCCTTTTGCCACATCTTTCGTGATGGAAGGCAGTAATGACTTAATAAACCATTCAGCTAAAAGCTAATCGAGAACATACGTTTTCACCATTCTACGACGACGTCGCCACTCATGTATATGATCAGATATGTGAGTGGCTGTCATTTGTTTGAAGTTGGTAAGAAGCTCCATTCCCGTTTTGTACCTTATCGGCAACTTAAAATGGGTTAAAAAGGTTGTGGCTAGGGTACTGAAGTTGTCGAATGAAGCTCTAGGCAATTCGATGTACCATTTTGCTGCCGGACCAGTTAACGTCCTCTGAAAAAGGCGAAGCCTAATCGAATCATCGTTTAGGGTGTTTGATGAACACCACAGATGAAAGGTCATCACATGATTCGATGGATCTTCACCCGGATTTCCATTAAATTTAGGAATATCTGATGGAAGTTTATGCGGAATCGCTGGCCACCAAGGGGCGTAAGCGATTGGATCATTTGTTAACCGATTTAAATCAGGTAACTCTAAAGTTGCCACGAAGGGTAACTGTTGATTCAGGTTAGGTGAAGCATACCCAGGATAAGATGGGATTGCCTGAGCAGTTGGTCTTTGCATACCAGCATAATGCATTTGATGTTGGTAACTTTGGTAAGGTTGGTGGGCATGACCATTGTAAAATGGTTGATTTTGACCGTTTTGAATATACGGCTGCCCACTATTTGCAAAGATTTGTTGCTTAGAACCTTGGTATACTTGTTGGAACTGCGGTTGTTGGTATTGCACTAGCCATGGTTGTGAAGCCATGTGCTGTTGCCCGATACTAACTGTTTGACCAAGATGAGGGGTAATTGTACCCGTTTGAACCTGTGTCATTCCACCAGTCGGCGATTGTGGTTGAGTTGCAGGGTCAAGGGGCTGTTGCATTACAACCTGAGAAACCTGAGGTTGGCATACAACAGGCAGCACTTGAACTTGCGACACCGTCACAATAGCTGGCATAGTTGGTATACTTGACATAGGTAAGCATTATTGCATGGAATATACAACTCTTAGTTGTTGAGGTAGTATCGGTACCCAACCGCTTGAAGTAATTCCAGCATAACCCGAATTTTGTTGTGAACTCTCGTGTGGCTGTACTCCCGGAGGGGATAATGAAAGGGCATACTGCCCCCCATACGGTGACAATCCAGTACTTAAGGGAATGGCTTGCCCTTGAGGGCCGGACTGCCCAAATTGACCTCCAAATGGATCAATTTGTTGAGACTCAACATAAGAGTTTCCGGATATTATTCCGGATGAACAAACAGGAACAGACCATACTGTTGAAATGGCCCTTGAGTGGGTTCCTTCTAGCGATTAAGAGCTAGTTGGGACAGAAGGTGTTATGAAACCAGCTCACAAAAAGATAGAAAAGAGAGATCCATGCCTTAGAATTCAGCCTCTTCGAGGGGGCAACCTCCTTTACATTACATAAATGAACAATTCTTGGATGATACAAATGACAAAACCTCCTTTCTATATATAGGAGTCTAAGGAGTCACAATATAATCCAGCTGACCTAACAATAATAATATAAAGCCACAAAAATAACAATAGAGGGATTTTATGGGGCACATAAATAACAATATGGGGGTAATAGGGTCACAACAATATAAATAAGGGGTATAACTACAATAGTAATGGGGTAATCACTAGTATTATAGGGACCCAACATGCCCCTCTCCTTCAAAAAAATGTTGTCCTCAACGCTTGAGTAGTTCTGGATACTTCTGCATAAAATTCTCATCCTCCCATGTGGAATCTTCAGTGGATAAGTTCTTCCACTTGATAAGATACTCTGAAATTGATCGATTTCGTAGCTGTCGAGTTCTTGTTTCTGTGACTGCTTCTAGTTCCAATATAATTTTTCCTTCCTCATCAAGTTCTGGAAATATTGTTTGAATTGGGAGCTTGTCACCTATAACCTTCTTTAAACATGAAACATGGAAAACTAGGTGCAATCGAGAAGCTGCAGGAAGCTCCAATTTGTATGCCATAGTACCAATCTTTTGCAACACCTTGTACAGACCATAATACTTTGGTGATAATTTATTATCCTTCTTAGCTTGCTTTAGGGACATTTGCTTATATGGTTGTAGCCGTAGGAATACCCAATCACCTACAACAAAACTTCTTTCACTGCGATGTTGATCTGCCTGTTGTTTCATTCTATTTTGTGCCAGCACGAGGTTATCCTTTAAGAGTTGGAGGACTTGTTGTTGATGTTCGATGTGATGTTCCACTGCCTGAACCTTAGAATTTTCTCTTAAATATGATGTGATGGATGGTGGTTGATACCCATAAAGTGCCATAAATGGGGTCATTTTTGTTGCTGTATGGAAGGAAGTGTTATACCACCATTCAGCTAGAGGCAACCATTTGACCCATTGTGTCTGTTTATCAGATACAAAGCAACGAAGATATCCTTCCAAACATTTGTTTACTATCTCAGTTTGCCCATCAGATTGAGGATGATAAGATGAGCTATGAGCTAACTGAGTACCAAGACAAGAAAATAATTCTGTCCAAAAATTTCCAGTGAAAATGGGATCTCTGTCACTTACAATAATCTTTGGATTTCCATGTAGCTTTTGAACTGTTTCCATAAATGCAGTAGAAACTGTACTGGCTTTAAATGGATGTGATAATGCACAAAAGTGTGCATACTTGGTAAGTCTGTCAACTACCACCATGATGACACTCTTTCCCTCAGACTTGGGTAAACCTGTGATAAAATCCATTGAAACCTCCTCCCAACGTTGGCTTGGAATGGATAAAGGTTGTAATAGACCCGGTGTCTTAATTGTTTCAACTTTATTTTGCTGGCAAACCAAACATTCCGCCACAAAATTTTGAATATCTGATTTAAGGCCATCCCAAAAAAATTCCTTCTTAACCCTGTGGTAAGTTTTTAAAAATCCTGAGTGCCCTCCTAAGGGAGAAGTGTGCAATTCCATAAGAATCTTTTGTTTTAGCTGGCAATTCTTACAGAGGTATAAGCGATCTTTGTATCATAACGAATCATTTTTCCAGCTAAATGTATCAGAAGTACTGGAATCTTGTTGTAGCTTTCGAATAAGTGCCCACACTTCTTCGTCATTCTTCCATTCCTCCCTTGCTTCGTTTATCCAATCTGGTTGGATAATAGAAATGGCACACAACAATGCTTCCACATCCTCATCCTTTCTTGAGAGTGCATCTGCCACCACATTTTGCTTCCCTTTTTTGTAGATGATTTCAAAGTCATAACCCAACATCTTTGTGACCCACTTTTGTTGCTCTTCAAAGGATAATCTTTGTTCTAAAAAGTATTTAAGGCTATCATGATCTGTTTTTACCTTGAAGTGTCTTCCCATTAGGTAGGGTCGCCATTTCTTAAGTGCATGGAGTATTGCCAACATTTCCTTCTCATAAATAGCTTTGCTTAAAAACTTTCCCTTGATTGGACGACTTTCAAAAGCAATGGGTCTTTCATCTTGCATTAGAATAGCACCAATTCCATTTCCTGAAGCATCACATTCCACAATAAAGGTTTTTGTGAAGTCCGGTGTAGCTAAGACCGGTGCTTGGCACATTGCCTCTTTAAGATGTTCAAAGGCCTTTGTTGCTTCCGGAGTCCACGAAAATGAATCTTTCTTCAATAATGTTGTTAGAGGTGCTGCTATTCTCCCATAATTCTTAACAAACTTTCGATAATACCCTGTCAACCCAAGAAATCCTTGCAGATGCTTTATGCATGTGGGGATTTTCCATTCCTTAATGGCTTTAATTTTGCTAGGGTCTACCTTAACTCCTTCATGAGATACAATATGACCCAAATATTCCACCTCCTGGACTCCAAAGAAACATTTGGATCTTTTTGCATATAATTGTTTCTCCTCCAATAGTTGTAGCATCCTGTCAACATGTTCAACATGATCCTTCCAAGACTTGCTGTAGATTAGTATATCATCAAAAAATACTAACACAAATTTTCTAAGGAATGGTTTGAAAATTGAATTCATCAAACCTTGAAATGTTGAAGGTGCATTAGTAAGGCCAAAAGGCATGACCAAAAATTCATAATAACCCTCATGAGTTCTAAATGCCGTTTTTGGAGTGTCTTCAATCTTCATTCTGATTTGATGATATCGCGAATGAAGATCCAACTTGGTGAAGTAAATTGATCCATGCAATTCATCCAATAATTCATCAATAACAGGAATGGGGAACTTATCTTTAATAGTGAGCTTGTTGAGCTCCCTATAATCCGGACACATGCGCCATGATCCATCCTTCTTGTGCACCAATACTACTGGAGCTGAGAAAGAACTTTGACTCGGTTGAATTATACCAGCCTCTAGCATTTCTGCAACCATACGTTCAATTTCACTTTTTTGGACATAGGGATATCTGTACGGCCTGATGTTTGGAGGAACACTTCCTGGAATCAGATGAATAGCGTGATCATGATCACGCATAGGTGGGAGACCTTTTGGAGTCTCAAATACCTTGGAATGATTGTCCAGGACTTTTTGGAGATCTGGAGAAATAGATGATTCCAATGTGGAAACATCTAGCGAACATAATTGTGCAATTACACCTCTTTGCTCCTTTTTTAGAAGCTTTGTCATGCTATTAGAGCTAATTATCTTTCCTGGTTTCCCTGCAATACCCCTTAATTCAACTTCCTTTCCTTCCATAGAAAATTTGATGAAAAGTTCTTGAAAATTAAAAGCTATTGTACCCAAGGATTGTAGCCATTGGACTCCTAGTACAACATCAGCACCTCCCATTGGAATGGAAAGCATTGGGCTAGTCAATACATATTCTCCCATGGATAGCTTGATATTATGGCACTTTCCAGAGCAATTTATTGTTCCTCCATTTGCAATCATCACTTGACACTCTGGTGCTGGATATAGGAAGCAATTCAATTCTTTTGCTACCCTACAATGAATAAAATTGTGGGTGCTTCCTGAATCAATCAACACTATTACCTTTTTCTTCTTGATTTGTCCTTCTATCTTGATGGTTTGAGTAGTGGTAATTCCCGCCAATGCATTACAAGATATGGTTGGATTTATTTGTTCTTCATCTAGGCTTTGTTCCTGGATTATATCTTCTTCTTTTGACCTTTGTTGCTCCTTTTCTTCTTCCTCTTCACAATCTATGTAGAATAATTTCTTCTCAGCACACTTATGACCTTTAGTGTATTTGCTATCATAGCTATAACAAAGCCCTTTTGCTCTTTTTTCTTCCAATTTTTGTGGTGTCAACCTTATAGGTTGTGGAAGACTAGGGGCAACAACACTTCCGTCTTTATAGTTGTGAGTGGTATGCTTCCTGGTTGCCATAATTTTGCTTTCCATTTTTCTTGCTAACCTGAATGCCTTCTCTAATGAATCAGGTTCCCAAAGGCGAACATCATGTTGGATATTATCCTTTAAAGACCCTATGAACACATCAATCCTATGCTCCTCTGGAATATCTTTTACCCTTATGTTCAATTTTTGGAACTCCTCAATGTGCTCCATTACTGAACCCTTTTGTTTGAGACTTATCAATTGGCTAAAAAAAGTGTTGCTTTTTGTATCTTCATAATGTGCTATCAATTCTTCCATAAAAATTTCCCAAGTGATAAATTGTTTACGAGAGAAAAGCCATTGATACCATACAAACTGATTTGGTTCCAAATATACAGTTGCCATACGTACCTTTTGTGCGTTTTGCACATTATTGAGATCGAAGAATTGCTCCATCTGTAATATCCATGTGGCGGGATCCTTGCCATCAAACTTCCTCATATCGATTTTTGGAATATGGTGATTCTTCGATCGAACATTAGCGTCTATGGAATCATGATTAACATTTCTTTTGTTCTCATCATGAGTTTCCTTTACTACCTTTTCACCATTAGTGACCCTTTCTTGTAGCAACTTCTTCAATTCTTCCATGTCTGTCTTCAAATCTATCTTCAAATCGTCCATCTAAGCTTCCACGCCATTTATCTTATATTCCACGCCATTTATCTTAGATTCCACGCCACTTATCTTAGCTTCTGTTAGCTTTTGTGAGCGTGACATGTGTTGCACTTGTTCTTGTAATTTTGATATATCATGTAGCATTTCTTCCTCTTCTTCAAGAGTCATGCTAGAGCTTTCAGGTTCCTTACTAGGTGTTTGCATTTTCTTTCCTCGGGGCATCAGTTACCGATAATAATGCTTTACTATGCCCTTTGAATTCTGTTAAACCAAGCTTACACAAAAATTAAAAAAAAAACTACACACCTTTTTTCACTTTATAGAAGCCTGATATTGAATCTGATGTATCTCTGTAATTTCAGATCATCCAGTTCTAAAATTGTGACCTGTAGTAGCCTTCTGTGTCCTCTTTCCAATGCCATAAGTCTGACCCAAATTGGATTCTCCAAGGAAGAGTTATGTGAAATCTCCCACAGTGACTTGCTTTTAGACTAGTTCAGTAGAGCGAACTTGTACGACGTGCCATGAGTCACTGTTTCAACCTTTTAATCTGAATCACACATACAAGAAACTACAGTCCGTCCTCTTTCTGTACCTTCTGACCAAATTCCAATCTGATCCCCAGAGAGAAAGTTATGACAATTTTCCCCAGGTCACCTGTTTTGAATGTAATTCAGGAGTCTGCAAAAAGACCAACTTCCTCAGATCATATCTCCGCAAATATCGCACGAAAATATCTGAAATTCGGACCCAAGGTTCAGCACGATTTCTTCTCAAATGAGTTTTTTTTGCAAATTCTAAAACGTTACAGAAAAAACGTTATAGCGAAAATGCCACGATGACCTGTTTGGAGCAGCGAAACCCTAGAATCCAAAGCTCTGATACCAAATGTTATGAAACCAGCTCACAAAAAGATAGAAAAGAGAGATCCACGCCTTAGAATTCAGCCTCTTCGAGGGGGCAACCTCCTTTACATTACATAAATGAACAATTCTTGGATGATACAAATGACAAATCCTCCTTTCTATATATAGGAGTCTAAGGAGTCACAATATAATCCAGCCGACCTAACAATAATAATATAAATCCACAAAAATAACAATAGAGGGATTCTATGGGGCACATAAATAACAATATGGGGGTAATAGGGGCACAACAATATAAATAAGGGGTATAACTACAATAGTAATGGGGTAATCACTAGTATTATAGGGACCCAACAGAAGGTATACCGGCAAACATTGTTGGAGTGATAGCAGGGAGTTCTATCGTCGCTGTGTCAGATGACACAGTCCTAGATGTTGACGGTTGTTCAGACATTTCTAGTCTATCCAAAAGATTACCTAGCGATTCTACAGGCGCTTCCGCTGGCGGTAGACTAACTTCTGATGAAGAAGGATACAGAGTGATCCCGACTCCAAATTGCGATGGAGTATTAGATGGAGGATCTTCCACAATCTCTTCTATAGCAATCAAACCAGGTGGAAGGGGTAGACCGTCAGGTCCGTAGAATATTTCTGGTGCCGAAGAAGGTATGGAATCGGTAGCGACAGATGTTTGAGGAGCAACACTCTCCGAACTGGTTGTAGATGGAACTAGTTCAGTGACACAAGTGTTTACCCTCAGACTAGGATCAGTACCACTGTCCTTCTGTGGCTGCTGAACTTCTTCTGTAGAGGTAGGGATACCAGAAATGTTTGGAGTAACCAGAGTCTCTAATGTTGTTGGAACACTTGTTCTAACTTTAACAGGAGATTTCGAACCGTTTAAATGAGTTCGCTTTGTCCATACTAGCTTCGATTCCGAAGACAAAGACGGTTGACTCGTAAGCCTCCGCGAACGATGGGGTTTCAATTGACTTTCTTCCACGATTGCGGATTACTCGATCAACTAAAAATAAAGGGGAAGTATGTTTCCGAATTCGATGAATTTTAGACGCTTTGACACAACTTGTTTTTTCAATTTTTAAGAGTCGAGAAAAAACAAAAGATGACTCTAGTCGCCTTCGATTTTTAATGAGTCTGAAGTGACAAGTGCTCAAATGGACCTTTTTCATTAAGGAGTCTGAAAAGGAATGAAAGGGACTTCTCTGGAAATCTAGGTAGAGGGGTTACCAAACCAATCGCAAAATTGCAGAATACTTTTTACGGTACGACAATCAATCTTCCCGAATGCTGTGTTCAGTGCATTGCCATCGATAGGCGGCAGACACTGCTTCCTATGGATAAAGGATTAAGCCTGTTGTGGTCTCCCAAAATATACTCGACGGTACGTGGGAGCACAAGTCAGTACTGGCACTTATTGTCTCAAAGTGGAGGAATCACCCAACCATCAGTGAGAACAACAGTTACCAGGCTTTACGACGCCGGAATACGTCTCTAGCCTAGACTTCTAAATGTTGTGCGTTAGGTTCCAAAGCGTTGTTAGATTCATTGAATTTATTTTATAGTTGATCTTGTTTATGAAGTTTGCCTTCCAGGTTCACCGCGAGATGTAGTATAACTCCTAAAATGCAATCTAAGATGATAAACAATCTTTTTATCTTCTTTGTGCAATGAAAATCCTAGCTACTAAGGAAAGAAAGACAGAATTCTTTCACAAAGAGCAAAGAGCACACTCTAAATGCACTTTCCTAAATCAAACCAATCAGACTATCTAAATGAAAATGCACATGCATGTATTTGTTTTCGACTTTCTTAGTATGTAAATGATAAAAAGAAATTTGATGCACAAATCTGAATTTCTTTTCAAGCGACAATTATCAACAAGCTTCTTTTCGAAATCAAAAATAGAGGCAATCACAACACCTTACGCTTTTGAAATGAATACTTGTTTTTAACGCTAGAAAAACTACAAATTCAGACCAAATACAATAGTAACAGGATAATCGACTATCTACAGCAATCAAACTTTTTCGTATGCCTGAAAACGACACTTGCGACACTTTCAAATCAAAGGACGACAGTGCGATTATGTTACTTTTTGCAAAGGAGAACTGAAAATGACTCAGCAAACACACAAAAACATTTACAGTTCTTTTGTACAAAGGAGGTAGGATAACAGTAAGGAAAAGGGGTTTCAAACAGAGATATACTGATTACAGGCAGCAAAATTTATGAATAGAACTGGAAAGATGAATCACAGAAACCAAAACTGAACAATGCCTAGTCTGATCAGCGCGCCTGTAACACAGGGAATTTGAAATGTAGTGCACCTACTACACTCGGGAAGTGTGCTGAATTTCAGATTCTCAGAATAGTACCTGCGTTGGGCCAGAGACGAGACTTTGCTTGGGTTCCGGGTCACAGTTTGCAATTCAGTTCATGGGTTTTGGCCGAGCAAATGGTATTCAGTGATACAACAATCAGGGGTAGATCTAAGGAGGATCTAGGAGCTACCACAAGGGGCAATTAGAGAGTTTGTGAATCAGTTGTTTAAATCATAAACAGATCCCGGAGATTGACTGAAGCAGCATTTATCTACTTTGCATTTGCATAGCAAATGCAGTTCGAAAGCTACCTGGCACGACTTCAGACTCCGTCTGTAAGTTTATGAAATAGACAACAAGGAAGATAAACAAACAAACTAATTCGTCCCCAGCGGAGTCGCCATTTTGTTACAGGGAAAAGTGTATACTCAGAACTGCTTATCCCACTAAGGTGTGATAGCTTCCTTAGAAAAAACAAAGTAAAGCTACTTTTGTTTTTCCTTTATGAAGTATAGATAGAGAAGAACAAAGAAGACCAACCTCTGTCTTGCGCTAGTCTCCTGGTTCGATTCCTCTCTTTCTTGATAGTCTTTCGCTACTTGCTCCCTTGCACGCCCAGCTTCACAGAGTACCTGTAAGATCACAGTAGCATAGAACTATACAAGAACATGGATCTATAATCATAAACAATCTAGGATTAGATGTAAATTGACCATACAAATGCAGCAAACATAAATTACACAAGAGTATGGAGGAAAACTTGAATAGCTTTTATTGATAAACAAGAAAGAGCCAAGGGGAGTTACAACCAGTTGTTCTGACCCAGCATCATCCTCTCGGCAAGGAAGCCCCTCTTCACCTCATACAAAGCTTAGATCACCCAACAATCTGATGTTTGTCTCAAGAAACCAACAACACTTCCTTACAATATGCAAAATTCCAGCCTCTGGATCTCTGGGATGAGGGATCCATATATAGATATCTGTAAGGGAGATGAGTCAGCTTGTGACTTGATTAGTGTCTTCCCTCTGATAGTTCTTGCTTCCACTTGGAGATTGATGATCTCTTACTCATCCTTGGTCGAATTCAGAGAGGCAAGTGTCACAGGAGAAGTTTCTGGAAGTTTCCATGCCTCTCCACCTCGCGGAATGACACTGCCATTTGTCACTTCTCGCCCATCGCACCCCATAGAAGGGCCTTTTGAAATGCAATGCACCCACACAGTGTGTTTAGGTGAGATGCAACTCACTTTGCCTATGGAGCAGCTGAAATGATCCTCTTTTGACCAATTCTGAGCAGTTTTTCATGGAGAACTTCTGGGAGAAGCCGTAATCAGTTGACCTTGTTCCTTTAGGGGTTAGAACAACACTTTTAGGGACTTAGGAGCCCTTGGTTTATGGACATTTCATGCTTGGGGTTGTAGTGCCCAAAAATGTCTATAACAGAAGCACAAGGTGCCATGGATGAAAATATCAAGAAGGCTACGCTGGTGAGCACGTTGTAGGATCATGCATTAACATGGTACATCAAGCATTCTAATGACCATCCAAACATAGGAATCGCAGAAATCCAGACCATGTTGAACAGCAAATTTAGTAGGCCAAAGTCAGAAACACAATCAGTCATTGGATTTAAGGAGATCGCGATGCTCTCGAGCGAGACCCCTTGGGATCTGAACCAAAGATTGAAGGGCATGATTCATGAAGCCAACATGACATTGACAGATGGACAGCACCGCGCATGGTTTGTAGCATCACTGCCACCGCACTTAAGGACGACACTGTCGCAGCAAAAACTTTCCACCCAAGTCAAAGCTTTGGAATGGCGATGAGATTGCATGAGACCCCTATACAAGACCCTAGCCTGTGAGGCCAACAAATTCACACACAACTGCAAAGCCTATGTATGGAAATGTAGAGTTTGAAACAGGATAGGACACCTCAACCAGAGGCGTGCAAGGAGGTATGTTGCATAAAATGTAAAGGCCAGGGGCATGAAAAGGACCACAGTCCAAATGTTCATGAATTACTTGGCAGGAGGAGGGCCGATGCCATTAAGACCTAAGGGATATGCAGGACTGAGCATGGCGCCTGCATTATGGTGCACGATATGTCAGATAGGAGGAAAACACACTACGGGTAATTGTCATATACTGCATAAGTATACGCAGATGTCCCAACAATTATTTTGTAACTCCTACAGGTCGATAGACCATGATGAGCACACCAGCAGAAGCTACAAACTAATGATGGATCAGACTCCTACCTATAGGGTGTAGACCGAAACACGAGCCCTCGACCCAAATGCAGGAATGGCACGTGCTAGATTTTAGGGGTACGGTCGAGGTCGAGGTGGAATGGGACCAAGAAGGGGTCGTGGATAGTTAATTTTTTATAATTGTGGAGGGCTAGGGCACTATGCCCATGATTGTACAAAACCGACAAGGACATCATGTTTTTACTATACTTAGTTTGATCATGAGGCAGAAGACTGCACTACATTGATAGTGAGACTGCACAAAAGAGAGGTACTTCAGGCTCTCTGACTCAGAATCTACAAATGATGAGGTCTAAGCGGCGCAAAGAAGACCTGAATGTAAACATGATGCTGAGGAGCGGTATGACCATTGACAATGATAAAGGTAAGCAGTCAGAAGAATGTGCATGGATTCGCAAGGCTCCTACAAAGGAACCTGAATTTGATTTAGAATGCATGAAGGAGTCATTCATGGAAGCTAGGAAGAGCTTCATGGAGGCCTCCACTTCAAGTAGTAAGGATCAATTAGAACCAGGGATCGATCCTTCAATGCTCACTACCTTTCTAGAGACATGCATGAAACTTCTACATGACAGCAAGGTGGCGAAAGGACTACCGGAACTTATCACTAGTGTGTGGGGTCTGTTAGAGCCTAGATTTGTCTCAGGCTGAAAAGACAAGGTTCTAGGTCCACATCAAACCAAGCTCAGCCTCATAGCTAGCCCTACGAGGACAGGAGAGGGCTCTCTCCAGGTCTATCTCGGAAAAAGGTCTTTAAAGGAGCTGAGATGACTTATAATGGATATTGATTTTAGGCTAGTAAATGGATAGGTAGGTTTGATTTAAAATTTTTTGGGGTTTTGTTGGAGAAAAGGGAAAAAACAAATTTGGGCTCGAGGATGAGACCAGATCTTTGTAGAATTCGAGTTGGGGCAAGGTAGGTAGTAGCTTTTATGTTTTTTGATCATATGTATGGATGGATCAGAATGACAAGGATCTGAAAAGGGCAAGGGGAAACAAGGATCCTCTCCAAACTGGTGAAAACATATAAAACTAAACAAATTTAAAGGCAGAGCACTGAAATCAATGGATTCTACCTCACTTATTCATTTAGTTTCAGAAGCAAAAGAAGGGAATGGCATACATTAAAACATTAAAGAAATTACAAATAACTGAGAGAACAGACCATCAAAACTAAAAACCACAAGAATCCCAACAGGTGCTGCAAAACCTCTGATCTTTCCTTAGCCAAAATGCAGAAGATATGTACAATAGTGTGCCAAAATTTTCCCAAAAGTCCAACCTTTGCTACTGACTGAAAATCTACATAATATAGACCATGCCAACCCATCTCCTAGCCTCTAGGGGTCGAGCTCCTCCTTCTAGGAGCAGTTTGAACTAATTCCAAACATAGAGCTGAAAACTAGGCATCCAAACAACCTGCCTCTAAAAGAAGGGAAACTGATTCATTACATTAAATTTTTGTTATTTTGTGAATGAATCATCTAAAATAGGTAAATAAGTGCCAAAGTTACATAATATAAATCAAAATACATCAAGATAAGTCAAATATTACATCAGAAGGTGAAATTAGTGAAAACTGGCCGAATTTCTAAGCTGGAAGATGAAAATTTGACCAAAAATCTCTATGTGCCGCGCGCCTGAGCTCTATGTGTCGCGCGCCTTTCAGCCTGCTTTTGGGTACTTCCCGACATCAAAATCAAGCTCATGTAAGCTTGTTGGAAAGCCGTGGATGTCTGCTATCCAGCCCAAGTGGAATTTCCCAATTTGGAGCTAATTTTACCCTTCAAAATTTCATTCTCCCACAAGTACTTCCTGCTGGTGAAAAAGGTGGCAGAAAGGTGATTTTCATGGTGTTTTTGACCCTTTTGATCATCCAGAAGTTGATGAAATGCCTTGGCGATACTAGAGCATGCATAACTTACCATGAAAAATAAAAAATTATAAACTTTTCCTCCAAAAAGGGTCCCAATTATAAGCGCGCGCGTCGACGTGCTACGCGTTGGGCTGAAAAATCTGTTTTGCAAGCTAATAATTTCCAAAATGACAAACATTTCTCCGAATTTGCTCAAATTTTGAGCAAAGACCCTCCATCATGTATCATGCCCAGCCACTGAATCCTCAGCCAAAATCGAAAGTGGATCAGGCCTCTTTCACCGTTTTAGTGCTCTGCTCAACCTCCTTTTCGAAATTTTATTTTTGCTTTGTCGACGTGCATGCGAGCCCAATAGTGATGTTTCATATGACGGAGCATGTTTTTGTCTCTATTGGCCTTCGCCAAAAACTCCTCCAGATGTCTATTGACTTTCTCAAGCCAAAATTGCCGCTCAAAAGGTGTCAAATCACCATGTCTTTTCCGGGTCAACTCTCCATGAAAAAGCAGTCACTGCTTTGATTATGAGGGGATTTGACAAGTGAGTAGAAAAGAGAGTAATGCAGGGGAAATAACTATTAGAAACAAAAGTGACAATAGCCCTGGTCGTGTTTGACAAATGTCAATGGAGGATGTGGACAAGTGAAAATGGGACTATGTCATAACATGAATGATAAACAGTGTGAAAATGACAATGGCCATAACAATGACAGCAGTGATGTAATGGCTAAGAGAGAGCGTGAGGCTAAGGTTAATAATGAGCATGGACACCACTGAAAATAGATGACACAGGCATATATTAATAACGCAAGTTTGGAAAACCCCTACCAGTCCCTAATATTTGTTTCAAACCCTAAGAAGTGAATTTGGAAATAAACATAGGGTTTTACCTTCCTTTACATTAAACACTTGTTTCTCCACATTCAAACCACCATAATCATGTCCAAAATTCACTGAGAAAATGTAAAGAACCTACTTGCAAGCAGTTGGAGGCAATTTGGCATGAATTTGGACAAACGAGCGAAAACTTTTGGTTCTGAGATTATACGCGTTGCACGCTTACCCAGTGTGTAGCGCGCAGTATGTGCGTAGCACACATGCAAATTTGCATAGGCCGGTGAAGCCCAGTGTGTTGCGTGCTTCTTGTGCATAGCGCGCCTGCTCTGTGCGTAGCGTGCACTTCCACCTCCAGTCCAAGGCTTTGAAAACGCTTCAAACTTGACTTCAACACTCCAACTCGGTTTTGCTTTGGGAAATTTGTGAAAATGATTTGTTTTCAATGCTTTATATGGGTTGTAAAATATCTCATAAACCATAACCCATTTTTATAATGTTTGGCTTTTGGCACTTTATCATTTAATGCAATTCTGTCTTTGGCTTTTCACTCTTTTTCTGAATCTTGGACTGATGAAATGTCTTGATTTTTTGCAGGGATTTTGGCATTTGGCTTTGGCAAACATCAGAGGCTTGCTATGAAACTTCTTATGGTGAAACAAATACATCAATATTACAAAAACTAAATTTGACAATTTCTAGTTCAAAACAGAGTTTTGAACTAAAAATGTTTTCAAATGTTTTTGAGAATAAAAATATGAAATGGGAACCTTTCGAAAGACTTGAAACCCTAGACTCTAGGACTAAAGACTCTTTTTAACGAAAATAATCATTTATGACCATGATGACGTGACCTGAACTTCAATGATTTTTGAGGAATTTTAATTAGCCCTGCAAGTACAAGCATGAGGAAAGACAAGACAACCAGACCCTCTCGTCAGTCAATGGCATGCCCCTAGCGAAATGCAATGAAGTGGAATGAGCGAGACACCTAAGAATGATATGCAAAAAGTGAACAGATCTCTGATGGAGGGCTGTAAGGACTGACTCTAACATTGGCTCCAATGGGGATGGTAGCTCCTTGGAGGTGCCAAGAATAGCAGATCTCTGGGATAGCTAGACAGTGCCTTATCCATTGGGCAATGGAGTCAAAACTCAAGCTAAAATGCATGACTGAAAACCGACACAAACTAACTTAACAACAAGATTGAAAACTGACTCACAAATGACGCATGACTCAACTAAAAACTTACGCGATACTTAAACACAACCGACAAACTGAAAATGATGCTCAAAGTGGAGCTTATTCATCACAACCTACTCTAATAGTTTCATTCATCACTTGATCAAGTGAAATGAAAGAACCAATGAAACCATGTAAGTATCCCATCTATTGTTCGAATTCTCCGCAAGTGCTCACTTATGAACAACAAGAGAGAAATACTGAAAGGCAACTCCCATGACAACTTAGAAACAGATCCGTTGAATGATATGGATTCTCTATCCGCCTCCAAAAACACTGCATAAGGATCGTGAAATTCAAGCACACTGGAACTTATCTCATCCAATGGATTACTTCTCTTTTCCTCATACCATGAATGCAAACTTTGATCTAAGCCTTGTGATGAGACCTCTGCTGAAAATGATAAAGAAACCGGCTACCAGATCAAGTTTGTATCAATACACGTTTCAAGATCACATATAGTCAATGGAGAAAGACTTTGACTGCAAACCTCATCCAAAAAATCAGCTATTGGATCATGAAGAACTTGAAAAGACTGCTGCAACCCATTTTCTATTGGTTCTGATGAGATTACATGATTTCCTACAGGTTGCTCATTTGAAGATATACTATGCAATTTACCCCTCAAAAACTGAAATGATTCAAAACAGAAAGGTAGGGAATCTTCTTGTATCATTTGATCATATGTGCCAGCTTCCATGTCTTCATCTGCAACTTGACAAGCAATGGCTTTCAGGGCCTGCAAAGCTGAATATGAGAAGTCTGGAACAAAGTGTTCATCGCCCTCAAGATGGTCCAAATCAAGAGTTGTTGACAGCTGATTTCTGATTGCATGGAAATTGGCTCTGATGAACTGACATGAATCAAAGCAAAAAGGTAAAGATCCTTCACTTACTTCCCAATTTTCTACACTTTCCTCATCAGTGTCATAGCTGATATGTGTCATTTGATCATTGTACTCGAGCTGCCGTAAGTGAACTTCCTCCTCCCACAAACTAGCTGCTGGTTTGTCTACAAGATTAACTTCTGTTTGGAGAACATAATCATTGTCATATTGATCAAACTGAGGCAAATAATCACTATAAAACACATCATCAATCATACATGTCATATCGACAGATCTCTCTTCTCCAAGATGATTAATAAGACAATCATCATCAGATCTATAACAATTGGGATAAGAAAGAAAATGTTTTGGATCAGCAACTTGTTCTTCTTCAATCAACAAGCCATGGGCTTGAACATCATAATCGTTCCTCGTGGTGATTCTTTGCATCATCTCTTCCACTGCACTTACCATAACGTCAAGCTTTACCTCTATAGATGTTGATTCCTCCAGATCTATGTTTTTCTTCTCTTCTTCTTTCAACCTTGCCCGTCGGATCAACAGATGCGCCTCTACATTTACTGCACTGTTTTGCATCTCGTGAAGTATTGCAATATTCCTTTCTCTCAGCTGAAACTCCATCTCTGGATCAAAGGCACCCGGATAGTGCAAGAGAGCAGATCTAGGAGTAGGCCTTATCTCAACTAGCATTGAATAATAAACTTGATTAAATCTGGATGAAAACTATTGTACTGTCTCCCCTGGCAATCTTTTCAGCTGGTTATACTCTCCTATAATCAAGAAAAGGTTCTGCTCGATCATCCACCTATCGAGAAAAACTTTGACGAACTGTCAGAAATCTGAGATGCTCACATCAGGCAGGGTTTTGTACCAACTCTTGACTTTGCCTTGCAAAGAAAGAGCAAAAAGCCTTATACTGACATCTTCTGCATCAACTTCAAAAAGGTCTAGAAAATTCTCAACATTCTGCACATGTTGCTCAGCGTTGACATTCTTACATTCACCGTCAAACCTCGGCAGGTATAGATCATAGTTTTTGGGGAAAGCATGGAGAACAAAAGGTAAAACAAGAGGTTTATACTAATCTGGAATTTTACAAGGTGTAGGGGTATGTACAAGAGCGATGGGATCAGTCTTGGTTTCTTGAGGTTCATCAATTTTAAGATGGTCATCACAAGATTTAGAAGAAAGGTCTTGATCAAGCTCAAAGGTATGCAAATCTTTGGTACTCACCATCTTCAAAGGGAAGGAATCAAATGCAGGCCTGGGATCTTTTCTCAAGCATAGTATACTTTGCAAAGCCTTCCTGACATTCTTGGGAAAAGAGAAGAAATAATTTATGACAAAGAACAAAATGTCTTGGATGAAATTCCAACTTGAATACTTGATCTTTCCATGTTGTCCTTTCATGTTTTTGCTTGTCGGGATCATCCTCTAGTGGAGTCTTTGGATCTGATCTCGAAAATGATTTAGAGTCGCCAGGTGAATGATTTCAGCCTTGCCAGTGTCTGATCGTTGTCCACCATCAACAATCAGATCTGAACTTGATACATGTACTGGGGTAATTAACAAGTTAAATGTCACGTTTATAAGCTAGACCGGAGATTGACTGAAGCAGCGTTTATCTAGTTCCGCTAATGCAAAGCAAAAGCGTTTCGAAGGCTACCTGGCATAACTTCAGGCTCCGTCTGTATCTTATAAAACAAATGACATCAACAAGTAAACCATTTTTTCTCCCCAGTATGGTCGCCACTATGTTAGAGCCTAGATTTGTCTCAGGCTGAAAAGACAACGTTCTAGGTCCACATCAAACCAAGCTTAGCCTCGTAGCCAGCCCTACGAGGATAGGAGAGGGCTCTCTCCGGGTCTATCTCGGCAAAAGGTCTTTAAAGGAGCTGAGATGACTTATAATGGATATTGATTTTAGGCTAGTAAATGGATAGGTAGGTTTGATTTAAAATTTTTTGGGGTTTTGTTGGAGAAAAGGGAAAAAACAAATTTGGGCTCGGGAATGAGACCAGATCTTTTCAGAATTCGAGTTGGGGCAAGCTAGGTAGTAGCTTTGATGTTTTTTGATCATATGTATGGATGGATCAGAATGAAAAGGAGCTGAAAAGGGCAAGGGGAAACATGGATCCTCTCCAGACTGGTGAAAACATATAAAACTAAACAAATTTAAAGGCAGAGCACTGAAATCAATGGATTCTACCTCACTTACTCATTAATTTAGTTTTAGAAGCAAAAGAAGGGAATGGCATACATTAAAACATTAAAGAAATTACAAATAACTGAGAGAACACACCATCAAAACTGAAAACCATAAGAATCCCAACAGGTGCTGCAAAACCTCTGATCTTTCCTTAGCCAAAATGCAAAAGATATGTACAATAGTGTGCCAAAATTTTCCCAAAAGTCCAACATTTGCTACTGACTGAAAATCTACATAATATAGACGATGCCAACCCTTCTCCTAGCCTCTAGGGGTTGAGCTCCTCCTTCTAGGAGCAGTTTGAAATAATTCCAAACATAGAGCTAAAAACTAGGCATCCAAACAACCTACCTCTAAAAGAAGGGAAACTGATTCATTACATTAAATTTTTGCTATTTTGTGAATGAATCATCTAGAATAGGTAAATAAGTGTCAAATTTACATCATATACATCAGAATACATCAAGATAATTCAAATATTACATCAGAAGGTGAAATTAGTGAAAACTGGTCGAATTTCTGAGCTGGAAGTTGAAAATTTGACCAAAAATCTCTATGCGCCGCACGCCTAAGCTCTATGCGTCGCACGCCTTTCAGCCTGCTTTTGGGATACTTCCTGACATCAAAATCAAGCTCATGTTAGCTTGCTGGAAAGCCCTGGATGTCTGCTATCTAGCCCAAGTGGAATTTCCCAATTTGGAGCTCATTTTCCCCTTCAAAATTTCATTCTCCCACAAGTACTTCCTGCTAGTGCAAAAGGTGGCAGAAAGGTGATTTTCATGGTGCTTTTGACCCTTTCGATCATCCAGAACTTGATTAAATGACTTGGCCATACTAGAGCATGCATAACTTACCATGACAAATCCAAAATTATAAATTTTTCCTCCACAAAGTGTCCCAATCATAAGCGTGCGCGTCGACGTGCTACGCGTGGGCCCGAAAAATTTGTTTTGCAAGCCAATAATTTCCAAAATGACAAAAATTTCTCCGAATTTGCTCAAATTCGGAGCGAAGACCCTCCATCATGTATCATGCCCAGCCACCAAAGCCTTAGCCAAAATCCGAAGTGGATCAGGCCTCTTTCGCCATTTTAGTGCTCTGCTCAACCTCCTTTTCAAAATATTTATTTTTGCTTTGCCGACGTGCATGTGAGCCCAATAGTGATGTTTCATATGATGGAGCATGTTTTTGTCTCTATTGGCCTTCGCCAACAACTCCTCCAGATGTCGATTGACTTTCTCAAGCCAAAATTGCCGCTCAAAAGGTGTCAAATCGCCATGTCTTTTCCGGGCCAACTCTCCATGAAAAAACATTCACTGCTTTGATTATGAGGGGATTTGACAAGTGAGTAGAAAAGAGAGTAATGCGGGGGAAATAACTATTAGGAAAAAAAGTGACAATAGCCCTGGTAGTGTTTGACAAATGTCAATGGAGGATGTGGACAAGTGAAAATGGGACTATGTCATAACATGAATGATAAACAGTGTGAAAATGACAATGGCCATAACAATGGCAGCAGTGATGTAATGGCTAAGAGAGAGCGTGAGGCTAAGATTAATAATGAGCATGGAGACCACTGAAAATAGATGACATAGGCATATATTAATAGCACAAGTTTGGAAAACCCCCACCAGTCCCTAATATTTGTTTCAAACCCTAAGAAGTGAATTTGGATATAAACATAGGGTTTTACCTTCCTTTACATTAAACACTTGTTTCTCCACATTCAAAACACCATAATCATGTCCAAAATTCACTGAGCAAATGTAAAGAACCTACTTGCAAGCAGTTGGAGGCAATTTGGCATGAATCTGGACGAAGGAGCAAAAATTTTTGGTTCTGAGATTATACGTGTCACGCGCTTACCCAGCGCATAGCGCGCATGCAAATTTGCACAGACCGGTGAAGCCCAGTGTGTCGCGTGCTTCTTGTGCGTAGCGCGCCTGCTCTGTGCGTAGCGCACACTTCCAAGTCTAGTCCAAGGCTTTGAAAATGCTTCAAACTTGACTTCAACACTCCAACTCGGTTTTGCTTTGGGAAATTTGTGAAAATGATTTGTTTTCAATGCTTTATATGGTTTGTAAAATATCTCATAAACCATAACCCATTTTTATAATGTTTGGCTTTTGGCACTTTATCATTTAATGCAATTCTGTCTTTGGTTTTTCACTCTTTTTCCGAATCTTAGACTGATGAAATGTCTTGATTTTTTGTAGGGATTTTGGCATTTGGCTTTGGCAAACATCAGAGGCTTTCTATGAAACTTCTTATGGTGAAACAAATACATCAATATTACAAAAACTAAATTTGACAATTTCTAGTTCAAAACAGAGTTTTGAACTAAAAATGTTTTCAAATGTTTTTGAGAATAAAAATATGAAATGGGAACCTTTCGAAACCAACCTCATGGCCTGTGAGCTTTTATCACATGTATCCAAAGACTTGAAACCCTAGACTCTAGGACTAAAGACTCTTTTTAACGAAAATAATCATTTATGACCATGATGACGTGACCTGAACTTCAATGATTTTTGAGGAATTTTAATTAGCCCTGCAGGTACAAGCATGAGGAAAGACAAGACGACCAGACCCTCTCGTCAGTCAATGGCATGCCCCTAGCGAAATGCAATGAAGTGGAATGAGCGAGACACCTAAGAATGATATGCAAAAAGTGAACAGATCTCTGATGGAGGGTTGTAAGGACTGACTCTAACAAGGTCAGGAGAACCGCGCGTGGTCCGGAAACTTAGAAAGCATGCATTGCGAACAAGAAGGGAAATGAGGTTGACTGCGCAAATCGACGAACATGAAATGGATCAAGTAATCTTGGATCTTGGATCAGACACGAATGTACTTCCAAAACAAACATGGGAACGCATGGGAAGACCCATCGTACAGTGGTCTCCTATTTAGTTACGAATGGTGAACCAACAAAAGATCTTGCCCATGGGAAGATTGCAAGGGGTAACTGTAGATATTGAAGGCATGAGTGTGCAGGCAGATTTTGAATTGATAGAGATTTTCGATGGCAGTAATCCCTATCACACGCTACTAGGAATAGACTGGGCCATCGATATGAGTAGAGTCATAAATCTGAAGAAGCGGAAAATGATCTTGGAGAAAAGTCACTACGCGTAGTAGTACCATTAAATCTAGTCAAAGGAGCGCGATACACTGAACCGGTGGATGACAATGATAGTGATGACGATGTCAATTTTACTTACAAAATAACACGTGAGAAGAGGATTGGGTGAATCTGGCTGTAGATGGAAGGATTTTGTGGGAGCATGAAAGCTCCTGCACTTCAGATTCAGACGAAGAGAGAGATTGATGGCAGAATCGACTGCACGAAGTAACAATGCTTAATTGCAACATGATGGTTAGATCACTGCACTGTGCGACAACAGAAGCAAGGGATCTACCGACATATGATGGGTTGACGGCGATTGATGAATTCCTAAAAAACTTGAATGCACAGTACCAGAACAACAGCGATTCGATGCTCTGAAGTGGGTGCTACGCGCAATGCCCGCATGATGGTGGGGTACGCATCAGGGAAGTTTTGAGGACTAGCATGGATGCAGATGAATGATGTGCCTATGATTTGGGAAACCACAAATATGGCTAGTAGAAAAATATGATAGACGAGATGATCCACGCACACACCTCGCGATATGGACAAAAGTCTACGGGGAAGAGCCACAACCTGAATGGGTACGTTTATTCTATCATACCCTAGATGTCATACCCATGAATTGGTATACTGAGATGGAGCTCTGTCATGGTATAAACAAATGGGATATCTTTTGCGAGGGATTTCTATTAACGTTCACGTTTGAAGATTGTTGGTCAGATACTATTGACAATGCGCTACAGGCATTAAAAGCCGCTATCTTCAAAATACCCCAGGAGCCAATGGAAGTACTGCAGCCAGAAAGGGCGACACAAATGAGTTGCTCGCTATAGTGTTACACCGTAAATGTTGAGGAGGATGATGAGGACCCATGAAATATTAACATTTCAGAAATAGAAGGCTATCGCAAGATTCGAGGACCATCACTTGAAAACCCAGACATCACCGTGCCATTAAAGACAAAGCAGGTCAACATTGGAACGGAGGCGGAGCCGAAGTAGCCAATGCTTGGGGACTATTAGGATGATGCCACAGTGGATAAGGTGGATGAGTTACTCCGCGAATACCAAGACTTGTTCCTGACCAAAATTACGGACTTAAAAGGGATCGTTGGCAACTTAGGGATGATGGAGATCACCCTAAAACTTGACGTGAAGCTAGTTAAGTAGCGGCCTTACCGCTTGAATCTGAAGTATAAAGAAAAGGTCTGCGATGAACTAGAAAAAATGCTCATGGCTGGAATTATTTGAACCAATGGAAGAATTTGAATGGGTGAGTCCTAAGGTAGTACAAGAGAAAAAACAGAAGGGTGAAATAAGAATATGCGTGGAGCTCAGGAAGCTAAATGATGCCTGTGTACACTATCCATTCTAGAAACCATTCACAGATGAAGTATTGGAGAATGTTGGCAATCAAGAAGCATACTCATTCATGGATGGGTTCTTAGTGTACCATCAGATCAAGATCGCACTGGAAGATAGGAGCAAAATGACCTTCGCAATAGAATGGGGTTGCTTTCAATACACCGTTATGCCGTTTGGACTAAAGAATGTGCCAACTATATTTTCGAGCATCATTGTGGCCGTATTCAAAGAATATATCCACAAGCTCTTCGATGTATATCTAGATGATTGGATTGTCTTTGGATTAGCTAAGAACCATGTAGCGAGCTTACGATTGATGCTAGATACTTGTCGCCAACACCAGATTGTGCTGAATCTTAAGAAGTGCACATTCCTCGTTCCCTTTGGAAACCTACTGGGACATGTGGTCTGCAAACAAGGGCTGATGGTGGACCCTACGACGATTGCGATTATCCTAAATTTTGAAGCATTGCGAAGTGTTAAACAACTGCGCGCTACTTTGGGGAACACTAGATACTATATGAAGTTCATCAAAAGTTATGCCCAAATAACAATGCCAATGGAAAATCCATTGAAAAAGGATGTTACATATTGCTGGAATGATGATTGCATGAAGGGCTTGGATGTCTTGGAGGGGAAACTAGCCTCCGCTCCAATCCTGGTCTTCCCAAAATGGGATGTGGAATTTCATGTACATGTTGATGCGTCGTGTATTGCATTGGGAGTGGTACGCACACAGGAGGGCACGGAGGGTGTGGATCACTCGATCGCATTTGTAAGTTGGAGATTGTCCAAAGTAGAAAAGAACTATTCTACCACCAAGCGTGAGGGGTTGGCAATGGTGTAAACACTCCAAAAATATCAACACTATTTACTCGGAGGACATTTCAAGATGTACATCGACCCCGTGTTGAAACACCTGGTGAATAACCCTGTGTTGGGGGGATGCATATGCAGATGGCTCTTACTATTTCAAGCATATGATTTTGAGGTCATAGTCAAGCCAAGTTGTGTAAACGTAGGACCAGATCACTTGTCATGAATTGAGATGGGCGAGGAACCCACGAATTTGGAGGAGGGACTACCTGATGCACAACTCTTTACGGTACACGTCACGGATGGAAACTTCGAAGATATAATCCATTTTCTAACAATAGGGACTGCGCTGAAGGAATACTCAGTCCAATAGAAGAAGGAATTGGTGGTGTGTGTGGCGGACTTTTCTGTCCTCGCGGGGCACCTTTACAGAATGGGCAATGATGAGATACTGCGAAGATACATACTTGAATTTAAACGAGGTTAGATCCTTATGGAAGCACATGGGGGTACTATAGGAGGACACTATGTAGGACGTGCGACTACATAGAAGATCCTTCATGCAGGGTTATGGTGCCCAACCTTGCACCAGGATTTGAAAGTGCATTGTAAGGCTTGCGATATATGTCAAAGGACTCGAAAACCATCATGAAGGGACGAGATGCCACTAAATCAACAAATGACACTGCAGCCATTTGAAAAATGGGCAGTCGAATTTGTGGGACTGATCAAACCTTAGGGAAAGATGGGTGCATGCTACATCATCACCGCGATAGAGTACCTGACACGATGGGTGGAAGTGTAGCCAGTCAAGGACTGCATCGTTGCTATGGCTGCAAAGTTTTTGTTCAAAAATGTGTTGACACAATTTGGCTGTCCAAAAATCTTAATGAGTGATCACAGAACACATTTCCTGAATGAAACCATCAACACACTCACAGAAGAGTTCCAGGTGTATCATCAGAAAAGTACATTGCACCACCCACAAACTAATGGGACATCAGATACATTCAACAAAATACTGGAGTCTGTGCTGACCAAAGTATGTAACGCACAATGAAACAACTGGGACCTGTGCGTATATGCTGTATTATGGGTGCACAGGACATCGTGCAAGAAATTTATGGGATAGACACCTTTCCAGTTAGTCTATGGCACAAAAGTTGTCATGACGATGGAATACATTATACCTAGTCTGCAAATAGCAACACTCGCAGGCATGACAAACCACGAAGCTTTGGAAGAAAGGCTCGCGGAATTAGAAGAACTCAAGGAAGAACAATTTTTGGTTGGATTTGATCAGCAGGTACAAAAGCAACATGAAAAGTCCTGGCACGACTGCCATATCAAGTTGCGCACCTTCAAGGTAAATGACTTAGTGTTGCTGTATGACAGTAAGTTTGAAAATTTTACGGGAAAATTTAGAATGCACTGGTTAGGACCATACATGGTTAAGGAGGTCACAGAAAAAGGTGTGGTCTAGCTAGTCAAACTAAATGGAGAACCCTTCCCAGGCAAAGTAAACGATAGTCGCTTGAAACCCTACATGGGTGGGCCAGCTCTCTGACTAACAGGCCGAAGCACAGTCTTCGCGACCCGAGAAGCTAGACAAGGGAATGGGACTATAAACACATGCAACAGATGTCGATACTAAGCTATGGACATAATTTAGACACAGATGATTTAGACGCAAGAATGCAGTAGGTACAACAAGCAGCATCTTAGTGTGCTACCGACATTCAAGGCGTCGGGACCAGTTGAAGGGACTCCGTGCCAAGATCGCTGAGCTGACAGAGTGACTTGAAGGTGAGTCACGATGCTTGTGTTAGGGTCCTATTGGGCATGGAATCCCCCCACAGCATGTTTTGGGGCTCAAATTCCAAGTTTTGGTCAAATGTATTGTAAAACCCTGCGAATTGCGGGCGCGGAGCGTGAAGTATAGGTTAAGTCATAGGGTTGCTCACCCTAAGTGTTGTAAGGTAATGTAATGTCATGTCGGCCTACCCATGGTCCGTGGACCATGGGATTGTATAAATAGAGTGAGGCTCTAAGTTGTAAAGAGAGCAACTAAGAAGTGAAGGAGCAAAGATAGAGCATAGAGTAAGAGTCTAAGTGTATTGGGTCATAGTAGTAGGAAGAGCCTCTACAGTTGAATGCACAGAGGCCTAGTAGAGTCCGCAGTGGAGTGCGTGGACCCCTACAGTTGAGTGCATAGGGCGGTGTCGAGTCTGTAACCTTGAACGAAGAATAATAAAGATAATTTGATTCCAAATTCGGTGCATCTGCTTATGTATTGCATTCTTTACATTTATACTATTTTGTTTATCATGCGCACTTATATGATTGCTGGATATACTATTAATTATCACTAGTCTTACACAGATAAGTTAAGTAATCGGGTAATAATATGTTAAATAGCAAGGAAATTGTGTATAATACAGATCGTGCCCCGTGAAGGGCTACTCTAAGGCAGCATCACAGGTTATGAGGAACTAATAGGTGCACTCGTCAGACATCCCAAGGGTGTGGAAACCTAGTTCTAGCACCCTCCCATACAACTTCGAGTGAGACCTCTGTCCACACTCCACTGACTGTTGCCGAAAGCGCCAGTAGTACTGGGATTTTCTTTGCTAAATCACCTTTGAACCTGGGTTAGGCCCCTACAAGCCAACAATGGTGATACAAGATTGATACACATAGATCCATGGATGATCATGGTTACATGGAACATATGGTTAATTATGATTAATGGATGATATATGATTTGTATGATTATATATGCATAATCTTGTACTAATTTGGATGTGGCATAGGAATTTGTAGTTTGTAAACAAGGATGTTCAAATTATAAATGGATGCAGAAGTCATTTCTCTAGAACCAAAATGACTGTGGAATTCATGCACAATATTTGGTAAAATATGAATAAGTTAATTATCAAATTCATTTGATTCCTTTGATCTATGAGATTTTTATGTGTGCAGGTCTTGGAACATGGCCCTACTAATGAACCATCAGATGGGGATGAGCTCAAAATCAGTACCTTGAGGTGAAGCGCGAAGTTTCGAAGTAGATTCGATGATAAGCCATGGATATTAGGGCACGGAGTCCTAAATTCATGAAAGATAAAGACATGGAGTCTTGGATATATAATAAAAGGATTAGGGTGCAGAGTCCTAAATCCATGAAAGATAAAGACATGGAGTCTTGGATCTATAATAAAATCATTGGGATGCAGAGTCCTAAATATTTAGAAGATCAAGGTGTGGAGTATTGGATCCTTGGAGTAGATCAGGGTGCAGAGTCCTCAATATACTAAGGTATGGAGATGTATGCAATAGGGATGCAGATTCGTATTCTCCAGTAGAAAAACACCACTCATGGGTAGCTCCAACACAAATTTCCTTAATAAAATCTCATTTCCGACAATTCTAGAGTGATTTTATAAAAATAGAAAGTCTTGCCTAACATCTCAGGTATGAATTTCCAAAAATAGTAAATCACCTTCAATTATTGGGTAATCAAGTATAGTTTGAGAAAAATCACTTAACTTATCATTAATCAATCCTAATAGTTCAATCTTGACTTAATCCTGAATATTATTAATATTAATAATAATATTATTATTTTTATTTATGAGACTATGATATTATTATCAAAAAGGAATTACAAGTCACCTTCATCTCCTTAATCACTTCACACCTCTCTCCTTGATGACTCCCATGGATCTATGTAAATCTCTCTCTCTTTTAATAATACATTACACTCTCTTTTATGTGCTCACCAATGAATGGCATATTCCTCTTACACTTATTAAAGACTTGTCATAAAAGATTCCTCTTACGCTCTCTTTAATGCATATGTTACACTCTCCTTAACTAAAACATGCATACTGATCCTTAATGCCATGAGTTAAACTCCTCAAAATGGAATACAATCCATGCATATTACTCCTCCTTTATGACAAGAATTTGTTGCTCCTCCTAGATATGTGTGTTGTGTATTCTCACTTGGGGGGAGGTGCATGGTGATACCAAGAGTTTGAGAGATTTGAATAAGATTGTGAGAGGGAGAGATTTCGAGTGTATCCAAATGCTAATCTAAATTACTAAGTATCTCTACCCAATGGAGTTGAACATGAGTGGTATTGAGAGCAAGTAAAATTTATCTTCTTCAGCTTGCCTTATATATCTCTCTATTGCTATATTTTGGTACTTCTTGTCAGCTCTTATAGCTCGGGGTTCCAAGGGGAGAAGCTCTCCATGGATATGGTTGGGTGGAAAACCGTATGGTTCAAATGAGTTGGTTAAGGGATAAAATACAGATCATATTCTCAACAATTGGAGTTGAATATCTCTTAAGGTATAATTTTTATTGTCCTAAAATTATAGTATAGATTTAACATAAAATAAAAAGTAAAAATTTAATTTTTTGTAAGAATCTAATTTGGTTTAAGTATATGTTATTTGAAATCTTATTGGATAGTTGAAAATGAATACTAAGAGTGGTCTATATGAATGGATGTTTAGATCTCAAGGTGTTATGGAAATATTATTCGTGTAGTCTATGGTACTCACCTTGGTATTGTAGCATTTGAGTAGGGAAAGACAAATATTACTTAAGGTAATTGCAATAAAGAATTTCCAAAGGACTTGGGTAAGAATTTCATGATTTATGGTTCTGTTTCATTTTAATTGGAATAAGTAACTAGAGACATGTTTTAGAAATGGCTTCAGGATATTTTGCAAATTGTTTGGAAAAATTCGTGAATGGGAAATGCTATTATTTATTTTATTTGAAAATGATTATGCATAAATAAGTGATTACATGCAGCCTGCAATAGAGGTAAGGAAATTCACACATACCCAACATATACTGGAGGAATCACTCGATCAACCCTTAAAATAAAAGAGAAAAATAATGACAACCAACAGTTTCAAAGAAAATAATTGAGGTTATTTTTTGTCATTATGTGCTTAGGATCCTTGAAAATGTAAATAAAAATTAAGAATACATAATGCATTAAAATAATCATCACTGGTTAACTCTTATTTTAGACTGATTCTTAATAACTCACGATAATTTTCATGTGTTTGATGGAATGGTTGAATGAAAATAACACTTGATGAATCTCAAAACCCTTCAATTCACTTATAATAAATGAAATGGTTTGGAAAGAATTTATAAAATACATAAGTAACTATAGATGAATTCTCTGTTTCTATTTGTTATGCATGGTTGTAGATTCAATCTTGGATACCATCTGTTTGACAAAATCTATAAATAAGATTCCAGGAGTCAGAAGATTTGCTAGTTTAACAAAATTGAATCCATGGGTGGTTTTGTAATGGCTTCGCCCAACATCGGGGGTGTTCGTGCCTTAAGGAAATGTAACGCCCCATATGATTCCAAACAAACACTTTTCTAAACCCAGATTGTAAATCTGAGTGATTTTGCAGATTACTGTTGCACACTGTTTGTCTTTGTTCTCCAATTTTCTTTTAAGGATTGAGATGATTTAATTTCTATTTTAATATGCCAATATTTGAAGTTTTAATTTATGAAAATTATGAGTTAAATAGGTTTAGTAAGAATCTTATATTGATGTTTCTAATGGTTGTCAAAATTGTCTTAAGAGATGATGACCACTAAGTGTTTGATGGAATGCCTCAATGGTTGTATATTCTATGCTTGCAACTTGTTTGTCATAATGATTCAATGATTGTAGCTATTTATGTTTATGAATTGTATGTAAAAAAAATGCCTAAGTGAAATTAGGATTTGTAGCCAAGATGTTTTTGGAATGTCTTAATGAATATGTGTGGTAATACCACTGAGTTAAAATTCATGTTGATAAAGTAAAATTTAGGTAAGTGAATTGTTGTAGTGTTGACTTACATATGAAATTATAAATATTGGATACCACTCCTATAGAAGCTGAATTCTCCTTTTAAGTAAATAACCCATAAGCGTGTTATTTAAAATAAAATCAAATTAGTCACAACATATGTAACAATTATCTTGTTTGAAATCGTGGCTCTTAAAGTTTGATATTTATTCATCCCAATAAAGACTCTTTATTTTAAATATGAATTTTGAGGTTGAGGATAAGTGATGGTTTCTGTTTGGTAGTTTGGATTTGGGGTTTGAGTGATACATTGGCTTTGGTCTGGTCCTGAGATTTGGAAACTGTTGTAGCAGATACAACCACCCTCCAAAATTTTTCCTTCACTTTGCTTTGGGGCCTCCCTCCTCATAATCTTAGCAGCATGTCTTGCACTGCTCAGGTACTTGTGTTTTTATTTGAAGTTATCTATCATTCTGTAGCTTCTGTTCACTAACTTCATTTTGCTGACCAACCACAAGCAAACCCTATGACTTGGTTTACATCCAGTTCTTGCGCTGTCTTCGAAAACTGCACAATCCTAGAGGGAAACCAGCCTTGCTCTCAAGAATTGCATAGACCAGTCTGGGAGTCAACCCTACTCTCCAAAAATGTGTAGAGTAGTCTGACAGACAACCTTTCTAAGAGAAATTACCAAGAATCTCCAGACATTGGGCTTCGGCTCTGAAATTTTGCAGACCGAACAGACAACTTATCTTTAGCTAGGAAATTGAACAAATAAATTAAGGCAACCAGAGCCACTCAACCGAGGAATTGCGCAGAAGCATTCCTTCAGTTAATGTCTGATGCATGTGCTGGTAAGTTTACCAATTTCCTACAGAAATGTGTAATCTTCCCGTGCATTCATGAAAACATTTCCCTAAAAAGAAAAAAAAAAATAAAAAAATAAAAAAATCATCCCTAAAAAATAGGGATCTATTTTTAGCACTGGGAGTTACATGCAAGTTGATTTTAGAAACTTTCTGCCAAGTGTCACCTTTTCCTATATTTGTGGCCTACATGTCATAAACCCTAAATCTTCCAAATCTATTTAAATGACGCCCCAAATCTCATTCTACACATTTGATCTTGGAGCTCTACCATTCCCAAGGAATCTAGGAACCTTTAGCACAGTCAACACAACTTTTCCTGGTAAGTTTTTCTTTTCATGTCTTTTGCTGCTTTTTATGTTGCTTTTATTTCCTTGGCTTGTGCGAGTGTTTCTTTTCATGTTTTATTAAATGACCCCTGGTGTTTTAGTTTGTTTTAACTTGTAGAAGAGTCATTTTAAGTTTTGCATTGTATTTCTTAAGTGTCACATGCATGACATTGTTTTTGCACTAACAGTCGTCATTGCAAAAACCCTCTCCACCGGCTTTGTTGTTCATTTGTTTGAGTAATCCCTCCATTTTTTTTTATTTCATTCATGATCATTCACTCCTATCTGCACCATCCTTTGCTTTCCTTTTATATCCACTCGTTTTCGAGTCACCTTTGGGTCGATCTTGGCTTCTTTAGCTCAGATCTTGCTTTCCCCGGCATGCTTTGTAGATTCCTAAACTCAAGGATCTACTTTGGCCCTAGGAATTGTGCATAGACTACCTATCACTGGCCTCCAACTCTGCTTTGTGTTGTTATGAGAATTAGTGCCTAGTCTTTCCCACTGGGATTATCCAATGTGTAGTCCCAACCAACAGTGAAGATGGACTGAACTGTACGTTGTGCAGTTTCAGTCCATAGTCAGCCCATCTAGACTATACCTTGCATAGTTCCATTGAGCATTAGGTCTCACTAGAAGTTGAGACTACGCAATGCATAGTTCCAGTTGATGGTTGTCGGCCTCCCAAATTCACTACTGCGCAATCTTTCCCAGCATTCACCTGGTTTGTTCCATGATTGATCCGTTAAGTGCATTGTGTTTTTAAAATTACATTTGCTTGTCATGAATGTTCACTATGTCTCTAGGTACATCAGTTATTGACCAATCTCTCAACAATATAGGCATCATGGTTTCCAAAAGACATGGATCGAAGGACACTATAGAGAGCAACACTGGAGACATTGTTGAACATGTGCCAATAAACTTGCCCATCTATGTAGACACACAACTGTTTGTAGAGAACGACATGGAGATCACATGGCAAAGAATAAAGGACATATTTGCAGGAAATTTCAAGAAAGATCTAGAAGATTGTCAAGTCTATGTCAACATTCATAAGTCAGGCTTGTATAGGGTTGCATGCAAGTACTCCACCTTCCCATGTCTGGATATCATTCATTGGTTTGTCTCACATACTGATCCCAAGAACATGACAATGAGCAGTACTAGTGGAACACAACTTGCCACCTTTAGCAAGGAAAAATACCATCATATGTACCACTTGCCGTAACTGGTGAACTACATGGATGCACTATTCTTCACTCACAACAAGAAGTTGAACTCAATAGATATCATGAAGCGTTGGTTAAAAGAGCCATCGAATTTTAGGATGACACCCAACATGGTCTACAAGACAAACTCACTCAGGAAGGCTTACCAATTCCTAGTCATCTTGGCATGTAGCTTGTATGGCCAAGAGAGCACACAGAATTTCTTGTACAGTTTGGTTGTTATGTTAGATCAGTTGGAAAATGATGAAATGTCTTTCAACTGGTCAAACATGTTGGCTCTTCAGCTAAAATTTCATGTGTCAAATGCTCGGAATCCGCGATGGAGAAGAAATATTCTATATGTCCACGTACCTGCTTGATGCAATCTATGCCTAACAATAGTTACCTAGCATGGGTTAGACATGGAAACCATCATAGGAATCTGTGAATGTTTATTGCAAGTTTCTCTCTGAGTGCAGCTACAAAGGATTCATGACGAGGCTATCTGACCACTTCATCACCGCATTGTAGGGGATGATATTTGAAAAAGACCCGCCTTGCATGTCCCAAGAAGAGATACAAGCATTTCTCAACATGGCATATTAGTATGCCTCACTCGGTGGCTCCTTCGTCAAGATTTTTGGCGTTGAGAAGCCTTCACATGAGCTACCAAGGTTTTCCATGGACAAGTTGGTCATGGAAGAGGTTTAAAACCACATCTCCACAGGGCCGTCAGCAACACTGCATAGGAGGAAGAAGGCACCATTGCCTACTCTTCCTTTGAAGATTGGGTTATACTTCCTATGGGTAAACGGGTCATTTCATTGCCCAAGGGAAGATCCTTGGAGGTATTGTTATAAACCGTCTAGGCTCAATGAGCTGGTAAATATGGCTGTAGAATGGAAAGTAGCACTATAGGCAGTAGCACCACAGGAAGCCAAAACAATAACAACAGTGAGCAGAAAAATGATGCAAGACAAAGGCAAGAGGAAGATTGTCGAGAGCGCAGAGGTTGAGCAAAGATACAAGTTCAAAGAAGATCCACTTGTTGATAGAGTATCTTTGGAGATAGAGGCAAAGATGCAACAATGCGACAGGAGGGTGGCATAGAGAAAGAGAGAGAAATAAGGATTAGAAGAGATGGAAACGATATTATAGGAGACAGAGAAGAAGCTGAAAACAGAACAAGAGATTAGGAGGAGAGAGAATGAAGAAAGGTGGAAAAAGGAATAGAAAGAAAGACAAGGTGAAATGACAAAGAAAACTGCACAGATACAGGTTGAGACAACAAAGCAACTAGTAGATGATGAACAGGGTGAGTAGGTGCAGGTTCAGGAACTTTCTGAATAGGTTGAGTAGTTGGTTGAGGAAACATACATGGAGATGGAACAAGAGCTAGTTGACAAAGACATTATCTCATGTTGACGATGTTCAAGTTCGTGCTATAGTCTTTGCCACCTCCAAAACCACAACCAGTCTCGAGCGAGCAAGGAGAAGTTGTTCTCCTTGATGATGAACCAGAGATAGATGTGTACAATTTGGAATTTGATGAGACGCAGTATATGATTGTATAGGCACGAAGAAAGTAGATCCCAGATGATCATACATCACCTTCGCACACAGAGGAAAGGGTAATTTTACCAGATGTTAGAAGATATCAAATTTCCATGGTTGAGGCTTCTAAGGTTATGCAAAAGCCACAAGTTTGAAAGTCAAGCTCTTGATACAAGGGAATGATCGAATGGCAAAGGAATTGCAAGAGGCCAGGCAGAGAGTAGAGCAGTCCATAGGATCCACCATGACAAAGATGAAGAAATAACTAGTGGTGGAGATATCAACTTTGGAGGCCACCATGCAGACAATGTATAGATTTTTCACCATGCTTAAAGCGATTTTCCATTTATATGGGTTTCAAAAGAAGTGTGTGAAAATAGCCCAAACTCTCAAAGACATTCACACTACTATTGTGCACATGAAATAATGGAAAATGAGGTACAAGGGAGCCCCACTTTACCTTCATAAGAAGATGAAGCCAGAGGCTGAGCCTGATAAAGCACAGATTCAGATACAGATCCTAAATTATGAGTAGCTCCCTGCGCTCATCACTAGAATCGAGCCTTCTTATGCATGGTTTTTCTCGTAGTGTGAACGCAGAAGATCCCTTCCATCAGAACCCTCACTTAGGCCATGAGGAAGGACCAAGTCACTGCTGGATGTAGACAAGTACATAGAGAATTTCATGCATGAAGCCACTAGTGATGACTTGTAGCTTAGCATGGAGAACATGCAAAGGTATATTAGTGGTCTAGCCACACTCAAGATAGTTCTATGCATGCTTGAGGATGAGCTAGACAAAGATTTTAGAACCATATACCCAGAAGCCATAGAGGAAAGTGTTTGCTTCATCAAATATGCCATCAAACAGTACATGGACACAATAGCGCAGTACCAAGCTTGGTATTAGTTCTTCACCAAAGATCACTGCGAGGAGGTTACTGAGTTGGTATTTCCCTAAGGCCCTGAGTGATGTTTTTTGTCTTTTCAAGCTAATTGAAGCCTATTTTGTCCCACATGGGTATATGTGGAAATTCTATTGTTGTAAATGTATTTTAAGTGAAATTCCAAGTGTCATTAGTGGAATGTGAACATTAACTATGCAATATGAAGATTCATGAGGGTAGTCCAAGAGTCAAAGGGGAATCTCAAGGGTCACCCACTCCTTTGCGATATGTAGAACCTCATAACTCATAATAGGGGATATTGGCGGCTAAGATTTTAGCTACGCATTGCTTAGAGAAGGCTTCGAGAGTATTGTCATGAGCCTTAGCTTCTCCACAATGCAGATCATTCACATCTCTTTGGAGGAGCAAGGGGTGTTGACTATAATGTTCCACTTTTGGGGCTAGTGGTTGTCAATGGTGTATGTATGGATCGAACTTTCACTTTATATAATATATAACAAAGTTGACATGTTTTCATGCATATGTTGTTACTGTTGTTGGACTATTCTGGTTGCTTTAGTAATATATGTTATTTTACTTACACATTTGTTTATGAAGTATTTTGTATATGATTGTATGAATCTTGTTAAAGTTTAACCTATCACTTTGGATTATCGACTATTCTTCTTTCCAACTTGTGATTCCATTCAGCTCGTGTGTTCCTTTCAGGTTGCATACTATTACAGGCTTCTAAGGGACACACTTCTCTTTCCCCCTCCATTTTTTAGAACCCCCATGTGTCTCACTTGACTCACTGCAAGGTCACATGCTTGATTTCAAAAAATATATCACACTTACCTGTGCATGCTATCACAGTCAAGGGATAGCTTTGCTACCCATTGTCGGGACTCCTACTCCAAATGGTCTAAGGTCTAGTTGGGACTTCTTACTAGGTAGATCCCCTAACATGTTGGTGGGTCCAAAACCGTCAACATTTCTGGGGGTAGAAGGAGGGCCAGATGACAAGATGTGTCCTTAAAGTTTTTTTTTGAATCTTTGCACATCTTTAATGACTTACATTATAGTTTATCCTCCAACATACATTACAGTTAATCATTCGACATGTTTGTCTCATGGATGTGATTTTGAAGTGTCAGAGGATCTCCTTGATGACTTGTCACATAAAACATATGATGGTGAAGGCAGAGCAACTTTTCTTAGTCATGGAGTTTCCTTCATGGGCTTCTGTGAAAGAAATGAAATCCATGAGGATCGCACTGTCTACTTATTGTTCCCATTTACATTCCAAGGGAACACACTACAATGGTGTGTCACATTGCCTGCAACATCCATCGACTCTTATGATCATATGATCAGAGAGTTGTCCCGTGCTTTCTATCACTAAGATCGAAAATCACTCAATATTTTTTTTTTGCAATTATGGAAAGCACCTGATGAATCTCTTTCACAATTTTGGAAGCACTTCCAAAATCTCACTTTTCAATTCCCAAAAGATGAAATTGATTGGAAATTTCTCAATGAAACATTTCAGTATCTTCTTCACATATTTGCAAATCCACATATATTAGAATCATGTGAACCCCTCCAAGCATACCTCAGTGTTGGAGATGCTAAATCTAAGATGGAAAATATTGCTGTCACAAGTGTCCCTTTGTCTACTTATCATTAAACAACTCTAGCTCCACAGGGAGAGGTGGGAGAAGGTGTGCACACATATGTTGAACTGTCACATCCTACCACCCCACCTACTCTGGATTTCTGCTCAGATTTGGCTTGCAATCTTGTTGGTTGTCATGTGAACTTGTTCTCTCCATCTCTGTCGTCTTGTTCTATTGATCCTATTGGCTTGTTAGGGCTTGAATTAGGTTTAGAATTGATTTAGCCAAACAAATCCCAAAACTACCAGCCCTTTCAGCAATAGTCCGTGGTACGCAGACTAAGGTCTCACCTGAGGTAGTATGGGAGGGTTCTGGAACCAAGTTTCCATACCCTAGGGATGTCTTAATGAAGTCTAGGAAGTTCAAACACCAAACCTGCGTGCTTGCATTGCTCCATGCAGCCATCTGTCCTTCGCAGTTTGTGCAACTGCTTCCGCGCAACTCTGTAAAGAGCACGAAGAGGCGTTGTCTAGATCCTTTATCCTTACTGTGCTATTATTATAGATATTAACTTAATTGTGTGGGCTCAATATTCTCATTAATCATTCAACATTCATAATAAGTGCCCATAATCATAAAACTGTAAAGAGATGCATAAAATTAATAGAAGCATAGACACACAATATTTTAGAATCAACTTATCTTTTATTAATTCTCCGTCCAAGTACAATCCCATCTCCGCACTGTGAACTCAGCTGCAGGGGTCCTCGCACACAGCTGCAGAATCTACTAGGCCTCTGCATACTCAGTTGCAGAGCCTCTACCTACTACTACGACCCAATACACTTTAGATTCACTTGTATCTTCTAACCATGCCTTTGTATCTATCTATTCCTTGTCAAAACTTAGACCTCTTCTACACTTAGAGCCTCACTCTATTTATACAATCCCATGGTCCACGAACCATGGGCAGGCTAACACACTTTACATTACATTATTTTAGGGTGGACAACCCTAGACTCTCGCACTCTGCGCCTACCTTTCGCGGGGTCTTTACATTACACTTAACCATAATTCGAGCTTTAAGCCTCAAAAACCCGCTATGGGGGGGATCCGCTGCCCAACAGGCCCCCAACACAATCATTGTGACTCGTCTCGAGTCACTCTGCTGGTGCAACAATCTTTGTGCGAAGTCCATCCAATTGTGCTTGTGCTATGCGAAGGTCCGTAATGCAACATAGTGTCGTCGTCTGGATTTGCTCCATCTCTGCTTCTGAATCATCTGCATCTGACTTGATTCTCTACTTTGATGCGGGATTCTAGTATTTGTGTTTATAGTCCCGCACCTCTGTTCGGCTTGTCAAGTTGCAAAGACTGTGACTTGGTTGGTTAGTCAGATGGTCGCACTACCTGTGCAAGGCTTCGAGGCACCTTCTAGGGTAGCCCGCAGGCACTCCTCATTTTCCCTTGCAATAGTCATCGCTGTGCGTCCTTCCTTATGCGGTGCGCTCACCTAGTTACTTTGTCTAGTAATGTGCGGTTGCAGGCATGGTAGCAGAGCCAGAAACTCTCGGCGACAATCTTCTAGTGCGATGGTATGGCTGTCCATATGTTGTCCTATCCTTCTATCGATGCATATGTCTTACGCGATCTTGGTTTCTAGTTTTTTGATTTCCACGTCCATTAGCATGCTCTTCTGTTTCAGTCGTACCCGATCTTCTTTGAGTCCATGAAGCTCAAGGTTTCCTCGCCGAATGTCTTCTTGAATCTGCATATGTTCGTCCTCGCGCGGTTGCATAATCTTTTTGCTTTGGTCCTCATGTGTTGTCCCAATTATGGGAGTTATTGCGTGAGGATTCTTTTCCAAAGCTTCGACCTTGACTCTGCTCATCATCTCAAAATCATTCCCCAGCACAGGTTCTTGTGCATGGCCCTATATGCCCATCAAACCACTGGTATGTGTAGGTCCCAATTAGTTTGTTCCACCTGGTAAACTCTATTCATGATTTCGCATAGCTTTGTGAATGCTCCGACATGGACTATTTGTGATGTGCGTCCATTTTCCTACTACCACATCGGGTTTTGATTTTTGATCCTTAGTTTGGGATGTGCTTTCACAACACATGTCTGCACCCATCGACATAGGTGGGCATGCAAGCTACTTCATCCTGGCTTCCCGATTCTCGTTCGTTGCTGGGGGCTTCCAAACCATAAGCGCATCCACCTCCTACATTCATGCCAGTTTACAATGGTCTCCTGATGTGTACTCCACCATCGTGTGGGTGTTATGTGTAGCGCCCATTTCAGTGCATCGTACTGCTGTTGTTCTGGTACTGCACTTTCAAATTTGTCTAGGAATTCATCCACTGCTATTACTCCATTGTATGTTGGCATTTCTCTTGCCTCTGTTGTCATGCAACACAATGGTCTAACCATCATGTTACAATTCAGCATTGTCACATCGTGCAACTGGTTCTGCTAGCATTCTACTTCTTCGTCTGAATCCGAAGTGCAGGTGCCATCGTGCTCCCATCATATTCTCCCATCTACAGTCAGGTTCACCCTATCATGGTCTCAAACCATTATCTAGTAATTTCAATCTATCTCATCATCACTTTCATCGTCGCGCACTAGTTCAGTGCAACGTGCTCCCTTGGCTCGGTCTAGCGTAACTACTACACATAGGGACTTTTTCTCGAATACCATCTTCTACTTCTTCAGGTTGATGACTCCATTCATATCAGTGGCCTAGTCTATTCCTAGCAACGCGGGATAAGGATTGTTGTCATCGACAATCGCTATCACTTCAAATTCCATCTGTGTGCCTGCGCCTTTGATATCAACTATTACCCCTTGCAACCTCCCCATGGGCAAAATATTCTATTGGCTTGCCATTCGTAATTGAATAGGGGACCACTGCAATGCGGGCCTACCCATGTGTTCCCATGTTTGCTTTGGTAACACATTCATGTCCGATCCCAGATCTAGGATGACCTGATCCATTTCATACTCACCAATTTGCACATTCAACCTCATCTCCCTTCCAGTGCGCAGTGTATGCTTCCCCAATTTTCGGACTACATATGGTTCTCCTAACCATGTGCACCTAGTGATCATTTCTTGTAGTCACTTAACTACCTTATTATGCAGCAACAACTTCATGCATGTCTCCAAAAAGGTAGTAAGCATAGACAGACCCATCCCTTGCTCTAGTTGGTCCTTACTATCTGAAGTAGAGGCCTCTGCGAAGCTCTTCTTAGCTTCCATAAACATCTCCTTTGCGCGTTCTAGGTCAAACACAAGTTCCTTTGTAGGAGCCTTGCAAACCCATGTACCTTCCTCGGGCTGCTTCCCCTTATCCTCCCCTTTGGTCGCACCACTTCTGAGCATCATGTTCACATTTAGGTCTTCTTCATGTGGTTCAGACTTCATCATTTGGATATTCTAAGTCGGAGGAGGCTAGAGTACCCATTTCTCACACATTTGGGTGATCAATGTAGTACAATCTATCATTTCATGATCAAATTTATCACAGTACGAACAAGATATCCTTGTCACATTGTTACAATCACGGGTGTAGTGCCCTAGCCCTCTGTAATTGTAACAAATTAACTATCCGTGGCCCCTTGTTGGTCCCATTCCTCCTCATCCTCGACCTCACCCCTGAAATCCAGTGTGCGCCATCCCCGAAGTTGGGCCAAGGCCTCACATTTCTATATACATTCTATAGGCTAGGGTCTGGTCCATCATTAACTCATAGCTACGACAAGTTCACTCGTCGTGGCCTACTGACCTACAGAAATTGCAAAACAACTATTGTGGAGTCTATGTATACTTCTGCAACAAATGACAATTATTCATCATGTGCTTCCCTCCTATCTGACAGATCGTGCACCATAATGTGGTTGTCACACTCAGCCTTGCCAATGCCTCCATCTCAATAGAATTTGCCCCCCTCCTACCAAGTAGTTCGTGAATACTGGACAGTGGTCCTTATCATGGCCTTGGCCTTTGCATTTTATGCACCACACTTCCCCGCGCACCTCTGGCCGTGGTGCCCTATCCTGCTTCAAGCTCTACATCTCCAGGTAGAGATTTTGTAGTTGGGCATGGATTTGTTGAACTCCCAACCCAGCGTCTTGTATCAGGGTCTCATGGAACCCCATCGCCATTTCCAATGCTTCAGCCTAGGTTGAAAGCTTCTGTTGTGACAGCGCCATCCTCAGGTGTCGTGTCAGAGATGCCACAAACCATGCACTGTGCTACACATTTGTGAGCGTCATATTAACCTCGTGGATCATGCTCTTCAGTCATGGATCCAGATCAAAGGGGGTCTCCCCTGGAAGCATCACGATCTCCTTAAACGTTATGATTGGCTGTGTCTCTGATTTCGGCTGGCTAAACTCTCTGTTTAGCGCATTCTAGATCTCTTCTATTCCTGTATTTGGGTGATAATTAGAGTGCTTGATATACCATGTCAACGCGCAATCCTGCAGTGCACTCACCAATGTAGCCTTCTTAATGTTGTTGTTCGTGACCCCTTTCACTTCCCACACTGCTCTCACCACAAACCAGAACTAGTCTGGATCCTCATTCCCTACTCCTCTGAATACGGGTAGCTTGACCGCGCTCACCATGTTGAACTGCAGGGTTGGTGGAGGTGTTGTGGGTGGATATGGAGGTGAAGGAGGTGAAATGGGTGGTGGCATGGTTAGGGGTGCTAACTGTAGAATCTGTTGTCTTATCAAACATACCGCACTTCTCGGAGAGACCCGAGTGAGCTCCTCCTCGCTCTCTCATGAAGGTGAAATTAAGGGGTTTTTTCCTAATTCCTCACGACATTTGCATATCTTTTCACTCCGCGTCGTTCCAAAAATTAATGTATTCGCATAACCTGCTTTTCACATAACAACATCTTAATCCAGGTATTTAGAGATTTAATGTACTTACCTCACAGTCCCTTGAGAAAACATTGTTCTGCTTCGTTGTAGCTTACGGTCGAGTCTATCGCAAACTCAGTGATAAATCCACCTATTATCCGGTCAAGCCAATGGTCCACAACTCGCACGATCTTATCTTTTGATGCCTATATTCTGCACTAATTTCGGAGTCCACACTATTAGTTGGTCGAGTTTACACCTTCCCTGGGTATCGGCTAGCCTTGCGATCCACTCATAAAGTTTAGAAGGAAAGAATGCGAAGAAGATCTCATGGATTTCTGTATACACATAGTGATCCAGCCACCTTTTCTCGGATACCTGTGGAGTTCTATTTTCCTGTGTCATGAACTTGTGAATCTTTTGTCCAACCACTCTTCAATTTCCTTCTTTGTTGGGTTATAGTGTTCCTACATTAGACATCCCTTAGGCAAATCCCGGTCCCAGTAATGGAACCATTTGTTGGCTTATTGGGGCCTGACATAGGTTCAGAAGGGATTTAACCAAACAAATCTAGAAACTACTGGCCCTTTCGGAAACAGTCCACGGTGCGCAGATTGAGGTCTTACCTAAGGTAGTATGAGAGGGTGCTGGAACCAGGTTTCCACACCCTAGGGATGTCTTGATGAAGTCTAGGAAGTTCACAAACCGAACCTGCACACTTGCCCTGCTCCACGTAGCCATCTGTCCTTCGTAGTTTGTGCAACTGCTTCCGCGCAACTCTGTAAAGAGTCCGGAGAGGCGCTATCTAGATCCTTTATCCTTACTGTGCTATTATTATAGATCTTAACTTAATTGTGTGCGCCCAATATTCTCATTAATCATTCAACATTCATAACAACTGCGTGCAATCATAAAACTCTAAAGAGATGCATAAAATTAATAGAAGCATAGACACACAATATTTCATAATCAACTTATCTTTTATTAATTCTTCGTCCAAGTACAATCCCAACTCTACCCTGCACACTCAGCTGCAGGGGTCTGTGCACATAGCTGCGAACTCTACTAGGCCTTTGTGCACTCAACTGCAAGGCCTCTACCTACTACTACGACCCAATACACTTCAGATTCACTTTTATCTTCTAACCATGCCTTCGCATCTATCTATTCCTTGTCAAAACTTAGACCTCTTTTACACTTAGAGCCTCAGTCTATTTATACAATGCCATGGTCTGCGGACCATGGGTAGGCTGATAGACTTTACATTACATTATTTTAGGGTGGACAACCCTAGAATCTCGCACTTCGTGCCCACATTCCACAGGGTCTTTACATTACACTTAACCAAAATTCGGGCTTCAAGCCCCAAAAACCCGCTCTTGGGGGATCCGCTGCCCAACAAATCCTCCAGATTGTACTGTGTTGTGTTCTCCTATTCCAGACTCCACACTTGTTGCTCACTATGATCAAGTTATTGATGAAGTTGGTGTTGAGCAGCCATCTTGTGCTATCATTTATGATGAGTATGTGTGGGAATCTGAAGAGGAACATGTAGTGAAGGATGACCCACTTCTGTCTGCATGTCATCAACGATTCCCTGACATATTTTTTTATTCTGCTATTTCTAATTTGTCTTGTTAGAATCCATCCCCAGATGCTTTTACTTCCGATCATTCAAAAAACACACTTGATGTCAGTTTGTAAGTGCATTGTGGAGAGGACACATATTTCTTTAAAAATCCTCCCAATTTATCATCTTTTCTTTCTAGAAACTCAGAGGGTGAACATTATTATTTTTCATCAACCCCTTCGTATGATTCATCAAATCATGAGGATGCCAATGAACCTCTTGAATTTTTCTTATCATAGATGTCGTGATCTCTTTATTCCTTCATTCAATCACAATATTGATTCACTTGTTGTTGATCTTTATAAGCCACCGGTCTTTGATGATCTAACCACTGATGAAGTGGAAACCCCCTCGGGCTGTGGAGGCACTTCAGACCGAGCTGATGTCTATGTCAGGTCCTTGGTTTCTTTAGGTTAGTTCATCTTCCAATAAGAAATCTATTGAAACATGCCAGGCTCCTCATCACTCTCTTGTTTTCATTGAAGATTAATCTCATCCAAATATTTCATGTCCTCCACCACAATCACATGATCCCATTGCACATGCATTGGAGGAATCATACACAACAAGCATTCTTGCTAACGAAATTTGTCTTCCTTTTTCGCGTTTTTCTGTGTTTCATGGTCAAAAGAGTGTACATGCTCATCGTCTATGCATAGTATGTTGCAACACCATGGTATGTCTGTTGAATGTTTGTCTTGCGCTTTTAATCTTTTATTTTAAGTGGACGCATTCCAGCTTAGAGCATTTTTCTCTTTACTACCTTATATTTAGTGTGTGCTAGTTTACTTGGATATATTTCTGGTTGACTATGCCTTCACTAACATGGGTCAACCAATGCGTCTTTGGCTACATTCAAAATATCTCTACATGTGAGTAAGCCTGTGCACTATTTAGCAGAATAGTAGGAGTAGTTTTTTCTTCTTGTTTGCCTTTTTTCTTGTTTGATTTTCTTGCATGTTTTATTTTCTTTCATTTACTTTTGTTCTTTTCTTATTTGCTTGCTTGCTTTTCATGGACCCATAGGTTTAGCTTCACTTGAAACCCTGTTTGGCTCTTGAGGCAAGCAAGGCGATGTACAAGAGGACTTGTATAGCTATCAATAATTGGTTATCTGTTGTCCTCTCACTTTATGAAGATCTTGCTTTCCTTAGACGATGATACCCTGATGGAAAATACGTTTTCTTGAGAGCGAGTCTTGGTGAAATAACAATGCTTGCACTTTTAAGTAGTACTACCTACTCTAATCGATTTTTTATATATTCGGTTAACCCTTGTCAACTCATTAAAGTAGAGTAAGATGAGGGGGAAAACCTTAAAAAGTATGTTAGAGGTATATATAGCATACTTTTATGAAGGGACAACCTCTTCTGCTCTTAATAAGTCGGGATCCATCTTCCTACTCATGAAAATAAATAAGTGCCTATGGAGAGTTCTCTAAAAATGAAAAATGAAAAATGAAAATAAAATAAAGGAAAAAGAAGAGAAAGGCTTCCTGTGCAGAGAGGTGATGCAAGTAACTCCACTGAGGTACTATCCAAGCTCGATGGTAGTGGAATGATGCTTGTGATTCTGCGTGACTCCGCCAAGGTACTGTCCATGCATATTAGCAGCGAAGAAACACCAAAGATGAAACTAAAACTATGATAGTTATATTAGTTGTGCATCAATATAACCCTCTTCCCGAATCGAAAGAACCCAGTTGAATTGGCTTCATATGTGTGCTGATTGATCAAGATAATGGGAGGGACTATATCTTCAGCACAATCTAGTGTAGGAACTATGATGATCAAAGAATTGAACAATAGTTTCAGAGGGGTTAGAATTTCTTTACACAAAACAAGGTCCATACAGAGAGCTGTAATTCTACCAGTGTGTCACCAATGTTTTATCAGCATAGACGAATCCATCCCTAGCTCTAGTTGGTCCTTACTACCTGAATTAGAGGCCTTCGCGAAGCTCTTATTAGCTTCCATAATTGTCTCCTTTGCACGTTCTAGGTTAAATGCAGGTTCCTTTGTAGGAGCCTTGCGAACCCATGTACCTTCCTCGGGCTGCTTCCCCTTATCCTCCCCTTTGATCACACAACTTCTGAGCATCATGTTCACATCTAGGTCTTCTTCGTGTGGTTCAAACTTCATCATTTGGATATTCTGAGTCAGAGGAGGCTGGAGTACCCCTTTCTCGTGCATCTGGGTGATCAATGTAGTACAATCTATCATTTCATGATCAAACTGATCACAGTACGAGCAGGATATCCTTGTCACATTGGTACAATCACAGGCGTAGTGCCCTGGCCCTCCGCAATTGTAAAAGATTAACTATCCACGGCCCCTTGTTGGTCCCATTCCTCCTCATCCTCGACCTCGCCCCTGAAATCCAGCACATGCCATCCCTGAAGTTGGGCCAAGGCCTCGTGTTTCTGTCAGCATTCTATAGGCTAGGGTCTGCTCCATCATTAACTCAAAGCTGCGATAAGTGCGCTCGTCGTGGCCTACCGACCTACAAAAATTGCAAAATAGCTACTGTGGAGTCTATGTATACTTCTGCAACAAATGAAAATTATTCGTCGTGTGTTTCCCTCCTATTTGATAGATGTTGCACCATAACGTGGTTGTTGCACTCGGCCCTACCTGTGCCTCCGTCTCAATAGCATTGGCCCCCCTCCTACCAAGTAGTTCGTGAATACTGGACAGTGGTCCTTATCATGGCCCTGGCCTTTGCATTTTATGCACCACACTTCCCCATGCGCCTCTGGCCACGGTGCCCTATCCTGCTTCAAGCTCTGCATCTCCAGGCAGAGATTTTGTAGTTGGGCATGGATTTGTTGAACTCCAAACCCAAGGTCTTGTATCGAGGTCTCATGCAACCCCATCGCCATTTCCAATGCTTCAGCCTAGGTTGAAAGCTTCTGCTGTGATAGCACCATCCTCAGGTGCAATGTCAGAGATGCCACAAACCATGCACGGTGCTACACATCTATGAGCGTCATTGATCCAGATCCGAGGGGGTCTTGCTTGGAAGCATCGCAATATCTTTAAATTTGATGATTGGCTGTGTCTCTGATTTTTGATGGCTAAATTCTCTATTCAACGCATTCTGGATCTCTTATATTCCTGTATTTGTGTGATCATTAGAGTGCTTGATATACCATGTCAATGCGCGATCCTGCAGTGCGCTCATCAATGTAGCCTCTTAATGTTGTTGTCCGTGACCCCTTCCGCTTCCCACACTGCTCTTACCATGAACCAAAACTGGTCTGGATCCTCATTCCCTACTCCTCTGAATACGGGTAGCTTGACCGCGCTTGCCATGCTAAACTGTAGGGTTGGTGGAGGTGTTGTGGGTGGATATGGAGGTGAATGAGGTGAAGCAGGTGGTGGCATGGGTGGGGGTGGTAACTACAGAATCCACTGTCTTATCAAACTGACCACACGTCTCGGAGAGACCCGAGTGAGCTCCTCCTCGCTCTCTCACAAAGGTGAAATTAAGGGGTTGTTTCCTAATTCCCCACTACATTTGTAGATCTTTCCGCTCTGCGTCATTCCAAACATTAATGTATTCACATAACCTACTTTTAACATAACAACATCTTAATCCATGTATTTAGAGATTTAATGTACTTACCTCACGGTCCCTTGAGAAAATGTTGTTCTGCTTTGTTGTAGCTTACAGTCGTGTCTATCACAAACTCAGTGATAAATCCACCTATTATCTGATCAAGCCAATGGTCCACAGTTCGTGCGATATTATCTTTTGATGCCTCTAGTCTCCACTAATTCCAGAGTCCACACTATCGGTTGGTTGAGTTTACAGCTTCCCTGGATATCGGCTAGCCTCGCGATCCACTCATACAGTTTAGTAGGAAAGAATGCGAAGACGATCTCGTGGATTTCTATATACACGTAGCGATCTAGCCACCATTTCTCAGATACCTGTGGAGTTCTATTTTCCTGTGTCATGAACTTGTGAATCTTCCGTCCAACCACTCTTCAATTTCCTTCTTTTTTGGGTTCCAGTGTTCTGACATCAGACATTCCTTAGGTAGATCCTGGTCCCAGCAACGAAACCATTTGTTGGCTTGTTGGGGCCTGACCCAGGTTCAGAAGGGATTTAGCCAAACAAATCTAGAAACTACCGACCCTTTCGGAAATAGTTTGCGGTGTGCGGATTAAGGTCTCACCCAAGGTAGTATGGTAGGGTGGTGGAACCAGGTTTCCACACCCTAGGGATGTCTTGATGAAGTCTAGGAAGTTCACAAACTGAACCTGTGCGCTTGCACTACTCTGCATAACTATCTATCCTTTGAAGTTTGTGCAACTGCTTCCCCACAGTTCTGTAAAGAGTGCGAAGAGGCGCTATCTATATCCTTTATCCTTATTGTGCTATTATTATAGATCTTAACTTAATTGTGTGGGCCGAATATTCTCACTAATCATTCAACATTCATAACAAGTGCACGCAATCATAAAACTGTAAAAAGATGCATAAAATTAACAGAAGCATAGACACACAATATTTCATAATCAACTTATCTTTTATTAATTCTTCGTCCAAGTACAATCCCAACCCTGCCCTACGCACTCAACTACAGGGGTCTATGCACACAGTTGCGAACTCTATTAGGCCTTTATGCACTCAGCTGCAGAGCCTCTACCTACTACTATGAACCAATACACTTCAGATTCACTTCTATCTTCTAACCATGCCTTCGCATCTATTTATTCCTTGTCAAAACTTAGACCTCTTTTACACTTAGAGCCTCTCTCTATTTATACAATCCCATGGTCTGTGGACCATGGGTAGGCCGACACACTTACATTCCATTATTTTAGGGTGGACAACCCTAGAATATCGCATTTCGTGCCTGCATTCCATGAGGTCTTTACATTAGACTTAACCAAAATTCGGGCTTCAAGCCCTAAAAACCCGCTCTTGGGGGATCCGCTCCCCAACCGATCCTCCAGATTGTACTGTGTTGTGTTCTCCTATTATGGAATCCACACTTGTTGCTCACAATGATCAAGTTGTTGATGAAGTTGGTGTTGGGCAGCCATCCTATGCTATCATTTATGATGAGTATGTGTGGGAATCTGAAAAGGAACATTTAGTGAAGGATGACCTACTTCTGTCTGCATGTCATCAAGTGTTTCCTGACATATTTTTTTATTTTGCTATTTCTAATTTGTCTTGTTAGAATCCATCCCCAGATGCTTTTACTTTCGATCATTCACAGAACACACCAGATGTCGTTTTTTAAGTGCAAAACCGAGAGGACACACATTTCTTTAAAAATCCTCCCAATCTATCATCTTTTCTTTCTAGAAACTCAGAGGGTGAACATTATTATTTTTCATCAATCCCTCTTTATGATTCATCAGATCATGAGGATTCCAATCAACCTCTTGAATTTTCTTATCGTAGATGTCATGATCTCTTTATTCCTTCATTGAATCACAATATTGACTCACTTGTTGTTGATCTTTATAAGCCACCGGTCTTTGGTGATCTACCAAATGATGAATTGGAAACCCCCCTGGGCTGTGGAGGCACTTCAGGCCGAGCTGATGGCTATGTCAGGTCCTTGCTTTCATTAGGTTAGTTCATCTTCCAAAAAGAAATCTATTGAAACATGCCAGGCTCCTCATCACTGTCTTGTTTTCATTGAAGATTAATCTCATCCAAATATTTCATGTCCTCCACCACAATCACATGATCCCATCGCACATGCATTGGAGGAATCATACACAATGAGCACTCTTGCTAAGAGAAATTTGTCTTCCTTTTTCATGTTTTTTCGTGTTTCATGGTCAAAAGAGTGTACATTCTCATTGTATGTGCATAGTGTGTTGCAACACCATGGTATGTCCGTGGAATGTTTGTCTTGCACTTTTACTCTTTTATTTTAAGTGGATGCATTCCAGCCTAGAGAGTTTTGGTCTTTACTACCATATATTTATTGTGTGCTAGTTTACTTGGATATATTTCTGGTTGACTATGCCTTCACTAACATGGGTCAACCAATGCATCTTTGGCTACATTCAAAATATCGCTGCATGGGAGTAAGCCCATGAACTATTTAGCAGAATAGTAGGAGTAGTTTTTGCTTCTTGTTTGCCTTTTTTCTTGTTTGATTTGCTTGCATGTTTTATTTTCTTTCATGCTTTTTCTTTCATTTACTTCTGTTCTTTTCTTATTTGTTTTGCTTGCTTTTCATGGACCCACAGGTTTAGCTTCACATGAAACCTTGTTTGGCTCTTGATACAAGCAAGGTGAAGTACAAGAGGACTTGTATAGCTATCAATAATTGGTTATCTGTTGTCCTCTAACTTTATGAAGATCTCGTTTTCCTCAGACGATGATACCCTGATGGAAAATACGTTTTCTTGAGAGTGAGTCTTGGTGAAAACACAATGCTTGCACTTTTAAGTAGTACTACCTACTCTAATCGATTTTTTCTATATTTGGTTAACCCTTGTCAACTCATTCAAGTAGAGTAAGATAAGGGGGAAAACCTTAAAAAGTATGTTAGAGGTATATATAACATACTTTTATGAAGGGACAACCTCTTCTGCTCTCAATAAGTCGAGATCCCTCTTCCTACTAATGAAAATAAATAAGTTCCTATGCAGAGTTCTCTAAAAATGAAAAATGAAAAATGAAAATAAAATAAAGGAAAAAGAAGAGAAAGGCTTCCTGTGCAGAGAGGTGATGCAAGTAACTCCACTGAGGTACTATCCAAGCTCGTTGGTAGTGGAATGATGCTTATGTTTCTACGTGACTCCACTAAGCTACTGTCGATGCCTGTTAGCAGTGAAGCAACACCAAAGATGAAACTAAAACTATGATAGTTATATTACTTGTGCATCAATATAACCCTCTTCCTGAATTGAAAGGACTCAGTTGAATTGGTTTCATATGGGTGCTGATTGATCAAGATAATGGCAGGGACTATATCTTTAACACAATCTAGTGTAGGAGCTATGATGATCAGAGAATAGAACTATAGTTTCAGAGGGGTTAGAATTTCTTTACACAAAACAAGGTCCATACAAAGAGCTGTAATTCTACCAGTGTGTCACCAATGTTTTAGTAGCTATAGCCACCCTCTAAAATTTTTCCTTCACTTTTTTTTGGAGCCTCCCTACTCAAAATATTAGAAGCATGTCTTGCACTTCTCAGGTACTCGTGCTTTCATTTGAAGTTATCTTTCACTTTGCAGCTTGTGTTTGCTAACTTGTTTTTCTAACCAACCACAAGTAGACCCCGTGACTTGGTTAACATACGATTCTTGCTTTGTCTTATGAAGATGTGCAATCGTAGAGGGAAATGAACCTTTCTCTCAAGAATTACACAAAGCAACCTGGCAGTTAGACTTTCTCTCTAGAAATGCGCAAAGAAGCCCGACAGACAACCTTCCTCAGAGAAATTGCGCAGAACATCCAGATACTAGGCTTCGCCTCAAGAATTGTGTAGACCCAGCTGGCATCTTGTCTTTAGCTAGGAAATTGTGTAGAGCATGAGAGGCATTCAAAGCCACTAAGCCTAGGAATTTTGAAGAATTATTCCTTTAGCTATTGTCTGATGCATGTGTCGGAAAGTTGCTTGGTTCCCTCCAGAACTATACAATCTTCCCATGCATGCATGAAAACCTTTCCCGAAAAAGAAAAAAGAAAAAACCAAAAAAAAACATCCCTAAAAAATAGTGATCTATTTTTAGCACTGGGGGTTAAATGAAAGTTTTTTTTATAAACTCCTCCCCACCAAGTGTCATTTTTTCCTAGATTTGTGGCATGATCATCATAAACCCTAAATCTTCCAAATCTATTTAAATGAAGCCGCATAGCTCATTCTACACATTCGAACTTGGAGCTCTAACATTCCCAAGGAATCTAAGAACCTTCGGCATAGTCGACACAACTTTTCCAGGTAAGTTTTTCTTTTCAATTATTTTGCTGCTTTTTCTATCGCTTTTATTTCCCTGGATTGTGTGAGTGATGTTTTGCATTTTTTTTTGAAAAACCACTAGAATTTTAGTTTGTTTTAGCTTGTAGAAGTTTCGTTTCAAGTTTTAGATTATCTTTCTTAAGTGTCAGATGAATGACATAGTTTTTGCACTAACAATCACCATTCTGGTAACCCTATCCACCTGCTTTGTTGTTCATTTGTTTGATTTATCCCTGCATTGGTTTTGATTGCATACATGATCATTCCCTCCTGTCTGCACCATCATTTTCTTTTGCTTTTAGATCTACTAATTTTCAAGTTGCCCTTAAGAAGATATCGGTTGCTTGAGCTTAGATCTTGCTTTCCTCGGCATGCTCTACACATTCTTCAACTCAACGCTCTACCTTGGCCATATGAATTGTGCAGAGACTACATGTCACTGGCCTCCAGCTATGCTCTATGTTGTTCTGGGAGTTAGTGCCCAATCTTCCTGACCGGGATTATGCAATGCACAGTCCCAACTAGAGGTCAAGCCAGACTAAAATGTGAATTTCTCAGTTGCAGTCCACAGTTAGCCCACCTGGACTGCACTTTGCGTAGTTCTAGTTATCAACAGTTCTCATTAGCAGCTTGGACTACGCAATTCACAGTTCCAAATGGAAGTCCTCGGCCTCTTGGTGTCACTATAGTGCAATATTTCCCAGCAGTCACCCAATTTGTTGCATGATCAATCCGCGAAGTGCATTGTGTTTTTGAACTGACATTTTCTTGTCGTTAGTGTCAACTCTATGTCCAGGTACATTCTTTGTTGAACAGTCTCTTAGCAATACATGCATCATGGTTTCCAAGAGAACTGGATCAAAGGACATTGTAGAGAGCAGCACTGGAGACGTCGTTGAACAAGTGCTAATAAACTTGCCCTTCTATGTAGACACACAACCGTTCATAAAAAAGGACATGAAGATCACATGGCAAGAAATAAAGGACATATCTGCAGTCACTTTCAAGGAAGATCTGGAAGATCATCAAGTCTATGTTAACATTCATACGTTAGGAATATACATGGTTTCATGTAGGTACCTTAACTTCCCATGCATGGATATCATTCACTAGGTTGTCTCACACACTGATCCTAAGACGATGACACTTTGCAACACTAGTGGAACACAACTTTCCACCTTCAGGATGAAAAAATACCATCAGATGTACCACTTCCCGTAGCTGGTGAACTAAATGAATGCACTATTCTTCACTCCCAACAACAATGTGAACTCAATACATATATTGAGACATTGGGTAAAAGATTCATCGAAGTTCAGGATGCCACCCAACTAGGTCTACAAGACAAAGTCACTCAAGAAGGATTACCAACTTTTGGTCATCTTTTCATGTCGCTTGTATGCCAAAGATATCACAATGACCTTCCTGCAAAGTTGGGTTGTTATGTTAGATCAGTTGGAAAATGAAGGAAGGCCTTTCAACTAGTGCGACATGTTGGCTCTTCAGCTAAAAGTGCACGTGTCAAATGCCTGGAATCCGCCTATGGATGGGCAAGGAAGATTCTATATGTCCACGTACTTGCTTGATGTAATATGTACCCAACAAGAGTTCCCTGGCATGGGTTGGACATGAACATAATCATAGGAAGCTATGAATGTTTATTGCAAGTTTCTCTCTGAGTGTAGTTAGCGAGGATTCAAGATGAGGTTGTCTAACCACTTCATCACCCCGCTGTACAGGATGATATTTAAACAAGACCTGCATTGCATGTCCTAGGAAGTGATGCAAGCATTGCTCAACATTGCAGATTGGTATGCCTCACCCTGTGGCACCTTCATTAGGATCTTTGGCATGGAGAATCCTCCGCATGAGATACTGAGGTTTGCCACGGACAAGTTGGTGATGCAAGAGGTTGCATACCGCATCTCCATAGGGTTGTCAGCAACACTGGATAGGAGGAAGAAGGCACCATGGCCTACTCTTCCTTTGTGGATTGGGTTGTATGAGATCCATACCAGATGCAAATGTCGAGATCGAGGACTTAAATAAGTTCGGGTTCGGCACCAAGAGTTTCAAACTGTATGATCCGCACTACATATGCAAGAACTATTATGTGAAGGTGTACTTCCCATGGGTCCACGGGGCATGTCATTGGATAGAGGATGGAACTTGGAGATATTGTTGTAACTCCTCTAAGCTCAATTAACTAGTCAACATGGCTATAGGATGGAAAGCGACACTATAGGAAGTAGCACCATAGGGAGAAACAACAAGAGTAGCAGTGAGTAGCAAACCGACACAAGACAAAGATAAGAGGAAGATTGATGAGAGCACAGAGGCTGAGCAAAGTTACAAGTTCATGGAAGATCAACTTATTGAGAGAGTAGATCTAGAGATAGAAGAAAAGAGGCGACATCGTGACCAGATAGAAGGGAAGAGAAAGAGGGAGAAGTAATGATTGGAAGAGATAGAAAGGAGATTGCAAGAGACAAAGAAGAAGTTGAAAGAAAAACAAGATCTCAGGAGGAGAGAGAATGAAGAAAGGCATGGGACTGGAAGAAGCACAAGGCACACTGGTAGAGAAAACTACACAGATACAAATTGAGACAACAGAGAAATGAACAGATGATGAAAAGGGTGAGAAAGTACAAGTTTGGGAGCTTGCCTAATAGGATAAGCAATTGGTTGTGGTAACAAACATGGAAATGAAACACGAGCTAGAGGACGAAGACATCGATCTCATGCCAAGGACATCTGAGGTTGTACCATAGTCTCTGCCACCTCCATAACCATAACCAGTCCCGAGTGAGCAAGGAGAAGATGTTCTCCTTGATGATGATCCAAAGACGGACATGTACGGTTTGGCATTTGACAAGACACAACAGATTATTGTACAACATGAAGAAAGCAACTTCCGAATGATGATACATCACTTGTGCACACAAAGGAAAGGGTAATTGTACCATATGTTAGAAGAGATCCATTTCCTATGGCCAAGGATTCTAAGGTTTATGCAAAACCCACAAGTTTGACAGTCAAGTTATTGATAGTAGAGAATGATCGAATGGTGAAGGACATGCAAGAGGTGAGGCAGAGAGCAGAGAAATCTAAAGGATCTACCATGAAAAAGATGAAGAAAGGAATAGTGGTAGAGATATCAACTTTTCAGGCCACCATGCAGATAGTGTATAGAATATTTGTCACCGTGCATAAAGTGGTTGTCCATTTATATGGATTTCAACAACATGACTCACAAATAGCTCAAACTCTCAAAGACATTTACATTTCTATTCCGCAAATGCAAGAGTGGACAATGAGGTAGAAGGGAGCCCCACTTTACCTGCATAAGAAGATGAAGACATAGATTGATCTTGACAAAGAACAGACTCATATGCAAATCTAGAATTATGAGCAACTCCCTCCACTCATCACTAGCAGCGAGGCTTCCTATGCATATTTGTTAAAGAGTTTGGATTTCATAGTGTGAATGCACAAGATCCCTTAAGTTAGAACCCTCACATAGGCCATGAGGAAGAACCAAGTCATGCTGGATGTCAACAAGTACATAGAGTAGTTGATACATGAAGCCACTAGTGATGACTTGCATCTCAGTGTAGAGAACATGCAAAGGTATATCAGTGGTCCAACCATACTCATGACAGTGTCGCACATGCTTCACGATGAGCTGGATAGAGGTTTCAAAACCATATACCTAGAAGCCATGGATGCAAGGGTCTGCTTCAACACCTATGCCATAAAACAATATGGGGGCACAATAGAGTAGTACCAAGCTTGATATCAGTTCATCACCGAAGATCACCACAAGGAAGTTACTAAGTTGGTCTTTCCCCAACACCCAGAGTGATGTTGTTTTTCTTGTTAGGCTGATTCGAGCTTATTTTGTCCCACATGGCTATATGTTGATATTCTATTATTGTATATCTATTGTAAGTGAAATTCCAAGTGTCATTAGTGGAATGTGAATAGTCACTATGTAATATGAATAGTCATGAGGGTAGTCCAAGAGTCAAAGGGGAATGTCAAGGGTTACCCCACCCTTTGCTATATATAAAACCTCATAACTTATAGTAGGGTATCTTGGGAGCCAAGATTTTAGCTAGGCATTTCTTAGAGAAGGCTTAGAGAGTATTGTGATGGGCCTTGGCTTCTCGATAGTGTAGAGTGAGCACATCTCTTTGGAGGAGCAAGTGGTGTTCACTGTAATGTTTAACTATTGGGACTAGTGGTTGTCAATGGTGTATGTATGGATGGAACTTTCACTTTATATAATTTATAAGAGAGCCAACATGTTTTCATGTGTATGTTTTTATTGTAGTTGGACTATTCTGGTTTCTTTAGCAATGTATGTTATTTAACTTACGCATTCATGTATTGATTATTTTGCCTATGATTGTATGAATCTTGCTAAAATCATGTTGTTGGTTTAACCCATTATTGGTGTCCCAAATTTCTCTATTTTTACCCCATTTCTATAAAAATTAACCTCTGTTTTATCTCGTCTTAAAACTCTCTTTCCTGCACTAGTCCAAGATAACTACCTATTCCTGCATATGCTTCGTATTTTACATTAAGATTTATTAAAGTGCTTTATTAATCATTTTTACATAGATTTCATGCCTATTAAGTACCTCTTGTAACTTATGTTAATTTCCTAGAAGTAATTGAGAAACTAAGTGTTAATTATGAGTTAGCATGATTAGTGTAGGCAAATTCCTACACTGCCAATGATGATTGTTCTGAGATTTCCATGAGCTGAATCTTTCCATGCGGACATTTTGATCCATGACTCCGAGTTCAGTTGCTGATTAACTGAGGATGGATATCGATGGTGCACAATCAGGGATATTTTCCAAGGATGGTCTACGGCCAACGAAGTACACATTCTATTATAACTGATAGCCGATTTTGTAATGTTTGGTTGTTAGTCCGTTCAGTCGAAGGCCTGAATAGGAAAATAACTGTAATTAGTGGAAAACTGGGTGCAATCAAGAAGCTTCAGGAAGCTCCAATTTGTATGCCATAGTACCAATCTTTTGCAACACCTTGTATGGACCATAATACTTTGGTGATAATTTATTATCCTTCTTAGCTTTCTTGAGGGACATTTTCTTATATGGTTGTAGTCGTAGGAATACCCAATCACCTACATCAAAACTTCTTTCGCTACGATGTTGATCTGCCTGTTGTTTCATTCTATTCTGTGCCAACACGAGGTTATCCTTTAAGAGGTGGAGGACTTGTTGTTGATGTTCAATGTGATGTTCCACTGCTTGAACCTTAGAATTTTCTCTTAAATATGATGTGATGGATGGTGGCTGATACCCCTAAAGTGCCATAAATGGGGTCATTTTTGTTGCTGTATGGAAGGAAGTGTTATACCACCATTCAGCCAGAGGGAACCATTTGACCCATTGTGTCTGTTTATCAGATACAAAGCAACGAAGATATCCTTCCAAACATTTGTTTACTATCTCAGTTTTCCCATTATATTGAGGATGATAAGATGAGCTATGAGCTAACTGAGTACCAAGACAAGAAAATAATTCTGCCCAAAATTTCCAGTGAAAATGGGATCTCTGTCACTTACAATAATCTTTGGGTTTCCATGTAGCTTTTGAATTGTTTCCATAAATGCAGTAGAAACTGTACTGGCTTTAAATGGATGTGATAATGCACAAAAGTGTGCATACTTGGTAAGTTTGTCAACTACCACCATGATGACACTCTTTCCCTTAGACTTGGGTAAACCTGTGATAAAATCCATTGAAACCTCCTCCCAACGTTGGCTTGGAATGGATAAAGGTTGTAATAGACCCGGTGTCTTAATTTTTTCAACTTTATTTTGTTGGCAAACCAAACATTCCGCCACAAATTTTTGAATATCTGATTTAAGGCCATCCCAAAAAAATTCCTTCTTAACCCTATGGTAAGTTTTTAAAAATCTTGAGTGCCCTCCTAAGGGAGAAGTGTGCAATTCCATAAGAATATTTTGTTTTAGCTGGGAATTCTTACAGAGGTATAAGCAATCTTTGTACCATAACGAATCATTTTGCCAGCTAAATGTATCAGACATACTGGAATCTTGTTGTAACTTTCAAATAAGTGCCCACACTTCTTCGTCATTCTTCCATTCCTCCCTCTCTTCGTTTATCCAATCTAGTTGGATAATAGAAATGGCGCACAACAATGCTTCCACATCCTCATCCTTTCTTGAGAGTGCATCTGCCACCACATTTTGCTTCCCTTTTTTGTAGATGATTTCAAAGTCATAACCCAACATCTTTGTGACCCACTTTTGTTGCACTTCGGAGGATAATCTTTGTTCTAAAAAGTATTTAAGGCTATCATGATCCGTTTTTACCTTGAAGTGTCTTCCCATTAGGTAGGGTCGCCATTTCTTAAGTGCATGGAGTATTGCCAACATTTCCTTCTCATAAATAGCTTTGTGTAAAAACTTTCCCTTGATTGGACGACTTTCAAAAGCAATGGGTCTTTCATATTACATTAAAATAACACCAATTCCATTTCCTGAAGCATCACATTCCACAATAAAGGTTTTTGTGAAGTCCGATGTAGCTAAGACCAGTGCTTGGCACATTGCCTCTTTAAGATGTTCGAATGCCTTTGTTGCTTCTGGAGTCCATGAAAATGCATCTTTCTTCAATAATGTTGTTAGAGGTGCTGCTATTCTCCCATAATTCTTAACAAACTTGCGATAATACCCTGTCAACCCGAGAAATCCTCGTAGATGCTTTATGGATGTTGGAATTTTCCATTCCTTAATGGATTTAATTTTGCTAGGGTCTACCTTAACTCCTTCATGAGATACAATATGACCCATATATTCCACCTCTTGTACTCCAAAGAAACATTTGGATCTTTTTGCATATAATTGTTTCTCCTCCAATAGTTGTAGCACCCTGTCAACATGTTCAACATGATCCTTCCAAGACTTGCTATAGATTAGTATATCATCAAAAAATCCTAACACAAATTTTCTAAGGAATGGTTTGAAAATTGAATTCATCAAACCTTGAAATGTTGAAGGTGCATTGGTAAGGCCAAAAGGCATGACCAAAAATTCATAATGACCCTCATGAGTTCTAAATGTTGTTTTCGAAAAATCTTCAATCTTCATTCTGATTTGATGATATCCTGAATGAAGATCCAACTTGGTGAAGTAAATTGATCCATGCATTTCATCCAGTAATTCATCAATGACAGGAATGGGAAACTTATATTTAATAGTGAGTTTGTTGAGCTCCCTATAATCCGGACACATGTGCCATGATCCATCCTTCTTGTGCACCAATACGACTGGAGCAGAGAAAGAACTTTGACTTGGTTGAATTATACCAGCCTTTAGCATTTCTACAACCATACGTTCAATTTCACTCTTTTGGGCATAGGGATATCTGTACAGCCTGATGTTTGGAGGAACACTTCCTGGAATGAGATGAATAGCATGATCATGATCACGAATAGGTGGGAGACCTTTAGGAGTCTCAAATACCTTGGAATGATTGTCCAAGACTTTTTGGAGATATGGAGAAATAAATGATTCCACTGTGGACACATCTAGCGAACATAATTGTGCAATTACACCTCTTTGTTCCTTTTTTAGAAGCTTTGTCATACCGTTAGAGCTGATTATCTTTCCCGGTTTCTCTGCAATACCCCTTTATTCAACTTCCTTTCCTTCCACAGAAAATTTCATGAAAAGTTCTTGAAAATTAAAAGCTATTGTACCCAAGGATTGTAGCCATTGGACTCCTAGTACAACATCAACACCTCCATTGGAATGGAAAGCATTGGGCTAGTCAATACATATTCTCCCATGGATAGCTTGATATTATGGAACTTTCCCGAGCAATTTATTGTTCCTCCATTTGCAACCATCACTTGACACTCTGGTGCTAGATATAAGAAGCAATTCAATTCTCTTGCTACCTTACAATGAATAAAATTGTGGGTACTTCCTAAATCAATCAACACTATTACCTTTTTCTTCTTGATTTGTCCTTCTATCTTGATGGTTTGAGGAGTGGTAATTCCCGCCAATGCATTACAAGATATTGTCGGATTCATTTCTTCTTTATCTAGGCTTTGTTCCTGGAGTATATCCTCTTCTTTTGACCTTTCTTGCTCCTTTTCTTCTTCCTCTTCACAATCTATGTAGAATAATTTCTTCTCAGCACACTTATGACCTTTAGTGTATTTGCTATCACAACTGTAACAAATCCCTTTTGCTCTTTTTTCTTCCAATTGTTGTGGTGTCAACCTTATAGGTTTTGGAAGACTAGCGACAACAACACTTCCGTATTTATAGTTGTGAGTGGTATGCTTCCTGGTGGCCATATTTTTGCTTTCCATTTTTCTCGCTAACCTGAATGCCTTCTCTAATGAATCAGGTTCCCAAAGGCGAACATCATGTTGGATATTATCCTTTAAAGACCCTATGAACACATCAATCCTATGCTCCTCTGGAATATCTTTTACCCTTATGTTCAATTTTTGGAACTCCTCAATGTGCTCCATTATTGAACCCTTTTGTTTGAGACATATCAATTGGCTAAAAAAAGTGTTTCTTTTTGTATCCTCATAATGTGCTATCAATTCTTTCGTAAAAATTTCCCCAGTGATAAATTGTTTACGAGAGCAAAGCCATTGATACCATACAAACTGATTTGGTTCCAAATATAAAGTTGCAATACGTACCTTTTGTGTGTTTTGCACATTATTGGGATTGAAAAATTGCTCCATCTGTAATATCCATTTTGCGGGATCCTTGCCATCAAACTTCCTCATATCGATTTTTGGAATATGGTGGGTCTTTGATCCAACATTAGAGTCTATGGAATCATGATTAACATTTCTTTTGTTCTTATTATGAGTTTCCTTTACTACCCTTTCACCATTAGTGACCCTTTCTTGTAGCAACTTATTCATTTATCTTCAATTCTTCCATGTTTGTCTTCAAATCTATCTTCAAATCATCCATCTTAGCTTCCACGTCATTCATCTTAGCTTGTACACCTTTCTTTAGACAATCCATCTTAGCTTCTACGCCTTTCTTTAAACCATCCATCTTAGATTCTGTTCCTTTTTGTGCAAGGGACAGTTGTTGCACTTGGTCTTGTAATTTTGATATATCATGTTGCATTTCTTCCTCTTCTTCATGAGTCATGCTAGAGCTTTCAGGTTCCTTACTAGGTGTTTGCATTTTCTTTCCTCGGGGCATCAGTTACCGATAATAATGCTCTACTATGCACTTTGAATTCCTTCAAAATAAATTTTCAAACCAATCTTAAGCAAAAATTTAAGAAAATCTACACACCTTTTTTCACTTTGTAGGAGCTCGATATTGCCTCTGATGTATCTCTGTACATTCCAATCATCTAGATCTAAATTTGTGACTTGTAGTAGCCCTCTGTGTCCTCTTTCCAATGCCACAAGTCTAACCCAAATTGGATTCTCCAAGGAAGAGTTATACGAAATCTCCCATAGTGACTTGATTATAGACTAGTTCAGTAGATCGAACTTGTACGACGTGCCACGAGTCACTATTTAGACCTTTGGATCTGAAAAATGCACACAAGAAACTAAAGTCCATCCTCTTTCTGTACCTTCTTATAAAATTTCAATCCGATCCCCAGAGAGAAATTTATGGCGCTTTTCCCCAGGTCACCTGTTTGGAATGTAATTCAGGAGTCTGCAAAAATACCAACTTCCTCAGATCATATCTCCGCAAATATAGCGCGAACAGCTCTGAAATTTGGACCCAAGGTTCAGCGCGATTTCTTCTAAAATGGGTTTTTTTTGCAACGTATGAAACATCGCCAAAAAAAAGTTATAGTCAAAATGCCACGATGGCCTATTTGGAGCAACGAAACCCTAGAATCCAAAGCTCCGATACCAAATGTTATGAAACCAGCTCAAGAAAAAGATAGAAAATATAGATCAACACCTTATAATTTAGCCTCTTCGAGGGGGAAACCTCCTTTACATTACATAATTGAACAATTCTTGGATGATTCAAATGACAAAACCTCATTTCTATATATAGGAGTGTAAGGAGTCACAATATAACCCAGCCGACCTAACAGTAATAATATAAAGCCACAAAAATAACAATAGAGGGATTCTATGGGGCACAGTAATAACAATATGGGGATAATAGGGGCACAAAAATATTAATAAGGGGTACAACTACAATAGTAATGGGGTAATCACTGGTATTATAGGGACCCAACATATTTCACCATCAGCTCTTCCTCATTTCTATGGTAAGGTACATGAAGACCCAGAATCTTTCTTATTTGAGTTTGATATTTTGTGTAGAGGTTATGATTATTCATCTGATGCCTATAATTTAAAGTTGTTTCCTGCAACTCTCAAGGATGCAACACTCCACTAGTTCATGGGACTAGGAGGAAACACTATAACTTGGGAGAAAATGAAGAGAGTGTTCTTATCGAAATATTAGGAATATTGTAAAACTAGAGATATTCAAGATGAAATCTTTACTATTGTGCAAAATGATGATGAGATGCTAGAGGACTACTTGGAGAGATTCCTACACATCCTCCAAAGGTCAACGCACAAATTTGATATAAGTACCATTACAACCTTGTTCTTGCGTGGGCTTACTAATGATGCTAGGAATAATCTGAATCTATTAGGACAATGGGATATTACTCAAAAACATTTTGATGAAATCTGTGACTTGTGTAGGAAATTCTCAAGGAACCAATATAGATATGGTAAAGGAATTATGAATAGAAACAGGAAAACCGAATCTATTGATGCTATGATTATTATATTAGAAAACAAAATGGACAATATGAAAATTGAAATAATGAATATTGTTAGTAAAAAAATAGACTCTTTGAAGTTTCAGCAAAATCTTGTAGACGAGAAAGAGTCATTGTCTATTTTCCATCCAAGATGTAGAAGAAAGCATCCTTGAAGAGAATGTCCTCTCAATATTAAAGAAACTAATAAATGTGCAGTTTGTGCAGAGAACCATGCTACAGAAAAATGTCCCTCCATACTTGGGCTTAAAGTTGTACTTGAGGGAGGACAACTTGAAGTCGAATCACCGCATGCTATGGGAGCATGAAGAAATTGGCCTTAGGTAAGTGTAGGTATGGTTCCTGAACCTCCACCACATTTTTTTGGGTATAATGCACACTGATATTCCTAATCTAACACTGGTCAATCTCAACATTGGCAGCATGGGAACCAATATCAATATGGACAACCCTCCCAATCTTGGCAAAAAATATGGAGACAGCCAAACCATTCACATCATTCACATCATTCCTATCCTGCACCTATGCAATCATACTCTCCTACATATGTAGCTTACCCAATGCTACAACCATCATTACCTCAGTTGAGTCAACGTATGCCACCATTACCTTTACCTCCACCATTTCAACCTTCTCAGCTGCCTCCTCAACCTTCACCCAACCCCAATAATAAAGTGGTACAAATGATCCATTCTATGAACCTGCTTTATTCATCCAGATACTAGTTTATGCCAGTTGGAGTCGATGATCTCAAATTGAGATCAGGGAAGGTAGTAACCTCAGAAAATCAAAAGCATCCTATGGTGATTATCAATGAGAAAGGAGAGGAGGAAACTCCTGACCATTCTGAAGAATATGAAACCATTCAACCTATCCCTATACCTTTTGAACCCTTGCCATCTTCTTCCAACCGACCTCCCTATCCATAGAGGTTAGTTGTGGAGAAGAAAGACCCCATTCCTGAGTCTAGCCTAGCTTCTAAGCTTAGGAACCTTTTCCTAAGGGTACCTTTGCTCCAATCTATTAAAGAGATCCCCCTTTGTACAAAAATCATTAGGGAACTCTATCTCAAGAAGCCAGGAAGGAGAAGATTGAAACCTCAAACTATTCAATTTGTTGGTAGAACAAGAGAGTTAATGATAACGTGCATGCACATGGAAAAATATACCGACCCCAGAAACCCTATTGTCCTGTTCAGATAGGTGATGTCCTTATCTCCAATGTACTTATAGAGATAGAGGCAGCCATTAACATTATGACCAAGAAAACCATGGATCAACTTGGATTGGTCCATATTTATCCTACTCCCATTGTGCTTGAACTAGCAGATAGATCTAAAATCAAGCCAAAAGGGGTGCTTGATCATGTGGTCGTTTCCCTAGAATCCCCACATATTTCATTATGCTTCAACCAAAGAATCTTGTGGGAGGACATCCCTTGATATTGGGACAACCATGGCTTGCTATGAATTATGCTTATATCAGATGTCGTTTTGGTGATATGTATATTTCCCATGGAGATTCTAGGAAGAAGGTCACCTTGTATCCACCCGCTAGACCCATTTAGGAGCTCCGAGACACTTTATGGTTAGACTACAGTAGTGATGAGGAGACTCAACTTGTTTCCTTAATACATCAAAACATTGAGTCCTCGCAGGAGGGTCAAATTCAAGACTTCTTGAACAATCTAGACACCATGCCTAATTTTGAGTCATTGAGTAAGATTTTTAGTCTATATTTTCAGGAAAGATATGACTCTCTACCTCCATCACCACCATCTCTATTGACACCTTTTTGTATTCTTGAGCCTCATAACAGTCTTGTTGAGATTAGTCCAGGTAAATCCTTGTATATCAGTTCAGACTTGGATCCTTCCCAGCAAGAGTAGCTTGTGAATTTGTTATGAAACCATCTTGATGCCGTTGCATGGGGTTATGAAAATATGAAAGGCATCTCTGCTAAAACTTGTACACACCATATTTATATTCAGGATGTAGCTTGACCTATCTGACAACCCCAAAGGTGAATGAACCTAGCTCTAAGAGACTTTGTAAAGGAAGAATTACAAAAACTCTTAGATATTGATTTTATCTATCCTATTTCTGACAGCCATTGGGTCTCTCCATTACTATTAGTCCTAAAAAAAGATGAGAGATGGTGCATTTGTATTGACAATAGAGAATTGAACAAGGCCACTCTCAAAGATTACTTACCACTCCCTTTCATTGATCAAGTACTCGATACCCTTGCTGGTAAGAAGTACTTTTCTTTTCTAGACGGCTTTAGCGGATATAACTAGATACAAATAACACCCGGGGATCAAGAGAAAACCACTTTTACATGTCCATGGGCTACATTTTCTTACCGTGTGCTTCCCTTTGGGCTATGTAATGCCCTGGCTACCTTTCAAATGACAATCTTGGCTACTTTTCCTGACCTTGAGTGTGTAGAAATCTTTATGGATGACTTCTATGTGTTTGTTGATTCATTTCAGGAAGTCCTCAAGAATCTAGAAAAAGTGCTTCTTCGCTACCAAGAAGCTCATCTCGCCTTGACTGATAACAAATGAAAATTAATATGCAAGGCAAGGGTTGTTCTTGGCAATCTTATTTCTGACAAAGGTATCCAGGTTGACCTTGCAAAAATAGAAGTCATTTTCAGTCTCCCTGTACCCAAAACTCAAAGGGAAGTGAGAGGTTTTCTAGGACAGGCAGGCTACTATAGGAGATTCATTGAGAATTTCTTAAGGATAGCTACTTCCCTTTTCCAACTTTTGGCTAAGGATAGTGAGTTTTCTTGGTCCACAGCTTACCAATAGTCCTTTGAGACATTGAAGGAAAAATTAGTCCAGGCACCAATTTTAGAGGACCAAACTAGTACCTGCCATTCCATATTTCCTATGATGCCTCAGATACTGCTATTGGTGGAGCTTTAGGACAAGAAGAAGATAAACAATACTATGCTATTTGTTTCATTAGTAAAATCTTGTTACCCACTGAACTCAATTATATGGTTACTGAGAAAGAGTTTTTAGCTGTAATTTTTTCCATTAATAAATTCAAACATTATATTACAGGATATGAAGTCTTTGTGCATACTGATCATTCTGCAATAAGATATTTGATGAATAAACCTCAACTAGTGATAGAGTGACTAGGTGGTTACTATTGTTACAAGAATTTAATATTACTATTGTTGATAGACCAAGAAAATCAAATGTAGTAGCAGATTATCTTTCAAGGTTAAATAATCCTGGTGAAGTAATTCCTATTGATAATGATTTTCCTGACGGACATCTTTTTGCTATGTCAACAAAATCCCGATGGTTTGCTGACATAGCTAACTATTTAGTCACTAGAAAATTACCACCTCACTTATTTGCTTGTGAAAAGCGGAGTATCATATAGAAAAGTGCTGCATATTCCTGGATCCAAGGAGACCTCTTTTACACCGTAGCAGATCTCATTATCTGTAGATGTGTAAGAGAGGAAGAAGTGTTTGATATTTTAAAATCTACCCATGATGAACCTTGCGGGGGTCACTTCACTGATAATAAAACTACATACAAAGTGTTACGAGCTGGCTATTTTTGGCCTTCCTTGTTTAAGGATGCCAAACAATATGTCAAGCAGTGTGATAGCTGTCAGCGAGTTGGATAGCCTAATCAAAATAATGAAATGCCTTTATGTACTTAAGTTATGATTGAGACTTTTGAAAAATGGGCCATTGATCTCGTAGGACCAATAAATCCCACATCATCAAATAAAAAGCATATTTTGGTTTGTAGATATTTTGTTACGAAATGGGTAGAAGCTAAAGCTGTTTCTTTTTCTATTGAAAGAGTTGTTGTTGATTTTCTTTTTACTGACATCTTTACTGGATTTCATGTGCCTAGAGAAATTGTTTCTGACAATGGACCGCAATTTATTTCTAATATGGTACAAGGTGTGATGGAGTAATACAAAATACGGCATAGGAAATATACACTGTATCACCCACAAGAAAATGGTCAGGTGGAGTCCATGAATAAGGTGATTGAGTCCATCCTTGCAAACATGGTAAATATGCACAGAAAGGATAGGGCTAAAAAATTACCTGAAGCATTTTGGTCATATCGAACCACTTGGAGAAACAACATAGGACACACACCATATGAGCTGGTGTACAGAAAACAAGTCCTCTTGCCAATAGAATTCTAGATCAAGACTTTCAGGATTGCAGTCTAATTAGGGCTGGATCTCTCTGAATCACAACATCAACGTCTTGTACAATTGAATGAGTTAGATGAATTCCAAAGGGATGTTGTTCAACCGAACATCTTGGTTCAACAACAACGCAAGAAGTGGCATCACAAGTCCATTCAGAAGAAGCAGTTCCAACCAGGTGATTGGGTACTCCTTTATGATTCTAGATTCAAATATTTTAAAGGAAAATTCCATACACACTGGATGGGACCCTATGAGGTGGTCAAAGTGTTCGAAAATGGAGCTATAGAAATAAAAAACTATTGATGGATGGAATTATGTGTTCCTGGTAAATGGGCATAGATTAAAGGTATATTTCTAGCCCCTTAGTAAATGAGATTTAATGCAATAAGTCCAACAACCATTTGAAAAGGAGTTGGTAGGTGGTAACACAAACCTATCAAAGATTTGATTCCTTCTTTTCCTTATTAAAAAAATAATAAAAGAAAAATAAAAAGAAAAAAATGACAAAAATAAAAAGTATAAAAAGAAAAAAAATTCATGTAATTATGAAATTCAGTTGACTGACATGATTGCAAAAGGATCAACCTCAAAACTAGCATGCTGGTAGTAAGATCGAAATTCTAATAAAAAGGGAATGTTACTTGATCTTTTAGATATGCTGGCTGCCACCAAGAAGAAGTAGGTTCACGAAACCGAGAACTTACCCAAGTTTGGCGTAACTAGCATGGAAATTTTTATTCAAGTAAACACTTACTTCCTGCTACAATTACTTTTTCCTACACTAGTGCAGACAGATTTCAAGGTAAAAACTTTTCCTTTCTTCTATTTCCAATTTCGAAAATTACCACTAGTTTATTTTCTAAAATCGCAGTGAATTGCCTTCCTCTTTCTTCTATGAAAACTACCCTTGCATGATTTCATAAAATCCCTCTTTTTGCCTTGAATTTTTTTCCACATCCCATTTCATTTATCCCCCTTGGTGATATTATTTCTGGAATCCCTGTTGTAATGTTCCTTCCCAATCAAATTTTTTTTACCCCCTTCTCACTTCTTTATTCCCTCATAAATTTATTCCAGAACTTGATGCAGTCAATCCAGAAGGCATGCTCGGAAACACCAAAGGATGGCAAATAAAACTTTTCTTGTATATTGAGGAAATTTTTTTTAGTCCAGCTACAGAATTGTGTTCTATCAGAATTCTTTGTTTTGGTAAAATTCCTTGGTGCAAGACGCGCAGTGCAAGCAGGTTTAGTGCAGGAACGCAACTGACTGTGAAAGCAAGTGTAAAATAAAATTCACACAGTCCAAGAGTGTCTTATAAAGGATGTTTATGGATCTTTATTTTCCTACACGAGTACTGATATATCATAGCATTGCATGTTTCAATTAATACCCCGTTTCATCATTTACTGACTTAGGAAATTTTTTTAAAGTGCAAGGTGTATAGGGTTATGAAATCTAAATTTTTTAATAAGTGTTGAAGTATATCTTGATTAAATTACGAGGCGTACTGTGGGATAGTACTATTTTTTGATAGCCTTTATTCACCTTCCTTGAAATAATTTCACATTCCCTGTTCATTATTACCTTACCTCGTAACTCAATCATTATAATAGTTTCCCCCCATCGCATAAACCTCCACTACAGCCAGTCATTATGACTCACCTGTAGTAGGTTGATACAAATCTACAACTAATATGAAGAGTTGTTTTCATCATGATTAGGTGAGTGGGACTGAAAAGACGAAGGGTGACGAACCTCCGGCATAAAGCTCTCGGCAAGCATTGGTGTAACTCGCTAGAATTCTTTCAAGGTTGTGACCAGAAAGGGTGAAGTTCAGTTTGACATGGCACACATAAGGAGTGAGTCATTGTCTTTGCAGGAGATTGAGCAAATTGCAGAATACTGGAACAGTCTTTCACTCTTACAAGAATCTAGGTTCCTACCAATTTTACAGAAGTTTAATGGGTTTGACATGGCTGTGGTACTGGATTTCGTGAAGACATCCATAGGAGGTCAAATCGGGGTCGCTCGTTGAAGTTTGAAGTCACATAGGAGTCTATTGCGTAAGCTACAAGCTTGCCACTTACAGGGGAGCATTGGTTTAAAAAGGAGCAACTTGGGAGGAAATGATGGCACCGGTTCGTGGCTGACAAGAAGCTTAAGGTTTACTGGAGGAAGGGACTTCCACAGAGTTCCATGATCAGGAAATGGCGAGACCTCCAGTTCATACTGCAGAAATTCATGACTGGTGACGGACATTACACGTTGGCATTTGTATATCACCTTCGGCTATTGTTGCACTTCGAGTCAGGAAAATTGATTAATTTCCCTTACTACTTGCTCAGAAGTCTTGAGAAAATGGCGAAGGGCATGTAGAGTGGGAACGCAAGCCAAGTTGCAAGCAAGCTATACCATCACAGGCTTATCACAATCCTGTTCAGGAAGAAGCTAGAAGAAAAAGGAGTAACCTGGGGAGCATTCCTAAAAACGTTTCTAGCAAGGAGTGCAGGGAATTCTGCTAGCATGAGTACATGTAAGAAAAGGAAAGCAGAGACATCATCTCCTGCCGAGCAGAAAGGTGAAAGGACAACAGTGCAAGTAGGGAGGAAGACTATCGAAAACACTCCACCCTCGGCTAAGAAGAGAAAGACTAGAACCTTGTTGAGGAAGAAAACAGTCTCTCAAGGGATGAACTAATCCAGCTTTCGGATTATAATTGATGAATCACCCCAATTTTCCCCTAAAGTTCATAACCTTTCAGTGCTTGTTGATGCAACAACACACTGTGGAAGATGAAGAGAATGCGAAAGATGATGTATTGTTGTCAAATTTTAACAAAAGATTAAGGAAGAGGAAGATGAAACTGAGTACAAGTGAAGTCCAAGCAGAGGGTCATGAGGATGAATAGGAACAACATATAGATAATTTTAGTGAATCAGACATTGAAACCCTTAATGATTTTAACGAGCGGGGTATTCAAGCCCCTACTGTTTTAGAAAAATGGGGTACTAAAGCCCCAACTATTTTAGAAAGACAAAGTATTGAAACCCCCGCTAGGTCAAATAGATAGGGTAATAAATCCCCTAAGGAATTGGAAGAACACGGAATTGAAAACCCTGAGGAATTGACTTCACAAGGTACTGAAACCCTTGGTACGAAGGTTGTGGAGGGCATTGAAACCTTCGATAACAAGGAAACCCCAATGTGGAAACCTTCAACGACGTTATAATGTAGACATTGGACAACCATGACCTTGATAATGATGGGACCTGTTTCGAGTCCGTTGCAGAGAAGACATTTACACCTGAAGACCTGAGATGGAACCCTCCACTCTCTACCTAAACAATCGAATAGTATATTTGGACCAACAACTTCATGACCTAGAGGCTTTGAACTAGGTCATAAAGGAGAAAAATTGGTAGAAGCAAAGCAAGGTAGAGCTACTTGAAGAGGTAAAAAGGCAGAAGAAACAAGTAAAAGTATGGAAGTATCAGGCTTCCAAATGCTACAAATGCCTCAAGAAGTTGACTAATCAGTTGAGAAGAGCCTGAGGTAAAAGCCAAAGATAGTGAAAGCAAGAAGAAGCATTGAAGTTCAGGATTGAGAGCTAGCCACTCATTTTTTGAGGATTTTTTTGCAAAAGGTAAAATGTTGAGTGAGGAAACACAACAACTTAAGGATGGGAGGATTTTGGTGTCCCAAATTTCTCTAGTTTTACCCCATTTCTATAAACATTAACCTTTGTTTTTTCTCGACTTAAACCTCTCTTTCCTACACTAGTCCAAGATAACTACCTATTCCTGCAAATGCTTCGTATTTTACATTAAGATTTATTAAAGTGCTTTATTAATCATTTTTGCATAGATTACATGCCTATTAAGTACCTCTTTTAACTTATGTTAATTTCCTGGAAGTAATTGAGAAACTAAGTCTTAATTATGAATTATCATGAACGGTGCAGGCAGATTCCTGCACCGCCAATGATGATTGTTTCGAGATTTTTGTGAGCTGAATCTTTACACGAGGATGTTTTGATCCATGGCTCTGAGTTCAGTTGCTGATTAAATGAGGATGGATATCAGTGGTGCACAATCAGGGATATTTGACAAGGAAGGTCTACAGCTAGTGAAGTACTGATGCAGGAATCAATTGTTTTGAGAAATATCAACAATCAACCCCGCTTCTCTGTTCTAATTTCCTTAATATAAGCCCGATAATAGATCTTTCTTTTGTTTAATAGATCTGATCCATGGTATATCGTAGATCACCCCACCTTTGATCTGATGGTCCACATTATATCACATAATTGCAAGTCGCAAAGGTTTTTGGCCCAGTGCTTTTCCATTTGAATTATTGCGATACAATTTATTTCAACCTTTGCATCACACAACACACATATGTTTGAGGCCCAGTTCTTTTATAATGAAATATTATGATGCGATGGGTCACAATCGCGCGTCGCACTGTCTTATGGCCCGAGGTCCTATCACACACCAATGCTTTAATGCGATGCAATTTATCAATGATTGCACATCACAATTACTCAAGGCCTAAGGTTCGGCTCCCTTGTAAACAAACATTGCGATGCAATATGGGATGATCCAACAGTCAGTGGGATTTCGCACTGTTGGTTGGAACTTAGATCAACGAATAGGATTTAAGTAGGCTTCAACACTGTTATTAACACTAAGGACTATGATCTCCACTAACTCTGAGTTTATAACATAAAGCATAAAAATAGAGAAATATTTGTTTTTCCCCGAATACAAATAAACAAAGGAAAAATGAGAGTTTCCACAGAATCAATATATAATTACACATGACATCAATTAATCAATACTATCAATGTTACAGAGTCTCGACCCTTTGGCTCGATTATAGTGATTTAAAAGACCCCTGTTTCAATCTAGAAATCCTCGCTCTATTACTTGACTCTCGCTTCACTCAATCCTCTCTCATCTCTGTCAATCCCTCGACATTACATTTTTCTTTTCTTTTATCAATCGAATCCCACTCTCTAACTACTCAATCACTATTTTAAACAATCTAACAATAAAATCTCTATTTCCAAGCTCTATCATGCACCTATTCTAACAACTTATCTTTGTATCTAAAATAAGACAATTACAATATTGAAATACAACTCATTTCTTGAGAGATCCAACCCTCTCTGTAAAAACTGACTTTGACCACTAAGGTCAGTGAAATTCAACTTGTTTAGCCACAACATGTGAACATAATTTCACATTTTTGGCTAAGTCCAGATGCTCCTACATCAAACTTCCGGGGATGAAAAGAATCATCATTCAGACTTTCAGGGCTTACTCCATACTTCTGCAACTCCATTGTAGTCAACCAGCTAGCATCCTCCACTGGATGTCCTTTCCATTTGACTAGATATTGAAAATAAGTCTGTCCTCTGGTTCTTTTGGATACTCTTTTCTCCAAAACAGCTTCAACTTCTTTCTTAACGGTCTTTGGAATTTGTTCTTCCCAGTTCAAGGTTTGAACTTCATCTTCTATAGTTTCCTCCTATAGCTCTGTCTTTGTCCCTTTGCATGGATACAAATTTGCAATATTGAAAATAGGTGATATTTCAATCCCTTCTGGCAATTCAATTTCATATGCATTAGCTAAAAACTTTCTTACAATTCTACATGGTCCTATCATTTTCATTTTCAGTTTATTGTAAGTCTTAGTGGGAAATCATTCTTTTCTCAAATATACCATCACTAAATCTCCCACTTGGAATTATTTCTCTCTTCTTTTCATATCCACTCTCTGTTTGTATTTACCACTTCTTTTCTGCAATCTACCTTTGACATCTTCTTGTAATCTTTGCATCTCTTCTGCAAACTCTTCAGCTTTTGCACTTCTTGTCTCCAGTTTACCCAAATTCCTGAGCACATACACACCTCTTGGATTCATTCCAAAAACAATATGAAATGGACTCATTCCAGTACTTTGGTTTGGAGGGTCATTATAAGAAAATTCAACCTGACCTAGTGCTAAATCCCACTGCTTAGGATTTTGATACACTGAACTTCTCAATATGTTTCCCAATCTCCTATTCACTACTTCAGTCTATCCATCTATTTGAGGGTGGCATGATGAACTGAAACTGAGGTTACCTCCTAATTTCTTCCAAAGAGTTCCCCATAAATGTCCTACAAACTTTGTATCTCTATGAAACACAATACTTATAGGCAATCCATGTAATCTTACAATTTTTGAAAAAAATAGATTAGCTATATGTGTTGCATCACTAGTACTCTTACAAGCAATGAAATGTGCCATCTTGGAAAATCTATCTACCACAACAAAAATGGAATCATTCCCTCTTTGAGTTTTTGGTAATCCCAAAAAGAAATCCATGCTAACTGCATCCCACAATCGGTCTGGTGTTGGAAATGGTTGATACAATCTTATGTTCTAACTTCTCCCTTTAGCATGCTGACATACCCTACACTTCTCAACAAATCTCTTAACATCAGTTTTCATTTTTGGGCAATAATAAAAAGCATTCACCTGAGAAAATCTTTTATCTTGACCAAAGTTTCCAGATAATCATCCACTATGTTTTCCCTCATAGAACATTTGAGAATACACAACTTGTTGCATTTAAACAATAAGCCTCCTTGGATTAGATAATCTAACCATTGACTTTTGTTATGAATTATTGGATTTTGAACTGTTGTATATATATCTTTGAAATCTTCATCATCTTTGTACATTTCAATCATTTCTTCAAATCCTACAACACCAAATTTGAATTCTTGCACAATAAAACTTACCCTACTCAATGCATCAATGACTTTATTCAACTTACCACTTGTGTGCTTTATCACAAAAGTAAAGATCTACAAAAATTCTACCGACTTGGCATGTTTTTGGTTCAATTTTAGTTGGTTATTTATGAACTATAATGTATGATTATCCGAATACAATATGAATTCCTTTCGCAACAAATAATGTCTGCATTTTTTCAAGGCTTGTACAATAGCGTAAAACTATTTATCGTAAGAAGAATACTTCTTCTTCACTTCATTCAATTTCTCACTAAAGTACGCTATCGGTCTTTTTTACTGACTCAGAACTGCGCCAACTGCAACTCTGTTAGAAACTACAAATCCCAGGTAAATTAATTCTTCTTTCATGAAACCTCATTTCTTTAGATTTATCAGTAGTTTCTCTTTTGCAGAGTTCTTAAAACCAATTTAAGATGCTATAAATGTTTTTCCTCACTTTTACTAAAAACTAGAATATCATCAAGATAAACAATAACAAACTTGCCTGCATAATCCTTCAAGACTTCATTCATCAATCTCATGAACGTGCTAGGTGAATTAGTGAGTGCAAAAGGCATCAATAACCATTCATACAACCCACTGTTTGTTTTAAATGCAGTCTTCCATTCATTTCCTTCTTGAATTCTTATTTGATGATATCCACTCTTCAAATATATTTTAGTAAAATACTTTGATCCACTCAAAAAATCCATTAAATCATCCATGCATGGCGAATGAAATCTATACCTGATTGTGATATTGTTTATGGCTCTGGAATCTATGCACATACACCATTCACCTCCTTTCTTTGGACTGAGTACTGTTGGTAAAACACATGGACTAAGACTCTCTCTGATTAGTCCCTTATCCATCAATTCTAGGACTTGTCTTCCAACTTCTGCATTCTCTTGAGGAGTTAATATGTACGGTGCTTTATTTGGCAAACTCGCTCCTGGTATTAGATCAATATGATGACTAATACTCCTAATTGGTGGTAATTCATTTGGCAACTCGTCCATAATAATATCAGTGAAATCATTTAACAAAGTTTTGATTTCTTCAGGTAAATCATCTAAGTTTGTGGAAATTAAAATTACCATCGGTCTCCCTATGACAACAAAATGCATTTCTTCACCTTTTCCAATCTCTTGCAACAGCTCCTTTCCGCTCATCAACATAACACTATTTCCAGGTGCTCCTTTGTCAGTGTCATCCTTCAATGGCAACAATGTATGTTTATTTCCATCCTTCTCCAGAGTATAAGTGTTTTTTCTCCCATCATGAATAACTTTCCGATCAAACTGCCACGGTCTCCCCAACAATACATGGCATACATCCATTGGCATTACATCGCATAATATTACATCCTTATACATACCAATCTGTATTTCAACCTTGCATTGTTCTGTCACAATAATCTGATGTCCCTTCTGCAACCACAACACTTTGTAAGGGGTAGGGTGTACTGTCTTCGCTAATCTGAGCTTGTCCACCATCTCTATAGAAACAAGGTTATCAATGCTTCCACTGTCAATTATTACTTTACAAAACTTACCTTTCGCTTTACAAGTAGTTTTGAATAAATTCTTCCTTTTTGCAAGTTCTTCAATCTATTTCTCTGTCTTAAGCAATGTCCTTCTTAACAACAAGGATTCTCCTACTTCAGGGGGTTCTTCCTTCTCCATAAGTCGAGGTGTTTCTGGCTTTGCCTCAGCCACATTCACATTCCTCTGACTTGTTGGTTTATTATGAGGACAATCCCACGATACATGTCCCCATTCTCAGCATGTGTAGCACCGAATATCTCTTCCTCTGCCCCTTCCTCTGGGCACAAATCTTCCTCTATTAAAACCACCTCTCTGTGTTGGTCTGCTACTTGAACTACCTGCTTCATGCTGATGTTGTTTTCCCCTTCGTTTGGTGGTTCCTCTTCCTCTTACTGAGCTTCTTCCTCTATTCCTCTAATTCTCTTTTCTCAACATCTTCTCCTCTACCTTCAAACTTGCTTGATAGGCATCCTCAATAGTCTTCAGACTTAACAAGATGATTTCAGCTTGTATGTCATATCGTAAGCCATTGATATATCTCGCTACCTTCTCCATGTCATATTCTACATGTGCTTCTCTAATACACAATTTATAAAACTCCTTTGTGCATTCTTTAATAGACATTCCTTTTTGCCTTAAATTTTGTAACTGTTTAAAAAGATTTAACTAATAATATTTAGGCATAAATTTGGCTTTCATCTTACTTACCATTTTGTCCCATTTCTTGATCTTGGACTTTCCTTTCCTTGTTTTAGATGTCTGTAGCTCGTCCCACCAAATAGTTGCATGACCCTTCAGTCTGGGAACTGCAAATTTCACCTTCTTCTTGTCATTAGCTTCCTCTTCATAGTCAAAATATTTGTCTAATGAACTGATCCAATCCATTAGCTTTTCTGCATTGAGACTCCCTTTATACATAGGAATTTCCACGTTCGATTTTCCTCCTACTTTCGCCAGCATCTTAATAACACTAGTAGTTTCATTTTCCTCCTCTTCTTCTTCCTCAGAATATTCTTCTTTAGCACTGTCATCGCCTTCATCAGGTGTTCTTCTTTGAGAAGTCTCAATTGTTTCCATCCTCGCACCCAAACTTCGGAATATCCTCCAGCAGAACTACATTTGTTTCTAGCCTTCCTCGACCAATGCCAGCTCCTCTCCTCGGCAGAAAGTTTACTGCAATCAACCTTAATCTCTTTGTGCTTTGATACCACAAATGACACAGGAATCAACTATTTTGAGAAATATCAACAATCAGCCCCGCGTTTTCCTTCCCCATTATAATTAGGCCTTCTGCTTCTCTGCTCTTGTTTCCTTAATATAAGCCCGACAACAGATCTTTCCTTTATTTAATAGAGCCACTCGGTGGTACACTGTAGATAACCTCACCTTTGATCTGACTGTCCACATTATATCGCATAATCGCAAGTCTCAAAGGTTTTCCGCATAGTGCTTTCCATTTGAATTATTACGATGCAATTTATTTCAAACTTTGCATTACATAACAGACATATGTTTGAGGCCCAATTCTTTTGTAATGAAATATTGTGATGCAATGTGTCGTAATCGCACATCGCACTGTCTTATGGCTCGAGGTCCCATCACACACCAATGCTTTATTGTGATGTGATATATTGGTGATCACACATTGCAATTCCTCAAATCCTAAGGTCCGCTCCCTTGTAAACAAACATTACGATGTGATATGGGATGATCCAATGGTTAGCGGGATTTCGCACCATTGGTTGGAACTTAGATCAACGGTTGGGATTTAAGCGGCTTCAACACTGTTATTAACACTAATGACTGCGATCTCTGTTAACGCTTAGTTTATAACATAAAGCATAAAAATAGAGAAATATTTATTTCGTCCCAAATACAAATAAACAAGCGCAAAACGAGAGTTTTCATAGAATCAATATCTAATCACAAACGACATCAATTAATCAATACTATCAATGTTACAGAGTCTCGACCCTTCGGCTCGATTACAGTGATTTAAAAGACGCCTATTTCAATCTAGAAATCCTCACTCTATTACTTGACTCTCGCTTCACTCAATCCTCTCTCATCTTTGTCGATCCCTCTACATTACATTTCCTTTTCTTTTATCAATCGAATCCCACTCTCTAACTACTTAATCCATATTTAAAAAAATCTAAGAATCAAATCTCTATTTCCAAGCTGTATCACACACCTATGCTAACAACTCATCTTTGAATCTAAAATAAGACAATTACAATAATGAAATATAGCTCATTTCTTGAGATATCCAACCCTCGTGGTAAAAACTAACTTTTGACCACTCAGGTCAGTGAAATTCAACTTGTTTAGCCACAACATGTGAATATACTTTCACATTGTTGGCTAAGTCCAAATGCTCCTGCATCAAGTACAAGTTGTGTTATAACTGATAGCCAATTTTGTAATGTTTGGTTGTTAGTCGATTCAGCCGAAAGGCATGAACAGGAAAATGATGGTAATTAGTGGAATACAAATGAGGCCAAAAGAATGTATAAAATGTTGATTATAGGTAGAACTAGGTAGTGATCCTTAGGGTGTAATTTCATTTTCTATGTAATTTGGTATCGCCCTCGGCTCTGGGCTAGACTCACACTACCATGTACATTTTATGATCTAGTAATACAAGGAACTCGCCATGTTATTCATGCACTATGTTAAATTTATCTTTCATGCGTACTTGAGTGTTGAATTGTCTCATTTCTTAAACTGGAAACGAGTTGGTTGGCCATGGCCTAGCCAACCCAACTTGTTTACCCTTGTGCTTTCGTCATTTGGAATGTGTTGGCATTATGATGCATGTGTTGTACTTGATGGCAACCCACTTATAGCAGAACAGATCACTTGCATATGGTAATTCGATGAATCTACAGAAGAGATATCATATGTGACAGAATGCATGGCAGTTGTGTTTACAAATGTGACAAACTGTAGGGATGTTCAAAGGAATCAGTTTAGAAGTAATGTACAATGGCAACTCTCTCAAATGATAGTAGATAGTGCAGCAGGTTAAGGCAAAGGATTACAGATCAGAATGAAGAAAGGTAGGTATACGCGGGTTCACTTTGTCAAGGGAGCATATACATGCGATTTAACAGAACCAAAGGAGCATATAACGTATAGACGCACTTTCACAAGAGGGAAAGCATGTATATCTTGGAAAACTAAGTTTTTTGTCCGAGCTATTTGGTCCAAGGTATTTTGATCCAAGGTATTTGGTCCGTGGTATTGACCCTAGGTATTTGATCCAAGGTATTGGTCCTAAGTGGTTTTGGTCCATGGTATTGAGAAAGGCCTAAAACTATATAAGGAGGAGAAGATCATTACACCAAGGTGTGCAAGTATTGAATATCTGATGAAGTGTGAGATCTAGTATGTAGGTTATTGGCTTATGGTGCCTTGCTTGATCTAAACCAAGTATGAACCTTAGCGCTCGATGAGGGATAAGATCTAATGATTGATCAGGATCTTATGTATTGAAATGAATTATCATTATAAGGTTTGATCATGTTTAGTCTAGATCTAAATACTGACGCATGTGTTATTCTGTAAATGTTATGATATGGGTATAACTGAAGTCTGGAATAGCTACAAAATTATGAATTAATATTTACAGATGTGTACACTAGTTGGCTTTGATAAAAGTGGGTATACATGCCGGTTGGACACATGGAAGTAGTGCATGAAGTATGTTTCTATTGTTTCTGTTTTCTGTTGCAGAGTTCTAGGTTTTGCTTTGGGTTCTGGTGATTGTATTCTGGTGACAATGTGTTGAATGATCAGATTGAGGTTATGATGATTGAGTTTCAATGATTGGTTAATGTAGATGTATTTGATGGTTGTAGTGTAGTGATGATTCATTTTGAGCTTCAATGTTGGTAATGGGTCTAGTATGAAAATTGGATGAAACGTGACCTTAAAATTATGGTGTTCTGTTCCAAGAGTATCTAGTATAAAAATTTATGAAACATGGTCCCAGGAGGAAGAAAGAAGGTCGTAGCCTTCTGTAGGTCAATGCCTACCTACTAGTAAACATATCAACTGGTACAAGAGCTAGGGAGTTATAGCTCCCTTCCAGTAGAAGCTGGAGAATGAGAGAAGGTTGTAACCTTCTGCAGGTAGAAGCCTTCGTACTAGTATGAGTCTGCATTAGTACAATGTTGTAAACATATTTTCTTATTATTAAAATAAGACAGAGACGACAACAGCAGGTGGTTTCACCCACATTGTGTTTCCTCCTTAAATCTTGGTGTTCATGCGTGTTGCTTATGTTGTAGGTTTTAACCCCGTATAGAAATTACCTACATACGAATTCTAAAAACACGGAAAATAAACAATTCGAGATCATAACACATAAAACACATATACACAAAGATTTTCCCCTGGATCCCAAAACCGGGACTACCAGCTTTACTTTTCATTATTTTCCTTTCAATGTTACAATACATATTTATACATGCCGAAGCATCCAATACAATGGACCAAAAACCATCGCATCCAAAAACATGTTCGAAAATCATGCACAAAACCATAGGTGGGTCCACCCAACCTAACATAGGTTCCAAAACCAAAATTTTCCGAGGTGCTGCCTGGACCTCATAGAGTGGGGTTACCTGCACCCCTCAAACCCCTTGTGACCCCCCTGCTACGCAATTGGTGCAACGAAGGGGGGGCTCTGCCCCCCCTCTAACCCCCCAGTTAACTACGTGGGCTAGTCGTGGAAAGAATATAACACAACCCAACATTCTCCCACTTGTTTTTTTTCTTTCCACATGGGCTCACAAAAGAGCTTAGTCATTTATCCAACCCTACAATGCCCATTGCTTCTCTACACTAAGAGAACTTCTCAGAGCTCATAGATTTTGTCAATGAGTCTGCAGTATTCTTCAAAGTGTCCACATTTACCAACAATACCTTTTTGTCTTCTATCATATCCCACACAAAGTGATATTGAACATCAATGTGCTTTGTCTCTGAATGATGAGCAAGGTTCTTTGCCAAGAAAAATGCACTTTGGCTGTCACAGTCTATCCTTATAGCTCCCTATGCTAACCCCATACTTGAACACAATCTCTGGAACCAAACTGCTTCCTTGCTTGCATGAGTGGCTACCATGTATTTTGCCTCTCTAGTTGATAGTGCCACTACAGGTTGTTTCTTACTCATCCAACTGACCACACCTCCAAATAGGTTAAACACATACCCACTTGTAGATATTCTCTGATCTAGATCTCTAGCCTAGTCTGCATCAACAAAGCCACAGATATCCAAAACTTTGTCCAATCATGGTCTTCCTTGGTAGCACAAACCATAATCACTAGTGCCATGCAAATACCTAAAAACCCACTTAACTGTTGTCCAATGCTCCTTCCCTGGTTTTGACATAAGCCTACTCAATACTTCCACTGCATGTGCAATGTCTGGTCTAGTACAGACCATCGCATACATTAGGCTACCGACTGCACTTGCATATGGAACACGGCACATATCCTCTTCCTCCTCTTATGTCTTGGGATGCTGTTCAGCAGATAACTTTACACCTACAGGAATAGGAACCTTCACTGGTTTACTATCCTGCATATTAAGCCTCTGCAATATTGTCTCGACATACTTCCTCTGGTTTAACCAAAGCTTCCTCTTTGCCTACTCTCTTTTAATTTCCATTCCCAAAATATAGTTTTTAGCACTAGGATCTTTCATGTCGAATTTGGAGGACAATTGGGTCTTCAAATCCTGGATCATTTCTTTGTCATTTCCAACCAGCAACATATCATCCACATACAAGACGAGATAAATAAGATGGTCACCAAATAATTTAAAATACACACGATGATCTGCTTTGCTTCTGGGGAAGCCAAGTCCCCATATAAATGTTTCAAATTTCTAATACCACATCCTTGGTGATTGTTTTAACCCATACAGAGACTTCTTTAACTTGCATACCAGTTCTTTCTTACCTTTCACCACAAAGCGTTCAGGCTGCTTCATGTAGATTTCCTCTTCTAGATCCCCATGAACAAATTTTGTCTTCATTTCCATCTATTCTACCTCAAAACCAAAAGCAGCAACAACAGATGAAAGTAATCTAATAGAAGTTACCTTGGCAAGAGGAGAAAAAATATCACCAAAATCAATTCCCGACACCTGGGAATAACCTTTTGCTACCAACCGAGCTTTGTATTTCTCCACCTTTCCTTTTGCATTTGTCTTCTTCTTGAACACCCATTTGCTGCCAATGGGTTTCCTTCCAGCTGGAAAGTCCAACAGATCCCATGAAGCCTCATTTTTGTGCAAAGATGCCATTTCATCAACCATGGCCTCTTTCCAGAGTTTTCCATCCTCTGAATCGACTGCTTCCTTCATAGTTCTGGGATCATCATCAGTAATAGATAAAGCAAAATTTGAACAGAAAGCAAATGGACTATACCTTTTCAGCTTCCTTCTTTCTTGAGCTGATCTTCTCACACCTGGAGTTTGTGGCCCTTCATCTTCTGATTCCTCCTCTGCTGTAGAGTCTAATTCTTCCTCCTTTAGCTCAAACTCTATCTTCTCATATTCCTTTGGTTGGACTTCATGTTTAATAACATATTTCACCTCTCTGAACACCACATCTCGGCTACACAAAACCTTCCTTATTACTGGATTCCAAAGCTTATAACCCTTTAAACCATCATTATACCCAATAAAAATGTACTTTTCAGATTTACTATCCAACTTGGTTCATTTGTCCTTTAGAACATGTAGATATGCATCACATCCAAATACCCTCAGATTTGAAAGAGAGGGTTTCTTACCAGTCCATACCTCTTGTGGAGTTTTATCCTCCAACACTGATGAAGGTGATCTGTTGACCAGGTAACATGTTGTCTCCACCACCTCTGCCCAGAATTCATGTCCTAACCCGGTACCACTGAGCATACTTCTTACCCTTTCCATCAACATCTTGTTCATTCTTTCTGCAACTCCATTTTGCTGAGGTGTATATGGAGTAGTCTTCTACCATGCTATACCACACTTCTTACAAATTCTTCAAATTCCTTACTGCAAAACTATCCACTGTCCTTAGCACCTTTATCTTCTTCTCTGTTTGGTTTTCCACTAAAGCCTTGAATTATTTAAACCTGTCAAAGACTTTAGATTTATTCTTAAGGAAATATGTCCATGTATTCCTTGAGAAGTCATCTATAAATGATACATAGCACACAGACTTACCTAGTGATGGAACCTTCATAGTTCCAAACACATCACTATGCACAAGCTTTAATATATGTTTTGCCCTCTTACCACCAGAGGGGAAACTCACCCGATTCTGCTTCCCATATACACAATTTTCACAGCAATCAAAATCCAGAGATCTATTACTCATACCTTCTACCATACCTTTATGATGAAGTATTCGAAGGCCCTTCTCTCCAATATGTTTGAGCCTTTGATGCCACAACATGGTCTTCTCTCCAGAGATCATTAGATTTTCTGCTCCACTTTCAGGAACCACAGAACTATTGCACCCATCAACAACCATGCTACTTTGCAGCTTGTAGAGAGTTCCAATCTAAACTCCCCGAAGCAATACCAGTGCTCCCCGAACCATCTTGCAGATATCCTTCTCGAACACTGTTCTATGCCTGCATCATCCAACTTTCTTATAGAAATAAGATTTCTGGCCAATGTAGGAATATCTAGAACGGCTGAAAGTGTTCTAACCCTTCCACCTTGAAAGTTCAACTTTACCTTTCCAAGACCAATGATTCTAGCCTTCCTATCATCCCCTAAGAAGACATCACCACCATCATATTTCTTATACTTGCAGAACCACTCTCTATGGGGAGTGAAGTGAAAGGATGCACCTGAGTCAATCACCCATGCCTCATGATCTACATGTGCACTTGAAGAAGCCAAGTACACATCCCCACCTTCATTTGAGGTGGTTTTCATCTCTGTAAAAGGAGCTTCATCAGATCCATTTCCTTTATCAGGAGATTTAGATTTACAGTCCCTTTTGTAGTGCCCTTCCTTTATGCATTTCCAGCACACCACCTTTATAGGTTTTCCTGGAGATTTAGATCTCCCACTCGATGACTTATTTTTGTTTCTGTTCTAGAACCATCCTTGTACAGACAAGGCATCACCTTTCTAGCTCTCCATATTTTTCCGTCTCATCTCCTCCATCAGCAAGGATGAGACTATTTCATCAAACTACAAGGCAGTTGCATTGCTACCTATTGCAATAACCAGACTATCCCACGAATATGGTAGAGAACACAACAAACTAATGCACTTATCTTCATCTAAAATTTTAATATCAACAGATGCTAACTGACTTACCATAGTATTAAATGCATTTAGATGCTTTGTCACGAAGTCTCCATATTTCATCCTTAGGTTATAGAGCTTTTTCCACAGGAACAGTTTATTCACTAGAGACTTAGATTGGTACAAAGTCCCTAGCTTATCCCACAAAGCCTTCGCAGTAGCTTCCCCTGATACATTCAGCAATACTGAATCTGAGACACACAATCGTATTGTGCTCTTTGCCTTCTGATCCAACTTCTTCCATTCTTCATCGGACACTCCCGTTCGTTTAGTACCTGGACCTACTGTGATCCACTGATCTTTATCCACCAACAGATCCTCCATCTTGAGTTTCCACAACCCAAAACTCTGACCATTAAATTTCTCGATATCTATCTTTCCACTACTCGCCATCTTCTTTCGCCACCAGAATCGATTTCGCAGATCTCCTACTGAACATGGTCTACCACAGGCCCGAGAAAAACCCCTTAGCAACAAAGGTGTCCCCTTGAAGACAAAACAACTCTGATACCAAATGTAGGTTTTAACCTCGTACAAAAATTACTTGCATACGAATTCTAAAAACACAGAAAATAAAAAATGGGAGAGCATAACACATAAAACACATATACACAAAGATTTTTCATTATTTTCCTTTCAATTTTACAATACATATTTATACATGCTGAAGCATCCAATACCATGGACAGAAAACCATTGCGTCCAAAACCATGGACCGAAGACCATCGCGTCCAAAAACATGTGCGAAAACCATGCACAAAACCTGGTGACCCCCCTGCTATGCAATCGACGCAATGAATGGGGGGCTTCATCCCTCCTCTAACCCTCCAGTTAACTATGTGGGCTAGTCGTGGAAAGAATATAACACAACCCAACATATGTGTGATGATTCATTCTATTATTAGCTTCACATGGTCACTGTTGAATGTTTAATAAAGTACTGAAGCACAGATTAAATATCTACATATGATGAATTAACTGAATCATAAGTTCACTAGGTATACATTGGTTGGCTTAAGAATAGTTGCATGCACCTGTGAGTTCCCTTCACTGAAGTAGCATATATAAATCTGATTATGGAAATGAAAAAACTATTGATTTACAAATATTGATTCACACCCCCTCTTAGTATTATTTCCAATAATTGGTATCAGAGCAGGTCCTTTCGTTGAATCTTGATCGCTTGAAGGAGATCCGTAGAACAATGGGAAAGAAGCTAAAGAAGAAAGCGCCTCAGAAGAAGAAGACATCTCAAAGGAACTATCAAAATGGGAGAGTCGATTGGGGATTTTGTGGAAGCAACTCTTCAGATTCAAAATCACCTCAGAATGAAGATGAACAAGCAAAAGAACTATCAGGTATGAATTTTTTATCCTCTGGTGATACATTTCTCGGTCCATTTGAAGATGATGAAAGTGACAGTGAAACAATAGAATTTGGTCTTATGGGTGAGAGAGAAAGATATTAAATAGAGGTAGAATTTAAAAGGCTCACAGACAAAATTAGAGATCAACAAGATCTATTGGACAAAAGGGAGTGTGTCGTCAAAGAAGAAGCTACAAAATTAAAAGCTCAACTAGAGGAAGGAAACAAAGTAAGGAAGCAATTCAAGGAAAAGGAAGGTCAATGTCAAAAGTTGCAGGATGAAGTGGGACATCATTAAGAAATGAAGTAAATAAAAGGAGCACAACAATCAAGAAACTCAAAGATAGATCCAGTTACTATGAAAGTCTTGTAGCTAATATCCTCTCTCTAAAATAAGATCTTGAAAAATCAAATAAGCAGAATGAAGAACTACTCCAAGCTCTTGAAGAACAAGAAAATGAAGTTCTTGAATTAAGGCAACAAATGGAAGAAGGAAGAAAGGCTGAAGAAATCATGAAGAAACAATATCTTGAAAAGGAAGAGCAATATCAAGTTGAGGTAAATATCGTAAAAGGTAAATTAGAAGAAAAGGATAAGCTTTTACGATTTCAAGATAGTACTAAGATTTTGGATGATATTCTCAATAGTCAAAGGTCTCTTGCCATCAAAACTGGTCTTCATTTTCATGAATTTGTTGAAGGTGAATCTAGCTCAAAAAGTGAGGCAAGGAACTCTAATGCAAAATATGAAATGCTCAACAAGGAGACGAGAGGTCAATCCCATCAACAACCAAGCAAAGAAATTCTTCAAAGAAAATCTTTTACTCCTAACTATGGAAGTGATAGTCAGTTATTTCCTCAAATGAATAATGTTGAACGTTTTATATGTCATAATCTTGGACATGTTTAAGAGAGATGTTGAAGTAGAATGGTTCAAGACCATCACACAGAAAGATCATCAGCTTCCAAGTACTTTAAGGGATATTGTTTTTCTTGCAATATGTTTGGTCGCAAAGCCATTGACTGCTATAGAAGAAATATGAAACATGTAAGATGCTATGCATGTAACAAGTTTGGACATATAGCAAAGAAATGTAGGAGAAAATTTCGGGCACCATACCAAAAGGAGAAAATATCATCACACACATAGATATGGAAGAAGAAGGAAGTACAATTAGAAAAATGTGGTATGGCACAGTGTACGGACATAACAGACTCAAGGGGAGCTGAAAGTGTGAAAATTTAATGTTCTAAATCTCATACACAAGTTTCATGATGAAAAGTCGTGTATATAAGCGAGTTCGAAGCTGCACAGTCACGTATATGTGGTTTGAGAAAAATTTTGTGGGACAGACTCAGAAAAACTGATTTGATATGATTCAGACAATTATCAATTATCTTTTTTTATCGTAGATGACTACAGTCTGTGGATGTTATTTAGAAGTGTTTTGAACCTCACATGTTGTTGATAACTTGATGTATATTTGATTAGGGATGATGCATTGATACTTCTTACTGATATATGCAATGATCAGATCTAACAGTGAACAGGTGGAACAGGTGCAGGGGAAAACATGCTATGCTTCTAATAAAGCATTGTTAGCCTTATGTTTAGAAGTCTTTGGTACCTAATCAATGATGTTGATGCATATGTGGCTAAATGATACATCTTTCTATGTTACAGTTATGAGTTTCCCATGATAAAATATCATATGATACTTGGGGTCACATAGTTGGAATTTAGATCATATTTATGGATGATTGTGGATGACTCTTTGATGATTCATATAGTACATATATGTTTCTTACATGGTGATCTTCATAAGGACAATGAAAAGTACAAAGCTTGAGTACAAAACTTCATTATTTGATGATGAGCAACTCATTTCTCTTACGTTGTTGTCATCATGCCTTAAAATATGCATAAAGTTCATATGGTGCAATTATGATGCAGGATTCCTATAGTTCTTGGCTGTCACATGGTTGAGGATTGTTGTTGTTGACAATATCAAGAAATCTTGACAAATGACCATGAGCTCATGGTTTGCTAGATACATATTGCTATCTCTTTGATGGATATACAGTATACTGGATACATGGATGATTACTTAAGTTGCATATTGATAAATATTGTTGGTTGGCCAAGATAACGGTGTTATTGTAGGTCGCATGAAGACATAGCAATTTTAAGACATGGATATTCGAAGACATGGCTTCCGTAGACACATAATGATGATGAGTTCTTACCTTATGATGATAGCTTGATACTCACATATGTTGATTATCATGGTTGATGCTTATCAAATGTGGGATGTTCCCTAGTGATAATACATGGTTAATATATTAAGGGTTCTTGTGAAATATCATGCAGTTCTTGATGATGATGAGATGACTATGGTGTTTTTCACATATGATATGATGTGAATGATGTTGTGTTACTGCTTAGAGATATCACATATACTTAGTTGATTCATGGGAGGTTATGATAAGGCTCTTTCCACTAAGGAAACGAAGCAAGTTGATCTTGATGAGATCAAGAGGATGAGTTGATATCTATATACGGCATACTTAGTCACAGGTTGATGATATTTACTTTGTCATATTTTTGGAACTGATGATGGACATATACAGGTTACAGGTCTGGATGCTATTGACAGATGCTTATGGTTGGTATTAGGCAATGGTGCAGATCATACATGGTGTATGATAGTTGCTAATGACTATCATGGTATTGTTTAGATATTTGGTATCTGTTATAAATGTCATGTATATCATTTAATGTAAATGGTATATAAAGACCCATGATGTAATAATTTCTCTCTGTCTGTCATAGTCTTTTGATGTGTCCTTTTTGGTCATATGAGGTAATTTGTATCGCCACTTTGCATGGGATGGACGATGTAATTTCTATCATGTATAAACAAGTGGTATATCCCCACTTGGTTGGGAGATTGATGTATGTATGAGTCATCGGTGATAGAAAGGTCAAACTCACATGGTCGAGTGATAGAGTCATGTTATTCTTTTGAAAATATCTGCAAACTTTTCATGTGCTCAGGGGAGCATGGATGATATAGTGAATCTCAGAATGTACAAAGGGGGAGTTTTATCAAAAAATTCAGCATGTGCTTAGGGGGAGCATGATCAATGTTTATATTTAGTTGTTCAGATATGAAAGTCTTCCTTTTAGTTAGCCTTTCACCCTTGATATCAAAGGGGAAGAATATCTTGGTCGGCCCTTCGCCCTTGATGTCAAAGGGGGAGAGTATTTTAGTGTTGCTTGTTATCTCTAATAGTTTCTATAGATTGTGGTAATCAACACCAACATGGTTGCCATCAAGTCCAAAGGGGGAGATTGTTGGCATTATGATTCATGTGTCGTACTTGATGGAAACCCACTTATAGCAGAACAACTCACTTGCATATGGTAACTAGATGAATCTATAAAAGAGATATTAGATGTGATAGAATGCAGGGTAGTTCAAAGGAATCAGTTCAGAAGTATTGTACAATGGAAACTTTCTTAGATGATAGTTCACGATGCAGCAGGTTAGCAACAAAGGATTACAGATCAGACTCCAAAGAATGAAGAAAGAGAGGCATACAGGGGTTCACTTTGCCCAAGGAGCATATACACACGGGTTAACAAAACCAAAGGAGCATATAACATATAAATGCCCTTTCACAAGAGGAAAAGTGTGTATATCTTGGAAAACTAAGTTTTTGGTCTGAGGTATTTGGTCCAAGGTATTTGGTCCGTGGTATTGACCCTAGGTATTTGATCCAAGGTATTGGTCCTAAGTGGTTTTGGTCCATAGTATTGAGAAAGGCCTAAAAATATATAAGGAGGAGAAGATCATTAGTCCAAGGTGTGCAAGTATCGAGTATATGATGAAGTGTGAGATCTAGTATGCAGGTTATTGGCTTATGGTGTCTTTCTTGATTTGAACCAAGGATGAACCTTAGCGGTTGATGAGGGATAAGATCTAATGATGGATTGAGATCTTAAGGCTTGAAATGAATTATCATTATATGTTCTCATCATGTATTGTCTAGATCTGAATAATGACGCATGTGTTACTTTGTAAATGTTATGGTCTGGGTATAATTGAAGTCTGGAATAGTTGCAAAATTATGAATTAATATTTACAGATGTATACACTGGTTGGCTTTGATAAAAGCGCATATACACGTCGGTTGGACACATGGAAGTAACATATGCAGTATGTTTCAGTTGTTTCTAGTTTTTGTTGCATCGTTCTAGGTTCTGCTTTGGGTTCTGGTGACTGCATTCTGGTGACAATGTTCTGAAAGATCAGATTCAAGTTATGATGATTGAGTTTCAATGATTGGTTAATGCAGATGTATTTAATGGTTGTAGTGCAGTGATGATTTATTTTGAGCTTCATTGTTGGTAATGGGTCCAGTATGAAAATTACTTGAAACATGGCCTTCAGATTGTGGTGTTGTGTTCCAGGAGTATCCAATTTGAAAATTTATGAAACATGGTCCTTGGAGGAAGAAAGAAGGTTGTAGCCTTTTGTAGGTTGGTGCCTATGTACTAGTAAACATATCGGCTAGTACAGGAGCTAGGGGGTTGTAGCTCCCTTCCAGTAGAAGCTGGAGAATGAGAGAAGGTTGTAACCTTCTGGAGGTATAAACCTGTGTACTGGTATGAGTCTGCACGAGTATAACTTGTAAAAAGATTTTATTATTATTAAAAGAAGACAGAGATGACAGCAGTAGCTGGTTTTCACCCACATTGAGTTTCCACCTTAAATCTTGGTGTTCATGTGTGTTGCTTATGTGTGACAATTCTTTCTATTATTAACTGCACATGGTTATTATTTAATGTTTAATAAAGTACTAAAGCACAGATTAAAGATCAACATATGATGAATTCACTGAACCATAAGTTCACTAGATATACATTGGTTGCCTTAAGAACAGTTGCATGCACATGTGAGTTCCCTTCACTGAAGTAGCGTATATAAATCTGATTATGGAAATGAAAAAGCTATTGATTTATAAATACTGATTCACCCCCCCTCTCAGTATTATTTCCAACAGAAAGACTGTGTGAATTTTTCCCCTTGCAGTTGCGTGGTGTGAACAGTTTTTATATTTACTTCTGAAGTTCTGATTTAAATCTATTTCGTAGTTAAGTGTGAGCAAATTCGTGGCTTGGAATTTGATTGAGTTTATTTCTTTCTTGTAATTTCTTTCTTGCATTTCTTTACTCACAATTCTGGTCTTGATTTGCTTCCTCTTGGATCATGTAGGAAGCCTCTTCCTGCACCAGTGCATGTAGTTTTCAGCATTCCGATTTAGTTATTCCTTTCACAACAAATATTGCATTTCTCTTACTACCTACCATTTTAAGTTGTTTCTGCAAGCAAACATATTATTAATTTTAGTAATCATCCTTAACATTAAGAGTGCATTTTTGAAGGAATTGAGAATCATTACATGAATTTATCATAGACACTTTATACTTGAATTTTATGACTTATGAACAAAGAATAGAAACATTTTAAGTGGACTTCCAAAGCTAGTTGATACATGTAGATCAATTAGACTATTACTTCGATCACTTCCAGTTGCTTTCATTTCATGAAGTTTACTTCCATTGCAAGATTTAATTAATTAAAGCATTTATTTTCCATATATAATTTATCTTGGAATTTCGTTTGCAATTGCAATTCTTTTCAGCCGTCTTTCAATCTTTTCGAAAGTAAATTGGAAAATTTGGTCAAGGAAACTCTGCCTCGGTGCAAGAGCTGGTCTCTTGTCACAAAAACAGAGTGCTCTAAGCCCTAAGGCTTAGAGAACCTCCACAAAGACATAAATCTTTAGTAAGGGAGGTAAAATATACTTTCAGATAGAGGCAATGTACCTACACTAGTGCAAGCAGATTGCAATAGTACAAGAATAGGTTGTTTGTGTAGAAGGAAGATCAAGAGGAAAACATATATCTGCAAGGGCCCACTTGTTAGACTGTTAGCCATCTATCTAAAGATAAACATATCATTTCATTCTAGCATTTAAGATTGCTTTCAGTTGTTTGAAAACTCCTTTACTTGATTTACTTGTAAATTGTTCTTTTACATTCCAGCACTAGAGTTTCTTTGGTGTCAATTACCTTTAAGATTGTTTTTTGTTTGATTCTACAAACATTTTCTTTAAGAAGTAGGATTAGGAATAGGAAAAGTTCATACCACTTCTAGCATTGCCTATGCTTCATCTCTAAGTTTATGAAACCCTCACGTTGACAATTAAGTGTTGAGGAGTTTGCTTAAGCACAATTCGTGTAGTGAACACCCGTCACTTTGTATTGTGGACTATTCTGCTTTCCAGCTTATGATGTCATTTAGCTTGTGTGTTCCTTTCAGGCTGCATGCTATTATAGGCTTCTAAGGGACACACTTCCTTTTTCCCCTCCATGGTTAGAACCCCCATGCAACTCACTTGACTCACTGCAAGGTCACACACTTTCTTCCGACAAATATATCACACACACCTCTGCGCTATCGCAGTCAAGGCATAGACTTTCTAACCATTCCTGGGACTCCTACTCCAAATGGTCTGAGGTCTAGTTGGGATTTCTTATAGGGCAGATCCCTTGACATGTTGGTGGGTCCAAAACCATCAATAGAAAAGAAAAAATGAAAAGATACCAAATTTTGATTTTAGTGTTCAATATTTATGTATAATATTGATGGTTAGTAAGGTGGGATCTTACATATGGTATCAGAGCAAGCTACAAAACTAGGTCCTAATGGGCCAACATGCTTACTTGTAGTTTGTTGATGTACGAATGTTGATTTTGCCTACATGTTGAGTTGTTGTATATGTTGACTTCGAAGCATATTGGTTGCATAGGGGATATTATTATTATTATTATTGTTGGAAATAATACTGAGAGGGGGGGTGAATCAGTATTATCTAGCAATTTACCAAATCTTCCTTATTTGATCTTTTGAAATATTCTTGCATATCAGTACCATAAAACAATGAGCATGAATAAAGAAAAATAGACAGTCACACCAAAGAACACAAGATGTAAGGTGGAAACCCAATGCGGGAGAAAAACCACCTGCTGCAATATGTCTCTATCTTCTTTCAAGAAATTCTTTTTACAATGATTTTGTACTGGTGCAGTCCTTTACCAGCACGCAGGCTGCAACCTGCAAAGAGCTACAACTCTTTCTCGTTTTCCAGTTTCTCCTGGAAGGGAGCTACAACCCCCTACTTCTTTTCATGAAGAATCAAATGATCAACAAGTATACAACAGATACAGTCTACTACAGATATCAGATCAGTAATTACATAAACAACCCAGAACACCTTATGAACAGAAATATACAGTCAACAGATCATCTTAAGACAGGGACGCATATTTTCTTTCTGTGGCCTGCGACTGGACGCAGTATACCTTATGCTGTTCTGCGTGCAGACGCACTGTTCCTTTTTGCTTTTCTGCGACCGACGCTCCCAGAAACACTATCGCGCCGCGTCTTTCGCTTCAGAGACGCACCCAATACCACAGTCGCGCCGCGTCCTTTACCTCAGAGACGCACCTGAGTCTTTTACTGTACTGCGTCCCGGCGCACTTTCCCTTCACTGAATCTGCGTCCCTTCAGATATAGAAGATAAGAGGACTTCAGAACCAACCCAAACACTCAGATCCACAGATCTGATCATGCGCCATATAGATCGTAGTCCATTAGAAGATTTGCCCTTATAGATTTGGACTAGATCTCACAAAGAGATGTTCAACCAAGATGATGCTTAATCCAAATGAACTCCTTTGCTTTATATAGGCAAGCTTCTCCCCAAAGCGAGGAACAATACTACGAGCCGACACCATAGAAACACAAAACCGTCGGCTAGATACCACACAAGAAACCCCCACGTGCTTTTCTCTGCCTTGAAATGTGTGCACTGGGCGGACGCACCTCCTGAACGGCTGGCCTGCGTCTCTGGACGCGGGTTCTGTATGGTATACCTGCGGGGACGCACTTGCAGAACATATTTCCTGCGTCCTTCTTGATTTACCACCTGAATGAGTTTGCCATCAAGGACAACACCTGAATCATAATGCCAACAAACTCCCCCTTTGGACTTGATGGCAACCACATAATCTTCAGCTTACATAATCTTCAGCTTCATCATTCTCCCCCTTTGACATCAAGGGCAAAGGGTATGCTCCCCCTATGCTCATGCTTCTCCAGATCTGTAACCAGAAATCCATCATGAAGGAGACAGAGACATATGGCAGCTATTTCCAAGATCTCCTTCTCCATAATGCCAACAATGCATTATGTGCTCCCCCTGAGCCTATACCATCAATAGGAAGATGATCAACAGTGAGATGATGCATCAACAACCCCCAGCTTTTGCCTGAGGTATTCAAAAGTGTCCCTGGGCAATGGTTTGGTGAAAATATCAGCAACTTGTTCCTTAGAAGGAACATACTCCAACTTGACCTTCTGTTCAAGTACTTGTTCCCGGAGAAAATGGTACTTGATTGGTATGTGCTTGGTTTTTGAATGCATAACCGGATTCTTTGAGATGCTGATTGCACTTGTGTTGTCACATAAGATAGGAATAGGAGGTGTACAAGTGATTTGATAATCCTGCAAAGTCTGCATCATCCAAAGAAGTTGGGTGCAACAAGATGCAGCAGCAACATATTCCGCTTCAGCTGTAGACAAGGCAATTGAACTCTGTTTCTTGCTGAACCAAGATACCAGTCTGGGACCCATAAAGAATGCACCACCACTTGTGCTTTTCCTGTCATCCACGCTTCCGGCCCAATCTGCATCTGTATAAGCATGAAGAGTGAGATCTGTATCTCTAGGATACCATAGGCCATAATTTTGAGTCCCTTGAAGATATTTGAAGATTCTCTTCACTGCTTGAAGATGAGTCTCCTTTGGATTTGCCTGAAACCTTCCAACTATTCCAACTGCATGCATGATGTCTGGTCGGGTACTTGTCAAATATAGTAGACTTCCAATCATAGATCTGTAGGTTGGTTGATGTACTGCTGCAGATTCGTCATTTGCACTGAGACTACATCCTGTGACCATGGGTGTACATACTGGTTTTGCATCTTCCATGCCATATTTCTTCAAAATCTGCTTGAGATACTTGGTTTGAGATAAAAGGATTCCTCCTTTCTTTTGTTGGATTTGCAAACCAAGGAAGTATGTCAGTTCTCCTAGCAAGGACATCTCAAATTCTTTCTGCATGACCGAGGCAAAGCTTTGACTCATAGCTTCTTCATTACTGCCAAAAATAATGTCATCTACATACACAACAAGTATTAGTAATTTGTCATTTTCAACTTTTATATAAAGATTGCTATCTGCTGAACCTTTTGAAAAACCTTGTTGATGAAGATATTTGTCCAACCGGTAGTACCAAGCCCTTGGAGCTTGTTTGAGACCATAGAGAGCCTTTTTTAATCGGCATACAAGATTTGGATCGTTTCCAAGAATGAAACCATCTGGCTGTTCAATGTACACTTCTTCATCCAAGTCTCCATTCAGAAAGGCTGATTTCACATCCATTTGAAATACTTTGAAGTTCTGACAACTTGAAAGAGCAAGAAACATTCGGATGGCCTCAAGTCTTGCAACAGGAGCAAAAGTTTCTTCAAAGTCTATTCCTTCTTGCTGTGCATACCCTTTACAAACAAGTCTGGCTTTGTTTCTAATTACTTCTCCATTTTCATTCAATTTATTTTTGAAAACCCATTTTGTTCCGATAACATTCTTATCCTTTGGTCTAGGAACCAGCTCCCAAGTGTTGTTCTTTTCGATTTGCTCAAGTTCTTCATCCATTGCTTTCACCCAACATTCATCTTTGCATGCCTCTTTCACATTTTGTGGTTCAGTAGAGGAGAGTAATGCCAAATAACTTGAAGCTTCTGCAACTGTTCTTCTAGTTTGTATACCTGCTTCTTTTTGTCCCATGATCTGAGATTCTGGATGGTTCTTTTGAACATATCTGGATGGAGTCTTTTCTTCTATTCTTGTTCTTTCTTCTGCTTCTTCGTGAGGTCCTTCTTGAGATTGTTCTTGCGGTTCTTCTTCTTCATCATTCTGTCTTTGAGGGTAGCTTTCATCTTCTTCAATGTCTTCACGATGTATTTGCCTAGGAATGTATCCCTTCTCATCAACCACTACATCAATGCTGTCAACAATTCTGCCAAGTCTTTTATTGTAGCATTTGTATGCTTTGCTATGTGGAGAGTAGCCAAGAAGAATTCCTTCATCTGCTCTAGGATCAAGTTTGCCAAGCTGCTCCTCAGTATTCTTGATATAGCATTTGCTCCCAAAGATTTTGAAGTGCTTTACCGAAGGAGTTTTACCACTCCAGAGCTCATGAGGAGTTTGAGTGCTGTTCACTCGGACATTTGTCTTGTTGAGAATAATAACTGCCGCATGTGCAGCTTCACCCCAGAAGGTTGCAGGAGTTCCTGATTCATCAAGCATAGCACGAGCCATTTGCTGGATTGTTCTGTTCATTCTTTCCACTACTCCATTTTGCTGAGGAGTTCTAGCTGTAGAAAATTCTCTCCTTATCCCATGTTCATCACAGAAATCGAAAAATTCATTTGAAGTAAATTCTCCACCTCTGTCGGATCTGAGGCACTTAATCTTGTGACCTGATTCATTTTCAACCAAAGCTTTGAAGGATTTGAATTTTTCGAAAGCTTCATCTTTGTGCTTCATAAGTCCTAACCAAACAAACCTGGAGAAATCGTCAATAAATAATATCAAGTATTCCTCTCCTCTAGGTGTTCTTTTTCTGAATGGTCCACATACATCTGTATGTACTAGCTCAAGAGGCATGCTGGCTGATCCTTCTTTCTCTGGAAAGTTAGTTCTGGTCTGTTTTCCAAACTGACATGATCTGCATATGGTGTTGTCAGGAATTTTGATATCTGGAAGATCGCGAACTGCCTGATATTTGCAAGCTTTCCTTATTTGTGAGAAGCTTAGATGTCCCAACCTTCGATGCCATAACCAGTGCTCTTCATCCTTGCTTAGATAGCATTGTTGTTGTCCTTCATCAAATATGTATAGATTATTTGGAGTTCTTTTTCCTTTGAGAACTGTTTTACCTGTATCAAGATCACGAACAAGACATCCATTTGATCTGAATATAACCTCGGTTCTTTGATCACACATCTGGCTTACACTTAGAAGATTATGCTTTAGTCCATCAACAAACAAAACATTTCCAGCCTTAACATCTTCTTTTAAAGGAGCAATACCTTTTCCTTTTATAGTTGCAGGAGTATCATTTCCAAAAGAGACTTTCTTTCCCTTTTCTAAATTAGAATAAGATTCAAGTTTTTCTTTATCACCTGTCATATGCTTTGAACATCCACTGTCAATGTACCATAGATTTTCTTGTCCTTCTGCATAGAATGCTATCCCACATCTTTCTGTTTGAGGTTCCTTTATTTTCCATGTTTTGGTGCCTGAGGTTTGTTCCCTTTTTTGTTCTTGTACCTTTCTTTCCGGAAACCTGCTTCTGCATTCAAAATCTTCATGTCCAAAATTATTGCAAATAGAGCATTCAACTTCATTTTCAAGAGCTGAAAAATTGTTATAGGTCCTTTTTGTAATCCCTGTCATACTTCTTTGTTTTTGAGCTTCCCTAGTCATGATTGTTTTATACGCAACACATTGAGCTGCTTTGTGACCAAAGTTATGGCAAGAAAAGCATTGTCCATTGAAGAAGTTTCTGCGATTATTGAATCTATCAGCCAACTGATTGTAATTTCTATTTTCATCTATTCTTGAACCAAATTGGGAAGATTTTACCTGTGGCTGGTTGTGGCTTTTGTTCACCCTTAAGCTGGATTGCCCCTGATAGTTTCTGTTTGACGTTTGTCCCTGCTTTACCTGATGATCTTCCTTGTGTTCTTGCTCATTTCTTCTTGCTGCATCAAGATAACTTTTTGAAGTGGATGCTTGAGAAGTTTCTCCATTATAGCCCAGACCTGTCTTATTTAGTGGAGACCGCTGCACACTGATAATCTCATTCAACGTTTCAGATCCTTTAACAAACTTGAGATTAATAGTTTTTGTTTTCTCAATTTCTTTTCTAAGACCAACAATTTCACCTTCTAATTTTTCAAGATGTTTTTCCTTTTCATCAATCTGAAATTGTAGAGTATCAATAATCATGTTCTTTTCTTCTATACATCTCTTGAGTCTAGTAATTTCATCATAAAGGTTATCCACATCTACAGCATCTTCATAATCATCATCTTCAAATGCCATTAACAATCTATATTTGTTACCTTGTTCATCTTCATCACTGTTTGATAAGCCATCACTATCTTCATGGGTGTAGTAGCTTTTCTTATTTGCACTCTGTTTCTTGTTCCATCTAACTGGTTCCTTTCCTTTATCCTTATAAGAGCATTTTGCAGCATAATGACCTACTCTTCCACAAGCAAAACATTTGAAAGGTAGCTTACCTCTGAACCTTCCAGAACCCCTTTGAAGATTTCTGACAAAATTTGATTCTTCTTCCTCTTCTTCTGGAACATGACTTGCTTCATAGTGATCTTCTTTGCCTGATGCTTTAAAAGCAGCTTCCCTTCTGTCTGATGGACCTCCCTTTCTCATTTCATAAGCAGTTAGAATTCCATGCAGCTGAGACATAGTGAGAACACGGAGATTTTCCTTTTCTTCTACTGCAGATACTTTAGATTCAAACTTGGGGGATAAAGATCTTAGAATCTTTTGAACTACTATAGTCTCTTTTATTTCTTCACCCAAATTTTTCATACAATTAACAATCTCATCTACCCGAAGAAAATAATTAGCCACACTTTCATCATTATACATCTTGAGAGTCTCATATTGAATCCTGAGAGTTTGAAGTTTAGCTTCTTTTACCTGTTCATCTCCTTCATAGCTAGTGATCATTTTGTCCCATATCTCTTTTGCTGATTTGAAGTGCATGACCTTCATGAACTCTGTTTGAGATATACTTCCTAATAGAGTACTGACTGCTTTTGCATTTGTTTCATACTGCTTTTTCTCAGCTGGATCTGTAGGAGTAGCTGAAGGAAAGGCATAGCCTGATTCTACAATGTTCCAAACTTCTGTACCAAGAGATTGAAGATATGCAGTAACTCTTACCTTCCAATAATTGAAGTTTGTCCCATCGAAGACGGGTGGCCTGATTGATGCTTCTCTCTCGTAGTTGCTCATGATGAACGATCTACCTTCAAGCGATCAAGCTTTTCTGAAGGACCTGCTCTGATACCAATTGTTGGAAATAATACTGAGAGGGGGGGTGAATCAGTATTATCTAGCAATTAACCAAATCTTCCTTATTTGATCTTTTGAAATATTCTTGCATATCAGTACCATAAAACAATGAGCATGAATAAAGAAAAATAGACAGTCACACCAAAGAACACAAGATGTAAGGTGGAAACCCAATGCGGGAGAAAAACCACCTGCTGCAATATGTCTCTATCTTCTTTCAAGAAATTCTTTTTACAATGATTTTGTACTGGTGCAGTCCTTTACCAGCACGCAGGCTGCAACCTGCAAAGAGCTACAACTCTTTCTCGTTTTCCAGTTTCTCCTGGAAGGGAGCTACAACCCCCTACTTCTTTTCATGAAGAATCAAATGATCAACAAGTATACAACAGATACAGTCTACTACAGATATCAGATCAGTAATTACATAAACAACCCAGAACACCTTATGAACAGAAATATACAGTCAACAGATCATCTTAAGACAGGGACGCATATTTTCTTTCTGTGGCCTGCGACTGGACGCAGTATACCTTATGCTGTTCTGCGTGCAGACGCACTGTTCCTTTTTGCTTTTCTGCGACCGACGCTCCCAGAAACACTATCGCGCCGCGTCTTTCGTTTCAGAGACGCACCCAATACCACAGTCGCGCCGCGTCCTTTACCTCAGAGACGCACCTGAGTCTTTTACTGTACTGCGTCCCGGCGCACTTTCCCTTCACTGAATCTGCGTCCCTTCAGATATAGAAGATAAGAGGACTTCAGAACCAACCCAAACACTCAGATCCACAGATCTGATCATGCGCCATATAGATCGTAGTCCATTAGAAGATTTGCCCTTATAGATTTGGACTAGATCTCACAAAGAGATGTTCAACCAAGATGATGCTTAATCCAAATGAACTCCTTTGCTTTATATAGGCAAGCTTCTCCCCAAAGCGAGGAACAATACTACGAGCCGACACCATAGAAACACAAAACCGTCGGCTAGATACCACACAAGAAACCCCCACGTGCTTTTCTCTGCCTTGAAATGTGTGCACTGGGCGGACGCACCTCCTGAACGGCTGGCCTGCGTCTCTGGACGCGGGTTCTGTATGGTATACCTGCGGGGACGCACTTGCAGAACATATTTCCTGCGTCCTTCTTGATTTACCACCTGAATGAGTTTGCCATCAAGGACAACACCTGAATCATAATGCCAACAATTATGTCATTTAGAAACTCATGAAAGAAAAATAATTCTTTCTTATATTCCTTTATATTTTGTTAAGACAAATTATTAAAAATATGTTAAAAGACTTAAATACATGCTGGGAAAGGATGTGCTTGAGAAAGTTGGGGTTAAACCCAAGCATGTGAATGGCTTGATTTTCAATCAATGAGTTATATAGGTGGAGTGGATACATGGCTTCATATATGCTTAATGCATTATTATCAATGTGATGTGGGCTTAGTATCCATATTTACTAGCTAAAATCATATCTAGCAAGAAAACTCTTGGCTTAATCTAGACTATAATATGATGACCTTGGTGTGTATGCTTTTGGAATGTGTAACAAGTGTAATACTGGGATTAAATTAATGTGATGATTGAGTTCATCATGTTATTTTTGAATATTTTCTTATCTACACTAATGGAAACTTAACATAAGCTACCTTGAAGGATGTCACTTTTAACAGTGAATGTAGATTCATGAGTAATGTATGTGTATTAATTTGATGTGTTAAAATATGATTTGGGAATACATTCTTGATGAGTAAGAATGGAATTCCTATGATTTCTTTGACATGATTTTGTGTAGTTTGGGTTGACATTATGTATCAAATGACTTGAAATTACTCAAATACTAGGTTGAGGTATGACCTTCCTAATAAAAAAGAGGATTAAATGATTGGTGCACGAATGGTTGTGGAAGCCATTTTAAGGAACAATTGAAAGTTATGTTTTCCTTAAGTTATGTATGGGTGTGGAATCCATACTAGAATATATCTATGAGCTAATTTATTGGTGTGGAATCCATACTAGCATACATCTATGAGCAAATGTATGGGTGTGGAATCCATACTAACATATATCTATGAGCTAAGTAATTCTTCTTGTTAGAATGAACAAAAATATTTTGATGGAATCTCAAAGAAGTGATTAAGGAGGATTGATTATGTGTAATTAAAGTTAAATGGATAGATATTTGTAACATGATTTTCCTTGAGATTTAAATCCATTATTTTATTTTTATTACAAATGAAGATACAAAGATTGGTATACTAAACACCATTAGGTGGTTTAGAATTTTTGGAATAATTGGTTTTGATATATGGAGTCAAGTGTGAACTATGTATCTATCCTCTAGTATTGTAATTCTTTTGTATGTGTTGGATTTAAGTAGAATTAAATTGATTTTCAAATTCTTGAAATGTAGAAAAAGATTATTGTGATAAGTTGATGAAATACCTTTTCTATTGGCTTAATACAAATTAGGTCTAGGAAATTCCATAATAGAATCCTTAATGATTTTATCAATTACACATTGATTGAATTCTATTTAACAAAATTAATTATGGAAATTATGAGGATTGAACTTTGAATTGCTCTAAACTATTATTAGTTAGGTGATCAAGTCAAAATTCATATTGTTTATAAACTTGATGAACTTCTTTCTTGAAATTTGATTAACTTGTAAATTGTTAAGAGAATAACATGTTTAGAAGATAAACATGTTTTGTGGTAAGAACAATGTTTTATTTGAACTTGAAGGAAAAAAGAATGTGATTATGAAAAGCTTATTTGAGTTCTTGTTTTACAAGAATATGTGCTTGTGACATTCTTGAGGGAGAAATTGAAGGACAATGAGATCAAATGTGGAATGGAAGATTTTGTTGGAATTAATAATTTGTGCTTGGATGTATAGTTGTATGAGTAGCTATAAGACCCACAAAAGGTTGTAATATTTTGAGAGGGTGGTAATTCTCCTAAAAAAAAAGACACTTAACTTATGGCTAGAAGTTCCCTTGAGATAGTCTAAATCTTATTTAAATTCAACAAGACTCTTCATATTTTGAGAAATGTATGGTTTTCATAACTTGTTTTTGTGTTTGTATTAATAGTAAGGAACAAGACCTGAAATCAAATGAATTGCATAGTTATTGAAAATAAACGATGAGTAATTGGGAAATGGTCATTGATATAATGTTATAGATAACCTACTTTGTGAGTTGTCCTGTTTTAGAAGATTTCAAATTGATATGTTTGAAAGCAAATTGACTTATAGTTATCAAAGTAATTTCAATAATATAGATACCGTATTTGCATAATTATGAGAGTTGTTCTTGATTACAAGCCGCTTTCAAAAATATATCATTAATTTTATTTCGGAATGAATAATTTCTAACAGAGTCATTCATAATTGATTCTCAAGTAATACAAGTGAATAATAATGTATATTATGGGAACTAAAGGAATAGTCTATAATACATAAGTTGGTCAATTAGGATTGTATTGAACCTTAGCTTGTTATTTAAAAGAAAACAAATGGTGTCTTCAACCTTAAATTGTGATTTTTCCTAAAGAGTAAACATTTAGTAAAAACTATAGGTAGATCCTACAGATTTTGATTGCAAGGATGTCTTGTGGAATGAGAAGGGAAAACTAGGATTGAGAAGACACAAATCAAGTGGGATGTGATAGTGGGTTTTATATATGACACCATGTTTTGTTGTCTAGTTTCATTGGCAATTGTATGTGGTTGATTTTATGCTTCATGTATGCAAATTTGATTGTGAGATGGGATGGACTATAATTATTGTTTATACAACCAATGTGTGAGCTATTTATAGCTTGTCAAGCTCAACATACTATAGAACTAAGAAGATGACACATGTAGGATTCATGCAGACTATGAAAAAGAAAAACACGTAGAATATCAAATTATTATAGATAACTTAAGTAGATGTCACATCAATTACTTAAAATAGTCTTTTGATATGGTATTATAAATTGTATGGCTAGTTTCAATATAGAAACCTTTCGCATTTTATATCAAAGCATGCCTAATTCGGCATGGATATGTTCTCTACCTAATTAAGAATGGTATGTTTTGGTTTTCATGGAGTTGCTTCCAATTTAGCAAACATCAAATTGCGGATTGGCATGAAGAAAAAGAAATCAAATAAATATGCATAAGGTTAACACCTTATTGATTGGGGGAATCAAAATGAACTAAGTATCTTATGACTGTAGGGAAAACTTCTGGCCAAATTTAGCCCAAGAGGGGGATTATGTAGTGTCCCACCTTGGCAAGGTTAGTTTTGTGACATTTAGAGAGGATGATTTTGATGTAATGATTTAAGATTATGCATGAAAGACTTATGTACATGCCTATATGATATATACCTAGCTTGGGTCACCTGGCTTCTATGTGCTTATGATAATATCTATGGTTGTGTGTATAAGAACTGATTTTGGTTAAGAGCATATTATCGATGTTTTCTCTTTTGGTATCCTAGTTTGGACACATGTGTATGAAATGTATGGTGATCCAAGATTGAGACACATATATCCATGGATGACCATGGTTACCTAGAACATATGATTAATTATGATTAATGGATTATATATGATTTTTATGATTATATGCATAATATTGTACTAAGCACGAAGTAGCAAGGGACCTAGTTATTTGTAATCAAGGATGTTAAAATTATAAATGATTGCAGAATGATTGTGGAAGTCATGCACAATATTTGGTAAAATGTGAATAAGTTAATTATGAAATTCATATGATTCTTTTGATCTATGAGATGGTGATGTGTGCAGGTCTTGGAACAAGGCCTTACCAATGAACCATCAGATGTGTATGAGCTCAGAATCAATACCTTAAGGTGAAGCATAGAATTTCAAGGGAGAGTAGATGATAAGACATGGAAATTAGGGCACAGAGTCATAAATCCTTGAAAGATAAAGACATGGAGTCTTGGATATATAATAAAATGATTAGGGCACGAAGTTCTAAATCCATGAAAGATAAAGAGGTGGAGTCTTGGATCTATAAGAAAAGGATTTTGATGCAAAGTCCTAAATATTTAAAATATCAAGGTGTGGAATTTTGGATCCATGTAGTAGATCAAGGTGTGGAGTCCTCAATCTACTAAGGCACGAAGAAGTATGCAATAGGGATGCAGAATACCTATTCTCCAAAACAAAATACCCATCATGGGCAGCTCAAGGATGAATTTTCTTAACAAAATCTCATTTCTGATAATTCTGGAGTGACTTTATAAAAATAGAAAGTCATGTCTAGCATATCAAGTATGACTTTCCAAAAATAGTAAATCACCTTGAATCAATGGGAAATCAAGTATAGTTTAAGGAAAATCACTTAACTTATCATTAATCAATTCTAATAGTTCAATCTCGACTTAATCATCAATATTATTAATATTATTAATATTAATATTATTATTGAAAGGGAATTATAAGTCACCTTCATCTCCTCAACCACTTCACACCTCTCTCCTTGATGACTCTCATGAATCTATGTAAATATCTATCACTCTTATAATACATTACACTTGATTTTATGCACTCATCAAAGAACGGCATATTCCTCTTACACTCATTAAAGACATGTCATAAAAGATTCCTCTTACACTCTCTTTAACGCATATGTTACACTCTCCTTAACTAAGGCATGCATACTTGATCCGAATTTAAAGAGGAACACAAAAAATTATAGATATAACCATAAACACAGATATGCAGTAGAAATAAAACTTCTTTTCATGAATATCTAAGAACTAACATATTCTTACATATAGAATGGAAATAAACTAGATTGGGTGATGGTAGCTTATCTCTGAGAAGAGATGTGGCGGCTACATGCGTCTGAACTATGTTACGATGAGGCTTAAGGGCCTATTTATTATTTAGAAGCAAATGGAAAACCCCAAAAATCCAAATACCTAACCCTGGGAGATGAAACACAAAACTATGGGCCCTGTTGAGGTAAATTGGTACATCAACTTCGTGGGGTCGTAACTTTAGCATACGATCTCTGTTTGAAACATATGATACCTTGTTAGAAATATCTATCAGAGAACTACAACTATTTATAGCCAATGCTTAATTATAGGCTGAACTTTTCGACTGTTGATTTTCCCAAAAAATGTTGTTTATGGCCTCAAAATGGCTCTAGAAGTTCAGGACCTAAAAACCTACCAAAAATAGTAAATTGTGCTACAATCAAGGAAATTGAAAAATCCTGAAAGAAACAATGGTGTGGGTCCAAGTGGAATAGGCGGGTGGCCACCAATATACACCTGGATCAATACATCTCCATAATGGCATGATTTACAGTCCTCTAAATGGAATACAAGGCATGCATGTTACTCCTCCTTTATGACAAGAATTTATTGCTCCTCCTATATATGTGTCTCATATATTATCACTTGGTGGGGGGGTTGCATGGTGATACCAAGAGTTTGACAGATTTGAAGAAGATTGTGAGAAGGAGAGATTTTGAGAGTAGCCAAATGCTAATCTAAATTACGAAGTATCTCTACCCAATCGAGTTGAACATGAGTGATATTGAGATGAAGTAAAACTTGTATTCCTCAACTTGCCTTGTATATCTCTCTACTGCTATATTTTGGTACTGTTTGCGAGCTCTTACTTCTTGGGGGTTCCAGGGGGAGAAGTTCTCCCTAGATATGGTTGGATGGAAAACTGGACGGTTCAAATGAGTTGGTTAAGGGATCAAAGATGGATCATATTCTCAACGATTGGAGTTGAATATCTCTTCAAATATAACTTTTATTGTCCTAAAATAATAGTATATCTTTAGCATAAAATAACAAGTAGAAATTTAAATTGTTGTAAGAATCTAAATTGGTTTAAGCTTATGTTATTTTCAATCCTATTGGATAGTTGAAAATGAACACTAAGAGTGGTCTATATGAATGGATGTTTAGATCTCAAGATGTTATGGAATTATTGTTGGTGTAGTTTATGGTACTAATCTTAGTATTGTAGTATTTGAGAAGGGAAAGCAAATATTGCTTAAGTTAATTGCAATAAATAATTTCCAAAGGACTTGGGTAAGAGTTTCATGATTATGGATTTGTTTCATTTTAATTGGAATGGGTCCTAGAGACATGTTTTAGAAATGGTTTGAGGATATGTTACAAAGTGTTTGGAAATTTCCATTAATGGGAAATGCTATTATTTTATTATATATAAAAATAATTATGCATGTATAAGTGCTAACTTGCAGCCTATAGGAGAAGTAAGTAAATTGACACGTAACCAACATATACCTGGTGGAATCACTGGATCAACGCTCAAAATAAAAATGAAAAATGATGACAGCCAAAAGTTTGAAGGAAAATAATTGAGGTAATTTTCAGTCATTAGTGCTTATGATCCTTCTAAATCTAAATAAAAAGTAGGAATACATAATGCATTAAAATAGTCATCACTGGTTAACTGTTATTTTAGATTGATTCTTAATAACTCAGGATGCTTTCCATGTGTTTGATTGAATGGTTGAATGAAAATAACGGTTGATGAATCTCAAAACCCTTCAATTCACTTACAGTAGATTAAATGGTTTGGAAAATAATTTAGAAAATATATAAGTAATTATAGATTAATTCTCCATTGCTATTTGTTATGCAAGGTTGTAGATTCAAGCTTGGATCTGTTTGAAAAAACCTGTAAATGAGATTCTGGGAGTCAAAATATTTTTTAGTTTAACAAAATTGATGATGCATGTGGATAATGATGGCCACCCACCTATCCCACCTAGACCTTTAGTCAATTTCATTTGTTTCCTTGTTTGTTTTAGCATTTACTATTTTTAGTAGTTTTTCAGGTCCTAAATTTTTGGAGGAGTTTTGACCCCCTAAACAACATTTTTTAGGGTCATTGTAGGAACGTAGCCAAATTAAGGGGCATAAAGAAAATATTGTAGTACTCAGAGAGAAATTTCCAATAAGGTATGGTATGTGCCAAACAAAGATAATATGACCAAGTTATGACCCTGAGAAGTTGGCTACCCAACTAACCCCAACAAGGCCAACAAAATCTTGGTGTTACATCTCTTGGGGTTAGGGTTTTGGTTGTGTAAGGTTTTATCATGTTTTTCAATAATAAATAGGCCCTTGAGACTCATTGTAACACAGTTCACATGCATTTAGCTACCTCATATATGATCAAAGATATGCTACCATCCCTTGAGCTCATCTTATTTCCATTCTATCTGTAAGAATATTTTAGTATTTGATATTAATGAAATGATGTGTTATTTCTACTGCATCTTTGTATTTATGGTTATATCTACAATTTTTTGTGTTCCTATATAAATTCAGGTCAATGGTATCAGAGCGGCCTGCTCTTTTTCTATTTTCTTTGCATGTCCACAACGAGGTTATATTATAAGGATTTATGGCTTGAATTCATCGAAACTTTGCAAGAGAAGCCTAAAAAATCTTGACAACTCCCATGCTGGAAGAAAAGAAAGACGATGGGGCAAGAGATCCTTTGAAAATCTAGCTCGAAGAATCCCTCGAGCGACAGAGGAATGCAATGATGGACAACTTTGCCCATATCCTTCAGCGGCTACCAAAGGGTGACACATCTACTTCCACAAGCTACTCTAGAAGTGACACACCCTTTAAGGTACAAGTTAATTTTGACATTCCCATATTTGAGGGTTAGATAGATGTGGATGTCGTAGATAAATCGTTAAATATGCTATAAGGGTATTTTTTTGTTCATGATTTTTCCAGCTGGGAAAAGATTACTTTGGCTCTTCTTAAAGCTTCCACCCATGTCAAGGATTTGTGGGAAACCTACTGTGAGCAGAAGGATGAAAGTATGCCCTCACTATTTTCGGCCGCACCCACTGGGGATGTTTTTTGGGACAACATCAAGGAGTAGTACTACCTTGTTAGGAGCTATTGGGATAAATACATAAAGTGAACCAAAATGCGACAAGGAAGGGACCAAGACGTGCCAGAGATTACCAATTTTTTTCATACTCATTGCACAAAGTTGGGCATCAAGGATTCTAATAAAAGTTTGGTACTCAAGTATTGTGGCTGCCTACATAGGTACATCTAGGATGAGATGGATTTCATGGGTATCTCCTCGCTTGGCACAACATACCAAATGTAGCCAAGTTCAAGACAAAGCTTCAAGAGAAAAGTGAGACTTTGGATCTGTGAATCCGAAGCAGGGGAAAGGCACCCAAAAACCGTAGAGTAAAGGGAAAAGCTAAGGTAGGGTGACCCAAGATAACCCACCAAGGCCACAAGAAAAGAACAGCACCATGAAGAAAAATAAGGACATGGGAAAGTGGTGTGAGTTCCATAAGTGCTCCACTCACAACAGACGTGAGTGTGGGGCTAAGCAGTCACTAGTGGCCGTGCTGAATGCTTCTGAGTTCGACACATGCTCTAATGCTAAGTCTGAAACCGATAAGGGGAAGTAAAAAGGGAAGTATATCATTGACACGGAGCTCAGTTCCAATGTGGCCACTGCCAAGTTCTAGAATATTGAGCCTAAAGACCCAAAATAAAGGGAGTAGCTATTCCACTCACAAATATGGGTGAAGGGTTCTCCGCTGCAACTCATTGTCGACAGCGGGAGCCAAAAGAACCTCATTTCAGAAGAGGTCATGAAGAAGTTGGTCCTACCAACTACAGCACATACACAACCATATACCATTAGGTGGCTTCACCAAGGGCGAGATCTCTACGTCATCTAGCAGTACCACCTTCACTACAACATCAATCCCTTCACGGATGGGGTACTGTGTGATGTTGCTCCTCTTGAAGTTTGTGATGTATTATTAGGACAACCATACTTATTGAAGTGACATGTTGTATATGAGTCTATAACTCACTCTTTTATTATTTCTTTGGGTACTAAATTATACAGGATACCATAGGTAGCCCCACCTATCGCCATCTCTTTGATCTCTGCTAAGTAATGTAGTAAGGTCATCTCCCAGACTAGGAAATTTGTTTTCTTTCTTATTCGATCTCAATGTAAGGGGAAGGTTCTAACCATATCCATGGCACACAGGAAGGGTTCCTTCAAGTAGCAGCAGAAGGTGGATACGGTCATGGAAGAATACAAGGATATCTTCTCCTCATCCATAGGGGTCCCCTTGCATTGTCAAGTCAAGCATTCAATCGATCCGATTCTCAGAGCACCTCTACCCAATGGGCCAATATATCACCACTCCATTCTGGAAAATGAAGAGATCAAGTGGAAAGTCCAAGAGTTCCTGTAGAAAGGGAACATCCGACCAAGTTCCTCACCTTGTGGGAGCCTGATTGTACTTGTACAGAAGAAGGATGGCATCTGCATGCTCTGCATTTATTATCGGGCACTAAACAAAATTACTATCAGGAACAAGTATCTAATCCCATAGATTGATGACTTACTAGACCAACTCAAGGTGGACAGGTAATTTAGCAAGATCGATTTGAAGTCCAGTTATCACCAGGTTCCAATAGAGCTGAAAGATGTATGGAAGACCTCCTTTGAGTCCAAGGAAGGTTGTTTTGAATGGTTGGTTATGCCATTGGGGTTGATAATTTTGCCTGCTACTTTTATGAGGCTAATGGATGACATCTTGCAGACCTTCACCAACTTGTTCGTGGTAGTTTATATAGGTGACATCCTCATCTTCAACAAGAGTTGGGAAGAACACTTGCAACACAGTCGGCAATTCCTTCAACCCCTTCAATAGCACAAACTGTGTGCCAACTTGGAGAAATGCACCTTTGGCATGAGCCAAGTCCAATACTTAGGTTACATTATAGATGAGCATGGAGTACATGTGGAAATGACCAAGATCCAAGTCATTCGAGATTAACCAGCCCCGACCACTCTAAAGGAAGTTCACAACTTTTTGGGCCTTGCAAATTTCTATCGGAGGTTCGTGTTGGGATTCTCCCATATCAGTTGGCCTTTGATTCAGATTACTAAGGTTGGGACGAAAGAAAATTTTTCCTAGCCCGAGTCCCAATAGAAGGCGTCCATTGAGTTAAAGCACCGCAACTTCTCTGCACTGGTACTCACACTGCCAGACCTACAGTAGCCATTTGAAATTGAGACAAACACCTCAGACTATGCTATTGGTGCCGTCCTCACCCAACACAGGTATCTAGTGGCCTATCATAGTGATACTCTTTCTGATACAATTCATAAGTACCCCACCTATGATAAAGAGATGTATTCCATCGTGTAGGCTTGCCAACAATGAAAGAACTACATTCTGGGGAAGGAGACAGTCATCCACATTGATCACCAACCTCTTCAATTTATACACACGCAAGGGAAGTTTCAGAATGATCGCCATCCGAAGTGGTCTACATATCTACAACAATTCCACTTGAACATTAAATACAAAAATAGTAGCACTAATCATGTTGCATGCTACCTTAGCCAGCATCCAGTTGTAGCCCTAACTACTATTCTCAACTCTTGTGTTCATGAGACCTCCGAATGGCCACAACTATACAAAAATGATCCAGAGTTTGCCTCGCCATACCAGTTGCTAATAGCTGGAAAGAAATTTCCTGATTTCCACCTCTAGGACAAATTATTATGCTCCCTGGGCCACCGTTTTGTTCCTTCAAGAAGTGTGCCAAACTGATTTGGGAGGCATAGTACAATCAAGTCGCAGGACAATTTGATGTGGAGAAAACTGTGGCGGTACTACAAAATTACTTTTATTGGTCCAAACTCTAACTAGATGTTGGGAAATATATCAGATATTGCACTGCCTCCACCATCATGAAGAAAACCATCAAGAAGCAAGGCTTGTACACTCCTCTGCCTACTCCCAACCAATCATGGGAATCCATCTCCATGGACTCTATGTCTGGGCTCCCTTCTACCAAGCATGTTAATGACTATATATTTGTGGTTGTGGACAATGCCAAACTCTTCTTTGAATGAGTACGGGTACATTTTGGGATGTCACAGACCATTATATTATATTCGGATAATAGGTTCCTGAGCATATTCTGGTCAAGCCTCTGGACACTACTGGACACCAAGCTCACGAAATCAACTGCCTGCCATCCCCGAACTGATGGCCATATGAAGTTCAATAATAGGATGATAGTGCACATACTTCGCATGTAAAAATCCAAGCGTCCTCAAACCTGGGATGAGAGTCTTCCATATGTGCAATACATTTATAATAGAGCTCTCCATAGCTTGAGTGGTCGTAGTCCCTTTGAAGTGGGTATATGATTTCAACAATTATGTTTGATTTATGTTGCCATGCCTCATGTGAATATGCAGACAAAATCCACACATGTACTGTCCAAGGCTAATAAAGGAACCAAATTTATTGAACGTATCTAACACATCCACCAATAGGTTCATGACATCTTGGAGAAGTCAAATTCCAAGTACACCTTACTAGAGCCCATTGGAAGCTCAGAACACTTCTATATGGTCCTTACACCATTACCAAGGCTATGGGAGACAATTCTTTTGAGCTCAACATTCCCCCATTCTTTGGCTTGCACCTAGTTTCCAATGTGGACCGCCTTTAACCATACTTCCCACCATTGCTGGACACATTAGACATTGCATAACAACTCACACTAACAGAGTTAAACCTAGATGGCATGGAAGATGCCACAACTAATCATATTATGGACACACAGGTCAAGAACACTCACCAGTGAAAGATCGAACTATATTGGGTTGTCAAAGCTAGCCAATTTCTATAACAAGACACGCGGCTCACTAGGTACCAAGTTCAAAAAAAATTCCTCACCTCATGGAGGCTCTGAATGCAATGAGGACCATTTCTTCCTAAGGGGGGGAATGATCCAGGTGGATATTGGTGGCCACCCACCTATCCCACCTAGACCTCTAGTCAATTTCATTTGTTTCCTTGTTTATTTCAACATTTACTATTTTTAGTAGTTTTTCAGGTCCTATACTTCCTGAGTAGTTTTGACCCTCTAAACGATGTTTTTTGAGGTCCGTTGTACGCCCATAACCAAGTGTAAGGACTATGGTTAATCTTGTAGTACTTAGAGAGACCTATCCAACAAAGTATCATACATGCCAAACAGAGATAATATGACCAAGTTATGACACTGGGAAGTTGGATTCCCCACTAATTCCAACCGGGCCAATAGGCTCTTGGTGTTGCATCTCTTGGGGTTAGGTTTTAGGGTTTTTAGGTTTTTCTCATGTTTTTCAATAATAAATAGGCCCTTGAGCCTCATTGTAACATAGTTCAGATGCATGTAGCTGCCACATCTTTTCTCAGAGATAAGATACCATTGCCCATTCTAGTCTTATTTACATTCTGTTTGTAGCATATTCCCGTATTTGATATTAATGAAATGAAGTGTTATTTCTGTTGCATCTTTGTATTTATGGTTATATTCGTAATTTATTGTGTTCCTATTTAAATTCAGATCAATTGAATCCATTGGTAGTTTTGTAATGGTTCCACACAACATCAGGGGGTATACATGCCCAAAGCACATGTAACCCCCCATTTGATTACAAAAAAATTATTTCCCAAACCTGGATTGTAAATAAGGGCGATTTTGTAGATTACTACTGCCAACTGTGCATGTTTGCTCTCGAGTTTTTTTTTAAGAATTAAGATGATTTAATTTATATTTTTATATGTCGATATTTGAAGATTTAATTTATCAATTTTATTAGTTAAATAGGTTGAGTAAGAATCTTATATTCATGTTGCTAATGGTTGTCAAAATTGTCTTAACAGATGATGACCACCAAGTGTTTGAGGAAATTCCTCAATGGATGTATATTCTATGCTTGCAAATTATTTGTCATAATGACTCAATGGATGTAGCTATTTACATTTATGAATTGTATGTAAAAGAAATGCCTAAGTGAAATTAGGATTTGTAACCGTGATGTTTTTGGAATGTATCAATGAATATGCATGGTAATTCCATTGAGTTAGAATTCATGTTGATAAAGTCAAATTTGGGTAAGTGAATTGTTGTAGTGTCGGCTTAGATATGAAAATATAAATATTGTTTACCACTCCTATAGAAGCTGAATTCTCCTTTCAAATAAAGAATCCACAAGCATGTTATTTAAAATAAAATCAAATTATTCACAACATAAACAACAATTATCTTGTTGGAGATTATCACTTGTAAAGTTTTATATTTATTCATCTCACTAAAGACTATTTATTGTTTCCTTGTTTATTTTAGCATTCACTATTTTTAGCAGTTTATCGGGTCCTGTATTTCCTGGGATGTTTTGACCCTCTAAATGATGATTTTTTGAGGTCCGTTGTAGGCCCTCAACCAAAGGTGAGGGCCTTTGGTAAATATTGTAGTACTCATAGAGACCTTTCCAGCAATGTATCATATGCGCTAAACGAAGATAATATGACCAAGTTATGACCATAGGAAGTTGGCTGCCCAACTAATCCCAATGGGGCCAATAGACTCTTGGCGTTGCATCTCCTGGGGTTAGGTTTTTGGTTGTTTAGGTTTTTCTCATGTTTTTCAATAATAAATAGGCCCTTCAGCCTCATTGTAAGATCATTAAGATGCATGTAGCCACCACATCTCTTCTCACAGATAAGTTACGATCGCCCGATCTAGCCTTATTTCCATTCTATTTGTAAGAATATTTTAGTATTTGATATTAATGAAATGAAGTGTTATTTCTACTGCATCTTTATATTTATGGTTATATCCATAATTTGTTGCATTCCTATTTAATTTTAGTGTTGAAAATAATATTGAGAGGGGGGTGAATCAGTATTATCAAATCAATAATTTTATTTCCAAAACTGATTTATATACGCTACTTCAATGAAGTGAACTAGTGTGTACACGAAACTGTGATTAGAGAAACCAGCGTATACCCAGAGAACTAGTGATTTAGACAATTCATCATGTGTTGATCTTTAACCAGTGCATCAGTAACTTATTAAACAATGTAGTAAAAGAGAATAAAGCATCACACATATTCAACACACATGAACACCAATATTTATGGTGGAAACCCAATGTGGGTGAAAACCACCTGCTGGTGTTGTCTCTGTCTTCTTTTAATAATAAGAAAATCTTTTTACAATCTTGTACTAGTGCAGACTCATACCAGTACACAGGCACCCACTTGTACAAGGCTACAACCTTCTCTCATTTTCCAGCTTCTACTGGAAGGGAGCTGCAACCCCCTAGCTCTTGTACTAGCCAATGTGTTTACTAGTATGTAGGCACTGGCCTACATAAGGCTACGACCTTCTTTCTTCTTCCAGGGACCACGTTCCATAAATTTTTAGATTGGATGCTCCTGGTACACAATAATACACATGAAGGCCTTGTTTCATCAAATTTTCATACTAAGCCCATTAGAAACTTTGAAACTCAAACTGCATCAAGCAACATCAGTTAATATGAACAATCAGATTAGTGTCACAAGAACAATGTGCTGAACCCAAGAATTAGTTGCAACCTCAAAAATCATGCATCAGAATGTACACGATACTTTACTGAATCCAACCTGTGTGTATAAGCTACTTCCTATAATCAAACCTATGTGTACCTTCAAAACTACTGAAACATTAAACTTCTGAATCAAGTTTGTACCAACCAACAATATACTAACCATCTACAGTCTATTTACAGACACTTACACATGCAACAACAAAGAACACCCTTCTTACTTAGATAAGCAGTCAATCAGATAAAACTCCTTATTCATTCAATTTTACATTTAGATCTAAGAAGACTTCATTGATAGACAACAGTAAAACAATAGCACTAATCTCATAGATAAGTCATCCTTGAACATCAAGCATTTTTTTTGCATACGCTACTTGGAAGAATCGAACCAGTGTATATACGCACCTTCACTAAAGAGTGACAGCGTACAGATATTCAAATCCTTACTTCATAACTTCGCTACACTTCCAGACTTCAGACAAACCCAAATCACAATATTTAAAGAACAAAACATGTGTACATAATCAGATCTAGCCCAACCAATATTAGATCATTCAATAATAAGTCATTTCAGTTCTCATGATCCTGATCCAATATTGAATTGAAGGTGCACAAAGTATTTCAAATCAAATCACAAACATAGTCCTTGCAACATAAAATATACTTCAGATAGAAGTATTCCTTAGAAACCCATACACTTGCACATTTGCTTTTTATTTAACACTACATAGCATATTCATTCCTTGTGAACTTAGCCCTTTGATCTTCTTCTCCTTATATACTTAGATCCTTTATCAATACCCTAGACCAAAACCACTTTGGACCAATACCTTGGACCAAATACCTAGGGTTAATACCTCAGACTAAATACCTCAGACCAAATACCTCGAGCCAAAACCTTGGTTTTCCAACATGTACGTGCTTTTCTTCCTGTGGGAGTGCATGTATACGTATACGCTCTTTTTGTTCTGTGGACCAGCGTGTATACATTGTTTTCACTAAGTGGACCTGTGTATACTTAAACTGCTTTACATCAACCTTTTCCTTTACTTTCTTTATTTTGATCAGTAGACCTTAGTTCCATCTTCCTGTTCTTTGGTACCACTGCCCTGTTACCTCTGAATATAACTATTTTAGTGTGAGTTTCGATTTACCAAAATTGAATTGACCTGTGAGTGAGATTCCATAAAGAATAATACTAGTATAATAATGCCAACAATCTCCCCCTTTGGACATGATGGAAACCATGAAGGTGTTGATTACTGCAAGCTGTAGAAACTATTAGAGATAACATGCAACACAAAAATACTAAATACTCTCCCCCTTTGACATCTAGGGAAAACGCCGAACCAAGAAACATTCCTCCTTTGATATACATTAAGCTGTCCATGCTACCCCTAAGTACATGCCGAGTCTGTAGAGATATAAATCAAAAGGATAACTTGACTCTATAAATAAACCAAGTGAGTATGACCTCCTTATTACCAATGAATCATACATAGATCAATCACCCAACCAAGTGGGGATACAACACATTTGACTCATCCACCCAACCATGTGGGGATATACCAATTATTTATACATGACAAAAATACAAAAAATATTACATCATCCATCCCATGCAAAGTGGGGATACAAATTACATCATTTTTCTAATAGGACTCATTCAAATATATGAGAAGTCATATCACACCCTATACCTTTACATTACTTAAACAACAAATGATATAAATATCTGCAGCCATAGCTGGACTCACCAACCATAATGCCAACAATGTAGAATTCTTGTGAAGGCTAATTCTCCCCCTGAATCTGTGCTCCTGTTTTTCTGTCAGAAAAACATATACGCTCCTTCAGCCATAGAAACTCGTGTGTATACATGACTATACTTCATGAAACACACATATAATAACCTTCCTCTAAAAATAATTGGATTTAACAACAGGATGATGCAACAACTACTCCCAGCTTTTTTCTGAGATATTCAAATGTTTCTCTGGGGGGTGGTTTAGTGAATATATCAGCAACACATTCTTTGGATGGAACATACTCCAATTTCACCTTTTTTTCAAGCACTTGTTCTTGTAAAAAATGGTACTTCATAGATTTGTGCTTGGTCTTGGAGTGCATGACTGGATTTTTTGAAATACTAATGGTACTTGTATTATCACATAGAATGGAGGTTGGTGGAGTACATGTGATCTGGATGTCTTGCAAATTTTGCATCATCCAAATTAGATGTGTGGAGAAAGATGCAGCAACCACACATTCTACTTCAGTTGTATATAAAGCAATCGAACTTTGTTTCTTGCTAAACCAATACAATAACTAAGAACCCATATAGAATGCACCTGCATTAGTGCTCTTTCGATCATCAACACTTCCTGCCCTATATGCATCTGTATATGCATGGAGAGTAGGGTTTGTATCTTTAGGATACCATAGTCCAAAGTCTTGAGTTCCTTGAATATATTTGAAAATTCTTTTGACTTCCTGGAGATGTGATTCCTTTGGATTTGCTTGGAACCTTCCAAGAATTCCTATTACATGCGTGATGTACGGTCTAGTACCTGTTAGATAAAGTAGACTTCAAATCATAGATCTATAAGTTGGTTGGTTTATTGCTAGTGATTCATCATTAGAGCTAAGACTGCATTCGATTACCATTGGAGTACAAATTGGTTTAGAATCTTCCATTCCATACTTCTTCAAGATCTGCTTGAGATATTTTGTTTATGAAAGAAAGATACCATCTTTTATTTGCTTAACTTGTAGACCAAGAAAATAAGTGAGTTCAACAAGTAAGGACATTTCAAACTCTTGCTGCATTACTGAAGCAAAATTCTGACTCATGGATTCTTCATTGCTACCAAAAATGATATTATCAACATAAACAACAATAATTAGCAATTTATCGTTTTCAATATTTGTGTATAAATTGCTATCTGCAAAACCTTTGTAAAGCCTTGTTGTTGTAGATATTTGTCAAGGCGGTAATACTAAGCCCTTGGACCCTATTTCAGACTGTGGAGAGCCCTTTTGAGCTTACATACAAATTTTGCATCATTTCTAAGAATGAATCCTTCTGGATGTTCACTATAAACTTCTTCTTCTAAATCTCCATTAAGGAAGGTTGATTTTACATCGATTTGATATACTTTGAATTCCCGAAAACTAGAAAGAGCAAGAAACATCCTTATGGCTTCAAGTCTGGCAACAGGTTCAAAAGTTTCTTCAAAATCTATACCTTGTTGTTGAGCATACCCTTTACAAACAAGTCTGGCCTTGTTTCTAATAACTTCTCCATTTTCATTAAGCTTGTTCTTAAATATCCATTTTGTTCCTATAATATTTTTATCATGAGGTCTAGGAACTAATTCCCAGGTATCAATCTATTCAATTTTCTCAAGTTCTTCATCCATGGCCTTGACCTAACTTTCATCTATGCAGGCTTCATTTACATTTTGAGGTTCGGTGGAGGATAACAACGCTGTATAGCTTGAGGTCCCTGTAAGATTTCTTCTTGTTTGTAGACCAGCCCCCTTTTCTCCTAGAATTTGAGATTCTGGATGATTCTTCTGAACATACCTGGATGGAGTCTTTTCCTTGTCTGTTGTATCTTCTTCTGGTGCTTCATTGGTTTCTTCTTCAATATAATTTTGGTTTTATGTGGGAAAGAAATCCCCATCTTCCTCATCGTCATATTCCTCTGTTGATTTCATTTTTTCCAGATTTTTGCATGCTTCATCAACTACAACATCAATGCTTTCAACAATTTTCCAAAGTCTTTTATCATAACATTTGTATCCTTTACTTCTGGAAGAATAACCAAGAAGAATACCTTCATCTGCTCTAGGTTCAAACTTACCAAGTTTTTCATCAGTCCTTTTGATAAAACATTTGCTTCCAAAACCTCTGAAGTTTTTTACAGTAGGAGGCTTACCATACCAAAGTTCATGTGGAGTTTGATTGCTCTTTACCCAAACATTCTTTTTGTTGAGAATAGCCACGACAAAAATGTAGCTTCTCCCCAGAAGGTTGCAAGAGTTCCAGATTCATCTAGCATAGCTCAAGCTATTTGTTGAACTATTCTATTCATCCTTTCTACCACACCATTTTCCTGAGGAGTTTTTGCGGTGGAGAATTGCCTTTTTATTCCATGTTGTTCACAAAAGTAAGAGAATTCATCTTATATGAATTATGCCCCTCGATCAGATCTGAGACATTGATTTTTCGATCTAATTCATTTTCAACTAAAGCTTTGAAGGCTTTAAACTTTTCAAAAGCTTCATCTTTATGCTTTAGAATACTTATCCAACACATGCTGGAAAAATCATCAATAAACGAAATAAAGTATTCTTCTCCACAAGGTGACTTTTTCCTTGTTGCTCCACATACATCAGTATGGATGAGTTCAAGAGGCTTACTTGCTGACCCTTCCTTTTCAATGAAGTGAGCTCTCGTTTGCTTACTGATTTGACATGGTTTGCATATCATATTTTTTGGGATGATGATACCTGGAAGATCGCGAACTACCTTGAGCCTGCACGCTTTTATTATTTGAGAAAAGCTTTGATGTCAAAATCTTCTATGCCACAACAAGTTTTCATCTGTTTAGCTTAGATAACATTGTTGTTGTCCTCCTTTGAGTATGTATAAGTTGTTTGGAGTTCTTGTACCTTTGATCACTGTCTTTCTTGTATCAAGTTCACCAACGACACATCTATTTGATCAAAACACCACTTCATTTCCTTGATCACACATTTGACTGACACTCAACAGGTCATGCTTTAAACCATCAACATACATGACATTTACAGCTTTAACCTTTTCCTTCTAGAAAACAAAACCTTTACCTTTAATGACAGCTAGGGTGTCATTTCCAAATGAGACATTCTTTTCATTTTCTAAAGCATTATATGAATGAAGTTTCTCTTTATCACCTATCATGTGTTTGGAGCATCCACTGTCAATGTACCACTGATTTTCTTGTCCTTATGCATACAAAGCTATACCACATCTTTTTGATTGAGATTCCTTCTTTCTCCATATCTTTGGATTTAATGGCATTTGCTCCTTTTGAAGTGTTGGCCGAAATTTTCTCTTGCATTCAGATTATTCATGACCAAAGTTGTTAAAAATTTGGCATTCTATTTCATTTACAAGAGGAGAAAAGTTATGATAGGAACTTTTCTGGATTGTTGTTGCACTTCTTTGATTACGTGCTTCTCTAGTCATGATGGTTTTGTAAGCAACACATTGAGTGCCTTGTGTCAAAAGTTATGACATGAAAACCATTGACCATTAAAGAAGTTTATGTGATCATAAAATCTTTTGTCATTGGTTACGGCTTCTACCGATATTCATCCTTGGAGTAAATTGAGTATGATTTACCTGATGTGTAGTTTTAGGCCTTTGTTGACGATTGACATACTTTTCACTGGTCTTTGTTGCATCAAGATAGATTCTGGTGGAGGTTGACGGCTTTTCTTATTGAGATGATTCTTTAGTATATCCAAGACCCATCTTTATTAGAGGAGAATGTTGAACTTTGATAATTTCATTTAAAGTTTATGATCCTTTAGCAAATCTAAGATTGAAAGATTTTGTCTTCTCAAGATCTTTTATTAGACCCACAATTTCACATTATAGATTTTCATGTTTTTTTCTCTTTCAACAGGTTGGTGTGTCAAAGTATCTATGATCATATTCTTTTCCTCTAAACAGATTTTGAGTTTAGTGATTTCTTCAAGAAAATATTCCTCTTCTAATGCATTAAAAAAATCATCATTGTCATAGGCCATGAGAAGTCTATAATCTTGTTCAGTATCATCTTCATCACTATTAGATAAACTGTCACTATCTTCATGTGTATATTAATTCCTTCTATTCACAACTTGTTTTCTATTACCTTCTGCATATTACTTCCCTTTTTCATATTTATCTTTATGAGGAGATTTGGAAGCATAGTGACCAAATCTACCATGAGCAAAGCATTTGAAAGGTAGCTTACCTCTGAACCTGCCAGAACCTTGTTGAAGCTACTTGAAAAAATTTACCTCATCTTCTTCTTCTGAAATGTGTCTTGATTCATGGTGCTCTTACTTTTATTTTCCCTTTGTTTATGCTTTAAACGTGACTTCTCTCATATCTGATGGACCTCCTTTTCTCATTTCAAAGGTAGTTAGGATTCCATGAAGTTTAATCACAGTGATAGTCTGAAGATGCTGTTTTTCTTCTATGGCAAACACTTTTGACTCAAATTTAGAAGACAAGGACCTCAAAATTTTCTCAACTAAAGTAACGTCCTTTTTCTCTTCACCCTGATTCTTCATACAATTAACAATATCATCTATCCCTAAAAAGTAACTAGAAATACTTTCATCACTATGCATTTTAAGAGTTTCATATTGAATTTTGAAAAATTGAAGCTTAGCACATTTTACCTAAGGCTCTCCTTCGTAGCTCTGAATGATTTTGTCCCATATCTCTTTAATTGTCTTGAGCTACATGATTTTGACAAATTCTGATTTTGACAGACTTCCCAATAATGTGTTGATTTCTTTGGCATTGGTTTCATATAACTTCTTACCTGCAGAGTCTATAGGAATTGTTGTTGGGAATTGATATCCTCCTTCCACAATTTCCAAAACATTTGCTCCAAGGGATTGTAGATAGGCTCTGGTTCTTATTTTCCAATATACTAAGTTTCTCCCATTGAAGATTAGTGGTCCGGTGGATCCCATGCCTTCGTGATTATTCGTCTTGAAATATCTACCTTCAAGCGACCTGCTCTGACACCAATTTTTGGAAATAATACTAAGAGGGGGGTGAATCAGTGTTATTAGATCAATAATTTTCTTTCCAAAACTGATTTATATACGCTACTTTAGTGAAGTGGACTAGGGAGTACACACAATTGTGATTAGAGAAACTAGCGTATACCCAGAGAACTAGTGATTTAGACAATTTATCATGTGTTGATCTTTAACCAATGCATCAGTAACTTATTAAATAGTGTAGTAAAATAGAATAAAGAATCACACATAATCAACACACATGAACACCAAGATTTAAGGTGGAAACCCAATGTGGGTGAAAACCACCTGCTGTTGTTGTCTCTGTCTTCTTTTAATAAAAAGAAAATATGTTTACAATATTATACTATTGCAGACTCATACCAGTACACAGGCACCCACCTGGAGAAGGCTACAACCTTCTCTTGTTTTCCAGCTTCTACTGGAAGGGAGCTGCAACCCCCTAGCTCTTGTACTAGCCAATGTGTTTACTAGTATGTAAGTGTCAGCCTAAAGAAGGCTACGACCTTCTTTCTTCTTCCAGGGACCACGTTTCATAAATTTTCAAACTAGATGCTCCTGGTACACCACAATACACATGAAGGCCTTATTTCATTAAATTTTCATACTGAACCAATCAAAAACTTTCAAACTCAAACTGCATCAACCAACAACTAGTTAATTTGAACAATCAGATCATTGTCACCATAACGCTATACTGAACCCAGGAATCAACTGCAACCTCAAAAATCATGCATCAGAATGTACGCGCTACTTTGCTGAACTCAACCTACATGTATACGCTACTTCCTTAATCAATCACCCGTGTACGTTCAAAACTACTGAAACATTAATCTTTTGAATCAAGTCTATACCAACCAACAATATACTCACCATCTACTGTCTATTATAGAGATTTACACAAGCAGTAGTAGAGAACACATTTCTCACTTATACAATCAGTTAATTTGATATCAATCTCCTTATTCATTTAGTTTTACATTCAGATCTAAGAATACTTCATTGACAGACAACAGTAAAATAGTAGCACTGATCTAATAGATCAGTCATCCTTGAACATCAATCTTTTCTTTTGCATACGCTACTTGGAAGAGTCGAACCAACATGTATATGCACCTTCACCAAAGTGAACTAGTGTACAGATCTGCAAATACTTGCTTCATAACTTTGTTACACTTTCGGACTTCAGACAAACCCAGATCACGATATTTAAAGAATAAAACATGTGTACATAATCAGATCTAGTCAAACCAATATCAGATCATTCAATAATAAGTCATTTCAAGTCTCATGATCCCAATCCCATATTGAATTCAAAGTTCACAAAGTATTTCAGATCAAATCACAAACATTACCTTTGCAACATAAAATATACTTCAGATAGAAGTATTCCTTAGAAACCCATACACTTGCACATTTTATTTTTATTTAACACTTCATAAGATATTCATTCCTTGTGCACTTAGCCCTTTGATCTTCTCCTCCTTATATACATATATCCTTTATCAATACCTCAGACCAAAACCGCTTAGGACCAATACCTTGGACGAAATACCTAAGGTCAATACCCCAAACCAAATACCTTGGACCAAATGCCTCAGAACAAAACCTTGGTTTTCCAACATGTATGCACTTTTCCTCCTGTGGGAGTGCTTGTATACATATACGCTCTTTTTGTTCTGTGGACCAGCGTGTATACACTATTTTGACTAAGTGGATCTACATATACTTCTTAAACTGCTTTACATAAACCTTTTCCTTTACCTTCTTTATTCTCATCAATAGACCTTAGCTCCATATTCCCGTTCTTCTGTACCACTGTCCTGTTACCTCTGAATATACCTGTTGTACTGTGAGTTGCTTTTTACCAAAACTAAATTGACCTGTGAGTGAGTTTCCATCAAGAACAACACTTGTATCATAATGCCAACAGTCTCCTCGTTTGGACTTGATGGCAACCATGAAGGTGTTGATTACTACAAGTTGTAGAAACTATTAGAGATAACATGCAACACCAATATACTAAATACTCTCCCCCTTTGACATCAAGGGCAAAGGGTGGACCAAGCAACTTTCCTCCTTTGATATACATTATGATGTCCATGTTCCCCCTGAGTACATGCCAAGTCTTGAGAGATATGAATCAAAAGAATTCCATGACTCTATAACTCAACTAAGTGAGGATGACCTCCTTATGACCAATGACTCATTAATACATCAATCACCCAACCAAGTGGAGATATACCACATTTGACTCATCCACCCAACCAAGTGGGGATATACCAATTGTTTAAACATGAAAAAAGTACAAAAAATATTACATCATCCATCCCAAGCAAAGTGGGGATAAAAATTACATCATTTGTCCAATAGGACTCATCGAAATATATGAGAAGTCATATCACACCCTATACCTTTACATGACTTAATAAACAAATGGTATAAATATCTGAAGGCATAGCTAGACTCGGCAACCATAATGCCAACAATGTAGAATCCTTGTGAAGGCTAATTCTCCCCGTTAACCTCTGCTTCTATTTTTATGTCAGAAAAACATATATGCTCCTTCAGCCACTGAAACCCACGTGTATATGTAACTATACATCATGAAACACATATAATAACCTTCCTCTAAAAAAAACTAGATTTAAGAGAAGGATGACGCAACAACTACTCCTGGCTTTTGTTTGAGATATTCAAATGCTTCTCTAGGCTATGGTTTAGTGAATATACCAACAATCTATTCTTTGGAGGGAAAATACTCCAATTTGACCTTTTGTTCAAGCACTTTTCTCGTAAAAAATGGTACTTGATAGGTATGTGCTTGGTCTTGGAGTGAATGACTAGATTTTTTGAAATACTGATGACACTTGTTTTATCACATAGAATGGAGATGGGTGGAGTACATGTGATCTGGATGTATTGCAAAGTTTGCATCATCCAAGGTAGTTGTGTGTAGCAAGATGCAACAGCCACATATTCTACTTCAGTTGTAGATAAAGCAATCGAACTTCGTTTCTTGTTGAACCAAGACACTAACCGAGAACCCATATAGAATGCAACTCGATCAGTGCTCTTTCGATGATCAACACTTCCTAACCAATCTAGATCTGTATATGCATGAAGAGTAAGGTTTGTATATTTACGATACCATAGTCCAAAGTCCTAAGTTCCTTGAAGATATTTGAAAATTATTTTGACTCCCTGGAGATCTGATTCCTTTGGATTTGCTTGAAACCTTCCAACAATTCCTACTGCATGCGTGATGTCAAGTCTAATACCTGTTAGATAAATCAGACTTCCAATCATAGATCTGTAAGTTGGTTTGTTTACTGCTGGTGATTCATCATCAGAGCTAAAACTGCATCCTGTTACCATTGGAGTACATACTGGTTTAGAATCTTCCATTCCGTACTTCCTCAATATCTACTTGAAATATTTGGTTTGTGAAAGAAAGATACCATCTTTTGTTTGCTTAACTTGTAGGCCAAGAAAATAAGTAAGTTCACCAAGTAAGGACATTTCAAATTCTTGTTGCATTACTGAAGAAAAATTATGACTCATGGATTCTTCATTGCTACAAAAATGATATCATCAACATAAACAACAATAACTAGAAATTTATCATTTTCAATCTTTGTGTATAAATTGCTATCTGCAGAACATTTTGTAAAGCCTTGTTGTTGTAGATATTTGTCAAGGTGGTAATACCAAGCCCATGGAGCCTGTTCCATACTGTAGAGAGCTTTTTTGAGCTTCCATAAGAATTTTGCATCATTTCCAAGAATGAATCCTTCTGGCTGTTCAATATAAACTTCTTCTTTGAAATCTCCATTAAGGAAGGTTTATTTTACATCCATTTGATATACTTTAATTTCCAAAAACTAGAAAGAGCAAGAAACATCCTTATGGCTTCAAGTCTAGCATCAGGTGCAAAAGTTTCTTGAAAATCTATACCTTGTTTTTGAGCATACCCTTTATAAACAAGTCTGGCCTTGTTTTTAATAACTTCTCCATTTTCATTAAGCTTGTTCTTAAATATCCATTTTGTTCCTATAATATTTTTATCATGAGGTCTAGGAACTAATTCCCAAGTATCATTCTTTTCAATTTACTCAAGTTCTTAATCCATGGCCTTGATCCAACATTCATCTTTGCAGGCTTCATTTACATTTTGAGGTTCAGTGGAGGATAATAATGCTAGATATCTTGAGGTCCCTGTAAGAGCTCTTCTTGTCTGTACACCAGCCCCATTTTCTCCTAGAATTTGAGATTCTAGATGATTCTTCTTAGCATACCTGGACGGAGTCTTTTCCTTGTCTGTTGTATCTTCTTCTGGTGCTTCATTGGTATCTTCTTCAATATCATTTTGATTTGATGTGGGAAAGTAATCCCCATCTTCCTCATTGTCATATTCCTTTTTTGATTTCATCTGTTCTGGATTTCTGCATGCTTCATCAACTACAACATCAATTCTTTCAACAATTTTTCGAAGTCTTTTATTATAACTTTTGTATCCTTTACTTCTGGAAGAATAACCAAGAAGAATACCTTTGTCTTTTCTAGGTTCAAACTTACCAAGTTTTTCATCAGTCCTTTTGATAAAACATTTTCTTCTAAAAACTCTAAAGTGTTTTACAGTAGGAGGCTTACCATACCAAAGTTCATGTGTAGTTTTGTTTCTATTTACCTGAAAATTCACTTTGTTGAGAGTAGTCACAACAACAAATGCAGCTTCTCCCCAAAGGGTTGTAGGAGTTCCATATTCATCTAGCATAGCTCAAGCCATTTTTTGAACTATTCTATTCATCCTTTCTACCACACCATTTTCCTGAGGAGTTATTGTGGTGGAGAATTTCCTTTTTATTCCATGTTGTTCACAAAAGTCAAAGAATTCATCTGATATGAATTCTCCCCCTTGATCAGATCTAAGGCATTTGATTTTTCGATCTGATTCATTTTCAACTAAAGCTTTGAAGGCTTTAAACTTTTCAAAATCTTCATCTTTATGCTTTAGAAGACCTATCCAACACATCCTGGAAAAATCATTAATAAATGAAATAAAGTATTCTTCTCCACTAGGTGACTTTTTACTTGTTGGTCCACATAAATCAGTATGGATGAGTTCAAGAGGCTTACTTGCTGAGCCTTCCTTTTCAATGAAGTGAGGTCTAGTTTTCTTATCGATTTGACATGGATTGCATATGGTATTTTCTGGGATGCTGATATCCGGAAGATCACAAACTGCCTTGACCCTGCATGCTTTTCTTATTTAAAAAAAGCTTAGATGTCCCAATCTTCTACGCCACAACTAGTTTTCATCTATTTTGCAGCTTTGATCACAGTCTTTCTTGTATCAAGTTCACGAATGACATCTTTTTGATCGAAACACCATTTTATTTCCTTGATCACACATTTGATTGACACTCAACAGGTTATGCTTTAAACCATCTACATACATGACATTTCTAGCTTTAACCTTTTCTTTCAAGAAAATAGAACCTTTACCTTTAATGACAACTTGGGTGTCATTTCCAAATGAGACATTCTTTTCCTTTTCTAAAGCATTATATGAATGAAGTTTCTCTTTATCACTTGTCATGTGTTTGGAGCATCCACTGTCGATGTACCAATGATTTTCTTGTCCTTCTGCATACAAACCTATACCACATCTTTTTGATTGATATTCCTTCCTTCTCCATATCTTGGGATTTAATGGCATTTGCTCCTTTTGAGGTGTTGGCCGAAATTTGCTCCTGCATTCAGATTCCTCATGACCAAATTTGTTACAAATCGAGCATTCTATTTCTTTTACAATAGGATAAAAGTTATTATAGGAACTTTTCTTGCCACTGTTTCACTTCTTTGATTTCGTGCTTCTCCAGTCATGATGTTTTTGTAAGAAACACATTGAGCATCCTTGTGTCCAAAGTTATGACATGAAAAACGTTTCCCATTAAAGAAGTTTATGCGATCATAAAATCTTTTGTCATTTTTACTTGTTGGTTGCGGCTTCTACTGATATTCATCCTCAGAGTAAATTGAGTATGATTTACCTGATGAGTAGTTTCAGGCCTTTGTTGATGATTGACATACTGTTTACTGGTAATTGCTGCATGAAGAAAGCTTCTGGTGGAGTTTGATGGCTTCTGTGATTGAACTGATTCTTTAGTATATCCAAGACCTGTCTTTATCAAAGGAGAACATTGAACTTGGATAATTTCATTTAAAGCTTCTGATCCTTTAGCAAATGTAATATTGATAGATTTTGTCTTCACAAGACCTTTTCTTAGACCCACAATTTGACATTCTAGATTTTCATTTTGTTTCTCTTTCAGCAAGCTGGTGTGTCAAAGTATCTATGATCATATTCTTTCCTTCTAAACAAATTTTTAGTTTACTAATTTCTTCAAGAAAATATTCCTCTTCTAATGCATCCAAAAAATCATCATTTTCATAGGCCATGAGAAGTCTATAATCTTGTTCAGTTTCATCTTCATCACTATTGGATAAACCATCACTATCTTCATGCGTATAGTAACTCCTATTCACAACTTGTTTTCTATTTCCTTTTGCATATTCCTTCCCTTTTTCTTATTCATCTTTATGAGGACATTTGGCAGCATAGTGACCAACTCTACTACAAGCAAAGCATTTGAAAGGTAGCTTACCTCTGAACCTTCCAGAACCCCGTTGAAACTTCTTGACAAAATAAACCTCATCTTCTTCTTCTACAATGTGTCCTGATTGATGGAGCTCTTCCTTTTCTTTTCCCTTTGCTCATGCTTTAAATGCGACTTCTCTCATATCTGATGGACCTCCTTTTCTCATTTCAAAGGCAGTTAGGATTCCATGAAGTTGAGTCACAATGATAGTCTGAAGATCTTTTTGTCCTTCTATGGCAGACACTTTTGACTCAAATATAGAAGACAAGGATCTCAAAATTTTCTCAACTAAAGTAACTTCATTTATCTCTTCACTCATATTCTTCATAAAATTAACAATCTCATCTATGCATAAAAAGTAACTAGCAATACTCTCATCGCTATGCATTTTAAGAGTTTCATACTAAATTGTGAGAGTTTGAAGCTTAACACATTTTACCTGAGAGTCTCCTTCATAGCTCTAAATGATTTTGTCCCATATCTCTTTGGTTGTCTTGAGCTGCATGACTTTGACAAATTCTGATTCTGACAGACTTCCCAATAATGTGTTGACTTCTTTGGCATTGGTTTTGTATAACTTCTTACCTGCAGAGTCTGTAGGAATTGTTGTTGGGAATTGATATCCTCCTTCCACAATTTCCCAAACATCTTCTCCAAGCGATTGTAGATAGGCTCTGGTTATTATTTTCCAATATACTAAGTTGCTCTCATTGAATATTGGTGGTCTGATGGATCCCATGCCTTCGTGATTATTCATCTTGAAAGATATACCTTCAAGCGATCAAGTTTCTTACGAAGGACCTGCTCTGATACCAATTGTTGGAAATAATATTGAGAGGGGGGTGAATCAGTATTATCAAATCAATAATTTTATTTCCAAAACTGATTTATATATGCTACTTCAGTGAAGTGAACTAGCATGTACACACAACTGTGATTAGAGAAACCAGCGTATACCCAGAGAGCTAGTGATTTAGACAATTGATCATGTGTTGATCTTTAACCAATGCATTAGTAACTTATTAAACACTGCAGTAAAATAGAATAAAGAATCACACATTATCAACTCACATGAACACGAATATTTAAGGTGGAAACCCAATGTGGGTGTAAACCACCTGCTGCCATCGTCTTTGTCTTCTTTTAATAATAAGAAAATCTTCTTACAATCTTGTATTGGTGCAGACTCATACCAGTACACAGACACCCACCTGCAGAAGGTTACAACCTTCTCTTGTTTTCCAGCTTCTACTCGAAGGGAGGTGCAATCCCTTAGCTCTTCTACTAGCAAATGTGTTTACTAGTACATAGGCGTTGGCCTACAGAAGGATACAACCTTCTTTCTTCTTCCAGGGACCACGTTTGATAAATTTTTAGACTAGATGCTCCTCGTACACAATAATACACATGAAGGCCTCGTTTCATCAAATTTTCATACTGAACCCATTAGAAACTTTGAAACTCAAATTGCATCAACCAACAATCAGTTAATTTGAATAATTAGATCATTGTCACCAAAACACTGTACTGAACCTAGGAATCAACTGCAACCTCAAAAATGATGCATCAAAATGTAGGGGCTACTTTACTGAACCCAACCTACATGTATACACTACATCCTGTAATCAAACCTACGCGTACCTTCAAAACTACTGAAACATTAAACTTCTGAATCAAGTCTATACTATCCAACAATATACTAACAATCTACTATCTATTTATAGATATTTACATAGGTAGTAGCAGATAACACCCTTCCCACTCAAACAATCAGTTAATCAAATATCAAACTCCTTATTCATTCAGTTTTACAATCAGATCTAAGAAGACTTCATTGACGGACAACATTAAAACAGCAGTACGGATCTAATAGATTGGTCATCCTTGAACGTCAAGCTTTTATTTTGCATATTCTACATGGAAGAATTGAACTAGCATGTATATGCACCTTCACCAAAGTGAACCAGTGTACAGATCTGCAAATACTTACTTCATAACTTCACTGCACTTCCAGACTTCAGACAAACCCAGATCACGATATTTAAAGAATACAACATGTGTACATAATCAGATCTAGCCCAACCAATATCAGATCATTCAATAATAAGTCATTTCAGGTCTTACGATCCCGATCCAATATTGAATTCAAGGTGCACAAAGTATTTCATATCAAATCACAAACATAGCCCTTGCAACATAAAATATACTTCAGATAGTAGTATTCCTTATAAACCCATACACTTGCACATTTGATTTTTATTTAACACTTCATAAAATATTCATTCCTTGTGCACTTAGCCCTTTGATATTCTCCTCCTTATGTACTTAGATCCTTTATCAATACCTCAGACCAAAACCACTTAGGACCAATACCTTAGACCAAATACCTAGGGTCAATACCTCAGACCAAATACCTTGGATCAAAACCTTGGACCAAATCCCTCGGACCAAAAGCTTGGTTTTCCAACATGTACATACTTTTCCTCCTGTGGGAGTGCTTGTATACATATACGCTCTTTTTGTTCTGCGTACCAGAGTGTATACGCTGTTTTGACTAAGTGGACCCGCGTATACTTCTTAAACTTCTTTAAATCAACCTTTTCCTTTAATTTATTTATTATGATCAGTAGACCTCAGTTCCATATTCTTGTTATTCTATACCACTACCCTGTTACCTCTAAATATACTAGTTGTACTGTGAGTTTCCTTTTGCCAAAACTGAATTGACCTGTGAGTGAGTTTCCATCAATAACAATACTTGTATCATAATGCAAACAATCTCCCCCTTTAGATTTGATGGCAACCATGAAGGTGTTGATTACTGCAAGTTGTAGAAATTGTTAGAGATAACATGCAACACCAAAATACTAAATAATCTCCCCCTTTTACATCAAGGGCAAAGGGCAGACCAAGAAGCTTTCCTCCTTTGATATACATTACGTTGTCCATGCTCCCCCTGAGTACATGTCGAGTCTGCAGAGATATGAATCAAAAGAATAACATGACTCTATAAGTCAACTAAGTGAGTATGACCTCCTTATGACCAATGATTCATAGATACATCAATCACCCAACCAAGTGGGGATATACCAATTGTTTATACATGACAGAAATACAATAAATATTACATCATCCATCCCATGCAAAGTGGGGATACAAATTACATCATGTGTCCAATAGGACTCATTCAAATATATGAGAAGTCATATCATACCATAGACCTTTACATGACTTAAACAACAAATGGTATAAATATCTAAAGCCATAGCTGGACTCAATAACCATAATGCCAACAATGCAGAATGCTTGTGAAGGCCAATGCTCCCCCTGAATCTGTGCTCCTATTTTTTCGTCAGAAAAACATATACACTCCTTCAGCCACAGAAACCCACATTTATATGCGACTATACTTCATGAAACATTTATAATAACCTTCCTCTAAAAGAAAATTGGATTTAACAGTAGTATGATGCAATAGCTACCAGATTTTGTTTGAGATATTCTAATGTATGTCTGGGCAGTGGTTTAGTGAATATATCAACAACCTGTTCTTTGGAGGGAACATAATCCAATTTGACCTTTTGTTCAAGCGCTTGTTCTTGTAAAAAATTGCACTTGATAGGTATGTGCTTGGTCTTGGAGTGCATGACTTGATTTTTTGAAATACTGATGGCACTTGTATTATCACATAGAATGGATATGGGTGGAGTAAATGTGATCTGGATGTCTTGCAAAGTTTGCATCATGAAAAGTAGTTGTGTGCAGCAAGATGCAATAGCCACGCATTATGCTTCAGCTGTAGATAAAGCAATTGAACTTTGTTTCTTTTTGAACCAAGACACTAACCGAGAACGCATATAGAATGCACCTCCACTAGTTCTCTTTCGATCATCAGCACTTCCTGCCCAATCTACATCTGTATATGCATGAAGAGTAATGTCTGTCTCTTTATGATACCATAGTCTAATGTCCTTAGTTCCTTGAAGATATCTGAAAATTCCTTTGATTGTCTGGAGATGTGATTCCTTTGGATTTGCTTGGAACCTTCCAAAAATTCCTACTAAATCCATGATGTCAGGTCCAATTTCTGTTAGATAAAGCAGACTTCCAATCATAGATATGTAAGTTGGTTGGTTTACTGCTGGTGATTCATCATTAGAACTGAGACTACATCTTGTTACCATGGGAGTACATACTAGTTTAGAATCTTCAATTTTGTACTTCTTCAAGATCTGCTTGAGATATTTGGTTTTTGAAAGAAAGATACCATATTTTGTTTGCTTAACTTGTAGACCAACAACACAAGTAAACATTTCAAATTCTTGTTGCATTACTGAAGCAAAATTTTGACTCATGGATTCTTCATTGCTACCAAAAATGATACCATGAACATAAAAAACAATAGTTAGCAATTTATCATTTTCAATCTTTGTCTATAAATTGCTATGTGTAGAACCTTTTGTAAAGCCTTGTTGTTGTAGATATGTGTCAAGGCGGTAATATTAAGCCCTTGGAGCCTGTTTCAGAACATAGAGATCCTTTTTGAGCTTGCATATCAATTTCTCATTATTTCCAAGAATGAATCATTTTGACTATTCAATATAAATTTCTTCTTCTAAATCTCCATTAATGAAGGTTGATTTTACATCCATTTGATATACTTTGAATTTTCGAAAACTAGAAAGAGCAAGAAACATCCTTATGGCTTCAAGTCTGGCAACTGGTGCAAAAGTTTCTTCAAAATATATACCTTGTTGTTGAGCATACCCTTTACAAACATGTCTGGCCTTGTTTCTAATAACTTCTCCATTTTCATTAATCTCGTTCTTCAATATCCTTTTCGTTCCTATAATATTTTTATCATGAGGTCTAGGAACTAATTCCCAAGTATCATTATTTTCAATTTTCTCAAATTCTTCATCCATGGCCTTGACCCAACATTCATCTTTGTAGGCTTCATTTAAATTTTCAGGTTCGATGGAGGATAGTAATGCTAGATAGATTGATTTCCTTATAAGAGTTCTTCTTGTCTATACATGATCCAAGTGGATCTTTAGATACAATGGCATGGAAAAGCTCAGAAATCAAAGTTCTCAGAATGTAGTCGACTCAAGGCCAGAGTGTAGATCTCATCATCATGATTCCAATGGCATGAACGGTACTTCAATCCGAGTCTGTATAGTGAAGTTATCGCGAAAAGAAGGTTGCTTTGTTCCTTAAGGAAATGAGGATTTTTCCTTAAAAAAAAGGGTTTTAAGCCTTAAAGGCAAAATCGCAATAGGAGGATTCATGGAGGTGGACTTAAGAAAGGCGCAGTGGGACCCCCGATTGTTGATCTCTGATTAAATCGGATCAGCGACTGGAGGGTAATCGGGTCGGAGGAGGTCTATATATATATATATATATATATATATATATATATATATATATATATATATATATATATATATATATATATATATATATATATATATATATATATATATATATATATATATCTGCAATCGGTGATCAGTGATCGGCAATCCATGAGTAACAGGACTATTACACCCTGATATGCTAATTGCAATCTCGGGCTCAGACCCGATAAGAACATAGGTCCAATTTAATGATTTTTGAAGTCCGAGGCTTGAAGATTTTGGTTGAATTTCAGTGTTTTTTGGGATTTTTGGGTATTGTTCGTTTTAATGATAAAGAGGCCATTTTAAGGGGTGGTTGTGCCTACCAATCCTTCCACACCACCAGCCTCTGTTGTGAACTAGACATCGCTGATTTAAATAGGATTCTATCCAAAAACCCATTATAAAAACATGATGGTTGGAAGAGCACGGGGGAGGGAATTTCAGCATGCTGTTTTGTGGGAGAAGAGCCTTCAGGTGATTGATAGCGCATCCTATCTATTTCGGACAAGTTTTACATGTGTTCAGCCCCTCTCATTGCCATGGATGCATTGGTGCTGCTCACTTCTCCATATGAGGTCTCCATTTCACAATCATATTTCAGAATGGAGGTATAAGCCTCTTATATGAAATTGATGATTGCAATTATTTTCTTTCATGCCATTTAATATAAAGGCCTCCCCATTGTTGAGCTGGGCATGGAGACATAGTCCGAATTGGACGAACTCCATTATCACGCCTTGGTGTCTTCTTTTTGTGCCTTTTGTGTGTTTTCTTCTTCTTTTCCTGTGTGCACATTAAATTTTGGTGTTCAGCTGCAATTTTGCATGTGATTCTTTCCATACATCTATAAGCGAAAGTATCCTCGATCAAGTGGTATCAGAGCATGGCTTTTTAAATGTGAATTGCATGTTTGTATTCTAACAAGAAGTAGGCTTCAAAGACGTGAAGGGGAACTAGAAACTTTTGATCCAGAAGCAGGGTGTGCACCTCGAAGGAGAAACGTGGTAGAATATTAAGCTCATCTTGAAGAGGAGCATAATTTCAGAAAGACCTTGTATTTAATGGCAGAGAATATCAGTCAGCTGGTTTTAAGACTGGAGAAAGCGAAAGAGAGAAATCTAGAAGGACAAGGTTCAACACATGGGAATGGTGGAGAAGAACCCCCTCTTTCTCCTTCTAGGAGCGAAGGTTCTCCTTCCTCTCAACACCATAATCATAGAAATCCAAAGGATGCATCTAAGAAACCTTTTTTTAAATTAGATGTTAAATTTGATATTCCTATGTTTAATGGTGAAAGTAATGCAGAGAATCTTAGCAATTGGATTAGGCAGATTGAGGTCTACTGTAGGATTCAACAAATCATAGAGGATGAGGAGAAGATCCAACTGGCCTCTGTATGGCTGAGCAACACAACTCTCATTTGGTGGGAGAGAAAATTATAGAGCAGTAATAATGTGGGTAAGCTCTTTTCCTCATGGTTTGATTTCACTTCTGCGTTAAAGGAACAATTTTATCCCTTAGGATATAAGCAGAAAGCTTTGATGAATTGGCAATATTTAAGGTAAGGCAAAGGGCAAGATGTTCAGAGTTTTACAGAAGAATTTAGGAATCAAGCACTAAATTTGGGTATTGCACTTGATGCACCTGAAGTTGTAACTAACTATATTGGCTCACTGCATATTTATATTAGGCATTCATTGTTATTGTTTGAACCAACCACTATTGATTCAACCATCATAAAAGCAATTCATATTGAGAATAGGGGCAAGAATGAAAGAGATGATTAGGCTAGAAAGCCACCATTCAAACCTCCCAATGGCAAATCCAATGCGAAATGGAAAGGGAAGGAGAAGAAAACAACAATAGCCAAAGAAGGAGAGCGGCCTTATTGCAATCACTATAAGAAGGAAGGCCACGATGACAATCGTTTTTGGAAGAATCACCCAGAAAAGCATCCACAGAAGTATGGAGCAAAAGGGAAGCAGAAGATAGTGGCAGTGGCACAACAAGACCTTGGATCGGATTCAGGAGATGAAGCACTGATCACAGCAGCAAGAACAAAAAGTACTCTTACACCTCCTGTTAATTCTAAATCGCATGAAGGCACCAGTTCTGTAGATGAGTCCATTTCAAATGACCAAAAAAGAATTGAATTATTTCATATCAGAGTTGTAGTAAATCATACCAAAGTTGAAACTCTATTTGATACTGGGTCCCAAGCAAACTTAATTGTAGAATCCCTCGTAAAGAAGCCTGGCTTAGAGACAAAACCACACTCGAAACCTTACCTACTGGGATGGAGACATGATAAAATGAAATTGAATGTAACCCAGTAGTGCAAGGTCAAATTTGTGATTGCGTCTAAGCTAGTAGACAAAGTAGTGTTGGATGTAATACCATTGGATATCTGTGGCATGGCATTACGGAGCCCATATCAGTATGATAGAAAGGCAGTTTTTTTCCATCGTGACAACAAATATAAAATCACCAAGGATGGGGTAGAATATATAGTGAGGGCTCATCAGAATAAAATTAGTGCCAGCCTTGTAAGCGATGGAAAAATGAAAAGACTGGTGAATTCCAGTAAAGGATGCATGCTTATGGTTGTAAGGGAGAAAGAGGAAGAATTTGCTGATGCATTCCAGGGTTGTGATTGGAGCATAAACAGGAATTGACTAAATTGATTTCTAATTATGACAAGCTGTTTCAAGAACCGAAGGGATTACCTTCGAAGAGGGAAATCCAACATGAAATCCATCTACAACATGATGCCCCTCTGCCAAATATTGGCATGTACAGGATGTCGATGATTGAGATGGAAGAAATCAAGAGACAAGCACAGGAAATGTTGGACCAAGGCATCATCAGGCTGAGCACCTCTTCGTGTGGTTCACCGATTGTATTAGTGCCAAAGAAAGATGACAGTTGGAGGATGTGTGTGGATTACCGCGTGCTCAACAAGATAATGGTGAAAAATCGCTATCCCCTGCCACGCATAGATGATTTATTAGACCAATTAAAGAGTGTTGTTTACTTCCCAAAGTTGGATTTCTGCAGTGGCTATCACCAGGTCTGAATTACGAAGGAGGACGTGTGGAAAACCACCTTCAAGACCAAGCAGGGGTTTTTCGAATGGATGGTGATGCCATTCGAGCTTTGCAACACTCCAGCTACTTTTATGCGGGCTATGAATGATATATTTCAGCATTTCATTGATGAGTTTGTTCTTGTGTATTTAGATGATATACTAGTTTTTAGTAAGAGTTGGTTTGAACATGTGTGTCATGTAAAGAATGTGCTTGATCTACTGAAGAAAGAAAAACACTTTGTAAAATTGTCAAAGTGTGAGTTCGGGAAAACCTCTTTGGGCTACCTAGGTCATATTGTTGGTCATGGTCAGTTAAAAATTGCTCCCTCTAAAGTTGAAGCAATTGTAAATTGGCCTAAGCCTACTAGTGTAATCAAGGTCCGTATCTTTCTAGGTGTAGTCCAGTATTGGAGGAGATTTATTGCTAATTTCTTTGTTATTGCAGCACCTTTTCATACATTAACGTGTGAAACAGGTCTTCCAATGGGGAGGAAGACAACAGAAGTCCTTCGAGACATTGAAGGAAAAGATCAGGATCACGCTAGTCTTAGCCTTACCTGATCTCCAATAGCCATTTGAGATTGAAATAGATGCCAACGGTTTTGCCATGGGAGCTATAGTGATGTAGCAAAAGAAGCCAATTTGTTACCATTCTGAGAAGTTTTCTCAAGCTGTGATAAACTATCCCACCTATGGAAAGGAGCTTTATGCCTTGGTGCAGAGTGTGAAAAAGTGGAAACACTACCTAATCGGCAAGGAGATCATCATCCATACAGATCATTAGCCCTTGCAGTACCTTTAGTCACAAACCAAGTTGTAGCACTCTCGTCATTTCAGGTAGATGGACTTTCTTCAACAGTTTCATATGGTAATAAAGTATAAGAAGGGTACTAGCAATAAAGTGGCCGAGATGCTTTCTCGCGCTCCTATTTTTGCTTATGTTATTTTGCATAATGATTTATTATCTTTTGAGAGTTATGCTAAACAATATGCTAACAATGATGACTTTAAGGAGGTGCAAAACTAACCCATGGTTCACAAGTGGACAACTATCACTTGCAGGGGAAATTGTTGTATCACCTTGGTAAATTGTGTATTCCCATAGGGGAAATAGTACATGTAATTTGAGAGGCCCACACCTCTCTTGTGTCTGGACACTTTGGTGTCGAAAAGACTTTATGTCATGTACAAAGATTTGGTTTTTGGCCTCATATGAAAAACATTGTGACTTGCTATGTAAAGGGTTGTGTGATGTGTTTTGTTTCAAAGCCCTCTAATAGAAAACTTGGGCTCTACACACCATTCCCTATTCCGAGTCATCCATGGGAAAGTGTGTCAATGGACTTTGTAGGAGGTTTGCCTTTGTCTAGGAGGAGTCATGCCTATTCGTATGTCATCGTTGACTATTTTAGCAAGATGTGTATTTTTATTCCTTGTAAAAAGAAGATTACTGCAGAGCAGACTGCTTCTCTTTCTTTCAGCATGTTTGGGTTCACTTTGGATTACCCACATCAGTTGTGTCAGATTGCGACTCTCACGTTCTTGGAGAGTTTTGGACCAGCTTGTGGAGGATGATGGAAACCAAATTGAAAAGAAGCATGAAATTTCACCCCCAAACCAACGGATAGACAAAGGTTGTTAACCGTATTGTGGTACGCTTACTACGGGGCTATTGTGGGAAACATACCAAGTTGTGGGATGAGCATATTGATGAGCCCCAAAAATGGGTAACTTATTGGGCTCATTTTGCCTACTTTTCTTCATCAATCCACCATTTTTCATAGATTATGCATGTTTTTTGAGTATGTTTATGTTATTTGAACGAATAAGGGTGGTCACTTTACCAAGGAGGCTAATACGTGGTTATTTCAGGATTTTTTGGACAAATTTTGGAACAAGGCCAAGTAATTATGAGCCAAGTGACAGCCAAGCATGAAGGAACAAGGGTGAGGATTCGTAGGAAGGGTGTCTCTTGCATTAAATGGCCCTTCCTCGAAATCTCCACCCTCAACTCGGAGCTCAGCAGGCCACCAAAACGAATCCTAAAGGTAGCCGAGCAGCTTTGTGAAGAGTGACTGTTTACTCGCAGTTTGAACAGCCGGGCCCCTTGAGTTAAGGAGGGCTGCTAGGACCCTCGTAGTGCATAAATAGGAAGGCTTCAACCTTCGTAGTTTACTTTTTGGAACTATTGGGTTTGCACTATAGTTCTATCATTGTCTCAGCTCATTTTTGTAGCCACTGTTGTATAACTTTCTTGTGACATGATTATTTTTTGAGTAATGAGTAGCTTTACTTGGCATCAGTTCTGAGTTTTTTTTAGGAGCCTATAGCTCTTGGGGTTGAGCCTAACCCAAGTGCCAAGGCTTCCTTCATGTACTGTTATTTGCTTTTTATGTCTTTGCAAAATAATTTCTGTTAAGTAGATTAAAATCTTGCTTGTTATCTAGGTCATTGTTGATGATTAGAAAGGATTTTTATGTTCAAATTGAGTTGACAGGTTATTAACAGGGAAGATCTCTAGAAAAAGGCCATCAAGGACCTCTGATCTCACCTCTCCCTCAGTGGGATCATGAGTTGGGACAAAGGTGACCTTGCTGCCAACAAAAACACTGTCATTGCCTCACCATGAAATCATTAGTGTTAGATTCTCATTTGCAGAGGTTGATACCAGTTGTGGTTAAGCGTTCAGATTCATGATTGCTCAATTTGCATAACTATTTCACGTTATTTCATTGCAAATAAACTTCTGTTCATTTCCATTGCTGTTACTTAGGTCAGATTAGGCTAAAGTAGCTAGGTCATTTGTTTTCCAAGTCATTGTTTGTTTAGTTTGAGAAGTAACTTGTAGAGCACCTGTAACACCTCTCCATCTATCTGTACTCCATCAATCCCATCTGCTCCATCCCCTAACTCTGATTCTTTCCTCACATTTGCTACACCTTGACCTAGTTTCCATATTTTTGTGCAACATTGCTCCACTCCTCCTTGAACTAATCCAGCCATCCTCATCTCTCCTCAGCTCCATCCACCAAGTCCTGGACATCCTCACACCCTTATCCTACATCCATACTCACTTCTCCACCTTTCTCTCTCCATCCACCCTCCAAAATCCCATTTCTGAACATCCTATAGAAAATACATAACATCCTATAGAACCCCTGCAGACTTCATATAGAAGCGCATGAGAGTAGTTTCTTGATAGCCAAACTCGGGGAAACTCTCTGGAAGGGTGCTAGGGACCCCTTAGGTCCCCTTCTAACCTTCCCAACCTCTTGCAAGCATTTCCTCTCGCCAATCCACCTCTTCACAACCAAACACCAGTTAAAAGCACATGCGTGATAATTCTGACACTTTACTCAAAAATACAAAAAGAAGTTTTTTTTAGATTTTACTGTAGAAGTAGCTTAGACCCATGCATTTCACCTTCTCAAAAGTCAATGGCATCTCCTTCGGTAGCTTTCATCCTATTTTCCACATCAGTAGGATTAGCTGGTAAAATTAGGGTTTGCTAGGGTTTGTGTTTCCTTTTAGCTTTTCAGTCTCTTTCTGCAAATAGATTAGCCTCCTTTGAGTTAGCTTCTGTCCATCAATTAGAAAGCTTCTTCTCAGTGCTCATAGAAGTTGGCTTAAGCTCCTAGCAGACTTGTGCCAGCTGACCAAGTGACAGCTACAGCAAGAGCTAGTACTTGTGCATACAACACCATCGCTTCCATGTTTGTTACGAACTACCGGGTTGATAATAGTAAAGAAGGGCTTCCCAAGAGTTGCAGCATTATTGCTGCAATACTGGAGCCCACGATATTTTTGGCGCCATTGCCAGGGAAGTGTCAGAGTATTTGTGATTGCTGCTTTTCTTCTATTTTTCTACTCCAACCTTCTGCTAAGTAGTTTATTTCAGTTCCATTCTGCAATTTCATTTCTGCAAAAGTAGATTAGACATTTCTTGCTTTCATAGATTAGCCTTTCAATTCCGCAATTTCAATCCTGCAAGTGTATAATAGCATTTCAATTCTGCAAGCATAGAATAGCATTTCAATTCTGCAAGCGTAGCCTAGCATTTCATTCCTGCAATTTTATTTCAGCAAAATAGATTAGTCCTTTCCTGCTTTCATTTCAATTCCGCATTTTCATTTCCGCAAGATAGATTTTAGTTAGTTGCAATTCCATCTGTTTCAGTTTTGCAGGTACAAGCAGAAAAAAGAAAAAGCAACCAAAAATCTTTTCATGCCTAGTAGGAACAGAGATAATACTAGAAAATTCCTACCCAACACCCCCACCACTTCACTGAGTCACCCTTCTGTCTTCTTTGGTGGCAGTGACCCAGAAGAACCTATAGGTGAACCTCCTGAGAGATATGAAGATCCCATAATAGAAGAAGAGCAAGAAAACATTCCTTTTGAGACCATGGTTGAAAACAGAAACGGTAGAGAAGATGATGAGAGAATAGAAGGTACCTTCCCCATCCGAGAGACCAATGGGGACATGAAGATGAAAAACATAAGTCCCTCAGCCTTACCTCATTTCCATGGATTGACTACTGAAGACCCTGATACCTTCCTATTTGAGTTTGTTGTCCTTTTTCGAACTTATGACTATGCAGAAGATGAGCAAAAGTTGAAACTCTTTCCCTCTACCCTCAAGGATGCAACATTACACTGGTTCATGGGGTTACCTGGAAACAGTATCACCACTTGGGCTCAGATACAGCAAGCCTTTAACAACAAATACCAGGACTACTGTAGGTCCAATGAAAGAAAGGGAGAAATCTTCCGGATGACCATGGGAAATGATGAGTCCTTAGAAGACTATGAGATGAGGTTCCAACTTAGCTATAAACGAGCTAGGTGCACACTTGACCCTAAATCTCTAAAGTTGGTTCTGCTTTGAGGAGTCCTTGAAGACCTTCTAGATACCCTCCATTTGCTAGCTGGAGGGGACATCTACCAACTACCTTATGAAGACATAAAGACTGTGTTTAGAAACCATTCTAGGGCAGCCCGAAAAAGAGGTAGGGGGAATCCGCTTTCAGCTAGTACCGCCTTCTCCAAGCATGAGTCTGCTAATCAGATGGAAGACCTCAAAAGTGAGGTGAGACAGACCATTGCCATGCAACTTGATACTTTCCGAGTCCAACAAAAGAAAGAGGAAGCTGAGAGGGCTTTGGCCATTTTTTGTCCTAGATGTATGAGGAAGCACCCTAAGAACGAGTGTCCATTGCACTCAATAGAGGTATGTTTCATTTGTGAGGAAGACCACCCCACAAACCAATGCCCAACCTTACCTGGATTTAAAGCCATGTACCAAGGGATTGAGGCAACCACTGAACCTCTCTACCTCCTCAACCAAAGGAGGCCGCATGGGCCCAGACCTTACCAGCAGGGGATGCAAGGGACATCCGAAGCTTATTATAGGCCCAACCAATCTACTCACATACCTTCTTGGGGTCCCCCTACTCATCCTTCCTGGTCCGCACCTCCTCCGTGGTTTTATCCATCTCAATACCATACTCAACCCACTGCTCATTCGTTTCACTCACATGTCCAGCCACAACCTCAGTGGAATGCACCTCAACTGGGGTGGAGGCCCCAATACAAATCTCCTCCTGCCATTCTGCCTCCACCACCAGCTCAGCCACAACCATTACCTCCTGCTCCTCCAAGACAACCCCAGATGCCTGCTCAACCGAACCCGAACCCCAACAACCGACAGGCCCAATAGGTATACACTAGGGAGACAACATTCCCTACCTATGTTGTGGAGATCCAGGAGATCAACCTGCGATCTGGGAAGGTCCTTCTAGATCACCAACCTCCTCCCCTAGAGGACAAGGAAGAGAAACAAGAAAGTGAACCCAAAGCCATTCCACCCTTTCCTGAGCGACTAACAGTAACCACGCAACCAAACCTAGAGGAGACTGAACTTCTGGGAGAACTTAAATAGTTGTGTGTGAAAATACCACTTCTCCAGGCAATAAAAGATGTACCAATATACAACAAATTGATTAAAGAGAAGTGTTTCAGGCACCCAGGTAGGCGAAAGAGAGATGCCTTGACTATCAATGTCATAGGACAACTGTCTAATCTAATGTTGGGGCAAGTAATCTGTCCAAAGTATTTCGACCCTGGGAGTCCTGTAGTTGATGGCCACATCAATGGCACCATAATCCCCCATACCTTGATTGATCTAGGGGCTGCCATTAATGTGATGACCAGGGACACCATGCTTAAACTCAACCTTCAAAGTTCCTTAAGGAAGACCTCAACAGTCCTTCAGATAGCAGATCGCTCCACCGTGACTGCCGAAGGGATTGTGGAAGATGTCTTGGTCTCTGTTGACTCTTGGGAGTACCCTGCGCACTTCTTGGTCCTTCAACCAAAGGCAAAGCTCACTGGATACCCTCTCATTTTGGGAAGGCCTTGGTTAGCCACTGCAGATGCTTACATCAGTTGTCGAGCTGGAAGCATGACCATCATGAATGGGCCTATGTCCAAGCGGCTAGTCCTATACCTTCCTGCCCAACCTCTACTCGAACATGACTTACCACTCTGGTTGGAAGAGGGAGATGAGGATGAGGTCTACTTTGCACCACTGTACACAGTAGAAACCACCAGGGGAGGCCCTCAAACTGAGGATGACTTGATTGAGAATTTGATTCAAAATCCACCCCCTAGTGCACTGTCCTTAGAGGAGTTGGTGGAAGATACCCAAGCCAGCACTTTAGTGGACCTCTGTGTGACTGATCTGACCTCTCCCAGAGTTAAGAATGTGGAATTTGGCCCCGAAAGAACCTTCAAGATCATCTCCTCCCTATATCCCTCCTAGGAGAAGGAGCTATGTAGCTTACTGAACAATCATCTGGATGCTTTCGCTTGGAGCTATAAGGAGATGAAAGGAGTCCACCCTTCGGTCTGTACCCATCACATTTACATTAAAGAAGATTGTAAACCAGTCAGGTAGCCTCAGAGGAGAATGAATCCAGCCCTTAAAAACATTGTCAAAGAAGAATTGCAAAAATTATTGGATGCAGGATTCATCTACCCCATCTCCGACAGTGAGTGGGTCTCACCTCTAGTACTTGTGCCCAATGTTAGAGCTCGAATCTACCTTAGGCTGAAGGAAAGCAGGATTCAAGGTAACATCAAACCAAGCTCAGCCTTGTAGCTAGCCCTACGAGGACAAGAGAGGGCTCTCTCCGGGTCTATCTCGGCAAAAGATATCCAATAGAGCCTAAGATGACCCAAATGCAAAACTGATAATGATTTTAGGCTAGTAAATAGATATGAAAGAGTTAATTCAATAAATGACTGAGTTTCTGGGCTGTACGGACAAGGACAACATAAGCAGAGATTTAACCAAAGGCACAGGATATTTCATAAGGCGAGATAGGCATGAGGTTTTAGCAATCAAATTGAATTTAAATGGGGTGAAAAAACTGTTTAAGAAAGCTGAAAAGGGCATTAATGTATGAATCCTTTCCAGGAAGAAGAAAACACATAATGTCTAAACACTTCCTCAAGGCAGAGAAATGACTGAATTCTACCTTTCCCACTTAAAAGTATTCAGCTGGAAACGATCATGAATGAATGGCGAAACATAACAAAGACATATGAAACATAAAGGAAGAAACACATGCTAAATTCTTACTGCAAGAATCTTATAAATCAGAGCTGCACCATTTAATTAATCCTCTGTCAAAATTGTACAGTGATAGTGCTGGGTTTTTTCCTCCCACATTTTTCCTTAGAACTCTCCAAACCCCTTACAAATGATTTTCAATACAATATATAACTCATAGCTGGGAAAGCAAATCGATGAGAATAGGGAGTAGTTTCACCTAAAATCATGAAAATAGGAAAAGTTTGCTCTAAAAAGGAGCAACGTTACATCCCTCCTCAAATCTGTCGATTACCAATGAAGACGTGAAATCTGTAGATGTAAATTCCTTTGAATTGCAACTAAAGATAAAAATAGGCAATCTTTTCCTATCTTTCCGCTGTTGTAGATATCTTCCTTCTAATTTTGGCTTTTGGGACTTTGATTGTTTCGCTTTCCTTTTTTGCCGTTATGGTGTTGTCCATTTTTGAGCTGTAGTCATAATGGCAGATAATAGGCGTTGTCTTTACCTCTATTTGAGTTTCATGATAAAATGGAAGCGACAGGAGACACTGTCGTTTTGATGTATTGAGAAACTGCCGCTTCATCAGTAGCATTCAAATGTGCAGCAGGAAGAAAATGAAGGTCTGCATCAACGTCTGTGTCACCTTTGGGTGCATTGGCGAGAATCAGGCCTACTCCTCTTGCTAATCAAATGGTTAAACTTTCCTCAACTCTGTCAGAGATACCACGAAGATAGGCGACAATTTTTCCTTTAACTTTTATGGGATCTAACGATCCCGGGAAACACAGTTGTGCAACAGTTTCATTTACGTGCTGGGCTTTCACCCTCGCTGATGATACCAGTGGATACAAATTTCCCTTTCGTAATTGGAACTGGTCTAGGCTTTGTCTTATATATGTTACGTTGTTTCCGAGATGAACACTCGAAGGGTATGCTGCTCCCACAGTTATGATCCAAGGTGCCACAATTTGAACTGTCGCCGGTAAACAAGATTTGTGGCAGAACAGACGACAACCTTCCCTCTTTGAACTGCATGGAACGATCCAATTGAATCTTGAGAATAATCTGGAATGGGAGGTTGACCTCCCAGAGAAACTGAGAACACATCAACTCCATTATGTATCCCTTCATCGAATGCTGCAAGAATATCTGCATCATAGCAATTTTAGCCGCTTGAATTTGTAGGCCAACAAACTTTATAACTTGCAACTCTAACATGAGGGACTCCTCCTTTTGCAATCCCTTTTGCATGTTGATATATACTTGCATTTTTCACGAAATTCCCCCTACTGTAGACAGAGTGTGAGTTCCGTGTCCAGATTTGTCTCGCGCAGAGAGAAATTCCCCTGTTTCAGAGAGATTCAAAGGCTTATTTTCAGCATCATGCCCCTTTGTGAAATATTTTCCCCCAATCAAAATCCTGTTGCATTTTTCTGGACTGAATTGTGTTCCCTTTTTGCAGGATCCCTTCCATTGAGAAGGAATAGGCCCTATATCCTTGTCATGAAGACTTGCAGATGCTGGCCATAGAGTAAGATCTTCTTTCATGGCTCTTGCATCAGGCAATGGAAGTAACTAGTACCCTTTCGGATTATCTGGTGGTACAACGTGATTCCAACTCATCAAGACACACAAAGCCTTATGCAGGCCCAAGTGTTCTGCTCTGAGGCCAACTTTTAGAGAATTCAACGTATGCATAACCAAGCTGTGCGTATCTATGAAATCTTTTGGAAACTTGGAGCAGAAAAATGGCGTTTTTGTGAGTTTTGATGATAGAAACAACATAAAACAGGCTTGTAGGCCCTGTGCGCCGCGCCCCAGCCCAGTGCATCGCGTGGGCTGTATGCGTTGCGCCAGTGTAATTTTACACTGAGAATTGGGGCCCAATGTGCCGCGTGGCCTGTGTGCGCCGCGCCAGTTGCCTATGCGCCGCGCTCTGTCACCAACACACAGTCACAACCCTTTCAAACACTATTTGCTCTTCAAACTTCAAACTTGACCTTTCTCTTGAATTTTTCGAATGGCACTTGTTGCAAAGGAATAAATAGCTTTGAAATATCTTGACAAGAGATGGTTTAAATTTTTACTTCTTCAAAAACCCACTTCATAATGTTTTTGACTATGGCACTTTGTCATTTAATGAAACTCTGTCTTTTGGCTTTCTCATTGATTTTCTGGACTCAAAATGATGAAATTGGTTGATTTTTTGCAGGGATATAGGCATATTTTGACTAAGGAAGACTAGGGCCTGCTTTTGAAATATTTTATGGTGGAAAGATACAAGTATTTTATTACAAAAACAAATTTGACAATTTCCTATTCAAAACAGAGTTTTGAACAAGAAATGTCCTCGAATATACTTGATGATGAAATTTTGAACTGAGAACTTCTTTGAAAACCATCCTCATGGCCTGTGGGCATTTATTAAACATGTCAAAAGACTAAACCCTAGACTCAAAAACTAAAAGATTCTTTTTGACCAAAATAATCATCTATGACTATGAATGACATGAACTAAGTTTTGATGAACATAGAGAAATTTTAACCATCCCGGCAGGTACAAGCATGAGGGAAACAGGAAAACCAAGCCCTTTAGTCAAATAATGGCATGCCCCTAGCGGAATGCAATGAAGTGAATCGAGCGAGACACCTAAAAATGAATATGCAAAAGAGGAATGATCTCTGACGGAGGGACGACCAGACCGACTCTAACACCCAAGAAGAACGGGAAGTGGAGAATCTGTGTAGATTACCGAGAACTTAACATAGCCACCAAGAAAGACCATTTCCCTTTGCCTTTCATAGATCAAGTGTTGGATGGACTGGCAGGGAAGAAGTTCTTCTCTTTCCTAGATGGGTTCAGCGGGTATAACCAGATCCAAATCAGCCCGAAGTACCAAGATAAAACCGCCTTCACTTGTCCATGGGGTACCTTTGCCTACCGAGTCCTTCCCTTTGGGCTATGCAACACTCTTGCTACTTTCCAGAGAGCAGTATTGAGCATATTTTCTGAGTTGGTCCACGATTCGGTAGAAATCTATATGGATGACTTTACTCCTTATGGGTCCAACTTTCGAGAAGCATTGACTAACCTGGGAAAATTCTTAACCAAGTGTATTGAGATGAACCTGTCCCTCAGTCCCGAAAAATGCGAATTCCTGATGACCGAAGGGACTGTGCTAGGTCATACAATTTCCTAGCAAGGATTACAAGTGGATCCTAACAAGATTGCTATCATTCAGAAGGTCCCACCTCCTCAAAAGGAGAGAGATGTCCGGAGTTTTCTAGGCTTAGCAGGATATTATAGGAGATTCATTAAAGATTTCAATAAGCTAGCCTCGCCATTGTTTGGCCTCTTAGGAAAAGATGTTGAGTTCAAATTCATTGACGACTGTCAGGGGGCTCTGGAAGAGTTGAAAGATAAGCTGGTGTCCACCGTGATCTTAAGAGGTCCAAACTCGGCCCTACCTTTCCACATCCACACTAATGCCTCGAACAAAGCCATAGGGGCAGCCTTAAGACAAGTTGAGGAGAAACTACCATATGCCATATAGATTGTCAACAAAAGCCTGTCCAAGGCAGAAATGAACTATACTGTAACCTAGAAAGAATTCTTGGCTGTAGTCCATTCCCTAAACAAGTTCAGACACTACATCACTGGTTATCAAACATTTGTACACATTGATCATGCTACGATTAGATATTTAATGAATAAGCCTGATGTAAATGCTCGTATCATTAGATGGTTACTTTTGTTGTAGCAATTTGATTTGACTATTGTCGACAAGTCAGGTAAGGAAAATGTTGTTGCTGACTTCTTGTCTAGATTGGATTTGCCTGTAGGTGAAGAAGGGACAGTGGATGACCAGATGCCAGATGAACACCTGTTTTCTATCTCAGTACTCTCTCCATGGTTTGCTAATATAGCAAATTACTTGGTCTCAGCACAGTTCCCTCCGCATCTATCCTCAAAGGAGAAGAGCAGAATTGTGAGGAAGAGTGCCCTGTTCACTTGGATCGGGGGCAACCTGTTCAAACTTGGCCCAGATCAGATCTTGAGGCATTGTGTTAGGGAGGAGGAATTCTTTGACATCCTCCTAACCTGTCACGATGGGCCTTGTGGAGGCCACGTTGCAGCAAAAAGGACTGCCTTCAGAATTCTACAGGCAGGCTACTATTGGCCTACTCTTCACCAAGATGTCAAAAGATACATCAGCCAGTGTGATCGATGTCAGAGGATGGGGAAACCGACTCCAAGGGATAAAATGCCTCTCCAACCTCAAGTGACCTTCGAGCCATTTGAGAAGTGGGGCATGGATTTTGTGGGTCCTATCAACCCTCCTTCAAAGCAAAGGTCTTACATCATTGTGTGCACCGACTATCTGACAAAGTGGGCATAAACAAAGGCAATCAAAGCAGCGACAGAAGAAAAGGTGGCTGAGCTTTTACGAGAAAATATCTTCTACAATTTTGGCTACCCAAGAGAGTTAGTCACCGATCAAGGAAGCCAGTTCACCTCTAACCTGATTGAAGACTTGCTCGCTCATCACAAGATCAAGCACAGGACTTCCACCCCATATCATCCACAAGAAAATGGGCAGGTGGAAGTCACTGATAGAGCATTGGAAGGCATTTTGACTAAGGTGGTGAGCAGCAGTAGAAAGGATTGGGCAGATCACCTGGTTGAGGCCACCTGGGCCTACAACACCACTTGGAAGACTACAACAGGTTTCACACCTTATGAGCTGGTCTACGGGAAGAAGGCTCTGTTGTCCATAGAGTTCGAGTACAACACATTAAGGGTGGCAGCTCAGCTGGACTTAGATCTCAGCCATGCTCAACGTGAAATATTACTATAGCTGAATGGATTAGATGAACATAGAATGTAGGCCCTCCTCCACTCAGAAGTAGTTCAACTCCAGAGGAAGATATGGCATGACCGACACCTTAGTGAAAAGCAATTCCAGCCGGGAGATTGGGCGCTGCTATATGATTCAAGATACAAGGATTTCAAAGGGAAGCTGAGGACAAGATGTTTATGAAAATATATAGTGGAAAAATGTAATGACAATGGTTCAGTCCTTATCAGCACCATTGAAGAAGAATCCATCCCCATGCTTGCCAATGGGCATCGATTGAAAATCTACAAGAAACCCCTTTCGAGACAGGACTTCATTGAAACTTTGGAAAAATCAGTGCTGGTAGTAGAGTAGGGCTCTGCCTCTATTCCACCCACACCTTGATCATCAAAAAAAAAAAAAGGGAATAAAAATATCCTTGGGTGAAAACCACTCTGAGGCGCCCAGGGTAGACAGTGAAGGTGAAAACCTCATGGAGGCACCCTAGCTGTCTCTCAGAAAATAAAGAAATGGAATAAAAAATATCCTTGGGTGAAAACCTCTCTGAGGCACCCAGGGCAGATAGTGGGGGTGAAAACCTCATGGAGGCACCACAGCTGTCTCTAAAAAAAAAAAAAAAAAAAATAGAGAAAAAAGAAATAGGTCTAATCTCTGTAAAATTATTGCAGGTTGCAGGGAATACATTGCAGATAAAGAAGGTCACGCAAAACTAGGACAGGGGTCCATACCAAGCTACAGGACACCCTTACAGACACTCCCTCCATGGCCACTCGCTCTTCCCGGGATTTTATGACATTCGGGTCAAGATTCCACCTCGTACAGGAAGTTTTGGGCTTTGTACAGGAAGTTTTGGGCTTTCTACAGGGAGTCCTATATTTCTACAGGAAACATCCTATAGAGCCTTCAGGCAGGCCAAATTCAATTTTGGAAGGGGATTTGAAGCTTGGAGTCTATTGGTTAGGCCTGCAGCCACCCCTCTCTTCCATCCATCACCTGTTTCATCTCTTTCCACCGCCATTGCAACCACCTGGTTATGTGTTCCTGCAGTCAAACAAGAAATCTTATTTTCTTCAGATGGACAGAAAATTTTCCAGTGACAAATCAAGCAGCGAAGGCCCGCACACTCTACCTGTTCAAGCTCCATCTGGACTCTTCATCAGCAAATTCAGCCCTACGCATTTAGCTTGCATCCCAGGAGGAGAAGCAGCTACAGGAAATCCTACAGGAGTCCTGTAGCTACTGATTCCTCTGGAAGACATACTCTAGAGGCAGGGGTAACCGAAACCAGAAAAAGGAAACCTGTAAAAAGGCTCCTCCTAGACGTGAAAACATCCTCGACAGCTGAAACCAAACACCACCTGTGCATGCAGCGTTGCCAACCAAGGATCGGGTTCCAAAGCCTTGCATACAGCATCAACCAATGAAAGAATGAGTTCTAGCACCTGTGCACGAAGCAGCAGCGAGTGAAGCAGTCATTCCAAGTCTCGAAGCCTGCAAAACACGTTCGCGGCCACACAGGTAAGTGTCTAACCTTATTCGTCAAATTGCATAGACTATATTTCGAAAATTGCATGTCTGTGAAATGGTTCGGATTGAACAAATTCGGTGTCCAGTCAACTAGCCACCCACAGTCAGTCGCATAGCTTTGTGGGATCCGAACAAGCTCAGTTACGTTCGAATTTTCCAATGAGACGTGCAGTTGACATGTGTGAAGTGTCTAGTCGGGGAGAATTGGCGGGACTGGAAGTGGTGGCGGCGGTTAATGGCAGAGGAAAGGTAATGGCGGTCAGGGACATGTAGAGGAATGATGGCCATGACATTGGCTAACAAATTGGCTCGGCCACCTCACCCCCTCGCCACGAATTGCACCGTAATTCAAAAATGCTCGGCCGAAGAACTCGCGTTAACCGCAGTTCATTTGCACTGCAACCGTTCTCAGCGAAGTACGCGTCCTCTGCCTCCATAGTCTGTTAGCCCGAGCTTTTCGACCTGTTTCAAAATTCTCCCACATCCCAGGCTCATTCAGAAGCACTGTGACATCCTACAGAAACCAGCAAAGCATTCTACAGGAAGAGGCTCTATAGGAAATATAGCATAGCCTTCCGAAGCAGAGAGGTCCGGACTTTTTTTCGTCAGTTCCGAGAGAGGTAGGCTCGAAAACTGTTAGGCCCCTATACTACTAATTTAAACCCTTATTGTTATTAGTAAAACCCACTTATTATATTGAGGCACCCGTGTAGTGCCCATATTGTTACTCTTGTGCCCCATAGAAGCCCACTATTGTTATTATTGTGTCCTTACATTATTATTGTTATGTCGGCTCTGATTATGTTATGACCCCTTAGACTCCTATATAGAAAGGAGGTATTTTCATTTGTATCATCCAAGAATTGTTCATTTATGTAATGTAAAGGAGGTTGCCCCCTCGAAGAGGCTGAATTCTAAGGTGTTGATCTATCTTTTCTATCTTTTCTTGAGCTAGTTTCATAACATTTGGTATCAGAGCTTTGGATTCTAGGGTTTCGCTATTCCAAACAGGTCATCGTGGCATTTTCGCTATAACTTTTTTTCTGCGATGTTTCAGAAGTTGCAAAAAAAAAAAATTGAGAAGAAGTCGCGCTGAACCTCGAGTCCGAATTTCAGAGCTTTTCACGCTATATTTGCGGAGATATCATCTGAGGAAGTTGGTCTTTTTGTAGACTCCTGAATTACATTCAAAACAGGTGACTTGGGTAAAATCATCATACCTTTCTCTCTGACCATTGGATTGAAATTTTGTAAGAAGGTACAGATAGAGGACGAACTGTAGTTTCTTGTATATCTTTTTCATAGCCAAAGGTCAAAAAGTTGACACGTGGAACTTCATAAAAGTTCACTCTTCTGGAAAGGCCTATAATCAGGTCATCTTGGGAGATTGTGCATAACTCTTTCTTGGAGAATCCAATTTGGATCAGATTGGTGGCATTGGAAAGAGGACACAGAGGGCTACTACAGGTAGCAATTTTAGAACTTAAATATCCGAAAGTACAGAGTTACCGTCGTTTCAAGATCGAGGTCCTAAAATGAAGAAAAAGCAAGATGAGGAAGTTTGATGGCAATGATCCGGTAAATTGGATACTTCAGATGGAGCAATATTTTGATCTACATGGTGTACCACTGTTACAAAAGGTATGTATTGCATCTTCATATTTAGAGCCGGATCAATTTTTATGGTATAAAGAGCTTTGTTCTCGTAAACAACTTGTTACGTGGTCAATTCTCACAGAGGAAATGATAGCACATTGTGAGGATACAAAGAGCAACACCTTATTTAGAGCAACACCACAACAATTGGAAAGAGTAAAAAGGCTTTGTGACATATTTGAAAGTAAAATTATGGCAACAAGGAAGTCTACCCCTCACAACCATAAAGATGGACGTGTTGTTTCTCCTAGCCTTCCACAACCTACAAGGGTTACACCACAACAATTGGAAGAAAAAAGAGAAAAAGGGCTTTGTTACAATTGTGATAGCAAATGTACTAAAGGTGATAAGTGTGCTGAGAAGAAATTATTTTACATAGAGTATGAAGAGGAGGAAGAAAAGGATCAAGAAACATCAAAAGAAGAGGATATATGCCAGGACCCGACCCCAGAGAAAGAAGAAATGAATCAGAACATATCTTGTAAACTATTGGCAAGAATGACCACTCCTCAAACTCTCAAGATAAAAGGACATATCAAGAAGAAAAAGGTGCAGGAAGTGAAAGATCACATCAAGAAAGAAGAAATGAATCCAACCATATCTTGTAATTCACTGGTTGGAATTACCACTCCTCAAATTATCAAGATAGAAGGACATATCAAGAAGAAAAATGTTCAAGAAGTGAAAGATCACATCGAGCGTCAAGAAATGAATCCGACCATATCTTGTAAAGGATTGGAAGAAATTACCACGCCTCAAACTCTAAAGATAGAAGGACATATCAAGAAAAAAAAGGTTCAAGCAGTGAAAGATCACATCGAGCATCAACAACAAGTTCTCCAACTTTTAAAGGATAACGCCACTTCGGTGCAAAATCAAATAAAACAACAGGTAGATCAACATCATAGTGAAAAATGTTTTGAAGTAGGCGATTGGGTATTTTTACTGCTACATCTAAAGCAAGCTATTTATGAGAAGGAAATGTTGGCAATACTACATGCACTTAAAAAATGGCGACCTTACCGAATGGTAAGACTCTTCAAGGATGAGGATGTGGAAGCATTGTTTTGTGCTATTTCTATTATCCAACCAGATTGGATAAACGAAGTAAGGGATGAATGGAAGAAGGACAAAGAAGTATGGACACTTATTCAAAAGTTGCAAAAGATCCCAATTCAAACAATATTGCCAGAAATTGAAGAGGAAGGAAAAATCATATTGGAACCTAGAGTAGTCACAGAAACAAGAACCCGACAGCTACAAAATCGATCAATTTCAGATTATCTCATCAAGTGGAAGAACCTACCTGCTGAAGGTTCCACATGGGAGGACAAGAATTTTATACAGAAGCATCAAGAACTACTCAAGCGTTGAGGAAAATGCTTTTTGAAGGATAGGGGCATGTTAGGCCCCTATACTACTAGTGTAACCCCTTATTGTTATTAGTAAAACCCACTTATTATATTGAGTTACCCATGTAGTGCCCATATTGTTACTCTTGTGCCCCATAGCAGCCCACTATTGTTATTATTGTGTCCTTACATTATTATTGTTATGTCAGCTCTGATTATGTTATGACCCCTTAGACTCCTATATAGAAAGGAGGTATTTTCATTTGTATCATCCAAGAATTGTTCATTTATGTAATGTAAAGGAGGTTTCCCCCTCGAAGAGGTTGAATTCTAAGGTGTTGATCTATCTTTTCTATCTTTTCTTGAGCTAGTTTCATAACAAAAACACTCCTCCATGCATGGTATATTTCGAAAACATGGTGAATTGAGCTATCTTGAATTGGAGGGTTAGAGACAAGTCTAGCTGTGAGTCAAAAATAGCAGTTTACTTGTGGTTGCACAGAATTTCTTCATTGGTTTTGCGTCCAAGTTCCTCCACAGTTCCTGTTAAGAAAATTCCTCCTGTAGAAAAGATAAAGCACTGTTAGGGCTAACCTGTGTAGGAAAAATGTGAATTTTACATGGTTATATGTATGCTGGGGGTGGAAATTGAGCTCTGCACTCTGTCTGGGGAAACCCAAGTCTTCTTTTTATACACGGACATTCAAGTTTTTAAAACCAGGGAATTGGTGCAAGGTTAAAATATAAACACCTGAGAGATACTGTCTTCAAGTTCGAAGGAGGAAACCATAAAACAACAAGTCCTCTCTGCTCAAAGCACAAAACAAAGCACTCTCACCATGCCATGGGGGTTTATCAGGAAGGAACCCTCGGATTCTAGAAAATTGCGTGAACATCCCGAGGTGGTGAACCTCTTCACCCGTGCCAATTGGATGACCTTTTGTGACAGAATTCAAGGTCCTTGTAGCCTAAATCAAAGACACTGGCCACTGTGAATTTCAGAGGGTTGAACCTAAAGCTTACCCCACAACTCATTAGTCGAGTTACTGATCTGCCATTAGGGATACCCTGGAGAAAAGAGGAGAGGGCATTGGGCCAGAAAGCCAAGAAAGAATTCTTCCTACCAGAGGAACAGTTTGCAGAAGATAAGAACGAGGTCCGGAGAGCTAGCCTACATCCTTTTTGGAGCGAAGTCAACTTTCAGATCATGAAATACATTACCTGTGAGGGGCGGTTTAGTGTTGTCTACGGCTATCACTTCCGGTTGCTGAGTGAACTCAGACATGGGATGGATTTACCTCCAGAGCAGAAGTTAAGCATCCCCTATTTCCTCCTACAATCATTAATTGAGTGTGGCACAAAATTGAAGGAAGGGACACCGGATCAGCTAGCCCATCATGGGCTTATCAAGCTTCTAGTGGAAGATGCCCTCCATACCTACACTGTCCCTCTCTCTTGGGAGATTTTTCGCAATATGTCCAAGGATGATGATATCTGAATTCTGGTAGAGGATTTCACTTCATCTAGCAGTGAAGAACGGGAACACATTGAGGTAGAAGAGAAAGCCAGTGGTAAAGAAACACAGGACATACCACCATAGAAAGAACAAGAAGAGAAATGAGGGAAACGCTAAGTTGCTGAGCCCAAAATTGTGGGAGGAACAAAGGCACAAACAGCAAGGGAGAAACGATTGCAGAGTAGAGTATAGAGGACTGAAAAAGTCCAAACAAAGGAGGGCACAACCAAGGCAACCACACAGAAATTAAAAGGAAAGACACATCCAGCCAAGCAGACCGAAACAGTTGAAATAGTTTCTACAGGAAGCATGAAAACTGTTTCTACAGGAAGCATGAAAACTGTCGACACAGGACTTTCTACAGGAAGCCTGGAAATGAAGCAGCAAATGGAGAAATCGCCTAAGATTTTGGCCAGGGAGGTGACAGCAGTGCTAGCTGCCCTAAGCACATCTCCAAAGCAAAAAGGGAAGCGAAAAAGGGAGCCTTCCATGTATTTTAAGGCCAAAAGGAGCATGCAAATAAAAACTAGCAGACCCCAGCCACAGTCAAAGGAGCCAATTACGATTGTGGACACCCCAGCTAAACAAAAGGAAAGCTCGCCTTCAAAGGCATCCATCACCTATGAACAGGGAAGCCCGAAAACGTCCACCTGGAGAGAAAGGATGAAAATGCTGGACACAAAGATCTCTCTACAGGATGCTGAGACTGTTCTACAGGAAACACTAGCTAGGCTAAAGGAGACTGAAGAAATGGAAGGAGAGGTAGCTAAATCACCATATGAGGAAGAAAAGGTGTAGAAAATTGTGTAACCTAGCCCCCAGCCCAGCTTGGGCTCCTACTATAACTTGTTAGAGGCCGGAAAGATCATTCCCCAAAAATTCGCAATGCCACTTTTCCTTGCACTAGAAGAAGAGAGAGTGAGGACCCACACTTGGATGAAGATTGCTAAGTCCAAGGGTGTGGTAGATATATGTCCCCTAGAGGAACAACTCAAAGAGGCAAGAAAGGAATTGGCTATGGTACCACATGTGGAAAGCAGCTAGGGGGCCAAGCTATAGGAAGAAAACGAGCTGCTTAAACAGCAGCTACAGCTACAGGGACAACATAAGGAAGATAGGCCTCACATCATGGGAGAACAACAGCAATAGGAGGAGCCCACAACAGACAAAGAAACCCCTGATGAACAATAGAGAAGAGATGGGTTGCAGGCTGAAATTGATACACTAACTAGACAGCTACAGGAGAAGGACTTGCAAGCAGGCCAGGATATACAGTCTCTAAAACAATAGGTACAAGAAAAGGAGGCACAACTGGCCTGCATGGCCTGCTGGGTGATGGAAGCTCTGCAGTGTAGGCAGCCTACCAAATCATATGCCCTATACCTTAAGGATCAGTGGTTGTAGTTTCAGATTAACATCTTGGCCCAAGAGGGCATCACTCCATTTCAAAATTATCATCAATTTGTGGTTTTATGTGACAGTAGCTCATCAGAGGACAAGGCTAAATTAGCATAGTTTTATTTGCACAACTTAGCCCTTCCAAACATGAATTCATGGGATCCCAACACTATGATAGGAGATGTCCAACTTATGGCCATGGCCTCTTGGGTGAATCATGAGGAAAAAAGAGTAGCAGAGGTCCACAGTATTATGAGCAGGGAACTCAGTGAGCCACTAATGATCAGAGCAGAGCCGGACGACCCCTCAATAGTGATAAGCGCCCACCAGCACTTGTCCAACATCCCTCAGGATTTACCAGAATACATTGAGCAACAGGCTCAAGCTATTGCCCACTTTGAGGACATGGAGAGACTATTGGGGGATAACTGCCTTCATGCCTACATAAGGTGGTGGAACACACTGTCTCACAGCTTGAAGTTAAGAGAATACCACTCTCCCACCAGGATGAGGGAGGCCTTGGCAAGGGTACCTCTCTACAAATAGTTGATGCAAAATCTGTAGGCCAATTGGATCGGCCTGAAATTCAGTCCTCCCTTGCTTTTGGGATTGCTAGAAGGAGTTAAGGAAGAGGAGGAAAACAGACAGTGGGAGGAAGTGGAAAGGAAAGAAAGATTTCATGACTGGGAAGAAGATATCACCGCGGAGGCCTGGGACATGAGGGAGGTGGTCAAAGCTATAAAGGATGATGAGCTATATTAGTTGCTCAGAGGATGAGCAACCCATTTAGTAGGGGGGTGATGATGAGCCCCAAAAATGGATAACTTATTGGGCTCATTTTGCCTACTGTTCTTCATAAATCCACCATTTTTCATATATTATGCATGTTTTTTGAGTATCTTTATGTTATTTGAACGAATAAGGGTGGTCGCTTTACCAAGGAGGCTAATACGTGGTTATTTCAGGTTTTTTTGGACAAATTTTGGAACAAGGCCAAGCAATTATGAGCTAGGTGACAACCAAGCTTGAAGGAACAAGGGTGAGGATTCATAGGAAGGGTGTCTCTTGCATTAAATGGCCCTTCCTTGAAATCTCCACCCTCAACTCGGAGCTCAGCAGGCCACCAAAACGAATCCTAAAGGCAGCCGAGCAGCTTTGTGAAGAGTGACTGTTTATTGGCAGTTTGAACAGCCGAGCCCCTTGAGTTAAGGAGGGCTGCTAGGACCCTTGTAGTGCATAAATAGGAAGGCTTTAGCCTTCGTAGTTTACTTTTTGGAACTGTTGGATTTGCACTATAGTGCTATCAATGTCTCAGCTCATTTTTGTAGCTACTGCTATATAACTTTCTTGTGACATGATTATTTTTTGAGTAATGAAGAGCAGCTTTACTTGGCATCAGTTCTGAGTTTTTCTTAGGAGCCTATAGCTCTTGGAGTTGAGCCCAACCCAAGTGCCAAGGCTTCCTTCATGTACTGTTATTTGCTTTTTATGTCTTTGCAAAATAATTTCTGTTAAGTAGATTAAAATCTTGCTGGTTATCTAGGTCATTGTTGATGATTAGAAAGGCTTTTTATGTTCAGATTGAGTTGATAGGTTATTAACATGGAAGATCTCCAGAAAAAGGCCATCAAGGACCTCTGATCTCACCTCTCCCTCAGTGGGATCATGAGCTGGGACAAAGGTGACCTTGCTGCCAACAAAAACATTGTCATTGCCTCACCATGCAATCATTAGTGTTAGATTCTCATTTGCAGAGGTTGATACCAGCTGTGGTTAAGCATTCAGATTCATGATTGCTCAGTTTGCATAACTATTTCACGTGATTTCATTGCAAATAAACTTCTGTTCATTTTTGTTGCTGTTACTTAGGCCAGATTAGAATAAAGTAGCTAGGTCATTGGTTTTCCAAGTCATTGTTTGTTCAGTTTGAGAAGTAACTTGCAGAGCATCTGTAACATCTCTCCATATATCCGTATTCCATCAATCCCATCTGCTCCATCTCCTAACTATGATTCTTTCCTCACATTTGCCACACCTTGACCTAGTTTCCATATTTTTTTGCAACATTGCTCCACTCCTCCTTGAACTAATCCAACCATTCTCATCTCTCCTCAGCTCCATACACCAAGTCCTGGACCTCCTCACACCCTTATCCTACCTCCATACTCACTTCTCCACCTTTCTCTCTCCATCCACCCTCCAAAATCCCATTTCTGAACATCTTGTAGAAAATACAGAACATCCTGTAGAACCCCTCCAGACTTCCTGTAGAAGCGCATGAGAGCGGTTTCTTGATATCCAGACTCGGTGAAACTCTCTGGAAGGATGGTAGGGACCCCTTAGGCCCCCTTCTAAGCTTCCAAACCTCTTGCAAGCATTTCCTCTTGTCAATCCACCTATGCACAGCCAAACACCAGTTAAAAGCACATGCGTGGTAATTCTGACACTTTACTCAAAAATACAAAAAGAAGTTTGTTTGTTTGTTTGTTTGTTTTTTTTTTTTTTTTTTTTTTTTTTTCAGATTTTACTGTAGAAGTAGCTTATACCCATGCATTTCACCTTCTCAAAAGTCAATGGCATCTCCTTCAATAGCTTTCATCCTCCTTTCCACATCAGTAGGATTAGCTGGTAAAATTAGGGTTTGCTAGGGTTTGTGTTTCCTTTTAGCTTTTTAGTCTCTTTCTGCAAATAGATTAGCCTCCTCTGAGTTAGCTTCCATCCATCAGTTAGAAAGATTCTTCTCGAAGCTCATAGATGTTGGCTTAAGCTCCTAGTGGACTTGTGCTTGCTGACCAAGTGATAGCTGTGGCAAGAGCTAGTACTTGTGCATACAGCATCATCGCTTCCAAGTTTGTTACGAACTACCGGGTTGATAAGAGTAAAGAAGGGAGTCCCAGGAGTTGTAGCATTATTTCTACAATACTGGAGCCCACCACATATCCCCTATGTACAACAGTCCTACAACCGAGCAGTGCATTCATCTACACAACGTTCACCATCTGAGACCTATTTTGGTTACCTACCAAAGGACCCTTTTGATATGGTCTCTGGAAGGGAAGATGGCTCCAATGGACGTAGTGATAGGGATAAAGCTCAACAGTTCATTTAGCGAACCAATTGATTCACCAAGCAGTGCAAAAGCAGTTGGAGAAAAGTCAAGCTTGTTACAAGGCTCGACATGATAAACACCGAGTTGACCATCAATTCCAAGTGGGTGACAAAGTGTGTTTCCACATCAGCAAAGATAGGATCAAGGGGGAAGGAAAGAAGTTGCAGCCAATCTGGTATGGACCATTCACCATTTTGGAGAAGATTGCGAGCAATGGCTTTCGTGTTGACTTGCCAGTATATATGCAGCTGTACTCAGTAGTGAATGTGGAGAACGTGAAGTTGTATGAACCACCTTTGATCATGGACACTAATGAGGTGGGCACAATTCCTACAGTCAATGATTTTGCACTAGAATATCTCGATGAGTTTCCTGAAGAGATCATCCTCGATAGAAGAACTAGGACTTCATGGTTAGGAGATGTAGAATACCTTCGAGTTGGTTTCAAGGGAATGCACCCCAACAAGACTAGATGGCTAGAGAAAGAGAAATTGAGGGAACAATTCCCTCACTTGCCAATTGTCTAATGAAAAGCTTTTGGTAGTCCAAAATCTCCTCAATGGGGAGGATTGATCCAGGTGGATCTTTAGATACAATGGCATGGAAAAGCTCAGAAATCAAAGTGCTCAGAATGTAGTCAAATCAGGGCCAGAGCGTAGATCTCGTCATCTTGATTCCAACGACATGAATGTTACTTCAATCCGAGTCCGGATGGTGAAGTTATCATGAAAAGAAGGTTGCTTTGTTCCTTAAGGAAATGAGGATTTTTCCTTAAGAATATGGGTTTTAATCGTTAAAGGAAAAATCACAATCGAAGGATTCATGGAGGTGGACTTAAGAAAGGCGTAGTGGAACGCTCGATCACTGATCTTCGATTAAATCGGATCAGTGACTGGACGACAATCCGGTGAGAGGAAGGTCTTATATATATGTGTGTGTGTGTGTGTGTGTATACATATATATCGGCGATATCGGTGCAGGCAGAGTGATCGACGATAAAATGATTGATGGGATCGTTACCGGGACACCGGGGCGATATATGAGTGGGATGCCAATGTGATCGGCAGACGCCGATATCGGCGATCGGCGATCGTCAGTCGGCAATCCCCAAGTAACAGGACTATTACACCTTGATATGTGATTGCGATCTCGAGCTCAGACCTGATAAGAACATAGGTCCAATTTAATGATTTTTAAAGTCCGGGGCTTGAAGATTTTTGTCGAATTTCAGTGTTTTCCAGGATTTTTGGGTATTGTTCATTTCAACAATAAAGAGGCCATTTTAAGGGGCAGTTGTGCCTACCGATCCTTCCACGCCACCGGCCTCTATTATGAACCAAATAGCCCCGATTTAAATGGGATTCTATCCTAAAACCCATTATAAAAACACGATGGTTGGAAGAGCACGGGGGAGGGAATTTCAGCACGCTATTTCATGGGAGAAGATCCTTGAGGCGTCTGATAGCATATCCTATCTATTTTGGAGAAATTTACATGTGTTCATCCCCTCTCATTTCCATGGACACAATGCTGCCCACTTCTCCATCTGTGGTCTCCATTTCACAGCAATATTTCAAAATGGAGGTATAAGCCTCTTATATGAAATTGATGATTGTAATTCTTTTCTTTCATGCCATTTAGTATAAAGGCCTCCCCATTGTTGAGCTGGGCCTGGAGACATACTCCGAATTGGATGAACTCTGTTACCAAGCCTTGGTGTCTTCTTTTTGTTCCTTCTATGTGTTTTCTTCTTCTTTTCCTGTGTGCACATTAAATTTTAGTGTTAAGCTGCAATTTTGCATGTGATTCTTTCCATACATATATAAGCGAAAGTATCCTGGATCAGTGCACTAGCCCCCTTTTCTCCTAGAATTTGAGATTCTAGATGATTGTTCTGAACATACCTAGATGGAGTCTTTTCCCTATCTGTTGTATCTTCTTCAAGTACTTCATTGGTTTTTTCTTCAATATGATTTTGATTTGATGCGGCAAAGCAATCCCCATCTTCCTCATTGTCATATTCCTCTGTTGATTTCATCTGTTGTGGATTTCTGCATGCCTCATAAACTACAACATCAATTATTTCAACAATTTTCCAAAGTCATTTATTATAACATTTGTATCCTTTACTTCTGGAAGAATAACTAAGAAGAATACCCTAGTCTGCTCTAGGTTCAAACTTACCAAGTTTTTCATTAGTACTTTTGATAAAACATTTTCTTCCAAAAAATCTAAAGTGTTTTATAGTAGGAGGCTTACCACACCAAAGTTCATGTGGAGTTTGATTGCTATTTACTTGAACATTTGATTTGTTGAGAATAGTCACGGCTGATCTAGGTGGCTCTAGACAAAGGCAAAAGTCTTAGAGGACTCACAAAGGGTCAAAAATACAAATGATGATAACATTGTCAAACCAAGACCAGAGCGTGGATCTTGTCGTCCTGATTGTAATGATGCAAACGGTTCATCAAACCAAGCTCGTATGCGGAAGTTAGAGGCATTCAAAGTTTAGGCTTGACTTGGGTGGCTGGGCATGCTTAAGGAGGGAACAATTTTGCCAAAACTTGGCCACCAGATTCTGGCAAAAATTGTGGCCTCATTAGAATGACTCCTACAGTCAAATTTTGGAAATTCAAAAAGGGACTATATGTTATAAAAATTAAAAAAATATATATAAAGGCAGGGTAGTGGGCCACCATCCCCACCACCCAATGCCTCTCCAAACCCCAACACATATATAGTTGTCATGTTAAGTAAGGGAGGCTGGTGAGTATTGAGCCCACGCCAACCACGTGGGCTAGCTTGGCACCGTGCGATAGCCCCATGTACAACAAACAAACCCGCATTGAAACCAACCCACGTACACTCGAACGACCAAAAACTAAATGCACCACCAAAAATGTAATGAGCTGTGAGGGTTAAAGGGCAAGCCACCCAAGGCGGATCCAACCCCAAAAAAAAAGGATGTGGTTTTAATAAGAACATGTTTTGTGTTGATATGAAGGGGTCGGGGTTTGACCACCTGACCTCCTTGTCATAATTCGTTTCCTAAACAATCCACCTAAACAACCTTATTGATTAATCCGCCCAAAAGTTTATATAAGCCTTCATTTCACTACTGTGCCTAGGCAGTATGGAGGAACCAGGAGTGGGCATGGAAATTGAGATGGGATATTTTTTTAATTAATTTTTAATGCAGGTGGAACCATTAGTGAGCAAAATTTCCAGGAGGGTGAAATTTTTGCAGTGTCCAAATTGGATAAATTTTATGTTGATCATACACCTCACAGTGACATGAACCTGATGGCGTAGTCAGTTTCCTGATCTGAGCAGCCAATTTGCAGAGGACACGAAGGAGGGAATCTGAAAAATTCTTTAAGCCCCAGATTTTCATTTTCTTGGAATTTAGAAATTTGACAATCGATTTTGCACTATTCGACGCCACAAATCTGATGGTGTGTTCAGATTTTCCATTTTCTCATTTCATGTTTTGACTACTTTTTTAAGTGAAGTGTAGGTGTCAGCATTCATGTCCGGGTAGCCATTTCCATGAGATTCGACACAACGAGGTTGACGGTACAACCAGCTTCAGTAGTTTGACATCCGCTTCTTCAGATGGCCCCTGGATGTGAGGTATATCCATTGTGGTCATGTACTTCTTTTGCTATGCATTGTGCTGCATAGATCCCTATTTGATGCTTGACGTGGGATCTTGTTTCTTACTCATTTTCAAGATTCCAACTTGATATGATGTGGAATCATCTATATGATGTACTTGTTTTCATGATTTGTCATGTTGTGTTTTGAGATCCCTTTGTCGTATGTTGATGTGATACTCATGTGTCACCATCCATGTTTGCATTGAGATCCCTTTTATGCCATGTTGGCGGGATGATCATCATGCATGAGTTTTGTGTCATACTGGTAGGAGCCTTTTTGACTGAGAGTTCTTGTAGTGGAACATCTCTTGGAGCCACTCTTGCATGAGGGAATTTTCCTTGTATGATAGCGACATCACCACTTATGTACATCATCACTATTGATAGCACTTAATGTAGCGGCCTACACCATCTTGACACCAGGGCCGGGAGACGTAGTCCGTCCTAGACGAAATCCATTATCAACGTCTTATGTTTTCATGTGCTGATTATTGTCATGTTCTTTTTCTTTACAGCATGCAGATGTATTCATTGATGTTCTTTTAAAAATTCAATTTAATACATCACGAAAGTAAAAGGTGTTGGAAGGGTCCTTTGTCACACTTGGACCTCGATCAAGTGGTATTAGAGTGATCTTTGCATGGATGTGAAATGAAAGCATGAACAATGGAATGTGCAACAACAGAGGATAAAAATGCGATGTACGAGACCATGCTCAAAATTTCCAAAAGGATGGAAATCATGTATGGAACTCTACAGAAAGAGAAAGAATAAAAGGAGCGTTTGTAGCTTTAGTTGCAAGCCACGGAAGAGGCTCTAGAAGAACTGAAGTAGAACAAACATAATCTTCAAACAGAGAATGCTGAATTGAAGATGTGTCTACAAGAACAGAAAGAGGAGAAACATAGTTTGCTACGATAGCTGCAGGAAAAGGATGAGGCCTTGGAAAAGCTGCAGCGTTACCCATGTGAGGTAAAAAGTAGTTCTTTGAATTCATGTATGTGTCCTAATGATTATTTCGCTATTTTTCAAAATCATACCACAGGAATTAGCTCCAAACTGTTAAAAAGAATGGGGTATGAAGGAAAAGGCTTGGGTATTAATGGCCAAGGCATTATCAACCCCATCAAAGTGGAGGAATTACCCCATCAGATAGGACTTGGGTATTTCAGAAAGGAAGTTGGGGAATGTGTTGAGACAGCTAGTGAACCACCAACAACAGATGATGAGCAGCCCTCATCAGTTCTTTCCAAATCGACAGAGGAGGTAAAAGATGTTCATTTTATTTTGGTTTCATCGTCACATAGTATGATTTCTATTGGATATTTGGAGATCCCAATTATAGGGACAAACATTAGGCTCCTTACCAAGACGAGGCACGAAGAGGAAAAAGAACTTGGTGTTAATAACCAAGGAATAACTCAACCATTGGAGGTTGTGTAGAGACCTCAATTCACAGGTTAGAGATACACCGAAGGAGAATGCTCAAAGGTGTTAGATTCTTCCAAGACATCGTCGAAATCGTTGAGGAAAGAGAATGATAGGAGCACATCCCCATCATCCCATGGCAGTGCCCATTGCAGGGAAAGAGCTGAGGCAAGCTCTCATCACCATACTTACACTAGAGACAACAAGGAAAGTTATAACCAATCTTGACATTCAAATGTTCATTTAATTTATAATCATGTTGTTAATGATGAACGTAAAACATGTACCTTTTGTGGATTACATAACCATACATTTTCTAAGTGTTGGAAAAGAATGGAAGCTCACAAAAGGATGAGGCCTGAAAGACCCTCTCAATAGTAGGTAAAGAAACATGGTAAGCAGATATGGAGGAAGAAGATGTATTGTAGTCATTGCAACAAAGGTGGCCATTAAAAAGCCACTTATTGGAGGTTCCATCTAGAGCGACGCCTTAAAAACAAAGTGTCGATGCATGAACCAGGTGAAACAATTGTTCGACAAGCAAAACCACCATAGGGAGGTAACCCATTCACCTTGATAAGTGAAAAATGGTTTCTAGATATGTTTTCTTGTCATGGTCGTTCTTTTGTAAATCGTTTGTTGCATTTCAGAATGCAAAAGTGATGATGTGTTTTCCATCACTTGTTCAGCAACAATGGTTTCTGGTCTTATTTTGAGTTGCATGATAAACTGTGAAAGTGATGTCATGTTTCCATCACTTGTCAAAATACAAAATAGTGTTTGGCCTTATATTTTGTAAATCATGTGTTGCAGTGGTAATGACTTTTCCACCGCTTGTTGAAGCAACAATGATATTTCAGCCTTGTTGTCGTAGCTAGGGTATTGTTTCCATCTTGATGTAAACTTGACCACCGAGTATGTGTTATAAAATCGTGGAAAGTATTGGATGCTTGGGTCATTAGTTAGTCATGTAAGTCAAGCAAGTAATTTACAAAACAATGTACTACAGGTTACAAAGGTTGTAGGTGTCAGCTCATCACTTAAGGCTCCGAAGAACAAAGGTGAAGGAGATGGAAGCGAGACCTTTTGAGGATGCTTATGATGTAGACAAGGTACAGAGAAGTTGCAGATTATTTTTTCATGCTTTTTGAGGACAAAAATCTCCTCAGTGGGGAGGATTGATCTAGGTGGCTTTAGACATATGTAGAAGTCCCAGAGGACTTAGAAAAGGTCAAAAAACAAAATTATCAAAATTTAGTCAAACCAAGACCAAAGCGTAGATTTCGTCGTTCTGGTCACAACGGTGTGAATGGTTCGTCAAACCGAGCTCGTATGTGAAAGTTAGAGGCAGTCAAAGTTCGGGTTTGACTTAGGTGATAGGGCATGCTTAATTAGGGAACAATTTCACCAAAACCTGACCACCAGATTCCAGATAACCTGGGTTTGATTTTGGGAAAAATTGTGGCCTCCTAGAATGACTCCTACGGTCAAATTTCGAAAATTCAAAAAGGGGCTATATGTTATAAAAAATTAAAATATATATATAAAGTGGGTGGTGGGCCACCACCCCCACCATCCCACGCCTCTCCAAACCCCAACACATATATAGTTATCATTTTGAGTAAGGGAGGCTAGAGGGTATCAAGCCCGCGCCAGCCATGTGGGCAGGCCCACCACCATGTGGCGGTCCCATGTACAACAAACGAACCCACGTTGAAACCACCCCATGTACACTCGAACGGCCCGAAAATAAATGCACCACCAAAAATGCAAGGAGCTGCAGGGGTTAAGAGGTGTGCCGCCAAAGGAAAACCCGACCCCCAAAGATAAAAGGATGAGGTATTAATAAAATAAGTTTTGCATTAATATGGAGGGGTCGAGGTTTGACCACTCGACCTCCTCCTCATAATTTTTTGCCTTAACCAATCTACCTAAACAACCTTATTGATTAATCTGCCTAAAAATTTATATAAGACTTAATTTCACCAATACACCTAGGCAGCATGGAGGAACCAGGAGCAGGCACAAAAATTGAGACAGGATATTTTTTAATTAATTTTTAATGTAGGTGGAACCATGACTGAGCAAAATTTCTAGGAGGGTGAAATTTTTGCAGTGTCCAAATTGGACAACTTTTATGTCGATATTACACCTCTTAGTGATGAGAACCCAATGGCGGAGTCAGTTTTCTGATCTGAGTGTCCAGTTTGCAGAGGACCTGGAGGAGGGAATCTTTAAGGAATCTAGGGGGAATCTAGAAGATTCCTTAAGCAACAGATTTTCATTTTCTTAGAATTCAGAAATTTGACAGTCGATTTTTCACTATTCAATGCAACAAATTTGATGGTGTGTTCATATTTTCCATTTTCACATTTCATTTTTTGGCAACCTTTCTAAGTGGAGTGGAGGTGTCAGCATTCATGTGTGGGTAGCGATTTCCATGAGATTCGACACAACGAGGTTGATGGTATGACCAACTTCAGTAGTTTGACATCTGTTTCTTTAGATGGCCCTTAGATGTGTGATATATGCAGTGTGTTCATGTACTTCTTTTGCTATGCATTGTGTTGCACAGGTCCCTATTTGATGCTTGATGTGGGATCTTGTTTCTTGTTTTCATGATTCCTGCTTGATGTGATGTGGAATCATCTGTGTGATGTACTTGTTGTCATGATTCATCGTGTTGTGTTTTGAGATCCCTTTGTTGTATGTTGATGGGATACTCATGTGTCTCCATGCATCTTTGCATTGAGATCCCTTTTATGCCATGTTGGTGGGATGATCATCATACGTGATTTTTGTGTCATATTGATAGGAGCCTTTTTGACCGAGAGTTCCCGTAGTGGAACATCTCTTGGAGCCACTCCTACGTGAGGGAATTTTCCTTGTATGATAGCAACATCACCTCTTATGTACTTCATCACTATTAACAATACTTAATACAATGGCCTACACCATCTTAACACCAGGGCCCGGAGATGTAGTCCCGTCCCTCCTAGACGAACTCCGTTATCAATGTCTTATGTTTTCATGTGCTGATGATTGTCATGTTCCTCTTCTTTACAACATGTAGATGTATTCATTGATGTTCTTTTAAAAATTCAATTTAACACATCACAAAAGTAAAAGGTATTTGAAGGGTCCTTTGTCACACTCGAACCTAGTGTTAAGGGAATAAGTCCCCTAGGGCTTTCGGTTAGAACCCTAGCAGAGTAGGAGTAATCTGCAACAAAAAACAAGGATTCAACTCAGGATACATTCTTAAACAAACTAACTATGCGAGGATGAACATACTTGGATGTCCTTCGTTTGGGTAGATCTAGCCAGGGTTTAGACCATCTGCAACTCCTAATGATCTTCGATCCTACAAATCAGCCAATTGGAATACACATAGCAGCATATAGATAAAGCATTTTAGTGAAATCAAATTTATATAATATAAGTAGATGGTTAGTTATACATTGAAATAATCATTCATATATAAACCATAACAATAACATCTGATGCATAAATAAAGTTTTTATCAGGAAAAAGACAACATTTCTTTTTATTGTAGAAAACTATAATAAAACATGGAAAGAGTTCACTTGATTCTTCCTCTTTTGGCTCCAAGCAGAACCATCCTCCAGGTCCATCCAGTCCTAGTCTTTAATATCCTCCTTCCATAACCAATACCATGATATCTCCAAGCATGTGAGAGAATATCAATGCTCATGGAAACAAGGGTTTCCTGAACTTGGGGAAGTGCTTGAAGCATAGGGATACTTCACACTTGATCAGGGGATAATCTCAGTATAATAATTCTATCCTTTCTCTCCTCCTTAAGGTCTTCCCACTGAAGTCTTTTTACATTTCTCCCAAATTAGTTTTTTAGTTGGGAATAGTTGGGCCACGGGCACTACTAGGTAATCAATAGGGAAAACCCATGATCTCAGCCCATAATTAAGGAATTTTTTTTTTTTTAGTGTTTTAATACATATACATGGGTTGGGTATAGACTAACCCACATGTACACACTTTTAACACAGGGAAAAGTAGCGTACAGGGAGTAAAACACTGTTTTTAAAATATTTGGACCAAGTCTAGAAGGAGGGGTTGCCCTAGGCCATAAACCAAGCATCACAAATACAAATGGTGATATTTGGAGCTATAACAGATGCACCCTAATATATGAGGTCAGAAGGGGTACATGATGACAAAAATGTATTAAGTATATGCAAAGGAAACCTGTCAAAAAATGAGAAGGTATTCACTAGATTTTAGCTTGCTAAGCCAACAAAAGAAGATCAGAAAGAAATAACTATCTGAGGTACCCATAACCATGCTCAGAAAAAATAAAGCATGTCCGCATATCAAGTACAAGCAGATCCACTATGTATACAAGTATAAGGAATTGAAAGTACATAATGGATCATTTGATCAGGATCGAACAATTACATGTCTGAATATCACATATAAGAAGATGATCAATGACACTAAAAGATGAAGCTGAACACTGATGTCAAAAACTGATCCCAATAGTACCAAATGAACATGATGGAATAAGATGATACTACATCGCAACTCGGATGCCAGCATATATGATGTCGCTGTGAAGGACTGCAACATATAATGTGGAATGGTGTCAACTAGCAGCAATAGGAGCAACTGAAAAGTGAACCAAAGAATGCTGATGCAACCTGAGGTCTTCACCGACTGTCGTGGTACATTTCTACACAATGGGAATAAATGATCTGATGTCGACTATGTGAGAAATCATTTGATTACCGGTCATTGATGTATACCATTGACAAACGCGAGAATACTAACCGATAATGATAATGAGAGTCAAGGTACCCATTACAATCTAACAAGTGCAAATAAATGAGCTAAAGTTGAACACCTGGAAGAATTTATCAATTAGGAGACAATGATGGTTTCCTATTGTCGATAGTGAAGGATCTACAACTGATGATTGCAAAACCCAAGGTATTGCCAAATTGACTAGACTAGATCTTTGCCCCAGAGCAATGGGTCATAGTCGATAGGAAAAGATCTGCTAGAAGGAAGGCATTAAGGCATCCTTCATCAATCTAGCGCGAGTGTAACCCATAGGCCGATAATGTGGAAGGAATCGGATGAAAAACGATGTAGTAACCTGACCGACGCATGTTTCCGGCGTACACAAGATGTAGCTAGCGCACAATAGGAACCCTCTTAACCAACCAATAATGAAAGCTGACACAAAGGCGAGGAATACACCAATAGGGTCAAATGGAAACCAAAGCACTGCACGAATCCCAATGTGTGATAATGAAAGCTGATGTCAAACACAAGGGAAACCACTCAGTCAAAGATCCATGATACTGATTGATGCTGAGCACAAGGTGACCTATCAATAATGAAAATAGGGCTAGGGTGCAACTCTAGGCCTGTCATTAGAGAAATATGTCGTTGTTGATAAGGACAAGACCCGCCATCATGAAGTCAATGGAGACCTTCTCAAACTGGCATGAGTAAAGGACCAATATAACTGATGTGATGACAAACAAGACACTGACAACCAGGGATGGCCGACTAAAAAATAGGTCAAGAGACACCGCAGAGAGGCTGACTCAGGCTTACTTCCCTTGAACAAAAGCACAACTCAATGATGACTATGTGGCAGCATATGATAACTCTGCATAAGTTCTTCATGCAGGAGGCACGAACAAACTCTCCATATGATTGGAAGAGATAACCAATTGGAGGAGAACTGACTCAATAACAAGTTTGAAGGCGTACCTAAGTCAAACTAAATCTCGCCTAAATGGAGGAGATACTTTCTTTTGAGTTCTTTTTCAAGGGTGACACAACTAACTCTAGTTGCCAACAATATATGGAAATGTTGTCCCGTTCCCGCTCTTTTTAGAATATACAATTTTTTTGTCTTTTTCTTTAAGCTGGAAAAAGAATAAAAGAATGCTATAGTACACTGGAAAGAATGAGTGTCAGTGAAACATATGATCTAGTTCCTGGGATGGGAACATTCCTATGCTCAATGTAGGGAGGTGAAGCTGGTCAAGGACACTTAAAGGGATGTTCCTTCCATGGGTTTGAGGGTGTGTCAAGTTGTAGAAGCTAAGGGATTGCAAGTTTGAGTTTGCAGAAGACATGGTCAAAAAGTGGCTTAAACACGAGTCCAAGTGAAGCTGGCTCAAGGACAAAAGGTGCAAATGGTAAAAATGCAATGCAGTAGTAGAACTCAACACAAAGGAGCCTCTAGGGTATAAGGCCAGAATGAAGCGAAGAAGCAAGGAGGAATGAGTCTTCAATGCACAAGTCATGGTGGGACTAGAGAGGACTCTCGAGCCTACTCAATAAAACAACATGGGAAACCAATGTCAGTGAGGTGCTAACTACGATGCCAATGTAAAGGATGGCTCTACCATTGTGTCATGATTTAAAAATCAACGAGTGAACATGGTTTACTAAGCATAACATGATGGGATTGACCCTATGGCAAGTGTATCGACAAATGGAGGCTAGTATGCATAATGCAACAGAAAAATGGTTTCCCTAACCTATATTCTAGTGAGTAAATGATACCTGCCATGACGGGTCAGCATTCATGGAATCGATGTGAAATTTTCGAAGAAGCGTCCAAAATGTCCTGAGAAAACAACCTATTCCCAACAATCCAAGATCACAAGTTAAAATATTCATGAGACAAAAAAAATCAAGTTTTGAAAACATTTGACATTTTCAAAGCTTATAAAATGACTTTTTGACTCACCATTTGTACCATTTGTGTTTAGACCAAAAGATGTGGAGGAAAAAGAGCAAACTTTCCCCCCAAAGAATTGGACCATTCAAATTGGATCAAAATCATCAGGTAACCCCCAATTCAAGCTTGCATTACTTTATGATTGTTTTTAGAAATTTTAATTGAGATTTGACCCTAGGAATTTATGTTAAAAATTTCAACGCGGCGTATACGCGAGTTGGATATTATAAACCTAAGTACACGCAGACCCTACACATGACTGTGTATGAAAGGGACCCCCATATACGTGATTTCAAACTTAAACACAAAAATATAACGGTTGAAACTTAATTTTCTTTCAGGATGACAATCACATGGAGAGAGAGGGAGCATACTACCATTGATAATGAAGTTATGAATGATCAACAGGCCTTAGATGCATTGAGAGGATGCAGCTTACTGAAATTTTTCAAAATACCAAATATGAAGGCCAACAACTGCTTGATTGAAATGTTAATCCACTATTGGAGTATCGAATATGATGCTTTTATGATTGATCAAATGCCTTTGAGGATAGAGGTAGAAGATATTTACATTATCATTTGTCTCTCCCCGAGAGGAGAAGTTGTACATTTGACTAGCCAGACACGTGGTAGTCTTTCAGTGGAAGAGTATGTACATATATACTGTCCAAGGAATCCGGAGAAAATTGGAAGCCAGATTCCAATAAAACATGTAGATAGCTTGTCCCTGAGGATGTTACTTTTCACCATAGCCAGGATAAGCAGATCAGCCTCATTGCACCAAGCATCACGACTATCCATGAGCTTGGACGTGGAGTGTCTCACTACTGTTTTTTATTGGTGTACACCTCTTCTTACCAATATGAAGAGCCAGTTGTCCTCCATTCAGAAAGAATAGACCAAAAATTTTGGATATGGGACCATTTTGTGCTCCTTCTTTGAGAAGGTTACAGGGCTACGTCCCAGAGTATCAATTTCTATCAGTAGCCCCCGAAATCGTCGAATGGGAAGGTGGGATGACCTGATGGAATGCCTCGGATGTGGAGACATGCCGAGGACTACATTCGATGATGAGTTCTTCTCTTGGTGGGAACAACAAATGATCATTGTGGACGACTATCCCTATGCTGGCATGGATTTCAGAGGAGATCCGGATTTGGTGCTGCCACCAAATGTAGCATGGGGAGAGATAGGTAACCATTTTTTAATTTTTATCAATTTTAAGACCTTTTTCTTAAATATGAAAATGAGCTTAAAGATATTTTTGATGCAATTAAAATACTGATATAATGATCATGTTCCAGATGTAGGTTTGGTACGACCAAATAGATTTCTGTGGCACAGGTGTCATGAAAGAGGTACCGAAGAGGCGCTACAGAGACAGAGAGGGTCTTATATGTAGTTCAAAGAAACTTGGTGAGATTGACTCACCTAGTACCGATGGTGGCCGTAGAAGACCTACCTGAGGAGATGCAATGCCGCGTGGTAGGAGTACCACGAGACTGGGTTTGCATTCTTTGGCGTGTGGACAACACTGTGGTCACCTTCTTAGCCGCTCATCTTGGGCGGGGTCATAGATATACTGGACATGATTATGGGCATTTAGTCCCAATTTTCTATATTATTTTTGAAACACTTTATGTACACACAGGCAGTTTTTATGATATATATATATATATATATATATATATATATATATATATATATATATATATATATATATACAGTTCCATATTTTTGATGTTTGTTTTTATCTTGATGAATGAATGATATGCCAATCTAATGCTTGATTATCAATAGAATCTGCTAATGAATTGTCAGATCGTGGAATGTAAAAATAAGTAATTAAAACAAATGATATTTTCAACACCCTCACTCTAAAAAATTGGCGATATAAATAAGGATCCCGAACCCGATAAATGTTATTCAATTGTGACACTACCAGTTGTGAGTCAAGATACACTACTAATGAATCAATTCCATAAGAAATAGCTTCGGATAGTAAATTAATGACGACAGTATATTCGGCAATATTATTTGGTGCAGAACAAATACATACTTCCCTTGACACCATCAATTGACCAGTTGGATAATAAATCACCCAAGTTGCGGAAACGAGGTTCTGAGTGTGCCGACTAGCACCATCAACGAATCCGAAATAGACCAAGTCATCCATCAACACCTACCAAAACAAATAAAAAAGTGTTGATATCACAAAAACTCCTAATAGAATATGTACAAAAATACAAAATATACAAAGAAGCCATTTTCTTTGCCATAACCTAAGCAAAGTGCTTCTTGAGGTAGAGCCCATTTCAGGGCTCCGCCAACTTGTTCCCTTCAAAATCGATTAATTCATAAGCCCCTTTTCCTAAAACTCATTTCACTATAAAAGGACCATACCACATAGACTTGAATTTGCCTGCCCCCAAGGCGTTTATCTTGGTGATAGACCAAGACAAGGTCACCTTCAGAAAAGACTCAAGGATGGATTGCTTTATCGCACTGAGTTTAACCCTTTTCTTATGAGCCTCATTGATTATGGCAGCATCTCAACGCTACTCATCAAGATGTTCCAGATGAAGGAGGCGCTATTCGAGACTAGAAGTCTCTGGAAGGAGCTCAACAGCCAGCTTAAGGGATGGAATTTCGCACTCAACAGGAAAAATAGATTCCAGCCCATAAACTAACTGAAAAGATGTAAAACCTGTGGCAGTCTTTATCGAGGTTTGATATGCCCAGAGAGCTGGATACAACATGAGATGTCAATTGGAGTGATTTTTGTCAATTGTCCTTTGCAGGATCATCTTGAGGGACTTATTCATGGCTTCGACTTGCCCATTGACCTGAGGATAATATGGAGATGAATGTTCCTGCCAAAAGCCCAATTTAAGAGGCAATTCGAACATCAGTTGGTTTTGGAAATCACTGCCATGATCAGTGACAATCTCTCTCGGGATACCAAAACGAGAAATAATCTGATTGAAGAGGAACAATGCCGTTGTTTCATTATTATTTTTATAAGTGGGCATGGCCTTAGCCCACTTCGTAAAATAGTCTACGACCACTATAATGTGCTTGTGATTCGCTACTGAAGGCGGATTACAAGTAGTAAAGTCAATACCCCACTTTGTAAAAGGACTGATAGTGATAACAGGGAAAAGAGGAGCTGGATGCGCGTGGACCTTTCGAGTATAGACTTGACAATGGTGGCAACGTTTGACCGCTTCAACACAATCTTTGAAAAGAAAAGACCAAAAGTAGCCAACACGCAAGATTTTTTGGGCTGTTGCAAGCCCAGATAGATGACCACCACAGCCTTCACTGTGGCAATCATTAAGCAGAGACTCTACTTCCTCTAAGGTTAAACAATGCCTAAGGATTGAGTCAACCCCTCGGCGATATAATGTATCACCAATGATGACATAGTTCTTAGCTAGGTGATGTAATTTTCGACGTTCATCCTTGGAGGAAGTAGGAGGGAACTTCGAAGTCTGGAGATAGATGATGACATCTCCATACCAAGGGTCTTGTGAAGAAATGAGGAATAGATGTTTGTCTAGGAAACTCTCCTCATAAACAGTATCTTCTCCACAAGGAAGCTCAGAAATTAATTTTGCAAAAACCAATGATTTCTTAGACTTAGCTGACAAGAACTCGAGATCAAATTCTTGTAAAATAATAATCCATCAATTGTATTTGCCCCCAATCACTTGCCTGCTGAGGAAAAATTGGAAAGGATTGACCGTCGATAAGAAAAATCTTTTGTGTAGCAGAATATAATGATGAAGCTACTGGACAGCATGGATAGCTACCAAGGCCAATTTCTCAACCAGAGAATAGTGTAGTTCAGGCCCTACCAAGCCTCGACTCAAGTACTAAACCACATGCTCTATGAGAGCATCATCTTCTTGAAGCAGAACCATACCTATGGTTGATTCTACGATTGCGAGATATAAAAGGAAATCTCTACCATAATCTAATGGACTCAAAAGCGGGGCAGAGATTAACGCCTGCTTCAAGGCATCAAAAGATCGTTGTGCAAAGTCATTCCATAAAAATGGGACTCCTTTCCTCAGCAAACGCATAAATCCTTTAGTTATATCAGCATAGTTTGTTATAAACTGTCTCAAGAAATTTTCCTTCCCCTGAAGACTTTGAAGTTGTTGGATGGAAGATGGGGAAGGAAACTGAACTATTGCCTCCACCTTCAAGGGATCAACTCAAATCCCTTCAATTGACACAATGAACCCTAACAAATGACTAGATGTAACTGTGAAAACACATTTATTTGGATTCAACCGGATCTTGTAAAATCAACATCTCTCAAAAACTAACAAAAGGTGACTGGGATGATCGATCCTCTTTCAAGAACGAGCAGATAAATCATCCAAGTATGCTTCAATGACATGCTTGATGTCATGGAAAGTGTAAGACATGGCCCACTGAAATGTGGCTCCAACATTTTTAAGATGAAAAGGCATCTTTTTGTATGCAAAGGTACCCTAGGGACATATGAAAGATGTCTTATGTTGGTCTTCTATATGGATAGATATTTGATTATAACTGGAGAATCTGTCCATGAAGGAGAAAATCTCATTACCCACACATTCATCAACTATTTCTATGAGGTAAAATGCATGGTGTATGGAGAATGAAAACTACCCTCAAAGGCCTTCTCGGGACCTTCGATAGACTCTAATATTATCTGCAGAAGCTACGAATTTATACACATGTTCATCTGTCAAATATAAGTTGATGAAGTATGGAAAGAGGATTACCTCACGTGTCCTTCTAGATTTGTTTGGAGATCGCTATACAGCCAAGAAGAACTCCCTCAAAGCCAGCTCCAAATCAATTCCTACACAAAGGAAAGGCAAACACAATCACAGCATACAATATTGAAAACTAATATAAGAATGCACAATGAACATCTATTTGCATACAACTAAACCACTCATCTAAATATGTATCAAAATGAACAACTCGATGAACAATGTTACCGACACTATGGAGTAGGGAACACAACTGCAGTTTTGTATTTATAATGGGAGAGTGATTACAACCATCCATTGTATCAGCCTTCCCTTGCCCCTTCTTCTTCTTCTCTCTCTCTCTCTCTCTCTCTCTCTCTCTCTCTCTCTCTCTCTCTCTCTCTCTCTCTCTTTCAACTCACTTCTTTAAGTGTATGATAGTTCACAACAGCTTAGTGGGCTATCCTTTCAAATGCTCTGACCCCTTTCACAATAACCCTTAGCTTGCTTATATAGCAATCAAGTTAAGCTTACCAAGCTCCTCCTAGAGTTCACTAGGGCAAAAGCAATGAACTTGCTCTGCTTTTCAGCTCTTTCCTATTTTCCTTCTTTTCTTAGATTAGAAATCCTCCAAATATCTTGATTTTGGATGTTTCCTTGCTTTTCTTGAGCAAATTTAGGGATAAATATCCAGATATTTGTGAGTCAATTCATTGGCTTGACCCACTGAACTTCCCTTAGTTTCACTAATGCTGCCCCTTCACTAGTAAGATGAGTTAGTGGGGTCACTAACGCTCCCTTAGGCTAGGTAACAAGCTTTATAAAGAAGGCTTTCAGTGTGCAACTAGCGTTAGTGTGGAATCAAGGCCTGCAATTGTGGTCTTTACTTCAGTCATCATGTCTTTCACCTCTGAGTTGATGAGGAGGTCATTTTGTTGTATAACAGATGCCCCCTAAAGTATGAGATCAGAAGTAGAGATGATGGTCGAAATACTTTACTAAAACTATAATTTTTCTTGTCAAAATTTTGTAGAGAGAGAAGCTTTGGGTGGCAAGGAAAACCTGATACAACATATATATATATATATAACTACTAAAATCATGTCTTGAGTCAGGCATTCCCATGCTCAGTAGCTATGTCAGAGTAATTTTCTCCAAAGAGATATAACAAGGTTGGCTACCGATAAGCACAATGCAGATCCAGTGTCATAATAGAATCATCCTAAAATAGCTTTCTCCAAAAAACAATATCCGCAGCTTGGGAGAGGAAACAAGGTTTAATGATGCAAGCCTCTACCCAAGGTCTTGATTTCTGCTTCACTGAACAACAAAGATCAATACATGTGAAAAATATGTGTTGATGTCGAACATGCACGAAATCGTTTGATTACGAGTCAATAACGGAGACCATTAACAGATGCGAGGAAGGCCACCGATAATGATGATGGTCTCTAAGATGCACAATACAAACTAGCAAGTGTGAAAGATTTATTTCTCATCGAACACCCATAGAAGTGTTTAAGAGGAAATAAGGCTGAATGATGCAAGCCTCTATCCAAGGTCTTGATTTTCGCTTCATTGAACAGCATAGATCGATACATTTGAAAAATATGTGTTGATGTCAAACATACACGAAATCATCTGATTACCAGTTAGTAATGGAGACCGTTAACAGATGTGAGGAAGGCCACCGATAATGATGATGGTCTTTAAGATGCACAGTACAAACTAGCAAGTGTGAAAGATTTCTCTGTCGCCAAACACTCGTAGAATCGTTTAACCAGGAGCCAATAATGAGAACCCTTGATCAAACATAAGGTAACCTGCCACTAATGTCTCCAAGTGCCAAGGCACTGAATGTGTTTCTGGGTTTTCTTCCTAGATAGAGTGTTGAAGTCGATAACCTGTTGAAAGGTAGGAAATGATGTGTCCTACATCAATCGACATGAAACGAGATAAGAATGACTTTGTTTTTTGAGGAATCTTTTGAGTATTTGGGTCTAAACAATGGAGAGCATATGAAAGGATATGTTTGATCAGTTGATGGAGGAAACAAATGGGTAACCCTTGAACAATAGAAGGCACAACAACGGTTTTAACCAGATAGCACTAGACTCATGAACACTACAGAGTGTTAGGATACAAAGATGCAATTACATCAGTGTATATTGGCTAAAACTCATAGAATGGTAGGGATGATATTGAGAGGCCATCAAAAGGAAGGTTTATCTGAGGGGGTGCCATGTTCAAGGGAACGACTACTGCCAAACCATGCTTTCGAATACAGAATACAATTGTATTGTCCACTTTCCCCATTTGATTAATTTAATGAGTCCAAACGGGTAAACTCATCAATCTTTTCATGTTTAAAGAGTCTAAAAAGGATTGCAAAAAGAACAACTCTTTGCCCTATATGATTAGTTTAATGAGTCCATAAAGGAAAACTCATCGATTTTTTCATGTTTTAAGAGTCTGAAAAGTATCATAAAAAGAATGACTCTATATCTTGTCTGTGTAATTTAAAGAGTCCAGACTAGACAACTCAGTGGTATTTTCATATTTAGAGAGTCTGAAAAGATCGTAAAGAGAGACTCCATGGTGGTCCCTTTGTCATAGTTGTTAACCAGGTGTGACAAAAGGTTAATAGTATACCTAGATCAGTTACTTTTTCGTAAGCTAATCTATTGAACCCGAATAAAGAGAAACCTATTTTCAATAGATGTCAACCTCATTTTTTTACGATTATGAGGTGATGGACTAAACTTGTTTTCGTCGTGAATTTTTAATGAGTCACGCGACGACAATCTCAATACCTTCATCAAAAATTTTAATGAGTAAAATGAAGAAAACTCAGGGTATCTTTTTCAGTTTAGTGAGCGAGAAAAAGAGGGAAAAGAACAGCTAATACCTTCTTCATAGTTTTATGATCTCGAAGGAGGTGAAAAACTCAAGGATTTTTTCGATTTAAGAGTGAGAAATGGTCCCAAAAAAGAAAGTGCTCTTGTTGCTGCCGTATATTTTTAACGAGCCCGGTAACAAAAACTCACGATTCTTCGGTTTAACAAGCGAAAAAATTACCTAAAAGAATGCTCGGATCATCTTCATCATTTTTAATGAGCAGAAAGACTAAGCTCGGGATTTTTTCAGTTTAAAGAGCGAGAAAAAAATGCCTAAAAGAATGCTCTTTTGGTCTTTTTCAGTTTATGAGCTGGAAAAAGATCAAAAAAGAGTTGCTCAGAGCATCATTTTATGGATTTAACGAGTGCAACAATGAAAACTCGTAGATGTTTCTATTTTTTAAAGGGCAATAAAATATCACAAGAAGTGCTCTATTGAGAATTTCAAGCAGCTTTTACTACTTTTCATTCCTGAAAGTACTTTGATCAAAAGCGGTAAAAAGTATAAAAAAGCAACAATTCCTATCATATGGGTTCATGCATGACAAAAAATCATGGATAATGGACTACTTCCTCTTTAATGATGTTCAGAAAATCATATCTCCAAAATTATATAAGGAGATGCTTGGAGCTTTCACATGCATCATTTTTACTATTTTGAATTTAGTGAGAGCATTCTAGAGCTAAAGAGGAGCAGATTTTCTGCAGACCATCGCAAGAGATCCGAGTGACGATTCGACATGCCATCAATCCTAGGTGAAAGCTAAAACCTTGCTCTATGCATTACATGACCTTCCTTGATAGTTTTATTGGTGGAATTTTGCAGATTTGAGGTGCCCTGAAGCCTTATTTGCGCACTAACACCCTCCAGATGGCCAATAGGGAGCATTAAACGCTCTGTACGAGCCACTGGAGGGCATTAATCGCCCCTGTGCAGCACTGCGGGTAGCGTTAGAGATAAAGGGTGCAGTTAGAACCTTCATGCATGGATTCCTTAGGTGATTTTACCCCATTTTAACTAGTTTTAGGGTTATTTTGTGCAGGTTCCAAGCCAAAATGACTCACCAATGGAGAGAATGGGCCCATGATAATGAGGAATTGCTGATGCGAAACGATCCAGCATGCATACTTGCATTGTGCCATTGCGGTTTATTGAAGTATGCAAAGCTAGAGCTGATGAAAGGGTAGGAGGATTTACTGAGATGGATTATCCAACACTAGGATGAACACGAGCAAGTGTTCAGTATTAGAGATCAGGTGCTGGCTATTGACCGAATGACATATATTTCTTGATTCGTTTGTTGTGCCATGGGACATAGGAAAACCTCACCGGTGGTACGCCAGATCCATGATCTACCTCAGAGCTGGTACAAACTTATTGCATCCCTAAGAGTGGACTAATCAGCAATAGAGTCCCCATAGAGAGGATAAGATCTCGGTCTATGAGGGTATTTTTATGGTTGATTGTGTGGTTGGCGAGGTTAAAGAGTCCCCACGTTGCAAAAAAGCCCCAATTGTTGCTTTCGGTTGATTGTGTCCAGCCCCAAATGTTCAATTGGTGTGAAGCAGTGCTTCGCTAATTGAAGGCAGAATTAACAGCATGCAAGACCCGTACCCAACACATTTTTGGGTACGGTACTATCATAGTCTCATTTTTCATTGAGAGGGTACCTATCATGCGCCCATGGATGAGCTTAGGTACCCTTGGTCTGAGGGAGACAAGGCAGGGTCACTGGTCATCACTTGATCCTCGCACAGGAGGAGGACCTATCCAGCATTTCTTCGATGAAGACTTCTTCTCGTGGCTTCATAGCCAAATTGTGATTCTTGATGACTATGCTTATGAAGGCATGGAATTTACTGGTGACGAAGACATGATGCTACTGCCCAGGGCCAACTGGGGTCCTCAAGGTGAGAATAATTTTGACAGTAGGTTAAGTGTTTTTTAGATTTTGAATGTTTATGTAATGTTTTTATAGGCGAAATAAGTATTGACAGGAAAATTTTATGCTTATCGCAGATGTGGCGCCATTATGACCTGTAGGCAAACCTCACCATGAGTGACGATATGGCCAACTACTTGCTGGAGGGGGCGATGCCGACAGTCTCCACGAGGTTCTGAGGAACCTGGAGGGTTTGACCATGGGTGTCCCCCCTCTTCCTATGAGGGAGATTCCTGCTCATATTCAGTGGCACACAGTTCGTGTACCTGAGCGATTTCTAGTTTCTCTTCGAAGGGTAGCTAGAGCAGTTCTAGCCTTTTTGGAGAAATAGGCTCTTTTTAGCAGGTGTTTTGGCATAGCCACATGAGGCAATGAAGGCAAACTGCAGTGACAACTATGCAAAGTTCCAATGTAATCAGTTGGGACCTACTTCTGAGGCATCTATCTTTTAGTACACAAGTATTATTACAGGATTCTTAATGGCCTGCAAGTTTGTCTATCCTAAAGACCAGAATTCTTGAACAATCTCCCAAACCCTGCTCAAGTTTTATATAACCTTTACTGAGCCTTTCATCTAAAAGTCTGTCATCCAGTTTATGATGGCGGAGCTATTGTCAACGTGACACAACTTGAATAATTTCACATGTATACACGTCCTACCTGGTTGCTGGGATGACAAAATATTGAGTGTAACAAACTTGCCATAATAGAAGTTTCATCTTTTCAAAATTGGCCAGCGCATGTTGCAAAATTCTTTGGAAGTTTTACTAACATATAGAATTCACCTTGTGGTCCATCACTGTATTGGAATCTTTAATTTGATGACTTATTAAAATAACATGTGCATCTTGACAATACTTGAATTCCTTGAGCTGGTTTCATATGCTTGTACTTGATATACCTTCATAGGAAACTGTACCAAGTTCCATCCCTTCTCAATGTAGTGAACCCCTCACATTTTAGTGACACCAAATCATTCTTATCGAAACCTACTCATTGTAGATACCTTGTTACTTTGGTAGCACCAAAGACTTCTTCATTGTATCAAGACCTTGTACCAAAAATTAATTCATGGAGATAGCACCGAGATCTCATTACTGTGTTGAGATATCACCACTACAGTTGCACCAAGATCCCACGATTTCATTGCTGCAGACATACCAAGATCCTTTACCATTGTAATTAGACCGATACCTGTGATAATATTTGAGACTATAATGACATCAAACTAGCCCGAAACTTCTAAGATTGTAATAGCTTGAAAATTCAAATGATTAACCCATCCAGATCGAGTTTGACATTTCTCTTCTGTCCCTGCTTTAAATCATATGGTCGGATGCCATTGGAACTCTGTTTTTGGTGAACTTTATAAGCGGTGGCACAATTTCTGTGGTGTTCCGGCTTTGTGCGCCGCGCAGGCTGCCCAGTGCGCCTCGCTGAGAAAACTCCATTCATCTTCACCCAATTTCACTCTAACTATATCAGTTGCACCTTCCAGGCTTTTCCTCAAGTCAGATATAGGCAAGAGCATACCATGGAAATATTTAACTCTCAGATTATCATTTGATCTTTCTATGTTGACAAAATTGGTTTATCTTTCAATGTCTTCATTCCAAAATGAAGGTTTACATGATGGTTTAGACAAGATCAAATCATTTCTTTCGCAAATAAGACTCTGTTGTGCAGATTGAAGGTGGAAACCATTTTATATGTGCCTTCCATCCTTGAAATTCCTATGCTGGTATTGCTATTGTTGAAATGTATTTGAGTATCTTTGCAGCCACAGAAGAGCTTAAACAGCGTTGGACAATTTAAGAGGAACCAAAACTGAACTGCCTGCAACTTATTTGATGAAGTTGACACTTGTTTCGACTGTTCGCTCTACCGTTCTAAAAGAAAATCCAGCAATGAATTTAACAGCCTTTTTATGCTATGGCGCTGATCTGAAACAGAATCAGGTGTTGATGCGGAATCGGATCCCTTTGTCAAACTCTAGACTCAAGAATTAGAATGACTCTTTTCTGGACCACAGTAACATCAGTGACTGCGCATAACAAGGAATGAACTTTGGAGAATTTGACTACAGTGGGCTAACAAGACGGAGTCTAACATTGGCTCCAATGGGGATGGCAGCTGCCGCTTCTTGGAGGTGCCAAGAACTGCAAATCTTTGGGAGAGCAGACAGTGCCTCCATCCATTGGGCTATGGAGTCATTATTTCGAAGCAATGACACGATTAATTTATTCACTGGAAACTGACTGAAATGATTGAAAAATTGACTCGGCAAACTTATAACTAAAACTATAATGACACTCAGAATGAAATGATGCCTTATGGCTGCTTATTTATTTACAAAATTTACCCTACTTTGCTGCAAAAATAATAGATCAGGTAATACTGAAATACCAGATCAACCATTCAAGTAAACTTGAGAAGAATGTTGCTTGAGAGTGCTTCAACCAGATCACAGATGCAATTGCTGGCAGCCCTACATGCACATAATGAGTCTGATCACGTAAAAGACAGTTTGATTTGTCAGTCAAACTGAAAAACATTTCCATGTACATCGCAATAGGATCGCAAAAGCCAGACTCCGTTCGCTGTCCCAACTCTACAATACATACCTCCAACTGCACACTGTCAATGTAAACATCTGTAGACAACTCTATTATTTCTTGTTTCGAAGGAGGAAGAGTTTCCAAGAACTTTTTAGGATCTCAGAAATTATATGACTGGATCTGCTCATTCAAATACTAAATCTCCTTCTCAAGTTTTTCAACAATTAACTCACAAACACCAGTTCTAGCTTCAAGAGGAAACTTCGGAGATTTCAAACATTGAAGCAAGGAATTGAAAAAAACTTCAATAATTTCAAAATCTGCTAACTGATTTCTTACTTCTTCTACAGCTTCACATAGTGCAGGGTTTGCCACATACCCTACCATTGAATAAATGGATCAGCGAGCACTGGAATGTCTGGATTGAGTTGGAGTCGCCAGGTGAATGTCTCAGCCTTCATATGTGTCTGACTGTTGTCCACCATCAACATCAGATCTGCAACTTGATTTCATGTACTGGAACAAGACAATCAACAGGTTGAATGTCACATCAAAAACAAACCATCTTCCCCAGTATGGTCGCCACTATGTTAGCGCTCGAATCTGCCTCAGGATGAGGAAGGCAAAACTCGAGGCCACATCAAACCACGCTCAGCCTCGTAGCTAGCCCTACGAGAACAGGAGAGGGCTCTCTCCGGGTCTATCTCGGCAAAATATCTTCAAAGGTGCTGAGATGACGAATAGTGAATGCTGATTTTAGGCTAGTAAATAGATAGAAAGGGATTTTTTGATAAATGATTGGGTTTTCTTTCCTAACCATCCTTGATGAACTTCAGACACCTTAACACATACCTCTAATCTTCAGCTACACTTTCCCACCATTTTTACACCTTTAAGACCTCTAAAAACAACCCTCGACATCCTCCTGTAGATCCTCCTGTAGATCCCCTGCAACCTCCTGTAAAATTTCCTGTGAGTGAATTTTTGAAGTCTGATTGCAGGAAAGCCTCCAAAAGGTTGCGAAAGGCCTCTTAGGACCCCTCCACACCTTCCTACACCTCTGAAAATCCAAAATTCACCGTCCATCACCATCTAATCGATGCCACATCCACAAACGAATAAGTCACATGCACAACAGTTTCACATAAAATACATAAAAATCCCAAAAAGACAATTTTTCCTCATTTCCTTCTAGAACTAGCTTGAATACATGTATTTTACTTCCTCAGTAGGTAATGGAATTCATTTCATAGGTTTACATCTCTCTTTCTACAAAAGTAGGGTTAGTTGGTAAATTAAGATTTGCTAGGTTTTGCTTTACATTCCAGTCTTCTTTCTCTTTCTGCAAGTAGAATAGCCCTTGTAGAGTATGCTTTCCTTTCTTTCAACATGTTTAAAGCTTCTTCTAGAATTCATAGAAGTTGGCTTGAGCTCCTAGTGATATTTGTGCCAGCTGACCAAGTTACAACTTGCAGTAAGAACTAGTACTTGTGCATACAGCACCGTCGCTTTCAAGTTTGTTACGAACTACCGGGTTGATAAAAGTAAAGTAGGAAGCCCTAGGAGTTGTAGCATTATTGCTGTAATACTATTGCTCACCACTTTTTGGCTCTATTTCCAGAGAAGAGTCAGAGTATTTTGTGATTACTGCCTTCTTGTATTTTCTATTGCAGCATTCTACTAAGTAGTTTATTTTAGCAAAAGTAGAGTAGTTGTTTCATTTCAATTCTGCAAAAGTAGATCAAGCATTTCCCTACTTTCATTTCAATTCTTCAATTTCCATCTCAGCAAAAGTAGATTAGTCCTTTCAATTCTGCAATTTCCAATACAACAAAAGTAGATTAGCCCTTTCAATTCTGCAATTTCCATTCCAGCAAAAGTAGATTAGTCATTTCCTTGCTTTCATTTCAATTCTACAATTTCCATTTCAGCAAAAGTAGATTAGTTATTTCAGTTAGTTCCAATTTATTTGTTCAACCAATTTCATAGGTTTTCATCCCTCTTTCTGGTTGTTAGTCAAATTTTCTCACTTTTGTTATAGCTCTTGCTCAGCTCATTTTTGAGCTTACTTTTGTGAACAATTTATGTAATGTGACTTATATTTTGGTAATGGAGATGAAATATTTTCTGAGCCAGCACTGATTTCTTTCAAAGGGATGAAGATCTTGGGTTAAGGCCCAACCCAAGCTGCCCAACACCTCTTGCTTTGTACTTATCTGTTTTTGCTTCAGTTCATGAATTAATTTTTGTTAGATAGATTCATTTTTCCTTAGTATAATAGGTTGCTTTTGGTGGTTTACATAGATGTTTCCATTTCAGTTGTTGAAGTAGGTTAAATAGTGGTAAGATAAAGATACAAAAATTTCATCAATAGAGCCTGGCCTCCTTTCCTCCTTTGGGGACCATGAATTGAGGTCAAGATCTGCTTGCTGCCATAAAAACACAGTTTTTCTTCTTCCATGCAATTCCTAGTGTTACAGTTTAATTAAGAGGTCAATGTTTTTCTTGAGATCTACTTCGCCATACTCATTCATGTTTCTACAATAAAACTCTTTATATGCTTTCTTGTTCATATAGCACTATTCAGTGTTTTATTTTTCAAGGTCAGAATTTAGGTTAACATGAGATGTAGTTCTGTTCTTTTGGTACAGCTAGCTCTTTTCTTGCTCAGTTTCAGTATTTTGATGTGCAGCTCTCTTAAAACACACCTCTACTCATAATATATCAATAAATTAGTCATCATCATCTTCTCACAGGTTTCACAAGTCATTCACAGCCCTTCACGAATCTGCCCTAATTTCTGCATTTCTCATACGCTTTCTTCTCGTCCTTTGAATGAATCCAACCATCATTTTCTTTCCTAATCATCCTTGATGAACTTCAGAAACCTTAACACATCCCTCTAATCTTCAGCTATCCTTTCCCACCATTTTTCACCTTAAAAACCTCTAAAAATAGCCCTTGGCATCCTACTGTAGATCCTCCTGTGGAACCTCTGCAGCCTCCTGTAGAATTTCCTGTGAGTGACTTTTTGAAGTCTGATTGCAGGGAAAGCCTCTGGAAAGTTGCCATAGGCCTCTTAGGACCCCTCCACACCTTCCTACACCCCTGGAAATCCCAAAGTCACCCTCCAGCACCACCTAATCACTACCACATCCACAAACGAATAAGTCACATGCACAACAATTTCACATAAAATACATAAAAATCCCAAAAAGACAAGTTTTCCTCATTTCCTTCTCAAAATAGCTTGAATACATGTAGTTTACTTCCTCAATAGGTAATGGAATTCATTTCATAGGTTTTCATCTCTCTTTCTACAAAAGTAGGATTAGTTAGTAAATTAAGGTTTTCTAGGTTTTGCTTTACATTCCATTATTCTTTTTCTTTCTGCAAGTAGAATAGCCCTTGTAGAGTATGCTTTCCTTTCTTTCATCATGTTTAAAGTTTCTTCTAGAATTCATAGAAGTTGGCTTGAGCTCCTAGTGATCTTGTGCCAGCTGACCAAGTTACAGCTTGTAGTAAGAACTAGTACTTGTGCATACAACACCGTCGCTTTCAAGTTTGTTACAAACTACCGGGTTGATAAAAGTAAAGTAGGAAGCCCCAGGAGTTGTAGCATTATTGCTGCAATAATAGTGCTAACCACTTTTTGGCTCCGTTGCTGGAGAAGCGTCAGAGTATTTTGCGATTACTACCTTCTTGTATTTTCTACTGTAGCATTCTGCTAAGTAGTTTATTTTAGCAAAAGTTGAGTAGTTGTTTCATTTCAATTCTACAAAAGTAGATTAAGCATTTCCCTACTTTCATTTCAATTCTGCAATTTCCATCTCAACAAAAGTAGATTAGTCCTTTCAATTCTGCAATTTCCAATTCAGCAAAAGTAGATTAGCCCTTTCAATTCTGCAATTTCCATTCCAGAAAAAGTAGATTAATCATTTCCTTGCTTTCATTTCAATTCTGCAATTTCCATTTAAGCAAAAGTAGATTAGTTATTTCAGTTAGTTGCAATTTATTTGTTCAACCAATTTCAGTTTTTCAGGTACAAGCAAAAAAAGAAACAAAAACCAACCAAAAATATTTCCTTTCATGCCTCGTAGGAATAGAGATAATTTAGGAAAATGTTTTCCCAACACCCCAACTACTCACACAACCAACCTTCTCTCTTCTTCGGTGGCTACGATAAAAAACAAACCCTTAGGTAACAACCAGACATATTTGAAGAACAGATAGGGGAAGAAGAAGAAGAAAACATTCCTCTAGAGCTAATGGCTGAAAACAGAAATGTTGGGAGCAATAGCCTTTCTTCCAATTCATCCATTAAAGGTGAAATTGGAAGCATGCTGGAAGACCTCGAGAGTGAGATGCTACAGATTTTTGCTATGAAAATGGATACCTTACAAATCAAAATGAAACAAGACAAAGAAGAGACGGCTTTGGCCAGTTTTTTCCCTAGATGCACCAGGAGGCATCCTAGGAATGAATGCCCATTGAACTCTATAAAGGTTTGTTCAATCTGTGAAGAAAATCATTCTACAGACATGTGCCCATCCTTGCCCAGACTTAAAGTTGTATACCAAGGGACCAAAGGAGTCACTGAACAGATCTATTACATAAACCAAAAGAGGCCGCATGGACCTAGACCATACCAGCAAGGGATGCAAGGGACATCTTAGGCATACTACAACCCCAACCAAGTCACATCCATACCTTCTTGGGGCCCCCCTGCTCATCCTTCCTGGTCCACGCCTCCTCCTTGGTCCTTCACATCTCCATATCATGCCCAACCAGCCACCCATTCATTTCAACTCTATGCTCAGCCGTAACCTCAGTGGAATGCATCTCATCAGGGGTGGAGGCCCAAGTACAACTCTCCTCCTGCTCTTTTGCCTCTAACACTTGTTCAACCACAACCATTGCCTCCTTCTCCACCAAGGCAACCCCAAATGCCTACCTATCCGAACTTGAACCTAAACAACAGACAGGCCCAACAAGTATATAGTCTGGTACCATAATTTCCAAACCTGCACATTGAAGTAGCTCAACTCAATTACAATGTTGAGGTACAACACTTCCATACAACTCCTCTTGAGCTCAATGATATTCGCCATAGCTTAGGAAGAGTATTGCAAAAAAGAGATTATATTGTTGTCATTGAAGGACCACATCTAGAAAAAAAAGATTGAAAAGAGAAGATCAAAGAACCATGGGCTGCACTTGATGAAGAGAAGACATCAAAATCAGAGATCGAGAGAGCTCCCTCATGGTTACCATCAAATCCTCCATGTATTCAAGAGAAAAATCAATAAAAAGAGGAAGATGTGAAGGTCATGATAGAAAAAGACATGAAGAATGATCCAGATCAACAAAAGGACCAAGGACATCACAACTATATTCAAATATGGTTCCAGACAGTCAGTAAGTTGCAGCAGTACTCTCTTCCTCAACTATGCTTGATCCCTTCAAAGTCAAATCATTTGGTCTCTGAAATCCGGATACATGTCAAAGCATACATTTCAAGCCTCCACATCATGTTGTCTATCATCTCGATGTGAAAATGGCTCCATTGGAAGTATTCTTATACTTGAAAATGATTTTTTTTTCCACGTAGGGTAGGGTAGAGAAAAAGGAACAAAGAAAAAATGAAAAATAAGAGGGAAAAAATAAAAATCTAAGGTGAAAACCTCCTCGTAGACAACTCAGATTGGCTCATTGATTGAAAACCTCCATGAGGCGGTTAATGGGTTGTAAAGAAGAGAATAATATCTCTGGGTGAAAACCTCCCTTGGAGGCACCAAGGGCAGGCAATTAGGGTGAAAACATCCTTGAGGTGCCCTAGTTGTTTTAAAAAAAAAAGGAGAAAAAGAAAAAGAAAAATGAATTTCCAATTATATTGCAGGTTTGTAGGAGAACTTCAGGAAGCAGTAGCAGGTTCCAGGAAAGCTCTGAAACCAATAAAATCACCTACCCTACCTTCCCTCACATTTTTCCATCATTCTTGATATTCTTTCCACCTCACTGTGCTTCTTTTTCGAAAACTATGTTTTCTACGGGAGGCTCCTGTAGAAATTACGGAGAACCAAAAATGGATTTTAAAAGCAGTTTGAGGAATAGAGAAGCTTCATAAAGGGTTTATAAATCCTCCTACAGTCTTCAAACCTCTCTTCCATCATTTCCAAGCCTGCATCACACCCCAAGCTTATTTTTCTTACTGTAAAATAAATGCAGGATGCTCTTATACAAAAATACATAGAGTAGATTTTTTTTTTTTCTCTAACTTGAAAACTGTGTATCCATTTAAAAAATGTTTCATGGGGAGTTGCATATGGATCATGGTAACATGCTCAAGAAATTTCAACAACTTCTAGTGCACGGTTATCAAGAAATTGGCCTCCATCACCTTCAGCCATTTTTGCATTTTCTCCATATCCGTGCATCCATTTAAAAATGTGTTCCATGGGGAGATGCATATGGATGATGGTAACATGCCCAAACAATTTCTACTGATTCCAGTGCACGATTCCAAGAAATCGACCTCCATCACCTTCATCCATTTTCAGTTTTTCTCAAAATCCATGCATCCATTGACCAACATTTTTCTATGGGAGGTTCATAATGATGATGGAAACATGCTCAAAAAATTTCAAGTCAATCTAGTCTACCATTTGGGAGATATGGACAAAACAAGTCATTATCCCATTAAAATCTAACATCAGTAGCATGAGGGTGCAAATCTGAAGGTTGAAGCAGACACTTGAAGCTAGATCTAGCCAGAGAATACCTGTACAAATCACACAAGCCATACATCAGGGAACAAAAAGCATACAACAGAGGAGATACAGGCATGCAGCAATTGAAATACGAGCATGCAACAACAAATGAACCAAAATGCACCACAACACACACATTCGACCTGCAGGTAAGTGTCTAACCCTCTCCTCTATTGCATCTGTATCATTTGAAAACTGCATGAATGAATTGAATGGTTGGGATTAAACTGGAAAGGTGGCCAGTTAACTGGCCACCCTCATCTAGTTCAACTGCGCTCATCCGCAGATCACACCACACGTGTGTCTTGTCAACTCACAAAAAATCCAAAGAGACAGGTAGTGGTGGATATTTGAACTCCAACGCAAATTATGGGAGGTGATTGTGGGCAGAAGGCATGAAGACTCATGATGAAACAGCAGTGGGGACCAATAGTCCGAATGGGGCCAACATACACTTTGTCAACTCACCCTCCATCACTGGAAATATCCATAAACAACCATAAGTACTCCTCCTCAAAACACTCTCACCACCTTGTCTTTCATTCCATCCTTTTCCACATAGCTGCAGCAAGCTCCTTTTCACCCCACAACCTTGAAACTATCATTCTCCATTGCTCTCATCCATCATTCTGCTATCGGCATTCTATAGGAACAGCGACAGGCTCTATAGGAGAACCTCCAGCCATTTCCATAGGAGGGCCAGTAAGAAGTTTTACAGGAGCAAGCACGGGATTTTCGCTCAAATTCGGGCCTAAAGAGGTAGTCTCTGTACAAACCCACCTTGGATATTAACATGTACAAGGAGTAATTCAATTTTAAGGAAGATTTAAGCCTGAAAAGGAATAGGAACTGCATTAAAATGTCTGCTTGTTTCTTAAGAAAAACACAATTTTTTCTCTGTTTCCTGTTTTTGCAAAAAAATTGTTGTCTCCTTCTCCTCCTGAGGTATTCCAAAAGATTATAAACATAATGACAGGGGGATTCATGAGGAAGGAACCCCCAAATTCAGTCAAGCTCCATGAACATCTCGAGGCAGTAGCCATTTTTACTAGAGCTAATTGGATGCCATTTTTCGAAAAACTTCAAGGGTATGATGAAGAAGTGACTCAGGAGTTTTCCCTTTCCTTGGTACCCCACTCAAAGACCCATGCCACTGTTACTTTCGGGGGTCTCACCATGGAAATCACCCCAGATTTTATCAATAGGGTTACCAGTCTTCCACTTGGACTACCCTGGAGCAAAGAAGAAAAACCACTAGGTTAAGTTGCCAAGAAAACCTTCTTCCAACCAAATGAGCATCCTGTAGAGAACAAAATGGCATCAGGAGAACAAGCATACCTTACCCTTTGGATGAGGTCAGTTACCAAATTATCAAGTACATTTCCTGTGAAGGGAGATATAGCATAGTTTATGGTTACCATTTCATATTTCTGCATGAGCTGAGATATGGCATGGATATTCCCACACCCCAAAAAACTTAGTATTCCCTATTTTCTCCTACACCTACTTATAGATTCCAGCATTAAATTGAAGGCAGGAGGTCTAGACCAATTGGCTCACCATGGACTAATTAAACTGTTGGTGGAAGAAGCTATCCATGCCTTCACAGTCCCCATAGCCTGGAATATTTTCAGAAATATGACAAGAGACGATGATATAAAAACCCCCACTTATGACCTCAGTCCTTTTGAAAGTGAGGGGGAAGAAAAAAAGGGGAAGATGACGATGAAACCAAAACATAGGAAGAAGACACTAACACAGAGAAGGAAGAACCTGAAACAGGGAAGAAAAGGACCGAAACAGAGAAGGAACAACCTGAAACAGAGAAGGGAAAGACAAAAGCAGAGAAGGAGGAACCTAGGACAGAAGAGAAAAGGATTAAATTAGAGGAGAAACAGACTAAATCGGAGAAGAAAAAGACTAAATCAGAGAAGAAAAAGACTAAATCAGAGAAGAAAAAGACTAAATCAGAGAAGAAGAAGACTAAAGTGGAGAAGGAAGAAACTAAACAAGATGAGAAGGAAATCCAAATAGAGCTAGAGTAAACAAAACTAGCAGAGGAAAAAAAGACAAAAGAAGAAGAAAAGGGGGCAAAGAAGACAGAAGTGTCTCCTGGGACACTAGAAAGGGAGGCAGCAACTATTCTTGCTTCACTCAGCACCCTAGTTAAGCCTAAACAAAAGAGGAAAAGGCAACCATCAATGTATTTGAGGGCTAGAAAAAACACCAGAATAAAAGCAGGGAAGCCACAACCACCCTCAAAAGAGCCTATCATCATTGAAGATTCCCCTACTGTCAAAAGAGAAGAATCACCTTCCAAAGCCCCCATCACTTATGAAAGGGGAAGCCTTAGATATTCCACTTGGAAGGAGAGAATAAGACTACAGGACTCTAAAATAGTCCTATAGGAGGTGCAGACTGCTCTACAAGAGACCTTAACAAAGCTACAGGAGACTGAGAAACTTGAGAAAATGGCAGAAGAGTAGACCAAAGGGGAGGATGAGGCAGCAGAGATACCAGAACCTGACCCCCAACCTAGTTTAGGCTCTTCTTACAACCTTCTTGAAGGAGGAAAAATTATTCCACAGAAATTTACAGCCCACTTTTCTTTGAACTAGAAAAACAAAGGATAAGGAGCCATAGATGGATGCAAATCGGCAAGTCCAAATGGGTGGAGGACATTGGACACATGGAGAACAAGCTAAAAGAGATGGGTAAGGAATTGAGTGTTGTAAGAGATACATAATCCATTAGAAGATCTCACTTGGAAGCAGAGAATGAAGTGTTAGTAAAACAGTTGCAAGAAAGGGAAGCCCAATTAGCATGCATGGCCAGCTAGGCTATGGAGGCACTACAGTGTAGGAAACTAGCCAAATCATATGGGGTATACCTCAAAGATCAATGGCTACAGTTCTAGATCAAGACTCTGGCATAGAGAGGCACCATGCCTTTTTAGGACTATAGATAGTTCATGGATCTATGTGACCACAGTTTGGCAGAAGACAAGGTAAAGTTGGTAGAGTTTTATTTGCATAACATGGCCCTCATTGATATGAACCTATGGGACCCCAATGCTAGGTTAGGAGACTTGTAGCTGATGGCCATGGCATCATGGATGAGTCATGAGGAGAAAAGGGCAACAAAAATCAAGAAGTTGATGGCAAAAGAACAGAATGAGCCCCTGATTATTAGAGCAGAGCCATCAGACCCCATGGCTCTCATTAGCACACACCAAAGTGCCCCTTAGTACATCAATGATCAGGCCCAAGCTATTGCACATTTTGAGGACATGGAGAGATTTCTTGGAGATGACTGCATTCATGCCTATATGAGAAGGTGGAACGCACTGCCACACAACCTACAGATAATGGGGTATCACTCCCCAAACAGGATGAAAGAATCATTGAAGAGAGTGCCACTGTACAAGCACTCTATGCAAATTTTCAAGGTCAATTAGATTGGCCTCAAGTTGAGTCCCCCACTGCTGCTAGGACTGTTAGATGGTACAAAGGAAGAAGAAGATAGACAGTAGTGGGAAGAGGTGGACAGAAAGGTTGGATTCCATGATAAGGAAGAGGATCTCACATCAGAGGCATGGGATGTCAGGGAGACCATCAGGGCCATCAAGGATGAGGAGATGGACTAGTTGCTCAGAGGATGAGAAACACATTCAGTAGGGGGGTGATGATGATCCCCATAAATGGGTAATTATATGGGCTCATTTCGCCTCCTAACTTAGCTTAATCCACTATTCTCATTAGTTTATTGCATGTTTTTTATTATATTTATGCTAATAGAGTGAATTGGGTTAGTCATTATGCCATGAAGTCTAATGTGTGCTTTATGCAGATTTTTGGTCAATTTTGAAACAAAGTCAAAGGTTTAATGAGCATTTGGCAGCCAATATTCGAGGAAAACAAGGGAGAGGATTTTTAGGAGGGTGTCCCCCTCATTTATGACCCCCTACCTTGAATCCTCCTTCAGAAAGCTCGGAGCACAAGCAACCACATCAATGCATCAAAAGGGCAGCCGAGCAAGTGAAGAAGAATTGTTGTCTATCCCTAGTATTGGGAGCCAAGCCTTGTTAATTTTAGGAGAGCTATTGGAGGCTCTAGTTGTATAAATAGGAGGGCTTAGGTGCTCAGTAGTTTAGTTGGTTTTTAGTCAAATTTTCGCACTTTTGTTGCAGCTCTTGCTCAGCTCATTTTCAAGCTTACTTTTGTGAACAGTTTATGTAATGTGACTTATATTTTGATAATGGAGATGAAATATTTTCTAAGCCAGCACTGATTTAACTTAGAGGGCTGAAACTCTTGGGTTAGGGCCCAACCCAAGCTGCCCAGCACCTCTTGCTTTGTACTTATATGTTTTTCTTTAGTTCATGAACTAATTTCTGTTAGATACATTCATTTTTCCTTAGTAAAATAGGTTGCTTTTGGTGGTTTACATAGCTGTTTCCATTTCAATTGCCAAATTAGGTTAAATAGTGGTAAGAGAAATATACAAAAAGGCCATCAATAGAGCTTGAACTCCTTTCCTCCTTTGGGGCCCATGAATTGAGGTCAAGATCTGGTTGCTGCCATAAAAACACAGTTTTGCTTCTTCCATGCAACTCCTAGTGTTACAGTTTGATTCAGAGGTTAATGTTTTTCTTCAGATCCATTTCAGCATACTCATTCATGTTTCTACAATAAAACTCTTTCTATGTTTTCCTGTTCATATAGCATTGCTCAGCATTTTATTTTTCTAGGTTAGAATTTAGGTTAACATGAGATATAGTTCTGTTCTTTTGGTACGGCTAGCTCTTTTCTTGCTCAGTTTTAGTATTTGGATGTGCAGCTCTCTTAAAAGATACCTCTACTCATAATATATCAACAAATCATCCATCATCATCTTCTCCAGCAGAATGGGTTCAAGCAAACTGGAATACACAACTGCCCATGCACTAGAATGCTACAACGTGACTGCAGAAGAAGAATAGGATCCAAGAAATATCAACATTCCAGAGTCCGAGGGACAGTGTGAGGTTGAAGGAACCAAAGCAGCAAGCCCTGGTATAACAAAACCTTCGAAGACCAGGAAAGTGAAAATTGGATCTGACGCGTAACCTAATTTTGCAAAGATAGGTGATTATTGGGATGAAGATACAGTCGATAAGGTTGCAGAACTGTTGCATGAATATCAATACTGGTTTCCTACCAAGTTCTTCGTTCTAAAAGGAATAGTAGGGGATATGGGTGTAACGAAGATCACCCTAAAGCTCGATGCAAATTCCGTGAAACGGAGTACCTACCTTCTAAATCCCAAGTATAAGGAGAAGGTGCACAAGAGCTAGACAAAATGTTGGAGGATGGAATCATTGAGCAGTTGAAGAGTCTGATTGGGTGAGCCCTATGGCTGTTCAGGAGAAGAAGCAGCAAGATGAAATCAGGATGTGTAGATCTGAGGAAGCTCAACGATGCATGTGTTCATGACCCATTTCCAATGCCATTTACAAATGAAGTTTTGGAAAATGTTGGAGGGAAGGAGGCCTATTCATTCACTGATGGGTTCTCTGAGTAACATCCAATTAAGATCATGTTGGAGGATCGTATCAAGACTACCTTCACGACAAAGTGGGGATGCTTCCAGTACACAGTGATGCCATTCGGGCAGAAGAATGCACCCATGATCTTCTAAAGGGTCATAATTGCAGCTTTTAAAGAGTTCATGCATAAATTCTTAGAAGTTTATTTTGATGACTCGATAGTGTTTGGGTTAGTAAAGCACCACATTGCCGGTCTATGCCTTATGTTGGATACTTGTCACAGATACAAGATTTGCTTGAATTTGAATAAATGTATATTTTGTGTGCCGTATGGGATATTGCTAGGTCATGTGGTCTGCATGCAACCTTTAATAGTAAACCCTGTGAAGATACCTATTATTGTCAATTTAGAGGCTCCAAAGAATGTAAAGCAACTGCGTGCAACTCTCAACCACACCAGATACTACAAGAAGTTTATCAAAGCTTATGTGCAGATAACTGTGCCAATGGAGAAATTATTGAAGAAGGACGTGATGTTTTACTGGGATGAGGAGTGTAAGAATAGTTTGGATAGTTTAAAGGAAAAGATGGTGATTGCACCCATTTTGGTGTTCCCAAACTGGAAGAATGAATTTCATGTTCATGTGGACACCTCCTATATTGCATTAGGTCTGGTATTAACCCAGCTAGGTGAGGGAAAAATTGATCATCCTATAGCCTTCGTGAGTAGGAAATTATCAAATGCAGAGAAGAACTTCTTAAATACAGAGCGTGAAGGGTTGGCAATAGTATATGGGCTAGAAAAAATTCAACATTACCTATTGGGTGCACACTTCAGAATGTACACAGATCATTCCACTATAAAGTACCTTGTCAACAAGCCTATGTTGCGGGTGAAGATCTATAGGTGGCTGTTACTTTTTCAAGAATATGACTTTGAGGTGATTGTGATGCTTAGACGATTGAATGAAGGACCGGATCACTTATCCAGAATTGAGACAGGTGAAGAGCCCAGTAGTTTGCAAGAAGGGTTGTTGGATGTGCAACTATTTGCTATATGTGTCACCGATGATCCCTTTACTAATATAATCTAGTTTTTAACCACTAGCATAGCCTCAGAGGGATACTCTACACAACAGAAAAAGAAATTGGTGGTCTACGTGGCTGATTTTTCTGTGATCGCTGGCCACTTGTATAAGATGGGCTCTGAAAAATATTACACCGATGTGTTTCGAAGTTTGAACGATCTATCATCCTTGCCGAAGCACATGGAGTAGTGGTGGGAGGACACTATGTTTGTAGGGAAACTGCCTAGAAGATCCTGCAGGCATGATTGTGGCGGCCAATGGTGCATAAAGATTCTAAGGCATATTACAAGGCATGAAATTCTCATCAGAGGAAGGGAAATCCATTGCGAAGGGATGAATTTCCCTTAAACCCACATATTTCTTTGCAAGTGTTTAACAAATGGGTGATTGACTTTGTGGGTTAGATATAACACCCAGGGAAAAGGACAGACATGCGATACATTATTACTACAACCAAGTACTTAATGCGATGGGCATAAGCATTGTCAGTCAAAGGTTGTAGCATTGCTACAGTAGTGAAGTTATTTTTTGAGTTTGTCTTAACTAGGTTTGGTTTCCTGAAGATATTGATGAGTGACAGGGGTACACATTTCTTAAACGAAACTATTGTTGTGATGTTGGATGAATTTTGAGTTTATCACCAGTAGAGTGTCCTCTATCATCGTCAAGCTAATGGTATGATTGAGGCGTTCCAGTGATCCTAGAAAGCACATTGACAAAGGTTTGCAACGTGAAAAGGAATGATTAGGAAGTATGCATACCAACAATTCTATGGGCATATAGGAGAACAAGTAAAAAGTTGACAAGACAAACTCCATTCATGTTGGTCTATGGGATAGAGGTTGTGATGCCCATGGAGTATATTGTGCCAAGTCTGTGGATTGCAAAACTCACTAATATGGTTAATCGTGACATGATGGAGGAGTGTCTCATGTAGCTAATGGAATTGGGCGAAGATAGGTTCTTGGTAGGATTTCACTATTAGGTGCAAAAGGAGTGCGAAAAGGCTTGATATGATCGACATATTAAGAACCGTGCCTTCTAGGTAAATGATTTAATGTTACTTTATGATATAAAATTCACGAAGTTTCTTGGAAAATTTCAAATGCATTGGTTGGGGTCGTATGTTGTCAAATAAATTATAGATGGTGGCACCGTTTAGCTTGCAATGCTAAATGGGGAATTAATTCTAGGAAGAGTCAATGGCAATTGATTGAAGTTGTACAAGGGTGATCCCACCCCTATGCAATGACTATATGATGGAAATATAGTCTTATTACTCCAAGCACATGCAAGGAGGTAGAAGACTATAAACTACACTACATGAGAATTGGGAAGATGAACTAAGGGGGCTGCACGTAGGAAAAAAGAAGGGCACCAGTAGGAGTTGAGCTAAGATGGTTGTGACATGGAGGATGGTGCCACACATCCAAGTCCAAAAGTAGCTGTTGAGTGCACTATAGATGATTGGATGGAAAATTTTCCATTAGAAGGAGCGGGGAGGCAACATTTATGGGGAAAATCTTTAGAAATATACTGCCAAAAATGCATTAATGATCAGAAATTGGAGGGAACGATCAGATTAAAATTTGAGCTCACCTATAACTCTGGCATGCAACCCTGTTTTGGAACACTTTTCTCTCTGAAAGTTGATTGTGAGATTTCTCACCTTGTGTTACGCCAAGAGCTGAATTCTATGTCTGAGCCAGATTAGGACGAAATTTTCTCACAACCAGGGTTAGCTAACATGTCCAAAATTTTCTGTAAGTCCCTCTTGGAAAAAATTCTTGAAACTCGCCCCACAAAAGCAATAATTTCTAAAGCTGTAGCCCCTGAAGTGGTGCTGGCAATGGAAGTGATGAGCCGCGGAAATGGGTAACTATATGGGTTCATTTTGCCTAATATTCTCATTTAATCCACCATTCTCCATAGTTTTATGCATGCTTTTGAATATAATTATGTTAATTGTGTGAATAGGAATAGTCACTTTACCACAAGGTCTAACATGTGCTTATTGCAGATTTTTGGACATTTTTGGGGCCAAGATCAGGCATTTATGAGCAGATTGGCAGCCAAATACGAGGAAACAAGGCTGAGGATTTGTAGGAGGGATGTCTAGTGCACTAAATGACCCCTTCCTCAAGTTCTCCACCATCAGCTTGGAGTTCTACAGCCCACCAAAGATGATTTCAAGGGTAGCCGAGCAGGTCTAGTGAAGTGGCTGATTAACTGCAGTTTTGGGTAGCCAATCTCCTCAAGTTAAGGAGGACTGTTGAGGGTCCTCATATGCATAAGTAGGAAGGCTTCAAGCCTTGGTAGTTTAGTCATTTTTTTAGTCCATTTTTTCACTTTAGTCAGCTCTGTATCAACACATTTTCGAGCTTCTTCTTGTAAACAGTTTTTGGACGTAGGTATTATTTTTTGATCAATGAAGATGAATCTTGCTTTGCACCAGCTCTGATCTTTCTTAGGAGGCTATAGCTCTTGGGGTTGGGCCCAATCCAAGTGCCAGTATCTCCTCTGTGTACTTTTATGTCTTTTTCTTGCATTCATAGACTAATTTCTGTTATTTATGTTAAAATCTTGCTTCATTTCTTAGGTTTCTTTTGATGATTTGGGTAGTTGTTCATGCTTCAGGTTGATTTGAAAGTTTGGTAATAGAAAATATCCATAAAATTCCTACCAAGCAGTCCTTGATCTCAGTTCTCCCTCCTTGGGATCATGAATTGAGACTAAGGTACACTTGCTGCCACAAAAAATTGTTTTTTCCTTCTAATGCAATTGTTAGTGTGGGATTTTGAATTGGAAAGGTTGATATCAGTTGTGTCTTCATGTTTAGATCTGTTCTTGCTTAGTTTCCATAGCTCTCTTGCATGATTTTCTGTTTATCCACTGTTGTTCATCATATTTCTGGTTTTCAAGAGTAGATTAGGTCAAAGTAGATAGATCTCTGGTTTTTTGTCCTTGTTTGGATCAGTTTTTGAAAATTGATGTGCATAACACCTGAAATACATTCCTACCTACCCTTCCTCCATCATACAACCTGCTTCAAACCATCACTCAAGATTTCTTCCCTTCATTTGCCACACTTTCCCAACTAACCCTAATTTCTATATTTTTGTGCGACATTGCTTTCTACATCCTTGAACAAATCCAACCATATTCATCACTCCTTAGCTTCATTTACTAGGTCCCACACCTCTTAACATCCTTATCCATCCTTCATTTCCACTTCCCCACCATTTTTCCTCCATCAATCCTCTAAAAATCACTTTCGGCCTGTTCTTGTAGAATTTCCTGTAGATCCCCTACAGCCTCCTGTAGAAGATAACGCGAGTAGTTTTTTGAGATCTGAGCATGGTGGAAATCTCTAGAAGGGTGCTAGGGACCCCTTAGGTCCTCTCCATACCTTCATAACCCCCTGCAATCACCCACTCCATTTTCTTTTGCCAATAAACCTCTGCACAGTCAAAAATAGTTAAAACATATGCATAATAATCTTTGCATAAAATTGCTCAAAAATACAAAAAGATAATTTTTCCATATTTCCTTCCAAAAGTAGCTTAAACACATGTATTTTACCTTTGCAATAGTCCATGGCATCCATCTCAATAGTTGTACATCTCTTTTCTCGCACAAGTAGGGTTAGTCTGTAAAATTAGGGTTTGCTAGGGTTCGCATTTCCTTTCAACTTCCATCTTCTTTCTGCAAGTAGACTAGCCTCTTTTGAGTTAAATTTCATCCATCATAGTTAAAACCTTCTTCTAAGAACTCATGGAAGTTGGCTTAAGCTCCTAGCGAACTTGTACCAGCGGATCAAGTGACAGCATGCAGTAAGAGCTAGTACTTGTGTGTATAGCACCGTCACTTCCAAGTTTGTTACGAACTACCGGGTTGATAAAAGTAAAGTAGGGAGTCCCAGGAGTTGAAGCATCATTGCTTCAATACTGGAGCTCACCATCTTTTTGGCGCTGTTGCTGGGGAAGCGTCAGAATATTTTGTGATTACTGCTTTTTTTCTATTTTCTACTGCAAACATTCTACTAAATAGTTTATTTCAGTGAGAGTAGAATAGTTGTTTCCTTTCAATTCTGTAATTTCAATTCAGCAAGCATAGGTTAGACATTTCCTGCTTTCATTTCTGCAATTTTCATTTCAGCAAAATAGATTAGTCATTTCCTTCTTTCATTTCAATTCTACAATTTCATTTCAGCAAAATAGATTAGTGCTTTCCTGCTTTCATTTCAAATCTGTAATTTCATTTCAGCAAAATAGATTAGTGCTTTCCTGATTTCATTTCAAATCTGTAATTTCATTTCAGCAAAATAGATTAGTCCTTTCCTACTTTCATTTCAATTCTACATTTTCATTTCAGTAACATAGATTTTAGTTAGTTGCAGTTCAATCTATTTCAGTTTTTGCATGTACAAGCAGAAAAAAACTACAAAAATCACCCAAAAAAGAAATTTCATTTCATGCCTCGTAGGAAGAGAGACAATTCAGGGAAATTCCTACCCAACACCCCCACCACATCACTGAGTCACCCTTCTCTCTTCTTTGGTGGCAGTGATCCTGAAGAACCTATAGGTGAACCTCCAGAAATATTCGAAGATCCTATAACAGAAGAAGAGCAAGAAACCATTCCTCCTGAGACCATGGCTGAAAACAGAAATGGTAGAGGAAATGGGGAGAGAGTAGAAGGTACCTTTTCCATCCGAGAGACCAATGAGGACACAAAAATGAAAAACATCAGTCCCTCAGCCTTACCTCATTTCCATGGATTAACTACTGAAGACCCTAATACCTTCTTGTTTGAGTTTGTTGTCCTTTATCGAACTTATGACTATGTAGAAGACAAGCAAAAGTTGAAACTCTTTCCTTCTACCCTCAAAGATGCAGCACTCCGCTGGTTCATGGGGCTACCTGGAAACAATATCACAACTTGGGCTCAAATGCAGTAAGCCTTTAACAAAAAATACCAGGACTACTGTAGGTCAAAGGATACAAAGGAAGAAATCTTTTGAATGACCATGGGAAGTGATGAATCTTTAGAAGACTATGAAGAGAGATTTCAACTCAGTTATAAAAGGGCCAGGTGTACACTTGACCCCGAATCTCTGAAGTTGGTTATGTTCAAAGGAGTCCCTGAAAACCTTCTAGATACCCTCCATTTGCTGGCCCGGGGAGACATCTACCAGCTACCTTATGATGACATAAAGATTGTATTTAGAAACCATTCTAGGGTAGCCAGAAAGAGAGGTAGGGGAAGTCAACTCTTAGCCAGTACCCCTTTATCTAGTTCATTCCTTAAAAATGAGTTTGCAAATCAAATGGAAGATTTCAAAAGCGAGATGAGACAAACCATTGCCATGAAAATAGATACCTTGCAAATTCAAAAGAAGCAAGAGGAAGCCAAGAGGGCTTTGGCCATCTTTTGTCCCAAGTGCACCAGAAAGCATCCTAGGAGCAAATGTCCATTGCACTATGTAGAAGTGTGTTTTGTCTGTGAAGAAGACCATCCTACAAATCAGTGCCCTTCCTTGCCCAGATTTAAAGCTATGTACTAAGGGGCTGAAGGAGCCACTGAACCACTCTACTTCATGAACGAAAGGAGACCACATGGACCCAGACATTACCAACAGGGGATGCAAGGGACATCCCAGATTTATTACAACCCCAATCAAGCCACTTCCATGCCTTCTTGGGGTCCCCCTACTCATCCTTTCTGGTCCACACCCCCTCCTTGGTCATATCCTCCTCAATACCATACTCAACCAACTTCTCACTCGTTTCATTCTCATACTCAGCCACAACCTCAGTGGAATGCACCTCATTAGGGGTGGAGGCCCCAATACAACTCTCCTCCCATTCTTTTGCCTCCACCACCTGCTCAACCACAACGATTACCTCATGCTCCTCCAAGACAACCCCAGATACCTACTCAACCGAACCCAAACCCCAATAATAGACAGGCCCAGCAGGTATATACTGGAGAAACCACATGCCCTACCTATGTTGTGGAGATTCAGGAGATCAACCTATGATCTGGGAAGGTACTCCTAGATATCCAACCTCCACCTAAGGAGGATGAGGAAGAGAAACAGGAAAGTGAACCGAAGCCATTCCACCCTTTCCTGAGAGACTAACTAGAACCACGCAACCAAACCCAAAAGAAACTGAACTTCTGGGAGAACTTAAACAGTTATGTGTGAAAATACCACTTCTCCAGGCCATAAAAGATGTACCAATCTATAATAAGTTGATCAAATAGAAGTGTTTCAGGCATCCAGGCAGGCGCAAGAGAGATGCCCCAACTATCAATGTCATAGGACAACTGTCTGACCTAATGTTGGGATAGATAATCTGTCCAAAATATCTGGACCCTGGGAGTCCTGTAGTTGATTTCCACATAAATTGCACCATAATCCCCCACACTTTGATTGATCTAGGGGTTGCCATTAACGTAATGACCAGGGACACTATGCTCAAACTCAACCTTCAGAGTTCCCTAAGAAAGACCTCAACAGTACTGCGGTTGGTAGACCGCTATAGTGTGACTCCTGAAGGGATTGTGGAAGATGTCATGGTCTCCATTGATTCCTAGGAGTACCCTACTGACTTCTTGGTCCTTCAGCCAAAGGAAAAACTCACTGGGTATCCCCTCATCTTGGGAAGGCCTTGGTTAGCTACTGTAGATGCTTACATCAGTTGTCGAGCCGGGAGCATGACCATCAAGAATGGGCATATGTCCAAATAGCTAGTCCTCTATCCTCCTGCCCAACCTTTGCTAGAACATGACTTACCTCTCTGGTTGGAGGAGGAAGATGAAGGTGAATTCTACTCTGCCCCCTTATGCACAGTGGAAGCCATCAGGGGAGGTCATCAAACCAAGGATGAGCTTATTGAGAATTTGATTCAAAATCCACCCCCCAGTGTGCTGCCATTAGAAGAGTTGGTGGAAGAAACCCAAGCCAGTGCTTTAGTTGATCTCTGTGTGGCTGATCCGTCCTCTCTTCGAGTTAAGAATGTGGAATTTTTCCCTAAAAGAACCTTGAAGATCAACTCATCCCTATCCACCTCTCAGGAGAAAGAGCTGTGAAGCTTATTGAACAACCATTTGGATTCTTTTGCTTGGAGCTATAAGGAGATGAAAGGAGTCCATCCTTCAGTCTATATCCATCACATCTACATTAAAGAGGATTGCAAACCAGTCAGGCAGCCTCAAAGGAGGATGAATCCAGCCCTTAAGGATATTGTCAAAGAAGAACTACAAAAGTTGTTGGATGTAGGGTTCATCTACCCCATCTCTGACAGTGAGTGGGTTTCTCCTTTGGTGCCTATGCCCAAGAAAAATGGGAAGTGGAGAATCTATGTAGATTATCGGGAACTTAACAAAGCCACCAAGAGGGACCATTTCCCTTTGCCTTTCATAGATCAAGTGTCAGATGGCTTGGTAGGGAAGAAATTCTTTTCCTTCCTATATGGATTTAGCAGGTACAATCAGATCCAAATCATCCTGGAAGACCAAGATAAGACCACTTTCACTTGTCCATGGGGTACCTTTGCCTACCGGGTCCTTCCCTTTAGGTTATGCAATGCTCCTGCCACTTTCCAGAGAGCAGTACTGAGTATATTCACTGAGCTGGTTCATGATTCAGTGGAAATCTATATGGATGACTTTACCCCTTATGGTTCTAACTTCCAGGAAGCTCTGACTAACCTGAGGAAAGTTTTAGCCAAGTGCATTGAGATGGACCTGTCCCTCAGTCCTGATAAACGTGAATTCCTAATGACTGAAGGGACCGTGCTAGGTCATACAATTTCTCAGAAAGGTTTATAGGTGGATCCCAACAAGATTGCTATCATCCAAAGGGTCCCACCACCTTAAAAGGTAAGAGATGTTCGGAGTTTTCTAGGCTTAGCAGGATATTATAGAAGATTCATTAAATATTTCAGTAAGCTAGCCTCTCCATTGTTTGCTCTTTTGGGAAAATATGCTGAGCTCATATGGACTGACAACTATTAGGAGGCTCTGGATGCTTTAAACAGTAAGCTAATAACTGCCCCAATATTGAGAGGTCCAAACTGGGCCCTACCTTTCCACATTCACACAGATGCCTCGAACAAAGCCATAGGAGCAGCCTTAGGACAAGTTGAGGAGAAACTACCATATGCCATATATTTTATTAGTAAAAACCTGTCCAAGGCAGAGTTAAAATATATTGTAACTGAGAAAGAGCTCATGGCTGTAGTCCATTCCTTAAACAAGTTCAGACACTACATCACTGGCTATCAAACCTTTGTGCATACTGATCATGCTACAATTAGCTTGGTATCTGATGAGCAAACCTAATGTCAATGCTTGTATCATTAGATGGTTACTTTTATTGCAGCAATTTGATTTGACCATTGTTGATAAGCCAGGTAAGGAAAATGTTGTTGCTGATTTCTGTCTAGACTAGATTTGCCTGCAGGTGAAGAAGGGATGGTGGATGATCAAATGCTAGATGAACACCTATTTTCTATTTCACTACTCTCTCCATGGTTTGTTGATATAGCAAATTATTTGGTTTCAGCACAATTTCCGCCCAACCTATCCTCAAAAGAGAAGAGCACTATCGTGAAGAAAAGTGCCCCATTCACTTGGATTGGGGGCAATCTTTTTAAGCTTGGCCCAGATCAGATTTTGAGGTGATGTGTTAGGGAGGAGGAAGTTTTTGACATCCTCCTAACCTTTCATGATGGGCCCTGTGGAGGCCACTTTGCAGCAAAGAGAACCACCTTCAAAATTTTACAGGCAGGTTACTATTGGCCCACTCTTCATCAAGATGTCAGGAGATACATTAGCCAATGTGACAGATGTCAAAGGATGGGGAAACCTACTCCAAAGGATGAAATGCCCTTGTAGCCTTAGGTAACTTTCAAGCCATTTGAGAAGTGGGGCATGGACTTTGTGGGTCCTATCAACCTTCCTTCAAAAAAGAGGTCCTACATCATTGTGTGCACGGATTACTTGACAAAGTGGGCAGAAACAAAGGAAATCAAAGCAGCAACAGAAGAAAAGGTAGCTGAGTTTTGGAGAGAAAATATCTTCTACAAGTTTGGCTACCCAAGAGAATTAGTCACAGATCAAGGAAGTTAGTTTACCTCTAACCTGATTGAAGACCTGCTCACTCATCACAAGATTAAGCACAGAACTTCCACCCATTATCATCTGCAAGCAAATGGACTGGTGGAAGTTACTAATAGAGCTTTGGAAGGGATTTTGACTAAGGTAGTGAGTAGTAGTAGAAAATATTAGGCAGATCACTTGGTTGAGGCCACCTGGGCCTATAACACTACTTGGAAAACTACAATAGGTTTCACACCCTATGAGCTGGTCTATGGGAAGAAGGCTTTCCTGTCCATAGAATTTGAATATAACACATTGAGGTTGGCAGCTCAGCTGGACCTAGATCTCAGCCATGCACAACAGGAAAGACTGCTTCAACTGAATGGATTAGATGAATAGAGAATGCAGGCCCTTCTCCACTCAGAGGTAATCCAGCTTCAAAGAAAGATATGGCATGACCGACACCTCAAAGAAAAATAAATTTCATCTAGGAGATTGGGCGTTGTTATATGATTCAAGGTACAAGGATTTCAAAGGCAAGCTGAGGACAAGATGGTTGGGACCATATATAGTGGAAACATGCAATGACAATGGTTCAGTCCTTATTCGAACCATTGATGAAGAAGCCATCCCCATGCTCGTCAATGGGCATACATTGAAAATCTACAAGAAGCCCCTTTCTAAGCAGGAGTTCAATGAGACTCTTGGAAAATTAGTATTGGTAATGGAGCAAGTCCCTGTCTCCACTCTACCTACATCATGAAGAAAAAACACACAAGAAAAAGAAACAAAAAAAAATAGAAAAAAATAGAAAAAACACAAAAAAAAGAAAAAAGAATAAAAGATCCTTGGGCGAAAACCTCTTGGAGGCACCCAGGGCAGATAGTGAGGGTGAAAACCTCCTGGAGGTGCCTTAGCTATCTTAGACAAAAAAAAAAGGCAAAAAAAAAAAGAAAAAAAAGAAAAAAAAATCTAATTTCTGTTGAATAAATTGCAGGTTGCAGGAAGGTTATTACAGGTTTTGGTAGAATCACACAAGTCAAAGATAGAGGACATGCCTAGGATGCATGCATCCCTCACAATCCATTCCTCCGTCATCGTTACCTTTCCCCAAGATCTGGTCTCATTTGGTTCGGAATGCCACATCATACAGGAAGCTTTGTATCTTCCATAGGAGGATGCTGTAGAAACGACAAATAAGCCAAAATCGGTCTCGGAAGAGGATCCGACGGTTTGAGATCTATCTATAAGGTCTATAAACCTCCCCACCTCCATCCCTCACCATATGTCATCCTTTTCCATCTCTGTACACCTCCATTCCACTCTTTTTCATGTCCCTACACAGTCACACAAAAATCCTGTTTTTTTATGCTGCAAACAAATTTTAGTGACAAATCAAAACAACATTTTTTCTTTTCACTCACCATACCTACTACCCTCCATCTGAGATTCCTTTCCAGTAGATACCCTCATCAGTAATTATAGCCCTACTCATTTTAGCTTGAATATCAGAAGGAGAAGTAGCGACAGGAAATCCTACAGGATTCCTGTAGCAGTTGATCCCTCTGAAACACATACTACAGAGCCAGGGACAGCAAAGTATAGCCTATGACACATGCATGAGCTCTGTTTGAACGTATAAACATCAGAAATAGTCCGAGGTTGAGCATGCAAAATGCAAGCAGCCACACCAATGAAGAAATGGGTTCCAACATCTGAAATGTGCATAACACGGCCGCGACTGCACAGGTAAGTGACTAAACCTATTCTGCGATTACATGAATTATATTTCAAGGCTGTGTAACTTTGGGAATGGTTTGGTTTGAATGGAATCGGTGGCCAGTTAACTGGCCACCCTTGGTCAATTACATGTCCTTGTGAAATCCAACCAAGCCCCGTTAAATTCAAAACCGCTGATGTGATACGTAGCGAGCATGTGTGGAATGTCCATTCACAAAGAAATAATCGGGATTGGTAGTGGTGGCGACGGATAACGGGAGTAAGGGAGGTGATGGCGGTCAGACAACATGCAGCAACATTATGGCTGTGATGTAGGATCAATGGTCTGGTCCGGCCACCTCATCATCTCACCACGAATCACGCCCGTAGATAAAACATAGCTTAGTTAAGGCATTCATCACCTTTTGTTCATTTTGCACTCACGATGTTTTCGACTGGAGTACACATCTACCACTTCCAGAGCAGCTAACCAGTCATCCTCCACCAGATTTCTACCTATTTTTCGAAAGTATCCCACCTATCGGACTCTACAGGAAGCACAGTTTCATTCTACAGGAGCCGGGTGACTTCTATAGGAAGGGTTCTACAGGAAAAGCAAAGAATAGCTCTGCAGAAAGAAAACCCGGGACTTTCACCGAGTTTCAAGCTCGAAACAAGGTAGGCTCGAGAAAACTTCTTTGTGCATGATTTGTTGGTGCAAAATGGTGAATTGAACACTGCATTATATTGAAAAATGAGAGTAAAAAGTATGCTTGTGCATTGAGAAAAGTGGAAGTCTGCCTGCATAATTCACTGAGTTTACCTAGTTTTTTTTTCTTCTGCATCGGAAATCTCCTCATCAATTTTTTTAAAAAAATTCTCCTATAAGGAAGACATGCAGCAGTAGAGGCCAACCTATGTGTGTGAAAACAAACCCGAATTTACATATCTATCAATGTGCTGAGAAAAAACCTATGTCCTTATGCTCTGTTCTGTAAAAAAAAAAAAATCTTTCATAAACAGACAGACCAAATTCTGGGTGATAGTAGTTTTCAAACAGGGGAGCTATTGCCATTTGATATTGTAAGGAGCATATGAAAATTCCTCCTTTGATCTAAGAAAAAAACCGAATTCAGCTATCCTCTGTCTCAATGATTGGCTGTGTTTTTTCCCACCTGAGCATTTTGCTTTTCTAGTTAAAGACCAAACTCAACACCATGCCAGGAGGATTCGTGAGGAAAGAACCCTTAAACTCTAGCAAATTATACGGAAACCCTTAGGTGGTGGACCTTTTCACCAGGGCACATTGGATATCCTTCTTTGACAGAATTCAGGATTATGATGAGGAGGTGACTAAAGATTTTTTTATGTCCCTGAGACCACATTCGAAGGCACATGCCATAGTTAGTTTTATGAGTTTGACCCTAGAACTTACCCTTGATTTCATCAGTAGAATTACCGATTTACCATTGGGGCTCCCTTGCAGCAAAGAGGAGAAGTCATTGGGACAAGCGGCTAAGAAAACATTTTTTCTGCCTGAGGAGCATCCTGTAGAAGACAAAAACGGGGTTAGAAGGACCAGCTTGCCTCCTTTCTGGAGTGAAGTCAGTTATGAAATCATGAAGTATATCACATGTGAAGGGAGGTTTAGCATCATTTATGGTTATCATTTCAGGTTGCTACATGAATTGAGGTATGGAATGGACTTACCTCCAGCTAAAAAACTAAAAATCCCATATTTCCTCCTTCAGTCTTTGATTGAATGTGGTATAAAGATAAATGCAAGAGCCCCAGATCAGTTAGCCCACCACGGACTTATCAAACTGTTGGTGGAAGATGCTTTACACACCTACACTATCCCCATAGCTTGGGAAATCTTTAGAAATACATCCAGGGATGATAACATCAAAACCTTGGCTGAGAACATTAGCCCACCCAGTAGTGATAAGGGCGAGAAAATTGAAGAAACTTAGAAGAGCATTGATGAGGGAACACAGGACATTCAAGCATAGGGTAAAACAGAGGAAGAATAGAAAGAAAAAGAGGAATTTGACAAGACTGTTGAACCTAAGACAGCAAAGGAGAAAACAACAAAAACAGAGAAAGGAAAAAGGACAAAGTTTGGGAAGAAAAAGGCCAAGAAGGCCCAAAAGAAGGCTGCAATAGCTAAGGAAGGTACCCAGCAAGAGAAAGAAGATACACACCCTAAGATATCAGGGACACAAGCAGAAATAGGGGGCATAGAGATTTCTACAGGAAGTGAAGAAAAAGAACAATAGAAAGAGAAATCCCTTGAAATGTTGGCAAGAGAGGCAGCGGTTGTGCTTGCTGCATTAAGCACACCTACAAAACAAAGAGGAAGAAAAAAAAGGACCTCCATGTACTTCAAAGTGAAAAAAGCACAAGGATCAAAGTAGGCTAACCTCAGCCACTGTCCAAGGAACTGATTGTCATTGAGGACTCACCCACTAAAAAGAAGGAAGAGTCTCCTTCCAAGATATCCATCACCTATGAAAGAGGAAGCCCAAAAACCTCTACATGGAAAGAGAAAATTAAGTTGATGGACTCAAAGGTAGTTCTACAGGAAGCTGCAACATCTCTACAGGAAACTCTAGCCAAGTTAAAAGAGACTAAGAAATTGGAGGAGAAGGTAGCTAAACAATCACAAGGGGAGAGAAAAACTGAAGAAATACCTGAACCTACCCCTCAACCTGATTTGGGCTCATATTACAATCTGTTAGAGGGTGGGGAAATTATCCCATAGAAATTTGTTGTACCATTATTTTTTGAATTAGAAAAGAGAGGATCAGAACACACACATGGATGAAAATTACCAAATCTAAGGGAGTTGAGGACATAGGCCACATGGAGGAGAATTTGAAATAATTAAGGGGAGAATTGGCCATGGTAAGGGATGTAGAAAGTTGTAAAAGAGCCCAGCTGCAGGAGGAGAATGAGCTGCTGAAAAAATAGTTGTAGCTACAGGAAGTCCACAAGGAAGATAGGCTGTCGATTTTGGGAGGGAAACAACAACAAGAAGGACCTCCAACAGACAAGGACACAACTGAGAAACAACAAAAAGAGGAAGAGCTACAAGCTAATGTGGAGATGCTAACAAAACTGCTGCAAGAACAGGAATCTCAGGAAGCAAAAGAAATACAAGTTTTGAAACAGCAGTTGCAAGAGAAAGAGGCCCAATTGGCCTGCATGGCCAGTTGGGAAATAGAAGCCTTACAATGTAGGCAACCTGCTAAATCTTATGCATTATACCTTAAAGACCAATGGTTGCAATTTCAAATTAACACACTGGCCCAAAGGGGCACCACTCCATTTTATAATTACAATCAGTTTTTGCAATTGTGTGACAGTAGCTCAGCAGAAGATAAGGCCAAGATGGCAGAATTCTATTTACATAACTTGGCGCTACCTAACATGAATCTATGGGATCCAAACACGGTATTAGGAAATCTTCAACTAATGGCCATGGCTTCTTGGTTAAGCCATGAGGAAAAAAGGGGAGTAGAGATTCAGAAGATTATGGCCAAGGAACCAAATGAGCCACTTATGATAAGGGCAGAACCAGAAGATCCTTCAACCCTTATATATTCCCATCGGTACCTTGCAGACAACCCTCACATCGTGCCTGACTATGTTGAAAGACAAGCTCAGGCCATTGCTCACTTTGAGGACATGGAAAGACTGTTTGGTGATAATTGCATTCATGCTTGCACAAAGAGATGGAACACCTTGTCCCATAGTCTAAAAATAAGAGAGTACCACTCCCCAAATAGGATGAGGGAGGCTATAAGAAGAGTACCCCTATACAAACAATCAATGCAGAACCTGAAAGCCAATTGGATTGGCCTTAAGTTCAGCCCTCCACTATTGTTGGGGCTGTTAGAAGGGGTCAAGGAAGAAGAGGAGCAAACGAAATGGGAGGAGGTAGACAGAAAGGCAAGATTTCATGATAGGGAAGAAGACATCACCTCAAAGGCCTGGGATGTCAGAGAGGCAGTCAAAGCAATCAAGGATGATGAACTAGATTAGTTGCTCAGAGGATGAGCAACACATTCAGCAGGGGGGTGATGATGAACCCTAGAAATGGGTAACTATATGGGCTCATTTTGCCTAATATTCTCATTTAATCCACCATTATCCATAGTTTTATGCATGCTTTTGAATATATTTATGTTAATTGTGTGAATAGGAATAGTCACTTTACCATAGGGTCTAACACGTACTTATTGCAGATTTTTGGACATTTTTGGGACCAAGATCAGGCATTTATGAGAAGATTGGCAGCCACATATGAGGAAACAAGGCTGAGGATTTGTAGGAGGGATGTCTACTGGAATAAATGACCCCTTCCTCAAGTTCTCCACCATTAGCTCGGAGTTCTACAACCCACCAAAGATGATTTCAAGGGTAGCCGAGCAGGTCTAGTGAAGTGGTTGATTAACTGCAGTTTTGGGCAGCCAAGCTCCTCAAGTTAAGGAGGATTGTTGGGGGTCCTCATATCCATAAGTATGAAGGCCTCAAGCCTTGGTAGTTTAGTCATTTTGTTAGTCCATTTTCGCACTTTAGTGCAGCTCTGTATTAGTACATTTTCGAGCTTCTTCTTGTAAACAGTTTTTGGATGTAGCTATTATTTTTTGATCAATGAAGATGAATCTTGCTTTGTGCCAGCTCTAATCTTTCTTAGGAGGCTATAGCTCTTGGGGTTGGGCCCAACCCAAGTGCCAGTACCTCCTCTATGTACTTTTATGTTTTTTTCTTGCATTCATAGACTAATTTTTGTTATTTAGGTTAAAATCTTGCCTCATTTCTTAGGTTTCTTTTGATGATTTAGATAGTTGTTCATGCTTCAGGTTGATTTGATAGTTTGGTAACAAAGAATATCCACAAAAAGGCTAACAAGCAGTCCTTGATCTCAGTTCCCCCTCCTTGGGATCATGAATTGATACCAAGGTACACTTGCTGCCACAAAACATTGTTTCTGCCTTCTAATGTAATTGCTAGTGTGAGATTTTGAATTGGAAAGGTTGATATCAGTTGTGTCTTCATGTTTAGATCTACTCTTGCTTAGTTTCCATAGCTCTCTAGCAGGATTTTCTATTTATCCACTGTTGTTCATCATATTTCTGGTTTTTAAGAGTAGATTAGGTCAAAGTAGATAGATCTTTGTTCTTTTGTCCTTGTTTGGATTAGTTTTTAAAAAGTGATGTGTAGAACACCTGTAATACATTCCTACCTACCCTTCCTCCATCATACAACCTACTTCAACCCCGCGTTCAAGATTTCTTCCCTTCATTTGCCACACTTTCCCAACTAACCCTAATTTCAATATTTTTGTGCGACATTCCTTTCTACATCCTTGAACAAATCCAACCATATTCATCACTCCTTAGCTTCATTTACCAGGACCCACACCTCTTAACATCCTTATCCATCCTTCATTTCCACTTCCCCACCATTTTTCCTCCATCAATCCTCTAAAAATCACTTTCGGCCTGTCCCTGTAGAATTTCCTATAGATCCCCTGTAGCCTCCTGTAGAAGATAACATGAGCAGTTTTTCAAGATCTGAGCATGGTGGAAATCTCCAGAAGGTGCTAGGGACCCTTTAGGTCCTCTCCATATCTTCCTAACCCCCTACAATCACCCACTCCATTTTCTTTCACCAATAAACCTCTACACAGTCAAAAATAGTTAAAACACATGCATAATAATCTTTGCATAAAATTGCTCAAAAATACAAAAAGATGATTTTCCATATTTCCTTTTAGAGGTAGCTTAAATACATGTATTTTACCTCTGCAATAGTACATGGAATCCATCTCAGTTGTTGTACATCTCTTTTCTTGCACAAGTAGGGTTAGTCTGTAAAACTAGGGTTTGCTAGGGTTCACATTTCCTTTCACCTTCCATCTTCTTTCTGCAAGTAGACTAGCCTCTTTTGAGTTAGCTTTCATCCATCACAGTTAGAAGCTTCTTCTAAGAACTCATAGAAGTTGGCTTAAGCTCCTAGTGAACTTGTGTGAGCAGATCAAGTGACAGCTTGCAATAAGAGATAGCACTAGTTTATATAGCACCGTCTCTACCAAGTTTGTTACGAACTACCAGGTTGATAAAAGTAAAGTAGGGAATCCCAGGATTTGTAGCATCATTGCTGCAATACTAGAGCTCACCAGGAAGCTACACCATTTGTACCTACAGTGCCGATATCACCTGGTCCTAAGCTGTCTGTCACCGAGAAGAAACAAAAGAATGTGCAACAAGTTCCAATGAGATAGTCATCACGGAAAACCCCCATTAAGGTTCACCAAAAGGGGAAAATGGGTAAGTCACACCAACTGTATGAGCCCCTTCATATTGATGGAGAAGTGCTTCATGGAGGAATTGAGGATATGGAAGCTGAAGAGGGTGAGCCTATGACTCGGCTCTCGAAATATATCCCACCACGAAAAGGAAAAGCTAAGGTGTCAAAAGACTGAGATACTGCCAAATTCATGGTTTCTAGACCACTGCTACCAGAAAAGGTGGTGTTTGGAGGCACACTATTAGGGTGCATTCCTTCACTCAAGCTTGAGGATTCAGATCTGGTAGACCATGAGAAGTTCCCATAGATTTCACCGAATAAATATTTGGCAAAGATTTATTATGAAGAGATTGGAGTAACGCGACAGGTGCAAATGAAGTGGGTTGCGGGGGTTGAGAAAGAAGGCCTACTGAACATGCTCTGGGTAACGCATTTCAGCAGAACCAACATCAACATAGTCTATGTTCGAGAACTTCTCACCCTAGTGCATGATGGATGTCTCTGGTTAGGAGAAACCATCCCTATTACTGATCTTCTGATCCACCGAATTACTATGTTGCCCCATCAAGGGGTGGATCCAACAAAGGTGTTTGGAGGAAAAACTAAAGAAAAGCAACTCGCAGAACAAACTAAAAGTGAGTTTGGTTTGGTGAAGAATTCATGTGGCTATTCCATCCACTCTATTATAGACAAACCAGTGCAATTTTCTACGCAGATCTTGGCCTACAAGATCATGAGGAAGTGTCGCGTGGACGAGGTTCTGGCACTAGTAATTTCAATAACTGCCCAATCTGATAAAGGTGTCCAGTACAACTCGGCGCAGTACCTCTACAAGGAATTTTTGCCCAACTGTGATGAAGCATAAGATGAGGGCAAGGCATGTCATTATTCTTGGCTATTGCTATTGATTGTGCTAGTCATGTGGAGACTACCCGAAGACAGTCAATGCCCTCCATAAGAACCTGATTTTCTAGAAGCCACGAAGTTCACTTTGCTATGGGCAACAAGGGACCCTGTGTGGGTCATGGAGTCTAAAATGGTTTTGGTGATGGGTGAGATGGATCTCCTAATGGTGATCAGCCAGAGGTTGAGGCTGTCACTGACTCTATATGAAAAACTAGAAGGTTATGTAGATTTCAGGGTAAACTTTCACAATGTGTCTATTCGCGTGAGATGGGATCCAAAGAAAACGTGGTACAAGTTTCCCTACCTGGTGAGTGAGGTAGATGTGCAGGAGGTCATTAGGAAATGGCTAAGGGGAGTGGTTGTGCCCCTCAGATCTCAGTGCGGGTACAAGCAAGGTTGGGGAAAGTTCCTCTGTACAGACCATAGCAACATAAAAACAGAAGGAGGATGAGCAGGTTGCAACTTGAGAGATGCCCCCGATACTGCTTCGGGTAAGACTGCAACCTACGCTACAAATGTTGTTAAGAAAAGGGATAGTAGTTAGGGTTTTGTTGGTTGGCGCAGATAACATTGAACCTGGGTCAGGCCTGACAAACTGGCAACTTTCAACCTTACACGCAACAATACACCTCTCGGGGTCTCTTACCTCCACAAAGGCACTCTCAGCCTTTCTCTCCAGAATTGGATCTCACTTAGGCTTATAGAGGAGTGCAAAAACTTGGATATTTTCTACTTAGTTCTCTGGAAACTATGTTGCTTCCCCTCATTTTTCTCATCTGAGCTCCTGCGTTTTGTTCCCTTGCTACCTCTCAATCGATTTTGCCACTCTGTCCTGCATTGACACTGTGTGAGTGTACCTCAACATGGCTTTTACATTCTACTTCTACGTGTGCCTTGGTTTCTGCCACTACATTTACCATGAGAGTCAGTAATTGACATTTTCTCAATACTGAGATTGAATTCTCAGTCCACCTGCACGCTCCACCAAACACAATTATTTATGTGTGAAAATATCCTATCATTAAGGCTCTCTGCACAAGGTAGAGTTTGCTACCTATCCTCTAGCTTCCCCCCTTTACTTAGGCATGGCCTTCCTTGCTGTTGTGGCATCTCCTGTCTATTTCTTATCATAGTGCAGAAATAGTGATCAATCTTGCAGTCCTACATCACCTTACTCCATGGACCTCCATGCTAAGAAATTAATTCTCAGATGACCTGGACACTACTTCATGAGTCCCATACTTTAAATTACCTCACTGGAGACATGCATCAGAGCATAGAGATGGATTTTCTCACCTCAAGGCAGACCCACCACTCTTTCCTGAAGATCCTAGTCCTTGCTGCTTTGACCCATCGATCTCTAATAGTTTCCATTGCTTATGAGACCAACTACTTTGTTTCTGCATTCAATCTCGCAGCTTTTGACCCATATGCCTTCACCTCTTTGTACTACATTATCAGTGAAATTTCACATTGCTACACAATAGTGGTACAATTTTCTTGTCGAGGCCAGTCTTCCTTTGCTATTGATCTGTAGGCTTGGCTCTATGGATTTACATGAACAAGATCTTACCCAATATCAGAAGCTCCCTCCATCAGAAATTTTTCAAAACCAACTATTCTGAAGTTACAGTATCCTAATACTACGATTTCTAAGCTTCATCTGTCCTAATACTATGATTTCTAAGCTTCATCTGCGTAGCACTTACCGTGCTTCTCACCATAAAATTGTTTCTTGTGACTTTTCGCTTAACATTAAGGTGCTAAGCCTTTAGCTACTATCGATGGCCATTCTCCCTTTGTCAAACACTCTACACCCTTCATTCTTTGACCTCTCACAACCATGTTCCAATCCATTATCAGAAACCCTCTATATCGAAACTTTTCCAAACTACAACTGTTCTAAAGTTATGATGCCTTTAACCCATGATTGCCGACTTCCGATATGACATCATCACCCCACACGGTGACTCCTTAGTGGTGACATTTATCACCTGTTTCTAACCCATTATCCTACCTAATAAAGTTAAGTATGCCTACCATGTGTCCTGCCATACTTCCACATCATGATGACATCACCTTCCACTGTACTTTATCAAAGCTAATAAGATGCGGCCATGTGTATTTAGCGGAGCCAACCAGACACTGCCATGTGTCCTTATCGAAGCCAATCACATGCGACCATGTGCCATGCTAGAGGAGAGAGGGGAGGACCCTTCAACCTTAGTTTTGCACCAAAATAATTTTATAATTCTCTTTTTCCATTCCTCAATGCTCGTAAAGGCTTATTAGCACTTATCAATATCGCAATATTTAAAGGTTCCTCACTTGACAAAGTTCTGATATTGTGATCTCCGATATGTCAAAGTTCCGATACGTTGATCTCTAGGATTTTGATATCCTCCTACCTCTAATATAGCTTTCTCTCTGATGCATCGCACCTTCAATGTTTTGATAACATTGATATGCTGACCTTCGGCATTCCAATGCATCGATTCACCGATCTCCTCGGTTCCAATCTCCTGATGCACCGATAAGATGACCTCTGACTGCCAATGCAATGATATGTTGACCTCCCATCTTCCGATGTGCCGATATGCTAGATCTCTAATATTCAATCTCCAATATGCCAATTTTCAGGATGTGCTGATCTTTGATATCCTGGACCTTCGATATTCCATCCTTCTTAGGACTTCAAGTCCCTGATCATTGGCAAGCCATAACGTTTGATCTAGGAGTCCATTTTTGGACTTTCGCATATCGTTGGAAAGATATTCCAAAGAAATTTCTAATGGAGAGGGTCTAATGTAGGTTTTCATCCCATCTACTACCTCTAATATGTCTCCAAACTTTATACCACTATTCTTCTCCTTCACTCTCCGGACAACTGAACTCACAACCACCAAGGTGATCCTCTACATGAAGCCTGCAGCTAGCATGGACTTCCATCTGGTCCATCACTGTAATCATCATTTTATTGCTTCTCCCATAAGTGTGCTACTCTGAGTATTTTCATCATGAAGCCTACAACTATCATGAGATTCCTCCTAGGCCATCATTGACAACATCTGTTGCACCAAGCATCCAAGCTAGTCTTCTTGACATCAATGCCAACACTCCTGCCAATAGTTAGAAAATTCTCCTTCCAATAGTTAGGCACTGCTCTTGCCAATAGTTAGGCAATGCCACCTGCCCAACACATCTCCCAAGCATGACTACTGACATCAATGCCAACGCACTTGGAGATACCTTCACTAGGCCACTCGCTATCTCGACAGTGCCAACTGTCCAACAATCTCCCCTTTTGGCATTGATGGAAACACTCCATCCTTCTCTTCATGAGATGGCCAAACCTCATGTTTCTTCAACACATCTCATTTCATGAGACACCAATGGCCTAATTTCTTTTGCACAGGCCTTCACAAATTCTCCACAACTTCTCTTCTCCTTTGACATCAATGGCAAGGGGATATAAGGTGCCTTTCTCTCCCCATGCAATCACTTGGCTGTGAAGACTAGAGTCTAGTTGTTGAGATGTGAACTATGCTTTGCAGATATATCTAATAGGACTGTCACTTCTGCTGCTCCATAAACTGGTTATATTTGATATGCTCCCCCTGAACATATTCTTCCTCTAATTTGAATCCCTCCAGTTTTGGACACCTTATGGCTGTTGGCTGAGCCCTCGATCCATTAATGCATCTTTTGTATCAAAAATATTGATACCCATTAAATTTCTCATGGTATTGCTCTTGTTTGAAATACCAATTAATGATGATGCATTTTGGCTCACTCTTCTTCGCATCTGCTGGTGCTTCCAAGATTGTCCTCACATTATTTTCCCATCTCTACTTCTCCCCTTGAGATCATACTCATACAATAGGGACTAATTTTAAACTAATACCAATTACTCCAAAGGAAATGATACAATTGGAAAAGTGTACCATGAAAACTCGAATTTTTCTTTCCTAAAAAAGAAATGTCCATTTGGACACAAGGTTACTCAACATGAGCCTAGCACAACCAATTGACATAGTGATCCCAATTGAGGGTTAAGGGACATGAAAATCTTGCACCAATTGTTTTTCATGAACATTAGAATACTATGCATAATCAAAGTTACAACTTAAATGAAATAAGGGTATTTCACCAAAGATGAAAACCTTTCATTTTCTCAACAATGTTCCTTTTTTAGGCTACCAATTGTTGTCATCCACTTCTTATCAAAGAAACTCCACCTCAACAAATTCTCTTTGATCTTCTACAACAACTTTCTTGCCTCCGCGTGGGGACTGATCCTGTAGAGCTGACTTGACTGTTAGATTCCTATCATTCCACACTTCCATTGATGCCCATCCTCTTCCCACAACATAAGATATTGTTTTGTACTCTTCATGCTACCTTCCCTCCTCATTTTCAATGTTGATACATTAAAAATAAACCAATTCATTCTTGTAATCAGCAAGAAACCACAACCATACTTCTTGCATCTAACTTATTCAGCTTCCCTTGAGGCCATTCTCTTCCTTCACTGAAGAGAAATAGAGGATCTACTCCCCTTGAGCAGATCATCCCCCTTCTACCACTAAGCACGAGGGGTTGGCAATGGTGTACACGCTCCAAAAATATTGACATTATTTATTTAGAGGACATTTCAAGATGTACACCAACCATTCCACGTTGAAATTCCTGGTGAATAAGCCTGTGTTTTGGGGGTGCATATGCAGATGGCTCTTATTGTTTCAAGAATATGATTTTGAGGTCATATTCAAGTTGAGGCGCCTAAACGTAGGACCATATCACTTGTCAAGAATTGAGACGGGTGAGGAACCAACGAATTTGGAGGAGGGACTACCTGATGCATAGTGCTTTGTAGTGTGCATCGCAGATGGACACTTCAAAGATATAATCCATTTTCTAACAACAGGGACTACACCGAAGGAATACTTAATCCAAAAGAAGAAAGAATTGGTGGTGCGCGCGATGGACTTTTCTATCATCGCGGGGAACCTCTACAAAATGGGCAACGATGAGATATTGCGAGGATACATACCTGAATTTGAATGAGATCAAATTCTCACAGAAGCACATGGGGGTGCTGTAGGAGGACATTATGCAAGATGTGACCACACAGAAGATTCTTCATGCAGGGTTATGGTGGCCAACCTTGCACTAGGATTCGAAAGCACAGTGTAAGGCCTGCAATATATGTCAAAGGACTGGAAAACCATCACGAAGGGACAAGATACCATTAAATCCACAAATGACACTGTAGTTGTTTGAAAAATGGGAAATCAAATTTGTGGGACCAATCAAATCTCAGGGAAAGATGGGTGCGTGCTACATGATCACCGCAATAGAGTACCTAACACGATGGGTGGAAGCATAGCTGGTCGAAGACTGCACGAACGCTATGGCTGCAAAGTTTTTGTTCGAAAACGTGTTGACACGATTTGGCTGTCCAAAAATATTAATGAATGATTGCGGAACACATTTCCTGAATAAAACCATCAGCGTGCTCACAGAAGAGTTCCAGGTGTATCATCAGAAAAGTACACCGTACCACCCATAAGCCAATAGGATAGTAGAGGCATTCAACAAAATAATGGAGACTGCGCTGACCAACTATGTAACATGTAGTGAAACGAATAGGATCTGTGCATACCTGCGGTATTATGGGCTTACAGGACAACGTGTAAGGAATTCATGGGAGAAACACCTTTCCAGTTAGTCTATGGAACAAACGCTATCATGCCGATGGAATACATCATACCTAGTCTGCGAATAATAGTGCTCATAGGCATGATAGGCCGTGAAGCTCTGGAAGAAAGGCTCGTGCAATTAGAAGACTCGAGGAAGAATGGTTTCTGGCTAGATTTCATCAACAGGTACAAAAGCAGCGTAAAAAGGCTTGGCACAACCGCCATATCATGTTGTGCACCTTCAAGGTAAACGATTTAGTGTTGTTGTATGACAGTAAGTTTATCAAATTTCGAGGAAAATTGAGAATGCACTGGTTGGGACCATACGTGGTTAAGGATGTCACAGACGGAGGTGTGGTCTAGCTAGTCAAACTAAAGGAAGAACCCTTCCCAGGCAGAGTAAATGGCAATCGCTTGAAGCCCTACATGGGTGGGCCGACTATCTGACTAACTGGTCGAAGCACAGTCTTCATGAACCAAATAGCCGGACAAGCGCATGAGACTATAAACACATGCAGCAAATGGCGATACCAAGGTAAGGACACAATTGAAACACAGATGATTCAGCAGCCAGCATGCAGTAGACAGCAGTCTAGGGCACTGCCAACATTTAGGCCATTCGAGACTAGTTGGAGGGACTCCGTGCCAAGATCGTTGCACTAATAGAGTGACTCGAGGGCGAGACACGATGTTTGTGTTGGGGGCTTCTTGGGCATGGAATCCCCCCACAACATGTTTTGGGGCTCAAAGCCCAAGTTTTGGGCACATGTATTGTAAGACTCCATGAATTACGGGCATGGAGCGCGAAGTATAGGTTGATTCATAGGGTTGTCTGCCCTAAGTTTTGTAATGTAATGTAATATCATGTCAACCTACCCATGGTCTGCGGACCATGGGATTGTATAAATAGAGTGAGGCTCTAAGTTGTAAAGAGAGCGAAGAAGGAGATAGATGAATACGAATGGTTCGAGCATAGTAAGAGTCTAAGTGTATTGGGTCATAGTAGTAGGAAGAGGCACTGCAGCTAAGTGCGCAGAGGCCTAGTAGAGTCCGCAGCTGAGTGTGCAGACCCTTGAAGCTGAGTGCGCAGGGCGATGTCGAGTCTGTAACCTTGAACGAAGAATAATAAAGAGAAGTTGATTCCAATTTCTATGTATCTGCTTTTGTATTACGTTCAATGCATTTATACTGTTTTGTTTATTGACTTATATGAATGCTAGATATACTGTTAATTGCCACCAGAATTACATAGATAAGTTAAGTAATTGGATAATAACAGGTTAATAGTAACGGACCTGGGTAATAATATGGATCACGCCCCGAGTAGGGTTGTGCGAAGGCAAAATCACAGGTTGCGAGGGACTAATAGATGTGCATAGCGACGTGCATGCAGGGTCAAACCGTGGACCGCCAGAGCTCATCATACATCCCCAGGGTGCAGAAAACTAGTTCTAGCACCCTCCCATACTACTTCGGGTGAAACCTCAATTCGCGCTCCACGGAATGTTGTCGAAAGGGCTAGTAGTACTAGGATTTGTTTGGCTAAATCACCTCTAAACCTATGTTAGGCCCATACAAGACAACATTCCTCTAGACTCTCAGTGGTTGAGTCCTAATGGAAGAATTTCTCTCCAACTTCTTCTTTGCACCTATTTGGGCTTCTTCTTGGCTGCACATGGGTAGAGGAACCTTCTCTTTTACCTCCTCTTTCTTCACCCAAATCCATTTGATCCCTTTCTTCCTTACAGAGAGGTCCATCACACGGGTAAGATGATCATTCTCCTTATTTATTCCTCCTCTTTTCATATTTCTCTTTTGACACGGAGCACTAAAGATAAGTCTATATTTCTCAACTCCATTCTTTCTCCTTGTCTTCAAATTCAAGTTTCTGCATTTGCATGCATATGCTAAGAAGCATTCTGTTTCTTCTCATCATTGCAACTAGCTCTCTTATGCCAAAATTTCCCACAATTGTAGCATTTGATTTGGGCTAAGAATGGGGCACAAGAGTTACTCTTTTTTACAATGTTTTTTTCAAAACTCCTATTGTACCCAACATACCTTCTTTTAGCATTTTTGTTCATTCTTGGGTTGCTTCTACCCATCACATTTTATTTCCTTGCATGCCATCTAAGTCTATGGCTTTATGTCGAAATTTATTGCAAGAAAAACAATTTCCATGAAAATACTTTTGATGAAAGAGGTTACCTTTTCTTTGTAGGATTTATCCTTGAGTAAGAAATGATCTCTGTTGGCTCTTCATGTGCCTTCTATGATAGCTATCATTGCTATCATGCACTCTTCCTTGTGGCTTCCTTTCCCTCTTTTGCTACACTTCATGTTGCTGCTTCTTAGCCTTCTGTTTCACTACCGACTCTTGTTTCTTCACCTTCTGCTATTACCTTTTATTCTTTTATTTTTGTTGCTTTGCTTATTGCCACAGTTGTCGAACAAACTTTCTTTCTTTGTTGTTGTTGGGACCTTGGACTCCCTTTAGCTTTTGATATTGAGACAATTCTTTATTTGACTTTTCTATGTCATGCCTCAATGAGACTACTTCATTTTGTAGTCTCTTATAATAAGCTTGCTTCTCACTCAGTTGATTCGTTAACATCCCAGTCAGTCTACTAGCCTCTTCTTGGTAAGAATTTAGTTCAATTATTGTTTTTCTCAGCTTTTCATTTTCAAGCTCATAGTTTTTCAGTTTCTCCTATTGATTTATATTTGTGCTTGATATATCCTTGACCTTCTTTAGAGCCAAGGTCAACCTATTTCTAGAAAATATCCTTTCATCTAGATCCTTTTCTTCACTACCAGAGGTGCTAGATTCTGAGTGGCATGGTCTCTCTTTTGATAGTTCTTCCTCATCAACATGAGTGTGATGAGAAACAAATTATCGATGATTAGGTTCATTGCTAGAAGAGTAGGGTTCCTTAGAATCTTCTTTGGCCACATCGCTATCTCCACCAAACAAACATTGCACTCTTTCCAGTACTTCCTCTGCTAACTCACAATGCCTCACTTTATCAACATCCGACTTAGATAGCCCCTTCATGATAATCGTCCGGGCTTCTTCATTCTACTTACCCTTTTATCCATTTAATACAAAGAGCCACATATCAGCATCCAAGACCATTAAATAGGTTACCGTTCTAACCTTCTAGATTTCATACCAGATCTCATGGCCTGATTTGTATAAAAATGGATCTCTTTATGCTACTAGCCAAGGTCAGTTATGCATTATTTCGCTTTGATCTACCTTCTAGTGATGAAGCTATTACTATAGGAACATGGCTCGCATACCAATTTTTTGAAACAATCATAATACTGAGAGGGGGGTGAACCAATATTAAGGCTAATTTTAGATTTTTATGCCAATTCACTTTTCTGATTCATACTTTTCAACCATCTATATAATGAGCATCAATATAAAATCAACATACACACCCACACCATGAGCATCATACACATGAGACACAAGGTTTTACCTGGAAACTCTTTTGAGAAATAACCACCAAAGCTTGTTGTTGTTATTGATGTAAATTAGATAACCTACTCTATTACATCAATATGTTTTGTGGGCACCCACTCAGAGGAAGCACCAACACCCTTTAATTTTTTTCTAGCACCCACTAGCAGGAAGCACGAACTTGCTCTCCTTGTAGAAACTTGTCCAACTTACTAGAAGAACCATGTGAAGCACCAACCTCACAGATTTTTTCCAGGCACCAACTTGTAGCACCTTGGATTTTTGCAAGCCAACTTGTAGGAGGCACCAACCCCCAAGCCTTTTTCAGGCACCCACTATAAATGGAAGCACCAAATTCTTGTATGCAAGCACCAACCAACACTCAAATAGGAACTAGATGTCCTCTATAATTTGGAAGCCACTCTGCTTGATAAGAACTTTTTTCTCTTCTCACACTACTCACTCTCACTACCAGGAATTCTCTAGGACATTGTCATCAGTGTCTGAGTAATCATACTCTGTTCTAGGTTTTGTTCCTTCTAGTAGTTGATCAAAACATAGAAATCATTTATACAAACATTTTTTAGACATATTACATATAGGCTACGAATGCACATTTTACTCACTATTTCATTAGTTCATCAAATGATCATTAAGAATTCTTACTTCCCTCTCATACTAGATAAACCAAAAACATATTATCAGATGCATTCATATAATCATGTACTATTTTATCAAACCATAAAAACATCAATTCCAAGAGCACATAATATCACAAGAGATATACCATCGACGTAACAAGATCTTAAGAGATTGAATCCATAAAAAACTTGTCATATAATCAGCATAATAACCAACACTTGTGGTCATTGATCTTCATTAAAAAGATACATATTGACATATGCAAGTACCAACCAAGTCAAGGACTTCCATGTTCCACCCAACCATAGATTGGGACTAAACCAAAACTTTCTTCATTTTAAATCATCCTCGTGCCATATTCAAAGCCTCAATGTGGGATTAAATGGGATAAAACAAAACATAACCAAAAAGGGAATCCAAAGATTAAACCACCTCCACCCTCAATCCATATTGATTTCATCTCAACCAGTCCAAAAATTAGAAAAACCAATACAGGCTTAGATGCCTCAGAATTTATTCACCATACCGAGAGAAATTTTCCTGTCTCCACCCACCTGTCAAGAGCTTCCTAGATAAAACAATATCACCCTCTACCCTTGGTATTTTCCTGAGCCGAAATTAATTTGATTTGAATCTAGCAGTAATACAAAGATCAACCAAAACGAAAACCCACTATAATATGGCTATCCAAGAAATTTCAAATGGAAAGTTGTATACCACTATGAATCCATGAAAATCCCATGCCAATGGCAGCAAACAAAACTAGTAAACCAATGCACAAACCATGCATTCACATCCCAACAAGATAACCAAACATGTAACCTGTTATATGCAAAATCCTTGTGTTGATTTCTCTTTATCTACTTGATTTCTACCTATCCTTACTGATGTCTAGTCTTCCTCTTGCACTCCCTTTATTATTCCTTTGTCACTTGCTTATGTGTTCATTGTGTCCAAGTTCCTTCTCTCTCTCTTGCTCTACACCTTTCCAAGTGAATGCCAGAATATCTAGTAGTGTGTGTGAATGTTTTCTCTCCTTTTTCTTTTCCTTTTTCCTTTACTTTTCTTTCATTTTCCCTTGCATGCATATACATGTCCCTTTATCTTCCTTTTCTCGTATTTTCTTTTATTTCTTATTTTCAATTGCCATTTTTTCCCTTTTACCTTTTCTAATGGAAATGATAATTTCCATAGACAATAATAAACCACAACTAAACCCCAATATAACATTTTTCCCTTGATTTAGCTTGGAATATGTGTCCCATGACCTTGGTTTTATTTCTTCCTTTTATAATTCCTATTTATTACATGGAATCTTAACCTAGGGTTGTTTTAAACCCCTCCCACTTGGGGGAACATCATCTTAGGTGTTCTATGACTCTTATGACCAGACAAAACTAGTTAGCCTAATAAACATACTTCTTATGGAGCTATAAAACCCAGCTCGATGCAATATTTACAATGAAAAACTATTGAAAACATGACTAACACACTACTTATTGGAGCATTATAAAAGTAGCTCGATATAGTATATAAAATGACACACACACACACACACACACACATTAAAAATATTTTTGTCAACCAACAAATAAAGAATGATATAATGCACACATCTTATCAGCCCTCTCCCATGTAGCTTCATCGGGCCTAAAGTGCTTCCACTACACTTTAGCTTTCTCTATTGCTTGGTTTCAAAGCATGAAATTCTTCCACTTTACCATGCATTAGGGCTCTGGATAGAACTATCCTTCTTGTTCCACCTTCAATACAGATCAATCAATCACATTATCAACATCTCGTATATATATTTAAAGAAATGAAAGAAGGGAAACATCATGCAATTTCACTGATGGAGGAAAAGCATGTCTGTAGGCCACTAGTTTAATCCACTTAAGGATCTCAAGTGGCCTACAATACCGAGGTGCCAACTTGGCACATGATCTAATATTCAAGGAGCTCTTCTTGGGCTTGATATGCAGGTACACATTCTCCCCAACCTAAAACTCCTTCAATACCCTATGTTGATCCACATACCTCTTCTACTTGTCCTATGTTGACTTCGAATTATTTTCGATAACTTGCATCCCCTTCTCCATCTCCCTCCACATATATGGTCTAATCAACACCACATTCACTGGATCAATCAAACTGACAGGAGTAATAAAACTTGTCCCATAGAGAGCTTCAAATGGACTCATCGTTAAGGATTCTTGATACCCATTATTATATGCAAAATACACTAGTGGAAGATAATCCTTGCAATTTCTTTGTTGATGCATGACACACATTCTCAACATATCTTCATGAATCTAGTTAACCCTCTTTGTATGTCCATATTTATATGGATGATAAGTTGTACTAAAGGCTAAATATGTCCCCAAGCCTATGAACAACTCCTTCCAAAACCTAAAAGTGAACTTGGCATCTCTATTTTATATAATCATCTTGGGAACTCCATGCAACCTCAATATATCCTTAATAAAGACCTGATCCAATTCACTAGCTAAATTAGTAGACTTAACTACAATAAAGTGAGCTACCTTGCTCAACTTGTCAACCACAACCACTATGGAGTCATGTTACCTTGATGTCCTTGTAGATAATGTAATGAAATCTATTGAAATGACCTCCCATTTCCATTCTGGAGTTGGAATAGGCTACAATGAACCAACTGTGTGCTTGCATTCAAATTTCACCTGTGAACAATCTAATAACCTTGCAACCAACTCAACCACCTATTGCATAAAATTAGGCCATTAGTATAACTTATTCATAGTTTTGAAAGTCTTCTAGTATCGTGGGTAGCCTGAATATGGTTTGACATGAAAATCCCTCATGATAATCTTCTGAATTCACCACTATTAGGCACATAAATCTTGCTCCTTAATCTAACTAAGCCATCTAATGTGAGGTGATACTCCTAATCCCTATCACCTTCACCTTGGTCTTGAAATATCAACTTCTTTTAGCAGTAATTCTATTTATACTACCCTACATGTGATATGCCGTTCGTTAAATTTTTCCCATAAGAGCTCACCTCGGAAATATGATTCACCTACACTCTCGTACTGAAAGGATCCACAACCTAGTTCTATTTTCCTTTGTCGTACTTAATCTCAAAATAAAACTCACTAAGAGTAGGAAACCATCTACCTTGCCTTGCATTCATATTGGGTTGGTCAAATGACTACCCCAGTCCACAGTGAACACTCATAAAAAAAAACCTCCTACCAGGGAGATAATGTTTCCATGTCTTCAGTGCATGAATTATAGCTGCAAAATCAAGATCACAAGTCACATAATTATTTTCATGCCCATTCAACTTCCTTGATTCATATAAAACCACTTGCCTTTCCTCCATTAGGACTTGTTGTGTAGCAGAAGCCTCGCGCAACGGTCATGGGGCACAAAGCCCAAAATTTTGGGTGAAGATAGGGTAAAGACTCCACAGTATGCACAGAGAGTGAGTTGTAATAAGTTGAGTCAAAGGGTAGTCTGCCAAAAAATAATGTAAAGAAATATAAGTTGAGTCAGCCCACCCATGGATCGCGGTCCATGGAAATGTATAAATAGAGCGAGGCTCTATGAGTAGAGGTAGCTAGTTTTTTGGTATGAAATCTTGGATCTAATGTGTAATGGGTTTTCGAGAAGGAATGTTTTGAAGCGTCTGTAAGTCCGAGTCAAGGGTTTGGGTAGTGGATAGAGGATCTGCAGCTATGTGTGCAGAGGCCTAGAAGAGTCCATAGCTGTGTGCGAGAACCCTGCAGCTGAGTGCGCAGGGTGGATCTAGATGTATTGGTGAAGAAGTTAAATAAAGCTAAGTTGTTTCTGAAATTCTGTGTTAAATTTGAACTATTGCGGATCCTATTTTTGTATGTTTACTGTAACTATTTGATCTATCTGCATCTACTTATAAATACATGAATCTGTGTCTATTCTAAGTGCGCAAACTAGTTAACTCCGATAAATGTTTTCTTAAGAATCACAATAAGTGGATTGAATACATAAACAACGCAATAATAATTGGTAAGGATTATTCTAGGTTCGGATCTGCATGAAACAGAGCAGTGCAAAGCTATGGAATGGTGCGCGATTTTTCAAGTGGGTGGAAAACACATAACAGATAACTGCCACCTATTACAAAAGTATACCCAGACCCTGCAGCAGTTGTATTGCAACTTTTGTCAATCAGTAGGACACGATGAGTGAATGTGTCGAACTTATGACTTAATGATGGAAAGAACCCCACCTTACTGAATGCAGATTGAAGTGCACGAAGGATTTCAAGGAGATGGCTGAGGAAGAGGAATGGGGCCTGGGCGGGGCCGTGGACAGCTAATCTATTATAGTTGTGGAGGGCCAAGACACTATGATTGTGACTGCACTAACCCAACCAGGATCTCATGCCCCTATTGTGAGCAGTTTGATCATGAAATGGTAGACTGCCCAATGTTAATTGCCCAAATGCGTGAGAAGGGAGTGTTACAACCCACACCAACCCAAAATGTCCAGATGATGTGATCAAAACCTCGTGAAGGGGACCCCAGTATAAATATGGTGTTGAAGAGCAGCGTAACCATAGGAGGTGATACGCAAAAAGAGCTTGCAGAAGGTGGGAAGAGGTGCAACGTACTTACAAAGGGACCTGACTCTTAGTCACGACAAGGGATGAAGATGCCTAAGGAAGCTCAAACGAGCTTCATGGAAGCCTCTACTCTAGATAGGAGGGACCAAACAGGGCTAGGATTGGACCCCTCCATGATTACTACCTTTCTCGAAACCTGCATGAAGCTGTTGCGCGATAGTAAAGCTGTTAAGGGACTACAGGAGCTGATCACTAGTTGTGTCATATCAGGCAAACCACACGTAGTCTAGAAAATAGGAAGACATGCTCTATGCACCAGATGAGAAATGAGACTGACAGTGAAAATTGGCGACTACGAGATGAATCAAGTCATCCTGGACTTTGGCTCGGATGCGAACATGTTGCCTAAGCAAACATGGGATCGCATGGGCAAGCCCACATTGGAATGGTCCCTGATTCAACTAAGAATGGCCAACCAACAAAAGATCTTACCAATGGGCCGAATGTAAGGAGTGACTGTGGACATCGAAGGTGTAAGTACACAGACCGACTTTGAAGTCATAGAGATTGTTGATGGCAGTAATCCTTACCCTGCATTGCTCGGAATTGATTGGGACACGGACATGAAAGGGATCATTAATTTAGAGAGGCAGAAAATGACATTTGAAAATAAGTCACTGCTGGTAGTAGTTCCGTTGGAGCCAGTGGAAGGAGAGTGCTACACCAAACCCGTGCGCAACGAGGAAAGTGACGAAGAATTGGATTTCATCTATCAGATAACAGTGCAAGACCAAGATCGGATGCAATCCACAGACAATGGAAGAATCTCATGGGTGTGCGATAGCACCTACATAGTAGATTCCAATGAGGAGACTGAGTGATGGCAGAACTGATTGCAGGAAGTTACGACACTTAACTGTAATATGATGATTGGATCATTACGATGTGTAACCATAGAGGAAAGACATCGGCCAGTAGAGAACGTCGCAACGAATGAGGGGTAGCTCATCAAGCTTGGCATTTTATGCATAGCATAGGAACATCCTGGTGCGTCGGAAGACACGCCATGTGCACCCAGAGGGGGGGCACAAAAGCTGAGATATAGGAGGCGGTTCCAGGTACAGATTGGAGGACATGCACAGTAGCCATGTTGGTATAGAGTGGTCATTCTACACATCGGGCGACCATCAATCCAACTGGATCTGCGCGGAATGAAGGATCGCATGGCCATGCAGGGAAGTCTCTCTACGACTAGATGAACCAGCACAGATACATCTCACCCTATTAGTGAAAACATTCACAAAAGGATTCAGTAGCTTTGGGCAGCCATTTTGTGTGGCAAAATGCAACTTGGTAAGTTAGAAGAAACAGGGGCTAGACTTTGAGCACAAGGTGCGAAGCTAGATGAAGCAATTGATAAGTTGCAATTAGAAGTCACCTACACGAACTATGTGAAGGAACTAACGAAGGGAATGGACATCGATGGCTCTCCTACACTGCTACAAGTAGCGACCCCACTAGCATGGTTGTGATTGCACCCGAGAGTACAAGGACGCACAAACCACAATCCATTAGTAGAATCGAGGGAACACAAAGGGTGCCCGCAGCCCGAGATAGTCGGGAAATGAAAAAACCACATGAGGGGTTCACCCACCTGACTATCCATAAGAGGCCCAGTCGCAACGCCCCATGTAATTGGAAGAGAGTGCGAGACTATAAAACAAGTTGCTGAGAAGCTATGCCACATGGCCACAACATACATACAAAAACCGCACCTACATACTTGGATATTCGCTGCCGCGGGGGAAGGATGGAAAGTGACCATTGCAGGTACTGTTCATGATATGATAGCCCATTTAAGGCACATTGGAGTGGGAGGCGAGCAATTAAGGTAGAAGAGTAACCGCCAAAATCACATTTATGATCTGCAGCAAGGGAAAACAACCGATTCTAAATTTGAAATCATATAATCATAGTAAGGGTCACACCACCCTGCTTTACCACTCCACAAGAAAGACGCCCTAGGTCTGAGCCAAGTGCAAGATGAATGCAAAGCAATTAGAAGAAAGTTTGTGGTTTCAGGCATTGCCAAGACATTATTGGGAAGCAATCCTCAAGTCAACAAAACCTACTGCAGAGAGCCCGTAGAAAGCCACTCCATAGATGGCCAAGCTCCCTAACTCACCCTAGATGCCGCGGACTAGGAAGGATCCCCAGATCCCTAAACCAATAAGATGGTCGCCATAACACCTGCACTTTAGCAAGTTCACAATGGAGGAAAAGGGTAAAATGGTCACAATTGACAACGACAAGGAAGAAGAGGGTTCCCCAACCTATGTCGAAGAAATAAACCCTGAAGAGGATCCCATCCAGCCAGTACAATGACCCAAGTATGTGTCTCCAAGCAAAGGGAAGGTGAAGGTACCTGCAAATCTGGATGAAGTCGACACTATACTCATTACACCATCTCTTCCCAAAGCAGTCCCTGTGGAAAGCTCGGTGGTTGGCCGTATTGCGACAATGAAATTTAAAGACTGGGACCTGGCAGATATATCAAAATTTCCCCACTTAGTGATTGATGCACTGATGGAGCAGAGTGTAGAAGGGATGGTGACAACACTGCAGCCAAAGGAGTGGCTACGAAAGGTGGAAAAAGTTGGGTTGCTCTGTCTCTTGTCTATTCCTCACTTTCTCTGGCCCCCTATCATGATGTTGGTCATAAGGCAGTTACTCTGTTTGGTCCATGAGGAAATATTATGGGTCAGAAAACCCATCCGCATCACAGCTGAACTTGTTCATCGGGTTTCATAGCTTCCTTATGAGGGAAGAGACCCCAAGGAAATTGTTGATAGAAGTGGCAATGTTGCGATGATAGAAAACCTAAAGAAGAAGTATAAGCTTAAGAAGGGGTAGCGAGGATACATCATTGATAGCATTTCAGATAACACAATCCACATCGCCACCCATTTGCTGGCATGGAAAGTGATGCGGAAATGTCGTGGCACTGAGGTTCTAGCTGTAGTCATTGCACTTGTTACGGAATACGCAGCTGGAGAACGGTTCAATTGGTCATCGTTCCTTTGTGAAGAGTTCCTAACCAACTACTGAGAGGTCCAAGAGGAGGGCAAGACCTTCCATTATGCGTGGCTACTCCTATCCATTATGTTGGTCGCCACTGACTTACCCAAAGAGAGCTAGTTTCCTATCTTGGACTAGGATTGGCTAGAAGCCACTAGATACGCTACCCTTTGGGCGACAAGGGATGCTGGATGAATCTGGAACATCAAAATATTTTGGGTACTGATGGATGTGAATGTGCGCTAATGGATTAACGTGCAACCCCGCCTATCCAACGAGATTTATGAAAACATGAAGCATATTTCTGAGTTTAAAGCAGACATGCATTGTATCTACATCAAGGCATGCAAATACTTGGCCCACGCGTGGACCTCACTCCCCTTTGTTTCCATTGATGACGTTGTCGATGCAACTGTGGATACTTGGCCACCAGAATGGCACAGACCAGAGGCAGTCGAGCGCAATGAGGCCGCTATCCAGAAGCAAAAGGAGGAAGTTAAGCATTCCACACAACGAAAGCAAAATGAACAGCTCACCGCGGAGGTTCTGGCAGCCTGAGAGGTGGCGTAGGTAGAAGTAGGAAAGACACCATAAGGAGGTGTTGCATTGACAACGTACAAAACCAGTCGGAAGGCACCCACTAAGACGGTCGCGGAAGAACCACCATTAGCTGCCACAGGTGCACCTTCGAAGCGGCCAGTGCAACTAGAACGACTAAAGCCATGAGAGAAGGTGAAGGCATCTAAAGTGGATAGCGAAGTGACCACCTTAACTAGGGGTGACCTAACCGACATAGATAACACCGTTCGGGATGCCACTTGGGATGCAATCGATGAGGCCATGTCATAGTAGCAGATTGTGTTGGCGGAACTCTGTACGCAGCTACAGGAACTTGGGATAAGGATCACACTAATGGGCACCAGTGCTACTCAGGGGGTTCCCGGTTCGACAGCCACTGAACCATTGTTGAAGGCCCAAATGGCTCATTCCATCACGATTCTAGTAGGAGCATTAATCATCGCAAATGCGGAGGACCAAGTTGCGCTAGGACAACTTATAGGGTTGGGACTAAATATGGCTACACTACCGCGAGAAAGTTTGCAACAGCTCTAGGATAGCACCATAATGGAGCTTCACACCAAAGAAGGCCGCATCGAATAGGTACTCCAAGAACAGAAAATCAATATAGAACAACTGTGCCTCCAACGGGACAAAGCAATCACATAGTAGCAACAGGTGGAACAGTTAGTAACAGAAGCCTGCTTGAGTGCCCCTGAGTTGGAGATTGGGGTTGAGCTGCCTATAGAGACACAAATATGCAAATTCGCTACTGGGTTCCATCAAGAAAAAGAAGAGGCTGCGTAGATTCAGCTGGAGCTCAGTTTGTAGATCAAGGACTTAAAACTGTAGGTTCCACCATCGACGCCCCCAGAGATTACTGAGTAGTGCATAAACATCATTACCTTTGGGCACGAGATGCTCACATGTTCAATGAAGGAATGTACTGATCTATTAACCTAGTCGACTATTACGCTCACCTCCCTCCAGGAGGATCCAACGCTTCAGTGATTGGAAACCAAGGCCAAGGAGCTCCAACAAGCATACGATGTGATCAAAGGAACTATGTAGACCATGGCCATTACGCAACGCTTGGCTAAGATAAGGGAGGCCTAAGACCTAAAAATCCAAGCTAAAGCTAGGAGATAGAAGGAAGCGGTGATTAAGGCCCATCTCCAACCGTGGCTGGATGAGGCATTTGCAATCTCGACCACCATAGAGTGAAAAGCACACACATGGAGACAAAATATGCCACTATGGAGCCAACAAAGATAGAGACTGATGTGTCGGTGAAGCATGTAGAATGGATACAGCGAATGAAGTAAGAGTTTGCTACTAGTACAATCGAAGCACAGAGGCTGTTAACTAATCTCTGCACGAAAATGGCTGCACCAGCTGAGTGACTCAGGACAAATCACGATGATTGTGTTGGGGACTGTTGGGTAGTAGAAGCCCCGCGAAATGGTCATGGGGCACAAAGCCTGAAATTTTGGGTGAAGATAGGGTAAAGACTCTAAAGGATGTACGAAGCGCGAGCTGTAATAAGTTGAGTCAAATGGTAGTCCACCCAAAAATAATGTAAAGAAATATAAGTTGAGTCGGCCTGCCCATGGATAGTGGTCCATGGAAATGTATAAATAGAGTGAGGCTCTATGGGTAGAGGTAGCTAGTTTTTTGGTATGAAATCTTGGATCTGATGTGTAATGGGTTTTTGAGAAGGAATTCTTTGAACTATCTGTAAGTCTGAGTCAAGGGTTTGGGTAGTGGATAGAGGCTCTGTAGCTGTGTGCACGGACCCCTGCAACTGAGTGTGCAGGGCGAATCTAGATGTATTGGTGAAGAAATTGAATAAAGCTAAGTTGTTTCTAAAATTCTGTGTTAAATCTGAATTATTGCAGATCTGGTTTTTGTATGTTTACTGTAACTATTTGATCTATGCACATCTGCTTATAAATACATGAATTTGAGTCTATTCTAAGTGTGCGAACTGGTTAACTTCCATAAATGTTTGCTTAAGGATCACAATAAGTGGATTGAATACATAAACAACACAATAATAAGTAGTAAGGATTATTCTGGGTTCAGATCTGCGTGAAATAGAGCAACGTGAAGCTATGAAATGGTGCGCGAAATCTCCAGACCACATATAGACATCCCAAGGGTGCAGAAAGCTAGTTCCAACACCTTTCCTTGCTACCTCGGGTGAGACCTCAGTCCATGTTCTGCAGGCTATTCCCAAAAGGGCCGGTAGCTTTGAGATTTGTTTGGCTAAATAATTTTTCCGAACCTGGGTCAGGCCCATATAAGCTAATAGGACTCTGTGAATTCCTTCCATACAAATCTATGTAAAAACCAAAAACTCCTTATCAGGATATGCAATCTTCAAAATTGGAGCATTAGTAATAAATTACTTTGACTGATAAAAACTAGTTACACACTTAGCAATCCATTCAAATTTCTTTCATTTCCTCTAAAAATATGTGATATCATAACCAAACTTATAGAAGTTCCTAATGAACCTCTTGTAATAAACTACTTGTCCCATGAATGATCTAACCTCATCCATATTCTTAGAAATTGGCCACTCCATGATAGCCTTAATATTTTCCGGATCCACTGCTATCCCCTCGGAAACAACATGTCCCAAGTAAAGACTCTGATCATAAAAGAAGCTACACTTTTTGAGCTTAGAATACAACTTATGCTCTCTCAACAATCTCAAAATTGCGGTCGAATTCTCTACATGCTCCTCCTCTATCTTTGAATATATCAATATATCATCCACAAAGGCTATCACAAACTTATCTAGGTAAGGGCGCAACACACTATTCATCATACACATGAAAGTGGCCATAACATTGGTGAGACCAAAAGGAACCACCAAAAACTCACAATTCCCATATCTTGTACAAAATATTGTCTTATAGATGTCTTCTTCTTTGATGCACACCTGATGATATCATGATCTCATATCAATATTCAAAAATATTGTTGTTCCCTTCCATTGATCAAACAAAATCATTAATATAAAGAAATGGATACCTATTCTTGATAGTCACCTTGTTCAAATACCCGTAATCAATGCACAATCTGAGAGTATCATTCTCCTTCTTCACAAAAAAAATGCTGGTGCTCCCCAGCGAGACACACTTGGCCTTTTTTATCCATTATCAAGCATCTCTTTAAGATACAACTTCATTTCAACCAACTTGGGTGTGCTCATCCTGTAAGGTGCCTTAGATGTTGGTGCTTCTCCTAACATCAACTCAATAGAGAAATCCACTTCTATGTTAGGAGGCAACTGTACAATATCTATATCAAACACATCCCAAAATTTTTATAAGATAGGGTACCTACTCAATACTTAATCAATTAGGCCGACATTATAAGCTAAAAGATATCAGATATATTTCTATTCATCTATTAATAGCTTCATAATTTTATCGACTCTCTCTTCTCAAAATACATATCTCATTGCCCTGATGATGGACTCACCTAGCTAGTCCGAAACGTTGGTTTCATAAATTGCTCACAGGTTTTTCCATTCGCATAAAAATCCTCATCCTCATTCCCTTTTTCATTGGAAACATGTACTCAAAACAACAATCATCCTTTCTTGCGGTTGTGCTTAGCTTGCATGGTTGTAACCATCTTCAGTAAGGTAGGATCCTTATTTCCCTGAAAGAATCTCTTTTCTCCATCCTCATCGAGGCACCCAATGGCCTTGTCATAGAAATCTACCTTCATCCTATGAATAAACACGAAATTCATGCCCAAAACAAAGCTATATGAACCCAAAGGAAGAAAATTCAAATTTGTTGTTGTATGCATGCCATTAAGCTCAAATGCACATTGCTTCACCCGATGATGAACTCTTTTGTTTGTCCCTATAGCTAACTACACCTACCAATATTCTACATGTGCTTCCCTACTCAAACAACACTGATCCGCCATGTCAGGACTAATATAGATATAATTCAATCTAGGATCAATCAAAATAGAAACAACTTGATCACAAATCTTAACTTTCATCTCAATAATAGATTCTAGGTTTTATTCCTACCTATTATCAATTGTTACATAGATACGGTGAAGGCTCTAACCCATATCCCCAACTTTTTGTGCCTCTTGAGAACTCTAGATATGAGGCTTGCCACACACTTTAATGGTTCTCTGTTGCTACCTTTATTCTTTTGCTCCACAGGCTAAAACCCATGTCCTTTCTCAGGTACATTGAACTTCTTATGTGGGCCCACATTTTCTTTGTCACATGCATCCAGATATATTCCTCACTTCTTAGGCCATTTTCCTTTACTCTTCTCTCTACCCTTCTAGCCACACTTGAACTTAGGCTTATGTTTTGGCTATTCAAAATAATGCTTCAACTTCCTGATAGATTCCTCCAATGTTTGTGGCTCATCAAATTCAATCCAGTCGTGGAATGTTAATGGAAACCCATTGATGAACCTTTGGATCTTTTATTTCTCATCCTAGGGCACATATATCAACATTTGTAGAAATATGTTTGTATTTTCTTCATTTTTCATGGAACCCATCCTGAGCTCATACAATTCCTTGGCCTTTCAATCATAATATCTTTTACACATGTACTTCTTCATGAATAGTCTTTCAAATTATTAGAACATCAACTTCTCTTCCCTGATGCATCTGACATGCTTGATATATTCCAACCAGATATCTGCTTTTCCTTTAAGATTGAAAGTAGTTATCTTGGCTTTCATATTCTCAAATTAATGATGAAGTCTTAAGAATTTCCTCATCCCAAGAAGCCATGCTTCTACATATTTTGACTTGGTCATATTACAATTAAAGGTAGGATGATTAGCTTTCTTGAACTCTTTTGGAAAGTACCCCTTCTAACTCCTCCTATAATGGTGTTGGTGGTGACGGTGATGATGTCCCTTGGAAGACGATCTATAATAAAATGCATTAGTACTAGCCCAAGTGTATCCAATGATTTTCCACTCTTCATTATATCATCCCTTTCCATCCTATAATTTTTCTGAGACCTACTTCCATCTGCATCATTAGTCCTTTCTTCCTTTCTATCTCCATGACTAATTCCCAACTATCCATGGTCCTGCAAATATGAAGAGGATTTGGAGGATGATTGCATTAACCTTGGATTGGTTTTCTTGATCTTTCACATGCCTTTCCTATGATTCAATAAACCTCTCATTATTTTCCTTGAAACTTATGATTTCTTCCATCAAACTTCTCAATGTATATATTATATCAAGAGAGTCTCCCTCTCCCTGTTGTTCAAGTGACCTTTCCCACCCCACTAATGTATATATTCTAGCCTAGATGAGGGGTCATATGAACTATACTCAACTATTGTTATCTTCATCTCTTGGCCTTCTATTTTCTACAGTACATCATTGTTAGATAAATAAAACCATAATCAAAAGCATTACCTCAACTTACTATTGGTGAGACTATTTCATCACCTTAGAACAATTCATATTAGCATGATAAAAAATCACAAGCATATCAGCTCATACAAGGATAAAATAACCATAATTATAAATAACCATAATGCGTGCATGATAAACATATAAACAACTTACATGCATGCATAACAATTTTCATTTACCATAAGGTCGAATGTTGTGAACCTCACTCTACTACCACTCTATAACACTGCACCCCACGTTTAACCACTTTTACAAGATCACCAAGGTAAATTTGAGATGAGAATTACTATGCATGACCCAAATTCCAAGATGTAGTTATGGAAATGGGGTCCACCTCTCCAAACTTGTGTATGCATCCTTAGAGACACATCATCACCCAGAACCATTGGTAACCTTCTCCTCGAACCTAGGTCACTCCCTGAACTAGATTATCCCTTAGAGGCACACATGAAACATAGTGAGTGTGGCAAAAAGCCTCAAGGTGCAACCACAAGGTATCCTCCATGTGTCTATGGCATAATAGTTGCATCCACAGGCCTTCCAGAGTGCGATCACAAGGCTAAATCTTGGAAAATGAAGTCTCCAGTAAATCCCACTACTTGTAGTTCTCCAATACACTGTCATTAGCGTGTCTGAGTCCTCATGCTTTGTTCTAGGTTGTGTTCCTACTCATACTCGATCAAAACATAAAAATCATTTATATAAAGATTTTGTAAACATAGTAATTGTAGGCCATGAATGCACATTCTACTCATTGTTGGGTGTGGAGCCTGATTATCTTCTCTATTCAAAGGTTTCAGCCAGATGTATACCCTAGGAAGACTATACACCCCTCCATGCATGGGGTGTGTGGGGGGATAAATCCCCCCTGGCTGTGGGGTTTGGGGGCCAGCGGTCCCCCAGCGGGGGTTCGGGGGCAGTGCCCCCGAAGCTAAAAATAGATCTGAAATTGCCTTGTAAAAGTGTAGTAATTTCTAGTCAATCTGGGTCGTTCATTAGGTGAATGATCTGACAGTAGAAGTTATGTTTAATTTAGGGTTTTTTTCCCTATAAGGCAACCCTTCACTATATATGATGGAATTGTATTGCATCTATGTAGATCTGTATTCTAAGTAAGGAAGAGAGAGGAGATTGAGAGTGAAGAGGGTGTTACAATGAATCTGTTGTAGGTTGTATCTCTTCAGTTTGCTGGATAATATAATAAAAGAAGGACTGGCTGTTTCTCCGTGGATGTAGCCCAAAATGGGTGAACCATGTATATCTATGTCTCTCTTGTTTTATGCATTTTCTGTGTTTATATTTTTGCAATATTTTATGTGTTCCATTGCTCTATAATATATAATTTTCTAACACTCACCATTTCATTGGTGCATAGAATGATCATCAAGAAAGCTTACTACCCTCTCATACTATTTGTAGCAAACACATATTGGCCCATGCTTTAATATAATCATACAATAGCTTATCCAAGCATGAAAAATATCAATAACAAGAGCACATCAGATCATAAGAGATATACTATGCATGTAACAATCATTTAACCACAATGAAGCCATGACCAATTGGTCATACAATCATCATAATAACCAACATTTCTACTAATTTATCTTCATTAAAAATACACATATCAACATACGCAAGTACTAACCATGTTTGGTACTTCCATGTACCACCCAACCATAGATTGGGACTGAACCAAAACTTTCTTCTAGCCCAATCACCCTCGTACCATATTCCAAGACTAAATGTGGGATCACATAAGATAAACCAATACATAACCAAATAGGGAATCTAGAGGTTAAACCACCTCCTCCCTCAAACCAAAGTGATTTCATGTAAATTGGTCCATAAATCACGAAAACCAATACAAGGATGGATGCCTTAGAATTTATTCACCATATCAAGAGGAATTTTCTTGTCTCTACCCACCTATCTATGTCTTCCTGAAGAAAACCATCTCCACCTTCGACCCTTGGTATTTTCTTGAGACCACCTCGACCAAATCCAAATCCACTACCAATTCAAAGCTCAATCAAAATGAAAACCCACTATACCATGGCTATCTAGGAAATGGAAAAGGTAAGGTTGTATACCATTGTCAATACAGGAAAATGCCATGTCAATGATAGAAAACGTGACCAATAAACCAATACATAAACTACACATTCACATCTCAGCAAGATAACCAATGAAGCAACTTGTTACCTGCAAAATCCTCTTGTTGATTGTTCTTTCTCTACTTGATTTCTACCCTTGCTTATTGTTGTCCAATCTTCCTCTTGTTCTCCCTTGCTTCTTCCTCTCTTATTTACTTGTGTCTTCCTTGTGTCCAAATTATTTTTCTCTCTCTTGGTCTCATCCTCTCTAGGTGAATGACATAATGTCCAAGTGTGTGTGTGTGTGAATGTTTTCTCTCCTTTTTCTTCTCTTGTTTCCTTTACTTTCCTTCATTTTCACTTGCATTCATATTCATGTCCCTTAATCTTCATTTTCTCCCATTTTCTTTTATTTCTTATATTAAATTGTCATTTATTTCCTTTTTCATTTTCCAAGGCCAATACCAATTTCCATAGCAGGTAATAAACCACAAGTGGATCCCAATATAATTATTTCTCATCTATTCTATTTGGAATATGTGTCCCATGAAATTAGTTTTATTTTTTCCTCTTATAATGCCCATTTGTTACATGGAACCTTAATCCAGGGATATTACAATTATGACATAGGTATAATATATGTATGTCATTCATGTGTAGGTATTTTTCTATGAAGATATTTTGGACCTAAAATGAATATTTGTCACACACTATGATCAAAGGTTAAGGCATGTATTTGATGATGCATTAGTGAATACTGAGCATAACAATGATGGACAAAAAGATGGGAGATGGGAATTAAATAACATTTATGAAATTGTCATCCATGATGATATTGAAGATGGTTGTGTTTAGGCACAAGAAGACAACAATCCAAAGTTAGATGATGTTACAAAAGACAACAATATGGATGGTATAGAAAATTAGGATCCAAATACATCTAGTAACTATATAGATTTTCTGTAGTCAAACTTAAATGATGATGAAGATGATGCAGGACATGATGACGATGATCATAATATTACATACTTGAAAGAACATATGAACATTGGAAATGATACACTGGATGACATAGTTCTAGGCAATAATGTTAATGAGAAAGACTTCTAAATTTTCAGAATTATTTGTAATCCATGTTTAAAAAATGATGGTTTTTATGGCCCAAACTTTAAAATGCTTTAGTATTATTTGGGTCGATACAAATTGCATATTGCAATATCCTTAAAGTGTTCAATCTTTGGTATGAACCATTGGAGGAATAAATTACGATTACATGGATATGAGTCAGCATGGTTAGTGATGATTTATTGGTTGATAATGGTTTAGATGTGTTATTAGCTTATTGGTTAGAATAAGGCTAAACTAGGATGAAGATCCTATTGAATAACATTACATTAAATATGAAATTTTTAAAAAATATAGTTACAGATATCGTATATGTAAAATAATGTAAAAATGTATGCAAAGTTTGTTCATTAATTTATATTATAAAATAAAATGAAATATTTCACTAAACCTAAGAAAAATTATTTTGTATGTGAAAAATTAAAAAAAAAATAATTGTATTAATGTTTTTTACGAGTAAAAAAATATTGTCCAAGTAGAATCATTCAATTTGGCTTTCTAATGAAGGTTGGGCATGCATTTTTGTCAAGTAGGCCAAAATTTCCGTACTTCACTAAAATGCACACCCTAGCTTTATTTCTTGGCAAATATGATTTATTCAAATTGTATATTGTTTATTTACTAAGTAAAAATATTATGTATTTCACTTGGTCCTTTGAGTTAGAGTTGATAGTTTCATGAGACTTGAAGCCTTATTTTTGTATTATTTTGTCAGTATTAGAACGATATTTTGTTTAGTCAGATAAGGATATGTGGATAATAGTCCTTGTGATGTTGATATATACAGTCCTATTTCGCAACTATTTTTTTTTCATACTGTTAAATTTCTTTCTCATGTAAGCTTTATGCAATTTTCTAATTAATAGACGCTGAAATTTCCTTTTGAAAAAATGATTGATGTCTCCCACTACAACAATAGACTTAAATCATGTTTGAGAAGAATGGAGAGACATTCTAGTTAGACCACGTTTCTGCCTTATTAATTAATGCAGTGCTAGTCCCTGAGACATAAGAAATGTTTTTTTTACCATTTTGGTTAAAAATTACACTTCCATATCCAGCAACCCCTAGATTTCCTTTTGAGGAAACCTGTGGTAACTTTTTCCATATGATTCACTAAGAATATTTTAAATTTGTTCTACGATGGAAAGAATACATATTTTCTATTTAGAATACAATTTTACTACATTTCATAACACCAATTTCTCATTTCAATACATTATCACCTTATAAAAATCCATTAAATTGTCCAAAAATAAAAGAGTAAGTATATCTCAGTGAGAACACAACCAGATAAAAACACCATGAAGGAGACATCAAAGTAGGTCCTAAAATAAAACCTAGAAATTTATTCAAATATGCATGTTAACAAAACATATAATGAAATACAATGCATGTTAACAAAAAATAATGATATATATACTACATCTTGAAATGTGTTTACATACATACAACACCTAAATTTTTTTATTTTGTAACTGTAGGATGTTTGGGAGGATTTTGCAGCCTGCCTCTTATGAAGAAGAGTGTCTATTTCCTTCTCTAGAGAAATGTGATTGTTCTAGAGCTACAACAGACACATCCTTTTATTTTTGCTGAAGATCTCAAATTTTCTTTTCATAATTTCCTCTCAAATTGGATTTTTCTTGGCTTACCCTCTTCAATGATTGCACATTTTTCTTACAATTCCCCTTTTGCTCAATTTTCCTTCCTTTCAAGATCCGCCTTTGTATATTTTTATTCCTATGTAGAATTAGACAATTCACTAGTGAGTCATTGTACTTTATCCTCAAGTTTTTTTTCGCTCCATTTTTGTGCATTTGCAATAGACATAAGTGGTATTTCCTCATGTGTGGGCTTGTGTAATTTTTGATGCAAACCAAAAATCTGGGATTTCAAATTTTGTATCTCCATGTCAAATCACAAATGTTGTGCTTTTTAGCTACTCATGAGATCAATGTGTAGCTTTGTAATTTTTTTTTCTCTTAGTTATTTTCTTCTTCAATGATTGAAAAAGAGGGGGTGAGGAATATATATGACCCATAAAATTCATGTATGCGATAGTGTCCTATAAAGACTTTACTCATGAATTTAGTTGGGATCTCTCCAAGTCCATTGAAGGCGTCTGTTTTACTCCTGTATCTTGACTTGTACATTTACCGTTACTTTTACTTTTATCCCCACTCTCAGTACCACCTTCTTTACTATGTCGAATTTCTCCTTTTCAAGTTCTTTGATCTTTTTTTCAGCCTAGATAATTTGAAGATATCTCTCTTTCAATTTATTGGCTTTCGTATCATAGGTTTTCTCCAACTTAGTCATTTTTTTCTTATATTATTCAACCTATGATTCATGCTTCTGTTGGTCCTCTTGAAAATTATTTGCAAACGAAGCGTTTAAATATGCAGTAAATTTATCATTTTCGTTCAATATTTTGACTATTTTGGCCTCAAAAGTATGTAAAGTTGCTAATGGAGGTATATTGAGAAACTTTGGTCTTCTTCTCAACTCCACTTTAACTTCACTAAATTTTTCATGAGATGTAGCATGAACTTATTTTAAATTTTCTTGGAGTGCATCTGTCTTGCTCATACATTCTTCTCTCACTATGGATACCTGATTAATCAATTCATCAATAATTTTATCCTTGGTGTATATGTATTTCATTGATTTTTGGGGTTTCTTCACAATTTTTTATTGCGACAATAAAAATCTTCTTCATGCATTCAACAATATATTTCTACTTTAGTTTGTAATTTTTTTTCCAGTTGTATATAGAGGAAGAATCCTCCATTGCAACTTGTTTGTAAGGAAACATTCTATCATATATAGAGAAAATAAATCTGTTATCACAATTGTATGTTAGACTATGCACATTTAAACTTGGAGATGTAGAAGTCGAATAACCAATAAAACGACAATTATACTTAAGTGCTAACTATTTCGAAAGAATTCTATCTATCATATAAAAATCGCCATTGCATGTTTCCATATAATGGTACATACCTACATCCTCCTCATCTTCATCCATACATAGATGTAATTCTACTACAACTCTAGTAGTTATATCTTCATCATGGAAAACTATATAAAAAAAATTCCATGCCTTCTACCTGAGCCTTTCTAGGTTCTTCCTCAATGGTTTTATTTTGTTTTGATGTCCTAATGGAAGTTTTAAAAGGCCTTGTTTGAAAAATGGGTCAATACAAATCAATAAATTTCTGGAGTGCTCTCGGAAACTCAACTTAACCTTCTTAATTTTACTTTCCTCCAGGTAACAATATAATATTTTAGCCAGCAAATGAGGGAAATATATGGCCCTTCCTTCAACCTAATCAATAGCTAGGCTCATACAATCACTGGAAATATCAAGCTTGTGATGATTCATAATTATCCTAAGGACAACTTGAATCAACTTAGGATTTGTATATTCCTTGGAGAACGTCTTTCAGTTTTAGTCCATTAATTGGAATAAATACTAGTTTCCCACATATTTTAGTAGTCATTTCAATATTTTCTATATGGATTTTCCTGGAGTTAAATATTGCTCCCCCTCTGAATGGAATTTTTGTTTCTTTTGCAGCCAAATCAAGGTCCAGCTAAATTCGCTGCCCGAATATTTTTAATTCCATGGCTTTATCATCATAATTTTCTATGGTCTCATCTATTTCAACATTTCGGAAACTGAAATATTCAAATACAAATTTATAAACCTATGCTCCTCTTAGGATATATAACATACCTGGTGGAAAAATGTATGTATCTCTCCATGTATTGACACCCTCTTTGAATTTTTTTTATTGTGAAATTCTCCTGGGAACCACGTGTGTCAATTATTTGTTGGGAAGAGAACACCCAAGTTTCATTTGTGGGCATCATTCTGTGGGTTCAAGGAATGTTAGTTGAATGTGCATTGAACACAAGAATGTATTGTAAATAAACCATTTGGAATGCACACTAAGTGCAAAAATGCATGCTGAATACAAGAATGCACGTTGAGTAAACCATGAGCAATGCATGTGTGAATGAGTTTTTTTTCTATAAATCACTTTTATAAAGAAAAGAATATATTATTCAGTGAATAAAATTGTTTATAAGGTGCTTTAAATTTTCTCCTTTACTCATATTTTTTCTCAGACAGAAAATTAAAATTTCAAATTTAATAATTAGATATAAGCTACATTTTATTAAAAATGACACGTTTAAAAATATGGCTACAAGTTTTTGATGGCATGGAAGATGGTCATCACATCTTTCTCATAGGTAGAATTGATCAAATTTCCATCATGCAATGTATTATTGATAAATGACATTAAATTTCCTTTTTGCATTAAAATGGCACCCAAACATTTTTATAGTAAATGTCCTAACTAGGTCACTTGACCTAATATTAAACTTAAAACCCTAACAAATATGTACAATATATAAAAACCCTAAAATTGACCCTGCAAACCCTAGGTGCTTATAGCTCTTTATCTATCGCTTGAAAAAATTTAAACCTAATTACTATTAAAATAAGGTCATCCAACCTTACTTATAGGGTTTTAACAATGAAACTATAAGTTTCAACTATTAAAATTCAAGTTTGATTTTTCTTAGTCCATCCCATTTTTCTCAAACATTCCTGGTGTGCATTTATTTGAGGCCAACAAACCCTACCTTTTACCCTATGGAATCCATGTAATTTGGAGTAGCATTGAATAACAAAACTACATATATGAAAAATAAAAAATATTCAATTCTATTAATGTTACATAAGAGTAAAAAAATACTCTCCAAGTTGAATCATCCAATTTTCCCTTGAAATGAAGGCTAGATGTTCATTTTTGTGAAGGAGGCAAAAATTTCCTGGTTTCAATAAAATGCATTCCCAAGATTTAATTCTTGGCCAATCTGATTGATTCAAATTGTAAACTATTTAATTACTAGTTTTACACACTAATTTTATTACAATAATTTTATGTTTTTCACTAATTATTGACACTTTTGGGGTGACATCGTGAACTCCGATTGTTGCAACAATTTTATGTGTAGCATTCTCTGGTTTGTTAGTAGTTTTGCGATGAGAAATTGGTCTAATTTGATAGTTAGGGTTTCTGTCTGCAATAAAGATTTATTTTTAGATTGGTGACAATGAAAATTGATATGACATGGCTATGTAAATAACCTTAACATTACAGTGAAACTTGATTTATGTATTAGACAATGATATGGATGTATGGTAGTAGCCTTACGCTGAGAACTACAATAAACTTGATGGAACTAACTTATCCTGATAGTAGTAAGACAATGATCTAGTAACCCTAATTTGATGGAAATGACCTTGTTTAGTAACAATAGCCATTGAGGAACTTTGATGCAGCAGTAATCTTGATGACAAAAATGGGTGACACTGACACTGTATTAGGTCCCTATACTACTAGTGTAGCCCCTTATTTTTATTAGTGCAACCCTCTTATTGTATTATTGTGCCCCATAGAAGCCCGCTATTGTTATTGTTGTACCCTTCCAATATTATTGTTATGTAGGCTCTGATTATATTGTGACCCCTTAGACTCCTATATATAGAAAGGATGTCTTTTCATTTGTATCATCCAATAATTGGTCATTTGTGTAATGTAAAGGAGGTTTTCCCCTCGAAGAGGTTTATTTTAAAGTCGTTGATATATCTCTTCTTCTATTTTGTGAGTTGGTTTCATAACACGTTGTATACATGTATGACAGTGTCCTTGTCATATAACTTTTATGTGTGACAAATTACAGTATATATGGAAAGAAAATTATGAGGTTGAGTGATTGGGTCAACATGCAATAGTTTCAATAGTAAGTAGTAGTAAAATGAAGTACAGGAAAAAATGGCAGTAGTAGTTATTGTGGATAATAGTGGGTAGAAAATATAGCAGCAACAATAGTGGCTAGTAATGACATATTCTTGTAAATTTGAGTCATTATCCGTAGTACGGGAGCCCAATCTTAGTTGTTGTTGTGAGCTTGAATGGTTGAGTTGAAGTACTTGGGGGACTGAAGACTCCTTCAAACCAAGCCTACAAATAACTTCAGGAGCTAGGGACCATTTGGTTCATTCTAGCATTGTTGGTAACACCCTTGGGAGCCTTGTACTTCCTTCCAAATATATCTGGTAAAATTTTATGTACATCATACCCAACAAAGTGCTTATTTAAGAAAAAATATTGTGCGTACTAACTTTTTGATGTGATTATTTCTTACATTTCATTTGTTTCTCTAAATGTTTAAGTAACTAATATAACCAAATGAATAAAAAGAGTAAAATATTTATTCACTCCCCTCTCAATATTTCCTACAGGTATTACACTCCTCAAAAGTTTAGTTAACTTTATAATATCTTAGGCTTTAGTTTTGAAAAGGAGTGGAAGACTTTTAAATACTTTAGTATTCCAATATCTTTGAAAGGGACCACTACCAAAGACTAGTGTAACATAGTTCCAAAATTCAAAAGAAAATGGTTTCTTGGGGTGCTAGTTGGCTAAAGTTCGTTGGCATAGTGATATTAATAAAATCCACCCTATCTTCATTTCATATATTCCATGGCTAAATCCTATTTTCACCTAAAGGAATATTGGATCAAATTAGTAGGTATATAAGAAAGTTTATGTGAAAAGGTGGAAAAAACAATGAAAAAGAAAATCAACATAATTAATTGGACCATGGTTAAAATCTTAAAAGAGGAAGGGGACAAGGTTTAAAGAACCCTATTTACATGCAATTAGCCTTAGGGGAATATCTGGTTTAGATACTATTAATATAACCCTCTGAATGGTGGTCTCAAGTTCTATGAAAGAAATATCTTCCTTTACAAAGAGAGATCCTTCAATGGTACATCAAGGCTACAAGATGGCTTCCACAAGTGCTAAGATCCTCTTTACAAAGTCTTCCAACAAGATAAAAAATGCAAGGCTTATCCTCTCACTATACGACAAAATGGATCAGATATCAAACCAATATATATGTGAGATATCTTCAAGAAATAGATTAGTTATAAAACCAATATATATGCCACAGATATTAGAGAAATAGATCATATCTCAAACTAATATGTATGTCAAAAATCTTAGAGAATTGGATCATATCTTAGAACAATATATATTCCATAGATCTCAAACTTCTAGTGGTAATTATTATGAGTAGATCTCGAACCTTTGTCTTCATATCATAACTATACTGAGCATATCTCTAATCATCAATTTCAGATCATAAATGTATTGAGTATATATTACAAATCTTAAACCACTTCACATAGAAGAGAAGACAATTAATGAATGTGTGTTTGAATTGCATAACAAGGAGAGAAATTAACATCTCTGTATAGCCATCATGTGTTCCAAATAAGAGAGTTCCAAGCTAATATTTTAAAAGAAATGAGGAAACTAAATATGATGCTTAACGGGAATCTAAAAAAAGATAAAAAGGAAGCTGGAAAGGAAGCTAAAGTGGACTCTAAAAATATGCGATAACGAGGAGAAAAATAGGATATTAAACAAGCCCAACTAAAATAAAAGCTAAGAAAGAATATAAAGTGGACGCCAAAAGTAATGCCATAAGGAGGAGCAAAACAAGACATTACATAGGAAGCTATGCATGGAGCTACATCATGAGCTAAAGTCAGCAATATTTAGCATTGACTTTAGTATTGAATAACTATGATCGGTGAGAAAAATGCTAAAAATAGCACCATCCTGATCAATACTACAAATGTTTTCATAGATGTGGAGAAAAATAGACTAGAATAGTCAATGGAAGAAAAAGGAGGAGCTAAAGAGGAATTTAATCATAGGTATTTGTTGTAGTGTAACAACTGGAGCTTCTATAATGTCTCTAGTATCTTCCTTGAATCTAATATGTGCTCCTCCTAGGGAGAATTGTATACCAATATATCATCCAAATAGACATTAACACATGAATCTACAAACAAGGTGTAATATACTTTCATTAACCTCACAAATGTCATTGGTGCATTGCATAGGCCCAATAGCATGCCTAATCACTCATACAAACCTTGCCTAGTTTTGAAGGTAATCTTCCATGTATCTTCCTCTCTAACTCAATCTTGGTGATATCTAGACTTTAAGTCTATCTTATTGAAGTATTTTAATTGATCATGATTTTGTTCAACACCTTGTAATATATTCACATTCACCAAGTCCCATCCTTCTCTAGCTCAATAATTATGGGTGACCCACATGGTGATGTAATCAATCCAATGACAACCTATTCCAATAGTTGTTGCAACTATTTCTTCACCTCAGTTTCTTCTATAACAAACTTCATGTATATCCCAATATTTGGAAATGGGAATTCTGGAAATAGTTGCGTCTCGTGCTCCACTTCCCTCTTAGATGGTAACCCACTAAGCTTCTAGAACACATCCTTATATCCCTATAGAAACCCTTCTAATTTCAATTTCTATTTCTTATTACACTTCTCATGGGATTCATTTTCTCTTACTAACTCTTCAACAAACTACGTTTGTCTTATGAATAGTAAAAGATAATTCTTTCTAGAACTAATAATTTTATTGTCTTTGTTGGCACTTAACAGTGAAATATTTGACTTTCCTTTGTGCATGTTAATGGTGAATGATTTTCCATCCTTGTTGATCCAGTACTAGTTTCCTCTCTACATGAATATTACACCTTGCATATAAATGTAGGGACATCCAAAAACCACTCCACATACATCAAAGGGAACTACATCTAGTTCTACTTCATTAATAAAATCAACAATGATAAAAAATATAATTTTGCATTATTTTGTTACATTTATCATTGCATCCTTATTTACCTCTACCAATGGATATGGGTCTATATGATCATAAATTTCCAATCCCGATTTTTGTACCATCTCTTATAAATTGATATTATCCTATGATATTGAGTTAAATAGGCCACCAATATTGGCCTTTTTAACCTATATCATGATATGGAAGAGATTGGTCCTTCATTCTCTTCCTATTTTTGAACACTACTTATGTTCATCATGTTTTTATTTGATGTACAAATTATCTTCTCATCCACATCTAAGTTTCCTCCAACCTAGATTCCCAAATTAGTGGTTATGAGGTTCCTCCTAGTATTATATTTTTTTTGTTCTCCAGGTGTTGACAGTGCTGGACCCACCAACATTAAGGAGATCTCCCTGGTATGAGGTACCAACTAGACCTCACACTGTTTGGTGCAGGAGTCCCATCTGGTATGGTTGCTCAGTTGCCATTATCTTAAAGATATGCCTTAGTTCTTACTTGTTAGCACATGAGACTGGGATACATAGTCTTCAAACAATGAGGTTCATGTGCTTGGTGAGTTCTTAGTGTAACTTGTGTCTAAGTTATTTCACTGTAGAGGGAGAGGGTGAGAGTGAGTCTCAAGTTGAAAGAGAATAGTCCCAACTCAGTTAGAGACACACAACACATCAGGATATGTGTAGCTTATGGTAGATTAATCCACACAAATGCGATATTCATAAACACAAAGTGAATAGATAGCATGTACAACACCCAGCGGAGTAGTCCACATGAATGCGACAATCTTTATAACAATTTTATAAGAATGAATCTGTATAGTGTCCAACGGAGTATTCCACATGGGCAAGACAACGACAACAACTGATACAATACATTTCCAACAACATATGCACTAAAACAACTGAAATAGTTCAACTATCTTAGTAAAAGTTAAAGAAACATGCATTACAAGTGTCTAAAGAATAGTCTTACAAACAAATACAATACATGTGTGAAAATGTGATGGCTTGTTAACATGCTTCTAAATTAAGCAAAAGTTCCAAGACACATTTGTACACCATACATCATTAACCCTGATAGCTGGATGTTACAACCAATGTTCACTCTTCAAAGAAAAGACTACAGACTCTCAAGGATATGTGGGAGGAGCCAAGGTGAAAACTCTTTTGCATGTACAAATGAGGGGTATATATACCCAAGGGTAAACTTGACCCTTGTGACTCTTCTACTTCCCTCATCACTGTTTTACTTACATGACTCTTCAACGTTGTATATCGGTCTCTTGGACTTCCATGTTACATTACATTGATTATAGTATTATGGCCCACAATAGTGGTGTGTCTGAGATGACTCATGACATGAATCGACATGACACTGGTGGTATGTTCATGGTGATGGTGGTGTCCATGTCAACCTGGTGTGTTGCTGAGTGATGAGCACGCTCTTGGTGTATCATAGCTTCACCTTCACATGACAAGGTGTGCAGAGTCTTCAATGGTCTTGGTGTTCGATTGATGTTGCGTGTGCATGTATCCCCTTCGCTGGTACTTGGTATGCTTCATATGTTCATCCATTCGCGAACAAGTCTCCTAGAATGCGCTCCTTGTTCACCCCATTCGTGGTCACACCATGTCTCATCCATGTACCTATCTCTGAAATCACTCATGATGAGACGACATTAAATTTAAACATCCCCTAGTCTACCATGATGCATCATCTTTTGTTTTAAAGTGCAGGTAACTGGGAGAGAGGACAAGGCTCTAAAACTACGCAAAGCACATTTCAAGCCCATATGCAAGGCTTTGCGGCACTGTAGGGAAAAACTGAGTGAAGGTCACTGATAGTCTGGGTTGGAAAGTCTAGGAAATAAATGACATCTGCGGGATCTGGCTCAGTTGGGAGGCAGAAGTGCTCAATTTTTCTAGGGAAGGCAGTGCGAGCAGTAGGAGGCACTGGCAGTGAAAATTGCGTAGATTTCTAGAGGAGGTCATGATCGAGCTACGAGAGCCTGCTTTCTGGAACTGTACAGATCTGGGAGGAAGTCATGGAGGACATATTTGCATAGTTTTTGGGTTGAGCAGGGTTATGGGCAACACATGGACTGTCTATGAAAAATTCTCAATTTTTAGGAGGAGTGGCTAGAAGGCTGCTAGGGGGACTAACTGAAAAAATTATGCAATTTATAGAGACAGTTCAGTGACAGGAAGGAGGTACATGTCCCTCATTTTTGTGAGGTTTCTTCAGTTAGTGCAGGAAGGTAGGTTGGAAGTTTCTGTGCAATTTTGGAGTTGAGTGCAACCCTAGATCACTACTTCAGTCAAATTCTTTGGCTCACCAGCGGGAGGCTTGATGGATAGGCTTATGGGAAGCACAGACTGAGATGGCTTCTTGGGAAAATTATGCATTTTTCTGCGCGATATTTAGTGAGATTGATCCCTGGATTGCACAGTGAAAACTACCCAGAAGGAAGCCTCAAGCTCTGCGCAGTTCTGGGCAACAATGGTTGTTCACTAAGGGATGAGACTGTGTATTGTAGCTCAGTGGAAGTCTGGCTGATGGAGGGTGTTCCATTCAACAAATATTCGGAAATATGGTTAAGTATGTGAGTGATTGGAATCTGTATACAAGACCTTACAAAGACACACTCAACATGACTTGATGGCAAGACACTTAAAACCAACAAGACAACATATGCTTAGTGTGACTAACTAAAGGGTTAGAGCGCCAGTTGCGACACATGAGATAGATCATTGAATGACCATGATGACACTTGCACGACATTGCATACAAATTTGTGTGTGAGTGCAAAAAATATTTACATAGCGAACAAATCTTCTACACATGAAGAAAAACCTTCAATATAGTTAGAATAAGACTACAAGCATGACATTGCAACCAACTTGCTAAAATAAAACCCGTGAACAGTCAAACAAAGAGGGTGTAAAGACTCGACACGAGCTCATGGGATGAGCCAAATTGTTTTCAATCATCAGGGAAAAACCAAGGAAGGCTCTGAAATTGGATGTAGGCCAAAATTTTGGAGGGTGTTGCAGCCGCTACAACACTTGGTAACACACTAGTTGAATACCAACTTATTTTTTTCGATTCATTGACAACACAGGGCCTTGGTCTATCAAGGAGTATTAATTTGTTGTGTGGGTTACTTCAATTTCCCCACTTACCCCATGGACAAAGATGTTTCACCTTTTCCCAACTCAGTCAAACACAACAACATGTTTCAACTTTATCACAGTGTTTCAAAATTGGGAAGGGTATTTTGGCTCGCGAGTTTAAAATTTTCAGCGTATATGTTCTCATCTTTAGTGTGTCTCCACTACAAGTAGGCCTGGACAATACCCTAGTGCAGTCACACAGGAACACATGCATTGCTCCACTGCTAGAGAACCTGGTCCTTCCTCGGTGGAGTTGCATGCTTCACCGCTCTACGTAGGAAGCCTTTCTCTTCTTTCACCTTTGTATTTTTGAAAAGAAGACTATGCATAGGAAATTATTAATTTTTTGGGATGGAAAAGGGATCCTGACTTATCGAGAGTAGAAGAGGTTGTTCCTTCAGAGAAGCATGTAAGACCTCTGATCAAGTTGAAAGACACATAGCACTTTACAAAAAGCACAACAATGGAAGTTTTCATAGTTGCCTAAAGGCACATGATTTAGTGAAGGTCTTGCATGATTTGCATGATGGACTAGCCGAGGGCCATTTCGTGGGAAACAGCACGGCACATAAAGTCATGCACGCCAGTTTCTACCAACCCATATTATTCATTAAGCATATTCTTATGCTCACAAGTTCCTGGTCTGTCAGCGATGTGCCAACAAAACATGAAGTTCAACAACCCCGCTGCATCCTGTTTAAGTGACTGAACCATTTCAAGAGTGGGGCTTGGACAACATTGGGGAAATATTCGTGCACTCAAACTCCAAGCAACTTGAGATTAAGTGTTTCCTATGTGTTGGGTCTATCAAGGCACACCGAGCTCGAGAGCCACCCTCTATCTTTGATCCATCGAAATACATGGTCCACAACTCATTTGTACATGGACTGCTTGTTGTGCTAGTACTATTATTGCTACTGCTACTAGGGTTACAATGTTTTGTACATGTTTCATTTCCATTCATTGGGAAATTAAGGAGAGCCAACTGTATGTCTGGTGGGGTTGGGGATGGCTTTGTCAGATAACACCCACGCCGTGTTTCCAAGAGGCAGTTGTTGAACATTAGTTTCATGAAAGCCAATGGTTCGTTCTCACCATTGATGAGAGTGACATTATGTTTCATGTATCTCTTGGATAACACTAGGATCTGATTTCTTTTTCCCTTGTATGGAAGCCATAAGTGTGACCAATTTGTGGCAAAGTATCCATTCCACCTGCAAGACTAGTATTTTTTAAGAAGTAAATTGTATGCTTCCAGTATGTCCACAATGAAAATGCTGATGCATTGGTGAACTCGATCATCATTAGATAACTGGATGATCACATATTGTAGTTCACCAATGGTTGGTACACATGTTCGATCTAGTTTGATGATCTGCACAGATGGCTTGCTCCATGGCGCAATGATCCTCTTGGCAATGGAGAGTGGCATGATGTTAGCTCAATTGCTAGAGTCAACCAAATAGTTGTGAAAATTGTAGTAAAAAATTTCAAATTAGAGAAAGAATGGAGGGAAAACATAGTTTTCTTCTTCGATCAGGACTGTTTTGAGCACAGTTGTGAGTGAACGAGGAGATATTCTTTCTCCCTTGCTGGTAGAGGTTGTGTTGTCCATGGATGTTTTTCCCAATGCACATAGTAGAATATCCCGTTGACCCTTGATCTTAGCTAACTCGAACAAAGAGATGTTTGCACAAGTTTTATTCATATCTTCAACAATATTGTATTCAAGAGTTAAACTCACTGAGGTGTCTAGGGTTAGACTCATGTTTGTACTATCCGATGGAGTTTTCTAAATTTTACTACTCATGGACATACTCTTGTTTGCAGTTGTCTTCTCGAGCTTGATTTGTGCTTTCTGCTTTGGGACAGCGGGTAGATTAACCTTCCTCATTAGTTCAAGCTTTTCTTGCAACTCCCCAATAGTAAGGGGAGCCCCATGACTTCTAAGATTGTATCGACAATTCTTCTTTGGGGATTACTTCTCAATGATCATTTTTTGTGTTGTGTGTGAGCATTGATACATGTTAATCACCTAACCAACACCCGGTGCCTCATCATATGCAACATCTTCTTCATCATCTCCATCGTCCAGCTGACACAGTGCATTGTTTACCATGTTTCTCATATCAATGTACACTGAGTCTGCAAATCGCTTCCAATCTAGACAAGTCCTTTCCATGTGATGGTCTTCATGGAATGACTAAAAATTAGTATTCGCAGACATTTCCATCTGGAACACTGAGTTGGAGCTCTGTGCAGTTTTAGCTGGGAAGTTGTGGCTGCCTGATCACATCCTCCTCTTGGGTGGTCTGGGATGCTAGCTGCTGGCGGATGTCTCAACCATTTGTTGCTTCAATTCAGACACTTTTGTTGTCAATCTCTTGATAGGATGAGTAAGGTTTTCAATGTCACTTACTTCCTTGTATTTCCCCTTAATCGTAGTAGCCTAGGGCCTCCTGCTCATAGCCTTGGAGTCTTTTGCTAATTAATCATCTTTGATGACTCTAATCGCATGTAGGTCCTTTTCCACAGTGATTGGCTCTTCGCAATTTCCAAGTAACGTTAGTTTCGTAGCTTGCTTGACGAGCTACACAATATTGGTTGGCAGTGCAGAGATGTAATAGTCGATAGTGATGGACTCATGAGGTTTTGTGTCTGCTACGAACTTGTTCAAGATGCATAAAAACCTATGAGTAAAGTCTTTCAGTTTCTCTTTCATCTCCATCTTGAGGCTACCTAGTGCTTTGAGCAACATGGCAGGGGTCTCATCATCAACAAATTTTTCCGAAAACATTCTCTTGAACATACCCCAGTTTTGGATGGAGTTGACAAGAAGGCTATGGTACCATACTGCTACTCGGCTATCCAAGGTACACAGAAATAATCTTCATGAAACATCGTTGTACCATACCTCAATTATTTGCAGTTGTAGGTAGAATTTGTCCAAGTAGTATTCTACCTTCACTATTCTATCAAGATCGAAATTTGTCAACATCCTCTTCAAGCGCTTTGGCATCTTATGCAAAGGATCAAGGAAATGAGATAGCCGCTGAATCATCCATTCCGAGTTCTGGTCTGCCATGCCTTCTTATTCTTCGTCCTCCTCCTCTTCTTCAGTATCTAATGGTTCCACCTCTAAGTCTATTGGTTCCTCTCTGCCTCCACCTCCTCCGCTTCCTTCACCTCCATTTGTTGTACCAAAGCTTGAGCCCACGATCATGAGGGTGTTCTCTTCTCCCTATCGAAAGACTGGAGGTTCCTCTCCATTCTCAACAAATTCTACCAGACCTTCGAGAGTGGCAAGAACTACTTCTTCCGCTGATGAGAGAACAACTCCTATGGGAGTGGTCTTTGGCTTATTTGATGCGTATGGAAAATCTTGTATTCCTAGGATTAGTCTGACTACTTTGGAAAACTTATGGGTGATTGGACAAACATAATAGAGGTGCTGATATGAAATTTCATGTTCACGTCTGGGAGGTGAAGTGTAACCAATTTCATTCTTTCTCATAGGTGAGAGGGAATGTGAGTTACTTCCTTGACTAGATGATTGATGAGTGAGGGTGAGAGGACATTCAACCATAAACAACTAGAAACCCTCCTTCTAGTGCCAAAAATGTTGACAGTGCTTGACCCTCCAACATTCAGGGGATCTCCCCAGTATGAGGTCCGAACTAGACCTCACACCATTTGGTGTAGGAGTCCCATATGATTTTATGGCCCAGTTGCCATTACCTTACAGATATGCCTTAGCTCCTACTTATCAGCACATGAGAGTGGTATACTTAGTCTTCAAACAATGAGTTTCATGTCCCTGGTGAGTTCTTAGTGTAACATGTGTCTAAGTTCTTTCACTATAGAGGGAGATGGTGAGAGTGAGTCTCAAGTCAAAAGGGAATAGTCCCAACTTAGTTAGAGACACACAACACAATAGGAACTACGTAGCTTCCAATGGAGTAGTCCACATTGATGCGGTATTCACAAACACAGAGTGAACAGATAGCATGTACAACACCCAATAGAGTAGTCAACAGAGTTCGACGGTCATTATAACAAGCCTATAAGAATGAATTTTTCTAGTGTCTGGTGGAGTAGTCCACACGGGCGAGACAGTGATAACAACTAATACAACACATTTCCAACAACATACGCACTAAAACAACCAAAATATTTCAACTATCTTAGTACATGTTAAAGCAACATGCATTACAAGCGTCCAAAAAAATGTCTTACAAACAAATACAATACATGTGTGAAAACGTGCCAGCCTATTAACAAGCTTCTGAATTAAGTGAACATTCTAAGACACATCCACACACCATACATCAGTAACCCTCATAGCAGGGCATTAGATCCACTTCTCTCTCTTTAAATAAAAGACTACAGACTCTCAAGTCTATGTGGAAGGAGCCAAGGTGAAAATTATTTTGCGTGTACAAATGAGGTGTATATATAGCCGAGGGTGAACTTGACCCTTGTGACTCTTTGACATCCCTTATAACTGTTTGAATTACATGACTCTTCAACTTCATATGTGGGTCTCTTGGACTTCCACATTACATTACATTGATTACAATAGTATGACCCACAATTGTAGTCTAGCCAAGATGACTCATTACATGACCCAACATGACATTGCTGGTATGTTCATGTTGATGGTGGTGTCCATGTCGAGCTAGTCTACCAATGAGTGATGAGTGTGCTATTGGTGTATCATAGCTTCAGCTCTACATGACAAGGTGTGTGGAGTCTTCGATGGTCTTGGTGTTTTCTTGATGTTTGGTGTGAATGTATCCCCTTGGATGGTAATTGGCATGCTTCATGTGTTCATCCATTCATGAACAAGTCTCCTAACATGTGCTCCTTGTTCACCTCATTCATCATCGAGCCATCTCTCATCCATGTACCTATCTCTGCAATCACTCATGACATGACAACATCAAATTAAAACATCCCCTAGTTTACCATGATGCATCATCTTTCATTTTCGAGTGCCGGTGACCCAGAGAGATGACAAGGATCTAAAAATGTGCAAAGCACATTTTAGGCCAAGATGTAAGGATCTAGGGCACTGTCGAGAGCAATTGCATAGAGGTCACTAAGAGGATAGGTTGAGTAGTCTGGGACAGAAGTGACATCTGAGGGATCTACCTTAGATGGGAGACAAAACTCTGCAATTTTTCTAGGGAAGGCAGTGCGGGCAGCAGGAGGCACTAGCAGTGAAATCTATGTTGATTTCCAGAGGAACCCAGGATTGGGCTGTGGAAGCTTTCTAGCCAGAACTGCGTAGATCCGGGAGGAAGTGATTCAGGACATGTCTACATAGCTTCCGGCTTGATCAGGGTTGTGGGAAGCAAGTGGACTATCCATGAAAACTACACAATTTTCAAGAGGAGTGGCAGGCAGGCCGAAAAGGGGACTGACTGAAAAAACTGTACTATTTCCAAAGACAGTGCATTGACAGGTAGTAGGTGCCTATCCCTCATGTCTCTGCAATTTCTTTAGTTGATACAGGTAGGCAGACTGGTAGTTTCTATGCAATTTCTGAGTTGAGTGCAGCCCTGGGTCATTGCTTCAGTAAAATTCTTTGGTTGACAAGAGGGAGGCTTGATGAATAGGCTTCCGGGAAGCGTAGACTGAGATGGATTCTTGGGAAACTTCTACATTGTTCTCGGTGATAGTCAGCCAAGTTGATCCCACAATTGGGCAGACTTGCAGACTGCATGGAAGGTAGCCTCAATCCTTGTGCAGTTCTGGGAAACAATGGTTGTTCACTAAGGGATGAGACTACACAGTGTAGCTCAGTGGAAGTTTGGATGATGGAGGGTGGTCTGGTTGATAGATATTTCTCAAAATGGTTAAGTGTGTGAGTGAGTGAACTCGTGTATACATGATCTTGTGAACACACACCAAACATGACTCGATGACAAGACACTTCAAATTGACAAGACAACATATGATTAGTGTGACTAACTAAAGGGTGATAGCAACAAGTGTGACACTAGAGATAGATCATTGAATGATCGTGTCGACACTTGTGTGACATTGCATACAACCTTGTGTGTGAGTGTGACAAATGTTTACATAGCGAACACATCTTGTACACACAAAGATAAACCTTCAACATAGCCAGAACAAGACGGCAAGGATGACATTGCAACCAACATGCTAAAATATGACCGGTGAACAATCAAGCAAAGAGGTTGTAAAGAATCATCAAGATCTCATGAGATGAGCTTGAGTGTTTTTAATCATCAAGGAAAAACCAAGGAAGGCTCCGAAATTGGATGCAGGCCAAAATTTTGGAGGGGGTTGTAGCTGCTACAACAACAGGTTAAGCTCTAGATGCAACTTCCAACACTTCTCCTATGTATGACCATCAATGTTACAATGGTTATTGGGATATCTGCACTAGTGTGTTATGGTTGTCATCCTCTTATATTTTAACCTATTGAACTTCTTCCTCCCCTCCTTAAAAGTGCATTTTTGTTACTTATTCCTTTATCCACTCTATTTTCCTTTGTTCAAGCCTATGTTATGTAGGTATTCTACTTGTACACAATCCTTGTCCATTGGGCTAGGCTTAAAAAACATCACTTTCTTATACATATGGTAGCATACATGCCCTAGATACTCGAGGACTACATATAGGTACTTTTGGGATATACCTATCATTATGGCCATCTTTCTAAATTTTGTGGCGTATTGTTGTACACTCTACTCCTTCTTTCCCTTGAAGTAGTGCCATTGAACCCGTTGGAACCCTATACAGCCAATAAAGTAAAAGTGTGACTTTATGAGGATTTTAAAGTCATTCCACTTAGTCAATAGAGGATTTCACTCCAAACTCAAGGCCCTTGAGTGGTTGTCCCAGTACGTTGGGGCATGGCCTTCTAATTGCAACCACACAAATCAAATCTTCTCTTCTTCTTCCATATGATGAAAAATGAGATAAATTATAATTGTTGTGGCCAATGATTTAGTTTTAGAGAATTTATCTAACCTTCATACAACTTTATATCTACTTTTTCTTCCATTTTGAATAGGGATTGTGAATTTTTCATGACACCCGAACTAGGTTAATGTCCCTTAGGTTATTTTTTCATATCCTTATATTTCTTCTTGATTTCTTGATCGCCCATCTCATTGGACCTTTGCATTAGAACCCCCATATTTTCTAAATATACTGATCTCTTTATTGAGGGAAACCATGAGGAGATTCACATTATGCTTTATATATGAATCTTGTGTTTCCAATGGTGAAAACCTCTCCTCTATAAAATCATGAGGGTTATTCATAGATCCATCATCCATGACTCAAGTTTTTTTATCTTAGCCTATCTATATACCCTATATATATATCCATAATATACCCTAAGAAACCTTCTTTGATACCAATACGATCCATAGTCTACTATGGATATTCCATTGGAAAATTTGTCACAACATATCCAATAAAATTATAATTAAATATGAAATCTCCTCTATGTGAGTTTATTTCTCGTTAAATTTATGGATCTATAAATTAATATTTATTTCATATATGTGAACATTATGATTACGAAAAAATAGAGAAAATAAAAATAAAAACACACAAATAATTGACACAATATATATCTTGGGAAACCCTTTTGGTAGAAAGCCAAGCTAGAAGGTGAGGTTGCTCTGCTCTCCTTCTATGAATAAAAAATGGTTTCATGTACAAATAATTGATGCCTATGGCCTATGGGATACTACAATGAGAAAAAATGTACGTGTGCTCTCTCCTTGTTCCTTTTGGCTACCCTCCTCATCTATGGATCAAATTTATTTCCAAATAATGGAACTTCTTTTCCTCCTAGTGGCTTGGTTATAACACATCCGAGTAGCCTACTAGTGGTTAGGTTTGAGCACTTTGAATCTTAATTAGAGTTAAAATATCGATTCTCATAGTGTATTCTTCATCATGATGACATGGATATCCCATTTTTCATGAATAATTAGGGTTGACATAACATCCTCTCAAATTATGGTGCTCAAAATAGGAAGGTTCACTTCCATGCGGCATAACCTTTGGATACAGACTCTGATTAAGTATATTCTTTCACTATTGGAAAGGTATCCCTATTTATAATTCAATAAAGAGCATAATAGTAATAAAAAATGTTCCCCTCCCAAAAAATCATCATTTTGTGCCTCAAAATGCTACCAGAATCTTTCAAACCCTATCCTTCGAAATTGGGTCTTACTAGTAAAAATGGTCCTATCAGTTAATTCCTACATATTTTCCACTCTAAAAGCATATATATGGATGAAAAATAATATGATGATCCAATCTAGATCAATCACTTGAAAAATAGTTTATTTTAACAAATGCATATGATCTAGGTTATTTTCATTTTTGCTAGACATTAGGTGTGTGAGTGTGTGTGTGTATATATATATATATATCAAATACATAAGTGCTAAATTTTTGGATACTCAGGTTTTACATTAAACATTATAGGGTATTTATTAAATCTATAGTTGACATTTCATATCCTATATGATTAGTTATTTATCATATAGGTTTTAATGTATAAACTTATGTAGTTTTTGATTTTCTATTGACTAAAAATTAATGATTTGCACAAAACATGAATACTTTTGTATATAAATCATACATTAATATGGATATTATCATAAAAAAATGTAAGTACTTCGATTGTAATTTATAATATATTGGACCTATACTTATCATTGTATTAGTGAAGGAAAATATTTTATACCCCATAGCCTCAACTATGCTCAAAGGGGACAGGGAACACATGAAAAGATGTGGCCTAAAAAAGTGTTTTTACCATACATGAATTATTTTTAAATGAGTGTAATAACTCCCATTATTAACATGAAGGATTCTATGATCTTAATCATACTAACTTGATTCACACTACCTTGGCCTATATGCATGAAATCCTTCAAATATGTAGGACTCAAGTAGGTTCCCACACCTTCGCCACTCTTCTATATGTACTTTATTCATTGGTTTGACATTGCAAAGACCTTCAGGATACCCTCCTTTTCCTCATATCCCGCATTTACCTATATGCCAATATTCTAATGCATAGATACTTCAAGTTATTCATTTACATTACTCAATGACAAAAATTGATTTGGACACACCTAAAAGGTAGTCTGTTAGGTTATAGCTTCCTTATCCCTACATATTTTGTTCATCTAAAAGGAACTATCAATTATTTAAGCCATTTTTTATTTATAAGGAAATACCCATGAAACAAAGGGTGATTCCCTAAGAAAAAAAACACGATAGGAGGAATCAAACCCACAATTCATGGTTAGCATGCATGCTACACTTTTAATGGGTAAATTGATTTTTCCAATGGACAGCTAAAGTAACATGAATGCATATATTAAGGTTATTTACTAACATATTGATATTTCTAATCTCCTCTTTATCTATCATCATGAATATGTCCTTGATTTAAATATTTCTCTCTTATTATTGCACCTTAACACTTTTGGATCAGCAACACACCTTGTTATATCTCATATTTTTAACAGTCTTCTACTCAGACTTTTCCATATATAAGAGCTATGGATATATCTTGTTTCCATTTTCATTTCCTCCACGAATGATTATTGTCTTATCCTTAAGCATATTCATTAGAAATTTGCCCCTGACACACTTTTGAGGATTCAACATTTCTATCTTAATACTGATTCCAACAAACTAGAGTACTTAAGATATCACCTTTATAAGAGAACATTGGCTCAACATCCAATGCTTCAGTGCTTCATTGTTTTTCATATTACGTTTAGTGTGTTTTATTTCATTATGGATAGTATTATCTTCATTTGCATAAAATTTTTAGTATAATGTACATCTTTATTTAGCCAGTGTAATGTGATACTAGATATATGGAACACCTCTCACTCCATCTTAAGAAATTGTTAGTCGCATGTTGTTTTCATTGATGTCAACCTTGGGAGTGAATCAATTAGTTGTGGTTGGTATTGATTTCAATGGGCTTTTGCATCTTGTAATGATACTTTGATGGTTGTAAAGGTTTGCAGAGTGATGTTCAAGTATGCACATGTTGTGGAGGCCCCTAAGTAAGTGTTAAAGGAGTGGCAACAATTTTTGCATAGTGCAACCTTAATTTTCTCCATGTTTAAGAGTGACTCCCATAGTCTCTAAATTGTCAGAGTGTAGCACTGTGCTAGCGCTGCCCCCTTCCCACTCTATGCCTATGTAGTTTAGTGTCAGGTTGTGAGTTATATGTATGTGCAAATGTGTGTAGGTGCTAAAACAAGATACCATTGGCATATACCATAGATTTTCCCAGAGTATTACTTGAATAATTTTGATTTGATTGGTTCACAATGGTTATGATCAAATTGGTCCAAAAGGAATGTTAATGCATCAATTAGTTGAGTTATGATCAAGTAAATGTGGTCTAAAGAGCAATGAATGAGGTGATCTATCCATCAGAAGTTAGCAGTTGAAATGGTAGAGGAATTACTCATTGGATTGAGCTTAATGTGCATAGATATGGTCAAAGGAAGTATGGATTCAATAAAATACACATGGATCTAGTCATGCAGTTATTTGCATAATGGTCAATTCTATCAATTTCTTAAGGAGGTGCCACCATTCTTAAAAATCTTATGCATTGCCTCGATTATAGGTTTGATTGATTGCGTGTGTATATAGAGTGTTTGAGTGCACAAATATATTTGGTAGCTAATAATTTACACAAAAGCATGCATGGATTAAGTGGTTTTAGGTGATTGATTTTGGCATACGAAAATATTAGTAACATATTATGATGTTGATATTGATGACTACTATTAACATAGTGATTATTTGTAGAGCCCGATGCATATGGAATGTTAAGAGGTTGAGTGACTTGTGCTGAGAAGAGAAATGAAAAAGGTTTGTTGTTTTAGCTTTGATTTACTTTGAGATGGGATAGAGGAAAAAGAGTCTATTGCTACATTTTGTAGAGGATCAATGTGCCTATTGACTGTTGTGTAAAAGAGATCAAGTGGATATGTAGTTTGATGCAAAGTGTGCATGGCTCGTAGTAGCTACATGTTGTTGGTAAAGTTGTTTATGGAGGGGTATTAATGTATATAGTTCAGTTTTTTCCTTATATGTTGTTGTAGTTTGTATGTCTCATCTTTTGTGAGGAGAGGTCAATGTATTATCTTGTTATGTTGAGTGTTTGTATTTTTGAGACGTTGACAATGTATTGAGGGCTTGAAGAGTATGTTGATAAGCTTATTGTTGAGGAGTTGTATTAGAGTCTCATGAGATGAATTACATGGTCATGGTTTATTGCTAACTCAGTGAGTTATTTTGTTAGTTGTTGTTGAGGGAAGATTTAGTTTTCAAAAATTAGAGTTAATGTGGGTCTAATATGAAAATGGGATGAAATGAGGCCCATGATTGCATGATTTTGAGTCAGTTGTATCTTAGTATGAAATATTATGAAAAGAGGTCCATGAGAGGAGGTTGAAGATTGGGGCCTTTAGTTAAGCAAGTGGTGGTTTGTGGATTTAGGGTTTAGCAACATCCTTCAGGTAATGGCCTAAGAAATTGGAAGTAGAGACTTCCATCCAGTTGTGGCAGGATAAACTATTGGGTGTTGGGGCACCCAACAAGTAGTGGCTTGCAAATTCATGGGAGTAGTGGCATCTATAAGATGGTGGTTTTCATATTTCTAGAACTGGTAGGTTGTGACAGGTAGTGGCTTGTATTGCAAGTTTTTTGAATTATTGCCAAGTTCTACCTTTCATATTGGTGGTGGCCAATGCATATGTAAAAATAAGATTTTGATTAATGAAAATAAGATCAAGAAGAGAATAAGAGGATGGTGGTCTTCTCCATTTAGGTCTCCACATTACAATTTTTGTCCTTATGTGTTGATCTCTTGATTTATGTGTTTTGTGCTCTCATGTTTATGTGATTTATGTTTAATATGTTTCTCATGTTTTACATTAGATTTGTAGCTATTCAATGCATGATTCAATTGATTATGTAAATAAGGAAAAATATGGCAAAATTTTTCCATTAGAAATAATATTGATTCACCACCTCCTCTCATTATTTTCAAGCTTCTAACAACTAGTATCATAGTGGGGATTTTAGATGCAATTTAACAACTAGAAACTAGATATGAGTAATAAAATTTGTATTTTTTTGGAATGAATCCTTAAAGAGTATTTTTCCTCACTACTGCAAAGTACCAAGTATGGTATCAAAAATTTAAATTTGAGTTATTACCTTATGGATATGACATTTTGAAATTATATGTGAAGGTTGCGGAAAGGATCCCATGTCAAAAAAGAGGATGCAATAGAATGAACAATAAAGGTTTGTAACTTATGAGTATATCCATAATGTAGATCCATAGAATATAAAAGATCAAGATGTAGAGTAAGAGGAATAAAAAGAAGGTGACCTCAAAAATGTAAGAGTCTCCTACCCCTAGTGTGAATTGCTCAGATGAGAGGTGGTATGCTCCTATACCAATAGGTGTCATATTTCATGATTGACTTGATGAGCTATGAATATGTTCATACCTTTCCTTGTTGCAGAGGTTTTCCATATTTTCAAAAACTCAAAAAATTTAAAAAATATAAAGAGGGTATACCCTAAAAGAAAAATCAAAGAGTGAAAAGAATAAGATGGTCAAAAAAGTGAAAGAAAATGAACCCAACCAAAATAAAGACCAAGGAAAGTGTGCAAGTCTAAATGCCACTACTTTTTACTCTTGTACAAATAAACAATTGTGTACATCTTGTTAACTTATGCCACAATTGATGAACAATCAAACAGCTTAAGCTTGGCTAGTTCATATTTAAATTTTATGTTTTAGAGATAGAGAATAAAATCTGACCAAACAGTTTAATCTTAGTAGATAAGTAGATAGGTAGAGTGAGTAAAAGGTGCTCAACAATGTAATCTGAGCCCCTGGATGTAATAAGTGTAGATTTAGATAGGTATCACTATGTAAAAGAAAATAAAGTTTGATAAGGGTTTGCCAGTCTAAGTGCACCCAAATAAAGAAGAAAAAAATGTTAGGTTAAAGTAGGTAGGGTAGGTAGATGATGTTGCAGAATTACATGTGATGGATAATGACTCTAAAGGTGTTAATTTTTACTTTCATCACAAGTGCAAGGCAGACATTACACTGGAAGCATTTCAAGCAAGGCAAGATCAAATAATTAACTCCCCTTCTCATCTTTCCCTAAATTTTCACTAATTCCCCCTAAGTACTAAGGCATTTGCTAAATTTAGAGGGGCTCAGAGCATTTCTCTGACTTCTGGAGGGACCAGACCCTCAGCCCAATAATTTTAAAGCCTAAGCACTTAAAACCATCCATAAGTCATTCATTTATTTTCATAAGTCTAGGATTTTACTTAAGAAAATTACACAGTACCCCATAAAAACCCTTTTTTCATTCAAGCCTAAGTTAAATACACAATTCTAATGTTTTTTACTTGGTTCTTTCCAATACATTACCATATTAATTTATAAATTATTTTATCTAAATCCCTTATAAAATTACCCATGCCTGTATTATATTACTATACAAAATCCTGAAAAATTACATATCCTACCCCGATGGTTAAATATAACTATAAATCAAGCAATAAAATGGGATTAATTAACTAATCTATAGTTAATTAAGAGTCCAACTCCACCACCATTTAATGAGGATTAATTATTTTATTTGGAAAAATTAATAACTCTTATAACCAATCGAATCACCCTCGATACGATTAAATCCTTTAATTTATATCGGGTCCGCCCTCCTCTAACCTTCTGCCAGTTCACCTCCCTGCTGATTGTCTAATCAGGTCCTCCAGATCTGACGGCCTTATTGAATATAATGCACCCCTTTGTGACCACGTGTTAGCGCACAATCACTAAGTGGTTTTCTCCCCGTACCTCCGCCACACGTCACACATCTTGTCGAATCACTTGCTCGAGGCTAGTTACCGCCCATCCTCAAAAGTGGTGCGATAGGAAACCACTTACCACTTCCCCCATATGACAAAAACGTCACTTCATTCCCTGCTAACATCATCTGCCCGAAAACCAAAAACCCCCGCCAACCCTTGACTTTGCAAATAAAACAAACAAATGTCGTTTTCGTTGTTTTGTACCGTGAACCTGTGCTCCCATGCAAAGAATGTCGAGGTCAACTACCCAAGGTTTTCAACTACCAATCGCTCAAAAAAATTGTAGCCGACGTAGTTGAGAACCTGTTAGCCACTACCAACACCTGTTATTACACTATTCACCCCTCAAACATAGGTATTTATCCAAATTCCCAATAAAACCCTGCAAGTTATCATTTTCCACTATAATTCAATAGAAAAAGCACAAATTCATTGCAATTCAGTCTTTGTTTTCATTATATAAGTTCCTAAACCCTCTGTTTTCCCATTTTTATAGAGAAACGATGTTTCCATCTGCATCTACAAGAACCAGACATGGAAACCCCTGTGGCCCTAAGTGTTGCACCCTTAAATGCTCCCCACAAAGATTTAGACTACATACCTTTGGCAGATAAGGACTTCCAGATAAAAGACCTCATCACTGACAAAAATCACTTGAAATTCTTTTGCCAAAGCAAAGATAACTACCTAAATGGTTCTGATATCATATGACTGTGGGAATCCAACCTTCCTATGTATTTTCTACCCTCAGTTCGTATTTTCCCAAAAATAATTCATCATTGTCATGCTAATTACGATCCTAATCACTAAGCAGTCATGTCCCCAAGCCAAACAGTCCTTTTTCCAATAACTACTGAGTCAATTAATGAAATGTTACAGTTTCATCCCAGTCAAGCCCTAACCCCCCTTTCCATGGGAGATTTACTTGAGAAATCAGTTAAATTATCCTAAGAGGAACTCACTCGTCTCTGTCAAATTTTCATGTCACCAAAGCATCAGCCTGATGGCCCACCTCCTTACATACAAACTTTATTCACAGTTATGGGACAAATCATAATTGACATGATATCATCAATAATGGGTTTCAATACTAGTGAATTTGTTGATGAGTTAACCCTAGTACTGTTGTCAATTTTTACTCCTAGACAACAGTCTATTATCAAATATGACTTTGCCTCCTACATTGCTGACAAGATTCATGACTATTTCATGAGACTGGGAAATGAAAGAGTTTCCAAGTACTCCACCTTTATATACCATCTTATGCTCTTTTATCAATCAAACAATTTCCCATTCCATGTCTTGAAACTTGACACCAGAGGAAATCCAAGGTCTGTAATCTTCTGGTCTGCAGTCTTCCATGATTCCTTTGAAACCCCTTACTCCTATAATGAATTCATTGACCTATTTGTTCACCTAGCAACCACCTTGTTGACAGGGGTTTCCCCTCCTAGGATCAATGGTGATATGAAAAAGACCCTTCAACTTTCCAAGCAGTACAAATTGGGAGAGTGGTATCTATACCAGAACTTCACAAAATTCAGAATATATGGCTGTGAGCTTGCCCCCTTCAAGTTACCAAAGTATGTTCCAATGCGACTGTTTGCATTGGAATACTATAGGCAGATGTGTAATGCAGATTTGATCCATTTTACTAAAGCCAAAAAGAAAGCATAGCTAAGGATCAAACATCAAATAGGCCCTCTTGTCTGCAACAATAGAGAAGCAAGAGAAGGAGCAGAAAGAATTCTAAAAGACTACCTTAGATTACAAAAGAGTTTTGTTTGGGCTCCATATGACCCTCAGGGCTTTATCTGTGATAGAAGAATGAAGAATAGGTTGTCCCCCTATATGCATCATAGGATCCCACAAATTGAATAGTTTGCCAATATGGATGAATGGAGAGATGGGACCTTAGTAGCTGCTAACAGTGAACAGGTTAATATTGAAAATGTAATGAGAGATCTTGAAAAGACTCATGACTTAGATTCTTTTGGGCAAGTACATGGTAGTTCTCAGAGATCAGTATCAGGAATAAGTGCCTCAACAGCTGGGACCTCAGAAAGGCACTCACAGCAGACTAATACACCAGCCATAGAGGCCTCCAAGGGCAAAGAAATAGAGACCAGTACATAGGCCACTGAGCAATCTATAATGTCAAAACTGCCAGAAATTTCCAAGGAACAGACCCAAATGCAAACTCTGCCAACTCAGGGCAATGTGGGAGAACCTCCAATTTTGCAGACTCCTCTAAATGAGCAAAGGAATAAGAAAAGAGAAAGGGAATTAGCTACCCCTGCCGGTGGACCCTCAGTGCAGCCTGGTGTAAAAAGACAAAGGTTAAATCCTCTTTCAGAGGAAGAATTTCTTGAAGAGACTACTGATAGTCAAAGGAAAGAAGGAAAAGATAGTCATCAAACATTCCCAGTAGGTGGAACATCTACTAGCTCATAAAGACAGGAGCTAGAAAGACAGTAAAGTGCAAAGGTATCATCTTTGAGACCACCAGGAAAGGACACTTCAGATATCAAGATGACATTTATGGAAATAAAAGCTAGAAATGATCCATTGAGGATTCAAGTTTATAATCAATATTTGAAAGTGGCTCCCACTAATCAAAATAGATTAAGATGATAATGATTTATTTCAAATCTAAAGTACAACAGCCTCAATCAGCAGCAGACTATCTTCGAACCAATTTCAAGGTCATGGCAAAGGATATTCATCCTTTGGATCAAATAGAATTGCAAAAAAAACTGGAGAGATAATTTATTCCACCTTGACTGGTAAGGCTATGATGGCCCAAAGGCTGGAAAATACTTTAAATAACACAACTGCCCAACTACAGCTGGAGAAATCCTCTTCATAGGCTAAAGACAACAAGATCAAAACATTAGAAGAATTTATCACTAGGTTGGGTCATGATCCCAAAGATGTGAAGGCTGCAGAAGCCTTAATCAAAAAGAAGGATGAAGACATTACATCTTTGAGAAAGCAACTGAAATTTCCACCTTCAAGACACCCACAAATAGCTGAGGAGATACAACAGAGAACTGAAGAAGAGCTAATGGACTTAGTCCTAAAACTTAATGAACAGCTAAAGGAAACTGAACAAGAATTGGAGAAATCATTGAAGGATAAGCAGGGAGAGTCGACCTCATAGCCTCCTAATTTGATTCCAATAGTTTCCACTGCAGCCCCTTCCACCCTTGGAACAGCTCTAGCACCTAATGTTCCAACAGTCACAGCAGAGGCAATAACACCAACAACAATAGTAGGTACAACACAAGCAGGAATTACAGCTCTTAGCCCAGACGAATTAGTCAAATCAATGGAGGAATTGAAGCTCCAAGTTACAGAGTTGTAAAAGGTAAAAGAACAATATGCTACCTTGGAGCAAATGTATGATCTCTCAAAGATAAATGTTACAGAAAGGACAAGGGAAATTAAAAGACTAGAACATAAAGTGAAATCATTATAAAAGGATCTCACATTTGAGAAACCTTTGACAGAAATTAGGAAAATTCTTTGGGCCAACATCACTCAGTCAATAAATGATGTTAGGCCATCAATCCAAATAATTTTTGAGCAAATTGATTTAGTAAAGGCATCTCGAGAAGAGGTTCAAAAGATAAGAGCAGAGTTAGGAAATATGCCTGAGGAAGCCACTAGGCTCATACAGTTTTTGAATACCAAGAATAAGTACTAGCTTGAAGAACTGGGCATTCAAGGCAGAACAGGAACAATTCTAGAAGTTAAAAGGCTCTTAACTAAAAGGACTTTGATGCAAAATTTAGAAAGAAGATGCCATGACATGCAAAAAGAAATTAATGCTTTCATGAAGAGATTTGATATTTTGTAGCCTAGTCCTTTAGTTATTAATGACAAATTGATGAGGCATATTGTTAGGCCCCTATACTACTAGTGTAACCCCTTATTGTTATTAGTATAACCCACTTTTTATATTGATGTACCCATGTAGTGCCCATATTGTTACTATTGTGCCCCATAGAAGCCCACTATTGCTATTATTGTGCCCTTACATTATTATTGTTATGTCGGCTCTGATTATGTTATAACCCCTTAGACTCCTATATATAGAAAGGAGGTATTTTCATTTGTATCATCCAATAATTGTTCATTTATGTAATGTAAAGGAGGTTGCCCCCTCGAAGAGGCTGAATTCTAAGGCGTTGATCTATCTTTTCTATCTTTTCTTGAGCTGGTTTCATAACATTTGGTATCAGAGCTTTGGATTCTAGGGTTTCGCTGCTCGAAACAGGTCATTGTGGAATTTTCGCTATAACTTCTTTTTTGTGACGTTTCAGAAGTTGCAAAAAAAACCCATTTGAGAAGAAATCGTGCTGAACCTTGGGTCCGAATTTCAGAGCTTTTCGCGTGATATTTGCGGAGATATGATATGAGGAAGTTGGTCTTTTTGTAGACTCCTGAATTACATTCAAAACAGGTGACCTGGGGAAAATCGTCATAACTTTCTCTCTGGGGATCAGATTGAAATTTCGTAAGAAGGTACAGAAAGAGGACAGACTTTAGTTTTTTGTATGCATTTTTCAGATCCAAAGGTTGAAATAGTGACACGTGGCACTTCATACAATTTCGCTCTTTTGGAAAGGTCTATAATCAAGTCATCTTGGGAGATTGTGCATAACTCTTTCTTAGAGAATCCAATTTGGATCAGACTGGTGGCATTGGAAAGAGGACACAGAGCTACTATGGTTCACAATTTCAGAACTTAAAGATCTGAAAGTACAGAGTTACACTCGTTTCAAGGTCGAGCTCCTAAAATCAAGAAAAAGCATGATGAGGAAGTTTGATGGCAAGGATCCGGTAAATTGGATACTTCAGATGGAGCAATATTTTGATCTACATGGTGTACAACTGTTACAAAAGGTATGTATTGCATCTTCATATTTAGAACCAGATCAATTTTTATGGTATGAAGGGCTTTGTTCTCGTAAAAAACTTGTTACGTGGTCAATTTTCACGGAGGAAATGATAGCACATTATGAGGATACAAAGAGAAACACCACAACAATTGGAAAGAGTAAAAGGGCTTTGTGACATAATGGAAAGCAAAATTATGGAAACCAGGAATCATACCCCTCACAACTATAAATATGGAAGTGTTGTTTCTCCCAGCCTTCCACAACCTACAAGGGTTACACCACAAAAATTGGAAGAAAAAAGAGAAAAAGGGCTTTGTTACAATTGTGATAGCAAATGCACTAAAGGTCATAGGTGTGCTGAGAAGAAATTATTTTACATAGAATATGAAGAGGAGGAAGAAAAGGATCAAGAAACATCAAAAGAAGAGGATATACGCCAGGACACCACCCCAGAGAAAGAAGAAATGAATCAGACCATATCTTGTAAAGCATTGGCAAGAATTACCACTCCTCAAACTCTCAAGATAGAAGGACATATCAAGAAGAAAAAGGTGCAAGAAGTGAAAGATCACATCGAGAAAGAAGAAATGAATCCAACCATATCTTGTAATTCAATGGACGAAATTACCACTCCTCAAACTATCAAGATAGAAGGACACATCAAGAAGAAAAATGTTCAAGAAGTGAAAGATCACATCGAGCATCAAGAAATGAATCCGACCATATCTTGTAAAGGACTGGAAGAAATTACCACTCCTCAAAAGATAGAAGGACATATCAAGAAGAAAAAGGTTCAAGCAGAGAAAGATCACATTGAGCATCAACAGCAAGTTCTCCAACTTTTAAAGGATAACACCACTTCGGTGCAAAATCAAACGAAACAACAGGTAGATCAACATCATAGTGAAAAATGTTTTGATGTAGGTGATTGGGTATTTTTACTGCTACATCTCAAGCAAGCTATTTATGAGAAGGAAATGTTGGCAATACTACATGCACTTAAAAAATGGCGACCTTACCGAATGGGAAGACTCTTCAAGGATGAGGATGTGGAAGCATTGTTTTGTGCTATTTATATTATCCAACCAGATTGGATAAACGAAGCAAGGGATGAATGGAAGAAGGACGAAGAAGTATGGCCACTTATTCAAAAGTTGCAAAAGATCCCAATTCAAGCAATATTGCCAGAAATTGAAGAGGAAGGAAAAATCATATTGGAACCTGGAGCAGTCACAGAAACAAGAACCCGATAGCTACGAAATCGATCAATTTCAGAGTATCTCATCAAGTGGAAGAACTTACCCGCTGAATATTCCACATGGGGGGACAAGAATTTTATACAGAAGCATCAAGAACTACTCAAGCGTTGAGGACAACGCTTTTTGAAAGAGAGGGGCATGTTAGGCCCCTATACTACTAGTGTAACCCCTTATTGTTATTAGTATAACCCACTTATTATATTGATGTACCCATGTAGTGCCCATATTGTTACTATTGTGCCCCATAGAAGCCCACTATTGTTATTATTGTGCCCTTACATTATTATTGTTATGTCGGCTCTGATTATGTTATAACCCCTTAGACTCCTATATATAGAAAGGAGGTATTTTCATTTGTATCATCCAAGAATTGTTCATTTATGTAATGTAAAGGAGGTTGCCCCCTCGAAGAGGCTGAATTCTAAGGCGTTGATCTATCTTTTCTATCTTTTCTTGAGCTGGTTTCATAACACATATAAACTATGTGGAGAAATTGAATCAATATGCAAGCAACCAGGCAAGTTCATCAACAAGTGCATCAGCATCAAAAGTGTTGCCTATAGGAAAAGTTCTCTATGACAGTCTAGAGAACTTATTCTATGTCGAGCATGAGATAAAGCACTTGTTTCCAATTCAGCATACCTTTTTAAGGTATACAGAAACTGATGAGACCCTGAGAAAACTTCAAAGAACCAAAATACTAGAACCACAATGGTGGGAAGAAATGTTAGAAATTTTGTAAATTATCCTTGGTAAAATGTAATTTTGGTTATTTAATATAGTAAGTAATGGTAAAAAGGATAGATAGAGATCAAACGGGCCGAAGAGTATCAGAGCAAGTAAAGTGTATTAATGAAAACAGGGCATCCAACATAGAATTACCAAGAAGACAGCAGCAAGCCAAATCATAGGACCTGCCTCCAGCACACTCATAAGAATAGGAACAACACAACATCATTTTTCCTTTTCTTCTATCTACGAGACCATCCATCTCTATTTTTCTTGTAACTTATTCATAGTCATCCTAGAATATATCTCACTTTGTTATGAGATATTTTCTATAAAGTTTTTACATAAATACTCCCTCAATTGGAGTATTGAGGGTGGATTCTTAGACATTGTTGTAATACTGATTATTTTCGAATAAAGTGTTGTTGGAAAAATTTTTGTATGGCTAGCTGGATGAAGAATTGATGCAAAGGACTTTTCACAGGATTCCTGAGTCAGACACCGGATCAATAAGTCTTCTATTATCTCATGTTTTAAAGTTTTCTTGTTTATTATATAAATTGTGTTTCATATCTGAATGATAAACGAAAAATAATAATTCAGAAAGTGCTTGAGTGCAATTTGTTTTCAATCATTTTTGTTCTTAATGTTTTCCTCTAAACTGGCATAAATAGTGAATTCTTAATTACTCCTATTTCCTAGTTTATTCACTTTGATTATTTAGTAAAGAATTCTTAATTGCTATTTATTGGTAATCATTCAAGTTCCCTCTTTCAAATATGATGAAGGATTCTTAATTGCCCTTCATCCCTTTTGAGTCCATTCCATCTATTTTAAGTCTCTATTTGTTCCTTGTTTAACTATCTTGCCTTGTGAAACCATCCCTTGTTAAGAAACCAAATCTAGTTAAGCCATCTTCTTTGACTCCATTAGCCCAATGGCCTAAAATACTCAGTTCTACCCCTCTGCTACGCCACCCAAACACAATCAAAACCCCTAAACATTCATAACTAGCCTAATATCTTTGAAAACAAAGCTAAAACTTAAAGTGAGAGCCCTCTCTGGGTACAGATTGGCTAGATTCTGTACCTAAAATTTGGTTTGTGGTTACCTCGGACCCCTTTCCTCTTCACAACAACTTCAAGGAAAATTTGAGTGATAACAAGAGGTAACTCAATAGATTTTAAGGTAAACATATTGATGATTTATTCTAGAGCTATTCATTGAATAGCTATAGTGATAACCAAACATATATGATTAGTCACGATGATAAGGTTAAGATTCTCAAAGCTGAATATGTGTTGGCCATGGATGTAGTAGTAAAACTTACATTTGAGACTAGTAGACTGACAGTTGTGTGTTGAGATCAGGGAAATATTTTGCACATATGTGATGCCAGTGAGCCTAAGCTCAAAGAAGAAGTGATTAATTTGAAGACTAAGCTGGAAGAAGCCAAAATATTTTAGGATGTGATGACCAACTAGTTGAAGGAGAGAGAAGGTCTAGTTGAGGGGGTTGAATTTGTAATTCTCACATTCAGAAATCAACTAGGAGAGAAGGAGAGTCAGCTCAAGTAGAAGAATGGAATGGAGGCTTTAAACAACCCTTTTAATAGCTGAAAAACTCCATTGAATAGACTTGGAATTGTCTTTAATAAGGGAAAGTCTAGCTTGCATGTAGGAAGCAACAACAATACAGATCCTAAAATTCTTGTAGCAAACAACCATAATAGCAAGAGAAAAAATAAAGAGTTAAAGTAGCAACAAATCCAACAACAAAGAAGATAACCCAAAAGAGAACCTATGCGAAGAGGATCATTCACTCTTACCATTAACTATTGTGGAAAATTTGATATATTTCAAAGGATAAGCAACAATTGATTTTCTCCTTTGATGGATGATATATGTTGTTACACCTATCACAATTTTGGAAATGTTGCAGTGAAATGTAGAAGCACAATGTTCATATCTAATTAGTAGTATGCGTACTAAGGAAAACCAAGAGATCATTCATAAAGTATACTAGTTAATTTAATGGTTATTTATTTTATTGTAACATGTTTCTCCATAATGAAGTTCATTACATATCTTATGAATATAGTAGAGGAAATTTTTATAGAAATATATTTAGCACTGTTAGTTGAACATGTGATTATCTATCCACATATTTCAATCATGTGAGATGTTATGATTATCACAATTTTAGTCACATTGCTAGAGATTACATGTTGTTCAGTTCCTCAAGGAAAATCTATAATAAGGAGTGGCAGAACTAGAGGAGGCCTAACAAAAAATAAGAGGAGAGAGTCCATGCAAAGAAGAAACCAACTACAATGTGGAAGAAGAATGAGGAACAATAGATAAAGTGTGGGATAATCCTATGCATGTTTGATCATGATGATTAATGGTATATAGATAGTGGATGTTCCCATCACATGTTAGGAGGCATGAGTGTTTTTATCTCTTTCAGGAAGACCAAAGATGGCAATTTCATTCTTGGATGCCATACACTTGTTAAGGTGTTGTGTAAAGGAAAGGTTAGTCTTGGTGTTGAGAAAACCAATGAAACTAATATGCTACTAGTTGAGGGGTTTAAGCATAATTTATTGAGCGTGACTCAAAAGGTTAATGGAGGAAAGGAAGTGATCTTCGACTGCAAAGGATGCTAGATTAGGAAGGAGAAATTCAAGAGAGTAATTGCCAAAAGGAATTAGGTAACTAGACAATGTGTACATGTTGAAGGGGAGAGTGAGCAGAGTGAAGAGATCAAGGACATATTTTTCCTCTTTATATTTCAAGTAGATGGAGCTATCCACCCACTACAATCCATGGCTACTTGAAATATTTATTCATAGAAGACTACAAAAGTGTATGAAAGTTACATAGCCTTAGGGGGGAGCATATCGAAGCATGACTAATTAATGGAGTTGAGTAGCAGTAGCAACATGGTGTGTACACAAGTCCTCATGTGCATTTAGGTCCATAGGATTAACCTGCCAATTTGCGGTATAATGAGCTCAAGAGGAGTTATTCTTGCGATGAGGGTTTCAAGGCTTACTTGTTATGTTTATGTTGTTTTTTAATCATTCATTGTAGAAAATGCATATGTTTCCATTATTTGTCAAAAGGAATGAAAATAAGACTTGTTGTACTTGTTATGATTACCATTAGTCAGTAACCTTAGTATGATTTATTTCATGTGTAACAACTCCAGGTTAAAATTTCATGTAATAATGTTAATAAAGGAAAAATGAGACCAAGGTCATGGGACAAGTATTCCAGGATGAATGTTGGGAAAAACATCGTAGTGGGTGTTCATTTGGTTTATTATGGCTAAGGGGAAATTGGAAAAGGTAATGGAAAAGGCCTTCGAAAGGAAACAGGGATTAATTAGCATTCTATTTATGAAGATAAAGGAAATTAGGAGAAAAGGAAGGTGAAAGGTCATAGGTTGCATATGAGGAGGAAAATGAACGAAAATAATTCAAATTGAAGGAAATAGAGGCCTCATTGATAAAAAGGTGTCTAAGGATCAGTTCACAACCTTTTCTTAGTACCTTTTTGGATCTCTGACTATTCTCTCACACTCTTTCACACTTAGAGAATCCTTGGAGCACTCTAGCATTGGAAAAAGGAAGGCAAAGGGAGGGTAAGAAAGAAAAAGGAAGTAAAGTTCAAGCAAGTAAAAGTTTGATCAAGTGGCTACATTGGGATCACTTGCATGTATCAAGTTGCAGGTATGATTTCATTTATATTTTTGGCATGCATGGTATATGCGGTCAAACATGAGGGTGGAGATGGGAAATTTTCTCAAGTTTTAGGTGGAGATATCCTAGAACATCCTTGATTGTTTAGGGCCCAGTGATCCTAGGACCAATAATGGTGAGATTGCAATAAATCCTGGTAGTAGATGTTTATTATTTGGCCTAGGAGTCCTTGACCAGTAAAGGTCAGATTGTGGTAATGCCTCATTGTATAGATTTTTTCTTCGAGCCTAGAAATAATTGACCAATTCTAGCGGGATATGTAGTAAATTGTGAGAATCATGGTTGGTTTAATTATGATTCCCTCATTAATGCTTGGAATATGGCATGAGGTGATTGGCTGAAAGAAATATTTGGTTCAGCCCAATCTATGGTAGGGTGGTATATGGAAGTCCATGATTTGGCTTTTTCATATGTTAAAAAGAGCTCCTTTCCCTTCTATTTCATGAGTAAATGTATTTGGTATTATGTGGATTTGATGGTTGCTCTATCATTGTTATTATTTAGGTTATATGATGGTTATAAGCATGGTTTTATGATAGACTTAATTTATGGCTCTCATAAAGTTTTTATTAGTTAATGATTTTTTAATGAATGAATGGCCTAATAAATGATATAGAAGCTATGGTGAGAAGGTAGCAAACCTTCTTCATGATTCTCAGATAAGTATGAGACCACTATGCCCAAATGTCTATTTATGGCTTGTAAATTACATATTCATGATGTGTTTGATGGAATGTCTATCATGGATGGGCCTTGTTATGTCAAATTATTATCTAAGTTTTGTGTGAAAGGTTCTGTCCTTGTGTCATTTATCATTCTCGAGAGTTTTATGAATTTTTTGGCAGTGGTCTGAAGAGTAGCCTGCAAAAGTGGCCTAAATCGTGTAGTCGTTGGCATATAACTCGGTGAAAAAGTTTGCAGTCGCATGGAGGCCTTATGTGGGAGAAACTAGAGGGTTTCATTCACATGGAGAGATTTCTATGGGAGAGACTACGAGTTTATTTTAGTTAAAAATCAAGTTAACTCGGGAGTTGGGCAACTAGAGTGGTTAGTTAGCCCCTCGGGATTTTGTAGCTCTTGAGGAAGGTTAGTTTGGTTTTGGTTTATTGATTCCACTTTGTTAACTGTACTTGGGAAGTTGAATCATATCATAGGAAATCTTCGTCACATGTTTGCCCCAATAGGCTAGTTAGCTTGGCTAAATGTGGGAGGAGGGTGTTACGGAGTGGTATCAAAGCATGGTTCAACCCTTGGACTAGATAGGAAAAATGTGTTTGTCATGCATGCAAGTAGGTTATATATGTGTTGTTACATATGCATAGTGGTTGTCATTGTTATAGATGTGTTTCCAAGAGAAAGTTGATGATGTTGTTATTAGGATGTGTTTGTCATGCATGTAGTGTTATGGTTATGCTTGTGATTGACATGTATGAGATCATTGTATGTAGTTGTTGTTATCAGACATGATGTTGGTATGTTTTGTATGTTGATTTCATTATATATAAATATATATCATGGTAATCTAGTCGATCTTGCAGACAGGGTATCCTTCCCTAAACTATACTGTCATATGATCAATATGTTTATATTTTGGTTTAGCTGGCATGGTATGATTACAGGAAGAAGAAGAAGTTCAAATATGACTAGAAAGATGGTGGATTATAGTTCACAATATTCTCCGGATAGATCATATGATAAACATGGGGATGGGTACTCTCCTGACATAACAAGAACTTTGAGAAGTTTGAAGGAATAAATAAGAAGCTCCAATGAAGATAATGACAAAATCATTTGGGCATAGGAGAAGCAAGCAAAGGTCAACACAATTATCCTTTAGTGTTTATCATAATTTACGAGATAGGGACCACTTAGGATTAGTCATGCATAGGAGGATAATACTAATGGGGCATATGGTAGTAGGTCTCATGGTGGGCACAAGTCAGATAGGCATGACATGATCAGAGAAGGAAGGTTTTTCAATATACTAGATACGAGAGGTGATGGACATAAGTTGTATTACAGTTTGGGTTCCGACGGGTACCATGGGCAACTTCGATACCATCCTTACAGGAGGAGTAATAGGGGATATTTTCTACATGAGTTTAAGAAAGCCAAGCCACCTACATTTCATGGAGGTTTGAAGAAGCTAGAAGATGCAGAGGCATGTTTACTCGGGATAAGGAAGTTATTTGAGTTGCATGATTACACAAAGAATATGAATGCAAGAATACCTATCTTCAACCTCAAAGGGAAAGCAAACACCTGGTGGGAATATGTTAAGCGGGTTAGAGACATCAAGACATAGGAGTTTAGTTGCCATGAATTGAAGAGACTTTTTAGGAATAAGTATATTTCAGAAGGATACTATGATAGTAAATCCAAGGAATTATATGAGCTAAATATGGGATCAAGGACAGATGAGGATTATATGACCAAGATTCTGGAATTGTTGAGGTATGTATCGTATATTAAGGATGAGAAAGCCAAAGTTTATAGATTTGTCAGTGGATTTCCATTAACATTTAGCAACTAGATTGAGTATGATGAGCCTCGATCACTTGGAGAAGTCATTGGAAAGTTTAAGCACTGTTATGAGAAATGAAGCAGTAATACATAATCTCACCAAGGTTGGAAACAGAAATACAAGACTAAAGGTAAATGATAGCCAAAGAGAACAATACCTTAGGATCTAGGTGAACAAAATATTATTGTACCTTACAAGAAGGTTAATCGACCTCAGCTGCGAGAACAACAAAACATAGTTGGTGGTAGGAGGTAGTTGGAGTGTTGGACATCTGGTAAGGATTATCTTAAGAAATATTGTTCTTAGAATCATGGTGGTAGGCCTTAGATCTATAGTGCTCAGGAGGCACAAATAGTTGGGGATGTCGAGTAGAGTATTCCATGGATTTATGCAACATTGGATAATAGGCAGGAGGATCACTATGCATCTGTTATCGATATGTACGGTAAACTTAGTGATAAAGTTGTTTCTATATTCATTGACCCTAGATCTAGCTATAGTTATGTTAATCCTGACTTGGTGGTTAAGTATAGTTTGAATAAATAAGTGCATACATAACATTAGTTACTGTACTTAGCTATAAGTACAAATAAAAGAGTTCATCGTTGTCTAAGAGCTTGTGCATTTGAGTTGAATGGTATGAATATATTAGTGCGCTTTAATGTACTTTTGTTGGGATTATATAGTATGCTTTTGGATATGGATTGGCTATACCTTCACAGGACCAAAGTAGATTATTATGACAAGGATATTGAGTGCTTATATGATAATGGGCATTGGGGAATAGAGAATCTTACAGGGTAAGAAGAAGGCTACATCCATTAGAATTGTGATGGCTATATAGGCAAACTATAGTTGTAGGAAAGGATGTGTATTATTTGCATATCATATTCTCTAGTTAATAAGGTAAGGATGTTTAGGATGAAAAGGTATTGAATAGGTAGAAGGTTTGATATCAATTTTAGGATGTATTTCACTCAGAGATTTCAGATTTACTCCCTCACAGGTAAGTGGAATTTTCTATTGAGTTTGTACCAAGGGAAGCACCAATATCAAAGGAACCTTACAGGATGAGCACTCCCAATCTAGTAGAATTGAAGTTGCAGTTGAAGGAGATTCTTGAAAAGGGACGCATTAGGACAAGTGCATCGCCTTGGGGTGCACTAGCATTGTTTGTGAAGAAGGATGGTACTCTCAGGTTGTGTATTGATTACAAGTAGCTGAAGAAGGTGATGATTAAGAATAGGTATCCTGTATTGAGAATTAATAAATTTTTTGATCAGTTGAAGGGAGCATTAGTGTTCTCAAAGATTGATATGAGATATGGATACTACCAAGTATGAATCGTATAAGAGGACATTTACAATAGTGATTTCCAGATCAAGTATGGAAATTATGATTTTGTTGTAGTTCCTCTTTGTTTGAGTAATTCTCCAACTAATTTTATGTGCTTGATGAATAGTGTATTGCATCCTTATCTAGAAAACTATTTCATCTATTCATTGATGATATATTGATATATTATAAGAATGAGGAAGAACATGCTGAAAACTTAGGAGTAGTGTTGATATTTCTCAGGGAACATGATTTGTATTCTAATCTTAGTAAATGTAGTTTATTTCCAAAAAAGGTACATTACTTGGGGATGTGGTTTCCAAAGAAGGCATAGAAATGGTTCTGGAAAATATAAAGGCTATCATGGAATGGGCAGCTCCTAGGATTGTGGATGATGTCAGGTCATTTATGGGGTTAGAAGGTTATGACAAGAGGTTCATTAGGAGCTTCTCAAGAAGTGCATATCCTATCACATCATTACAGTGAAAGGGGAAGAAATTTCAATGAACAAAGAAATGTGCAACAAGTTTTGAGTAGCTGAAACAATTTTTGACAAACTCTCCAGTTCTAAAGATTTTAGATCAAGATAAAAATTTTGTAGTGTGTACAAATGCTTGTAAAAGAGGACTTGGTGGAGTCATGATGCAAGAGGGACAAGTGGTATGTTACAAATCAAGGAAACTAAATGAGCACGAGCAGAAATATGTGACACATGATCTTGAGTTGGCAGTGATGATCTATGCTTTGAATATTTGGAGACACTATCTTCTTGGAAGGTGGTTCATATTTCTGAGTGATAAAAGTGGATTGAGATACCAATTTGACCAACTAAATTTGAATTCCATGCAAGCTAGATGGTTGGCCACAATCAATTATTTTGGCTTTGAGATCAAGTACATTAAGGGAAGGAAAACAAGGTTGAAAATACTCTTAGCAAAAGAGTGTAGGTGAATCATGTAGCAACTATGAGTTCTTATGGGACATATTTACATGATCAGATCTTACACGCAGGACGACAAGATGATAGATATAGGGAGCTTAGGTGGATGTTACAATAATAGGGTAGAGGTGATTAGGATGTGGACTATTTACTTACATTGAATGGTTTGATGAGGCTTAAGAGCAAGATCTATGTATTAGACAACAATGAGCTCAAGAAGCTTATCTTGAGGTAATTTCATATTAAGTTCTATTTAGGTCATCTAGTATATTAGAAGACATTGAGAGGAGTGAAGAAGTTCTACTATTCGCCAAATCTAAAAAAAATAAGTGGAAGTGTTTGGGGATAGATGTTAGGATTGTCAATAGCTAAAAGTAGAGTGTATGCATCTAGGGGGTCTACTACAGTTGATTTCGATTCCAGAGTGGAAATGGGAGTTCATTTCCATTGGTTTAATTATAGTTTCATTGAGGAAATCTAGATAACATGATTCCATCATGGTTTTGTTGGAGAGGATGACAAAGGTAGCACACTTCAATCTAGTGAAGTTTATTGATTCAGCTAGTGGTGTAGCATATGTATTCATTAGATATATAGTGAGATTGCATGGTATTCAAAATAATATTATGACATACATAGATGCTAAGTTCACTTCTATGTTTTTGAAGGAGTTATTTGCAGCATTTGATAAAAAGTTGGCCTTTAACACAATTTATCATCAACAGACAAATGGATAGATAGAGAGGGTCAACAAGATACTGGAGGATATGATGAGGATGTATGTTATGCATCAACAATGAAAGTGGGAAAAGTACCTTCCCCTTGTTGAGTTTGCTTATGACAATGGGTATCAAAAGTCATTAAGGATGAGCTTGTTTGAGGCACTATATGGGCAAAGTTGTAATACTCCTATTAGTTGGAGTGATCAAGTGAACAGGGTATTAATAGGCTCAGAAATGTTTTTAGACATGGAACAAGAAATGAAAGTTATTGAGAATAATCTATAGGAAGCATAGAATAGACAAAAATGTTATGCAGATCAGCACTAGGCATTTAAGGAGTTTCAGGTTGGGGAACGTGTCTACTTTCGTATCAAGCCCAAAAATAGATCCTTGAGGATTGTGTCATGTGCGAAGCTAACACCTCAATATTGTGGGAATTTTGATATCCATGAGAGGATTATACTAGTGGCCTACAGACTTGCATTGTCTCTTACAATGAAATTCCGTGATGTTTTCCATGTTTCATTGCTTAAAAGACATTTAAAGGATGTTGATCATGTTATTAATTGGTATGTATTGTGGGTGGAGCCATATGAAAATTCCATCTGAAACCTCAGTGAATTTTGCAAAGAAAAATGCTAATGCTCCAGAACCGAGCAACTGAGTAGGTTACAGTGCAGTGGAAGCACTTTGGGCCCAATGAAGCTACATGAAATATGGATGATCAGATGTGGACTTTGTATACTTCCTTATTTGTTGGTTTAGGAAAAGAAAAAAAAAATATATGTATATGGATGTAAATACCACCACGTGTTGTGTTATCAAACTCCAATAACCGGTATGGGTGTCATGTTGTTATCTTTTGTCATGTTGGTGTTTATTTTCAGCAGGTTTTTCATTGCAAATACTACATTGAGCTAAGTTATAAAGCTCCATGGGCAATATGTTTTGGTTTTCAATAGTTTTTCTAGTTGTAGGTGTCATTGAAGAGTGAGGAAAGTGTTCCCCTAAGGGGGAGGGGTCTGTAATAACCTTGGGTTAAAAGTTCATGTAATAAAGTTAATAAAGTAAAAATGAGACAAAGGTCATGGGACACATATTCCAAGTTGAATGTTCATAAAAACATCCTCTTGGGTGTTCATTTTGTTTATTATGGCTAAGGGGAAATTGGAAAAGGAAATGGCAAAGGCTTTGGAAAGGCAAGAGGCAATGTTTGTCATTTTATTTATCAAAATAAAGGAAATTAAGAGAAAAGGAAGGTGAAAGGTCACAAGTGGCAGATGAGAAGTAAAATGAAGGAAAATAATGGTAATTGAAGACAATAGGGCCCTCATTGATAAAAAGTCTTCTAACGATCAGTTCACAACCTTTTGTTAGTCGAGTTTTGGAGCTCTCTCTCGCCCCTCTCTATTTTCTAACACTCTTGCACACTTAGAGCATCCTTGGAGCACTCTAGCATTGGAAGAAGGAAGTAAAAGGTAGGAAAATAAATCAAAGGGAAGCAAAGATCAAGCAAGGAAGAGTTGGATCAAGAGGCTACAAAGGGATTACTTGCAGGTATCGACTTCCATGTAAGATTTCATTACTATTTTTTGTATGCATGGTATATGAATATGTGTATTTGGTTCTCTTGTTGTCATTGGCATGGGTTTTACTAGGTGTGACAGTCGTTTTCAGCCTTCCCTTGCCATTTCTAGATAGCCATGATGTCATGGGATTGTTTCAGTTGGTTGAGTTGGACTGTTAGATGGTTTCGAAATTGATTGAGGTGGTCTAAGGAAAATTCCCAAAGGCCTAGAAATCCCCTAACCGGTAAAGGTGGGATATGCAGTAAAGCTTCGTGGTGGAAATGATAAATTTCCTCATGGTTTAGGTGGAGAGATACTTAGGCATCCATTATTGGTTAGGGCCTAGTTATCCCTGGACCGATAATGGTGGGACTGCGGTAAATCCTGGTAGTCTATGTTTATTTTTTGGCCTAGGAATCCTTGACCGGTAATGGTTGGATTGCGGTAAAGCCTCATTGTATAGGTGCTTCCTTAGGGCTTAGATATCCTTGACCAATTCTGGAGGGATATCCAGTAAATCCTAAGAAGTTTGGTTGGTTTTATTGTGATTCCCGCATTCATGCTTGGAATATGGCACGAAGGTGATTGGATAAAATAATTATTTGGTTAGACAAATCTATGGTTGGGTGGTATGTGGAAGTCCCTCACTTGGTTTATTTCTCCATATGTTAATGAGAGCTCTTTTCCCTTCTATTTCATGAGTAAATGTATTTTTAATTATGTGGATTTTATGGTTGTTATATCATTGTTATTATTTTGGTCATGTGTTGGTTATAAACACGGTTTTATGAAAAACTTGAGTTATGGCTCTCATCATGTTTTTATTAGTAAATTAAATGTTAATGAATGAATGACCTAATAGATGATATTTTAGCTATGGTGAGAGGTCATTAGACCTTATTAATGACTCTCAGATAAGTATGAGACTCCTATGCTAAGATGTGTATTTATGACTTGTACATTACATGTTCATAATGTGTTTGACAGAATGTCTTTCATGGATAGGCCTGGTTAGGTCCAGTTCTTAAAGAAATTTTTATGTGAAATTATTTGTCACTATGTCATTTATCATTCTTGAGAGTTTTATGATGTTATGGGAAGTATTTTTGAGACTAACCCGAAAAAGTGGCTTAAATCTCGCAATCGCTGGCATAAAACTGGGTGAAAAAGTATATAGTTGCCTAGAGGCCTTATTGTGGGAGTGGCTGGAGGGTTATAGTTGCATGGAGGGATTGTCATGGGAGTGGCTAGGGGTTTAGATGAGCTAAACATAAATTTTACTCAAGGGTTGAGCAACTGGAGTGGCTGGTTGCCCCTGATGGTCCCGTAGCTCTTGAGGAAGGTGAGTCTATTTTTTGCTTGTCGATTCCACTTCCTTAACTATACGTGGGAAGTTGAATCATATCATAGTAACTATTTGTCACATGTTTACCCCGATAGGCCTGTTAGATTGGGTAAATGTGGGAGGAGGGTGTTACATAATGCATGCATTTAAAATAATACTTATATCATCATCTTAAGGACATGTGTGTGCAAGATATAGCCCTATATCTTTATTTGTTTCATCGTGGGTCTAGTTAGTAGTGTCATGATTCCATGCATTGGTTGAGAATCTTGAAATTAATATGTAAAAGCTGCATAAAATAAATTCATTTTCATGATAATGCAATAAAAAAATTTGTATTAGGTATGCATTGTAGTGGATCATATTGTTTCAACCATGTAAGCCACTATTGTGTACATTTGAGCAGCCTTGTATCACCATTGTTTCATCATTGTGTATTTTTGGGAGAGAGAGTTATGAGTTTTGGCCATGCATTAGAGAGAGGTTTGAATCTATTACAACCATGCCTGTGAATTTCAGAGTCACCTATGGAAACCCTATATATACTTGCATATAATTGATATGGTTGTTGAAAGGTTCTTAGTTGATCAGTGCATGTGGATCACTTGATCTATGCATACATTTAAGAGAGTAATATCTTCTCATACATTGGACTAGATCATCATATTCCTTCCATGTATGCACTTCTAAGCACAAGTTTCAGCCCTTTATTTTCATTTCTTTTATAATTTTTATGATGGTGGAATGGTCTTACTATTTGGAATTCACTAAAGAGAGAGTCTTGATTCGTGTTGCTATCATGTATGTGATGTAAAGAATCATTGTGTAGTTTTTTATTTGATTAATGTAACAATGTATCATTCTTATGAAGTCCTATACTCATTGCATAACATTTCGCTATGATTCGTTATGAGCCCTTGGTTCATGAGATGTAGTCCCTTGCAAGTGGTAAGGAGGCATATTGCAGACCAACAAAAGTACTTGTGCAACATCGTGAACAATATTTTTGCAACCCCATTACATGTGCAGGGGGAGTATGTTTAAAGAAAATAGCATGGTGTTGTAAATATGGCATATTGGTTTTCATGGTATATGCCACAAACTTCTTGGTTCCTCATAATTATCTTGCAAATGATGTTGGATAATTTTGTTTCATAAGCAAATCATTTTTTATCAGCCTTTCCTATTCATATTTCCATGATGTATTAAAGGTCTCCCTGTTGTGTTCTCAGTGGGTATTTTTCGACCCTTTACAATTTATTTCTAAGGGGGAGAGTAACATAACCACTAGTAGAGAAGAAGATCAGTTTTGTAATTGTGGTTGTAGGTTGACATCAACACTAAATGGATAATATTAGCTACATTTTGTTGCATTGATTTCAACCAAGGGAGTAGGTCAACCAGTTATGGTTGACATCGATATAAGCAATACTTCAGAGGTTGTGATGATTCTTTGATCGTTGCAGAGGTCTTAGAGATCCCTGAGGAAGTGTTGAGGGAAAGAAATTATTTTTTAGGTAGTGAATTAGTAATTTTTCCCATGTTTAGGTAGTGCCACTATCTATGAATTATCATAGTGCAACACTGGGCTAGTTCTTTTCCCTTCCCATTCTATAACTGTGTAGTTTAGTGGTAGGGTAAAGGTTTTGTGCCTATAGAGATGCCTGTAGGTGTTAAAATGAAATACCATGGGCATAGACAAATGATTTTCTCAAAGAATTTCTTTAATAAGGTTTGATTTAGTTGGTACACAATGGCTATGATTGAATTGGTCCAATATAATGTGAATGCATCAATTAGTTGAGTTATGATGAAGTCAATTTTGTCCAAATAATAATGAATGAGTTGATATATTCATTGCAAGTTAGTGGTTGAAATTTTTTTAAAAATACTCATTGGATCGAGCTTAATATGTATGGATCTTTTCAAAGGGAGTATGCATTGTTGTCTTCATGGATTGAATAAAATATACATGGTTCTAGTCATGGAGTTACTAGAATAATAGTTGATATTGTCAATCACTTGAGAAGATGGAAAAATTGTTAAAAATGATGTGCATAGCATTGATTAGAGGTTTTATTGATTGGGTGTGTATATGGAGTAATTGAGTTCATGAATATCCTTGGTAGTTGAGTAATAATTTACAGTGTAGTGTGCAACGATAAAATGGTTGTAGGTGATCAATTTGGATGTGAGAAAATACCAATAGAATATTTTTATGTACAGATTGATGGTTTCTATTGAGAGAGTGATTAGCTACTACACCAAGTGCATGTGGAATGACAAGAGGCTTAGTGACTTGTGTTGAGAAGAGAAATTACAAAGGTTCATTGTTTTAGTTCTCATTTGCTATGTGCTGGGATAGAGATAAAGAGGTTTTTGATTCATTTTGCAGAGGATCGATGAACCTTTGGACAATAATGTAAAAGAGATCAAGTGGATATGCAAGTGTGTGTATGGGTCAAAGTAGTTATGTATTACATGCTGACAAATTTATTTTTGTAGGGTTAATAATGTATATAGTTAAGTGTGTTCATTCTATGTTGTTGTAGTTTATATGCCTCATTTTTTGTGAGGATATGTCAATGTACTATGTTGTTATGTTGGTTGATCATATTGTTGAGTCATTGATGATGTATTGATGGTTTGATGAATATGCTCTTGAGTTGATTGTTTAGGAGTTTTGTCAGGCTCGATAGGATATTGAGTGTTTGGGCATCTAGTAGGAGGTGACCTACAATGTCATGGGAGTCATGGCTTCGAGGAAGCAATGGTCCGTGGAATTCTTGAATTGGTGGGTTTTGACATGTAGTGATCTGGAGTGAGAGTTTCTTGCATGACTGGAAATTTTTTTCATTCACATTGGTGGTGGCTAGTGCATACATAAAAAAAAAATATTTTTGAATAATGAAAAGAAAGCAAGGCGGAGTAGAAGAAAAAGGTGGTTTTCTTCCTTTGGGTTTCAATCTTACATATTGTGTCCTCATGTGTTGATATCATGATTGATGTGTTTTTTTCCCTCATGTTTATTTGTTTTATGTTTAACATGTTGCTTATGTTTTATGCTAGTACTTATTCAATGCATGATTCAATTGATTAGTTAATGAAGGAAAGAAGTCGTAAAATATGTCCATCCTACACAATACTTATTAACCCCGCCCGCCCTCTCAGTATTGTCAACTTTCCAACAACAACTTCAAAATGTACAATAATATATTTTCTAGGTTTGTTCCTTACATGTATTAATTCTTTAATATTTAATAATGAGGTCAATTAACTCACTAAAAGAAATTGTTAATTGACCCTAGTTAGTTTCCTTTATGTGTTTAATTTATTTTTATTTCTTAATTTTCCTTGAAGCTAATTCAATTATCCTAATTAATCTAAAAAATTTAACAACATAATAAACTATAAACACCTAATTGATCCAGTGTCCTTCACTCTTATCTTCATTAACTTTCCTCATATGGTTTCTTGATTAGTTTTGAAGCCTCATTTCTTTCGTCCTTATTTTAGTGTGGATCCTTTCTATGATTTGCATGTTAAACCTTGTCCTTTTGATTTAAAAGAGGATTATGTGATTTTTCTTGTTTTGAAATATGATGGTGCACTCAAAAGGTTTTGTCATTAATTATTGTTTCAATTACACATTACTAACCACTAGTATTGATTTGAAAGAAAGAACATGTTGTATTAAAGTTAAGAAGAAAAAGGACTATCTCAGTGTTAGAAGGGAGGCATCTAATTTTTTGTTTCTTCCTAGAGTTATAGAGTAGGAGCAAGAATAATGTCAACAATGTATTTGGCCAACTACTTCTCAATAAACCATATATGATGGTCAATTTGTAAAAAAACTACTTTAAGCATAGATTACTAAAAAGTAGGAAAGGGTGATATATTATTGAAAACATGCATGGTTGCAAATTTCCCATATGGTCGTTACATGAGTTAATATATCCCATATGGTTAGTTTGATATAAATAATAGATAAATTCAAGCTTCTTAAGTTTGTAAAGTTGGTTTTTCCTTTTTAATTATTATGTCATTGTGCTATATACATTGAATATGGGGATGCTAAGGAAAGCGTTTGGAGATTAAGAAAAAAGTGTTCTTCCCTTGATGTGGCACTAGGATAAGAAATTGTATGGAAATTCATGTGATTGAAATAATGTATGAATAGTTTGAACATTAGAGAAGATATTGTGAAAGAAAACCACTATGACAAGATATGGATTAGAGATATCATAAAGATCATAATAGGTTTTATTTTTATGAGATAATGGAGATCTTGAAAGGGATTGATGATTCTTTTCAAGTTTATCTATCAACTTTAATGAGTGTGTTAAGTGGCAAATAGTGGTTAGGTTGTTGTTTTAAATTCCAAGGAGAAAGGAATTAGTGATAGCACTAAATATGGATGATTCCAAGGAAGGATAGAGACATGTGATCAAAATATTAGGACAAAATAATTTATTCCCACATGTCACATGAAACAATTAGGGTTATCTAAAATATTAGTGTCTAAGAAGCATACACAACATAAGAAAGATGGTGATATATTATGTTTGGATGGAAGACTTAGTAGATGCAAATTCATTCAAGGATTAAGAAGTTGGAATTTCAACAAATGTGAAGACAATTCATCAATTGTAGTCCTTGTACCATCAAATAGAGGTTTAGTGAAAAAGGTTGTTGCATGAATACTAGCAAAGAACAATGAAAAAATAGCCATAAAATATGTTTGATAAGGAAAACTTGAGGATGATCAATTTTATGATGATTATTTTTTTCCTTTAATATACAATGTTATTTTTGATAAATGTGTTGCAATTAATAATAAGGTAACAACAAGCTCAAAACTGAAAAAGATGGATGAAGATGTACTTGTGCACAAATCTATATCTAGTGAAAATAAGAATAAGAAAAAGATGACACATTTGAGGATGAATAAAATTTGGTGGAAAAATAGAATCCAAACTACTGTGTGAATAAAGAAGGTAATAATGTATATGGTTTAAATTCCATAATGCCTAGGGTAAAACAAAGTTGCAACAAATTCGTTTCAATGTAGAATTAAACTATTGTGAGGGATAGGATAAAGAGGTTGTAATTGTTTGCAAATATATAATGGAAGGAGTTTGGAAGGTACAATATATGTTTCTTAATGAAACAAAGTAGATAAAGTTCAGAAAATGGGTGGAGAAATTGTTCCCTATAGCCATGTAGCAAATCTATACAGCTATTGCTAACATTGTATGTAATGATTATGATTCTTTATTATATTAATTTACCTACTAAATCTGGTATTGTCATTTTGAATTGTTTTATTTTTTCAATTAAAAGCATTAACGAAGATCTATCAAAACTCAGAATTTAAACATTAAGGTTGAAAAATAATATTTCATATAGTTGATCAAAGGACTATGGTGTTGAGTAGATGAAAGAGGATAACTGAAGTCTAAAAGATGAAAATGTTGGGTGTGCAAAATTAAAATAAAAAAAATGGTGAATTATTGAATTCATAATTTTATAACTAATGTTCAATGCACGAGCATATAGAAAATCAATCATAACCATTTTGAATATAAAATATATATTTATGTATTTTATTTATATTAAAATATAAGTTTGTTAGCAACCCATTAATGTCGGAGAATTAAAAAAGAAAAATATATTTAAAAATAAATAAAAGAAATATTTTAAAATAAAAATAAAAGTATTCTGTAAAATTGTCTTCACACATTATTTGTATGAAATTTTAATATAAATGTTCTATAAACATATAAGAAATTTATTTTTGAGAAGTATAATAAATAGTATAAAAGAATGATTTCATTTCTATACAATTTCCATAACTATATTAAATAAATTAAATTGCATATTTATGTTTACATTGTTAAGATTAAAAAAGTTGAATTAAAGTGTAATTAGTTACTTTGTCTACCCAATTATGATTGTGCCTTCTATTTTAATAATTAATAAAACATATTTAGTACTAAATATTTATCTTTACTATGAGTTTCTATGATATTTATGTTTACTATGAATATATATATATAATTATGTGAATTAGATTTTTAAAATATAAAATTATATTTATTAAGTAAATGATTATAATTTAATAACCATAAATATTATTTATTGTATTAAAAAATAAAACAATGAAATAAAATATTAAATTTATTTTTGGTCAAATTTTAATTAACTCTCTCCTCTTAACTTAAAAGATTGCTAGAAAATTATATATTACAGAGCAATGGAACACATAAAATAATGCAAAAATATAAACACAGAAAAAGCATAAAACAAGAGAAACACAGATATATATGGTTCACCTAGTTTGGGCTACGTCCACGGAGAAACTGTCAGTCCTTCTTTTATTATATTATCCAGCAAACTGAAAAAGACACAACCTACAACAGATCCGCTGTAACACCCTCTTCGCTCTCAATCTCTTCTCTCTTCCTCACTCATAATATAGATATATATAGACGCAATACAATTTCCTCATATATAATGAGGGGTTGCCTTCTAGGGCAAAAAACCCTAAATTAAACATAACTTCTACCGTCAGATCATCTGCCTAATGAACGGCCCAGATTGACTACAAATTACTAGACTTTTACAAGGCAATTTTATATCTATTTTTAGCTTCGGGGGTGTTGCTCCTGAACCCCCACCGGGGAACCACTGGCCGGCTGGGGATTAGCCCACCCGGACCCACGCGGGGGGGACAAGTCCCCCCCGCACCCCCTCGTCTGGAGGGTGTATAGTGTTCCTGGGGTATACATCTGGCTGAAACCTTTGAATACAGAAGATAATCAGGGTCCACACCTAATAATCTCCCACTTGAAGACTAATTACATCAACTCCACCGCTGCTTCATTTGCTAGACAATAACTCCACTTTGGACCTGGCTTTTTCTCATCTTCTTCATCATACTTGAAGACCAATTGAAACTAAGCAGATTCTCAGTTTCTCCCTGGTTACAACTTTTGTTAACATATCTGCAGGATTTTGGCTAGTGTGTATCATTTCCAGCTTCAACTATCCATCTTCTAATGCTGACCGTATGAAATGGTACTTGATCTGTATATGTTTAGTCTTGGAATGAAATGCAGAGTTCTTTGCAAGATGTATGGCACTCTGGCTGTCACTGTATAACCTGCCCAACTCCTGCTTCTTGCCTAATTCATCCAGAAACCTTTGTAACCAAATCATTTCTTTACTAGCCTCTGTAGCAGCAACATACTCTGCTTCTATTGTTGAAAGTGAAACAACACTTTGGATTTTTGAAACCCAACTGATAGTTGTTCCACCTACAGTAAACACATACCCTGTTGTGATCCTCCTGTTATCTCTATCACTTGCCATATCTGCATCAACATATCCTTGTAGAGCAATGTTTGAACCTCCAAAACATAATGCTTGATTTGTAGTACCTCTCAAATACCTGATAATCCACTTCACTGCTATCCAATGTTCTTTTCATGGATTGTTCATGTACCTGCTTACAACTCCCACTGCATGTGCAATATCAAGCCTTGTGCTGACCATTGCATACATTAAGCTTCGAACTGCTGATGCATATGGAACTTTAGACATATGAGCCATTTCTTCCTGAGTCTTGGGACACGCCTCCTTACTTAATTTGAAATGGCTAGCCAAAGGTATACTAACTTGTCTTACATTCTGCATATTAAACATTTTCAACACCTTTTCTATGTACTCACTTTGAGACAATGTTAATTTGCGATTCTTCCTGTCTCTAGTTATTCTCATGCCAAGGATTTGTTTTGTAGCACCCAAATCCTTCATTGCAAATGAGTTTGTCAATTTCCTTTTGAGCACATTTATTTCCTGCACGTTAGAACCTGCAACAAGCATGTCATCTACATACAATAACAATATAATATAGTTGTAGTAATTTTTTCTTTTGAGATAAACACAATGATCAGAGTGACATCTAGTATAACCTTGTTCAGACTTAAACCTATCAAATTTTAGATACCACTGCCTTGAAGCCTATTTTAAGCCATACAAGCTCTTCTTCAACCTACACACTAGTTTCTCCTTCCCTTTTACCTCATATCCTTGTGGCTGCTGCATATATATCTCTTCCTCCAGATCGCCATGGAGAAAGGTTCTCTTTACATCTAACTACTCAAGATGCAAATTTTTAGCTACTACTAGACTTAAAATAGTTTTTATTGAAGTCATTTTAACAACAGGAGAAAATATTTCATCAAAATCAATACCTTTCCTCTGTGCAAACCCCTTCACCACAAGTCTAGCTTTGTACCTCTGTTTTCTTCTATCTTCTTCCTTCAGCCTGTAAACCCATTTATTCTGCAATGTTGTTTTACCTGCAGGCAACCTGACTAAGTCCCAAGTTTGGTTATGTGCTAAGGAGTCCATCTCTTCTTTCATGGCTTGCTCCTACTTCTTCTTGGTTTCTACTTGCACTGCTTCTTCATAACAGTCTGGTTCACCAAAATCAATCAACAATACATAATATAATGAAGGAGAGTATCGTTCAGGGGGTCTACTTATCCTGGTAGATCTTCTAACACCACTTTTAGGTGTTTGAAGTGCTTGTTGTTGTTGTGGTTGTTGTTCTCACTGTTGATCATTATGATTTTCAGGCACCATCACTTTTCCTGTGATATCGTCAAGCATTGTGTATTCTCTGTTTTCTTTTTCTTGTTTCTTTTCTTGCAACTGATTCTTATACAAGACCTTTTCATTGAATATTACATCTCTGCTCCTAATGATTTTTTGATTTTCATAATCATATAAGCGATAACGAAAATCATTAACACCATATCCAATAAAGGTACATTTCTTTGATTTTGCCTCAAGCTTTGTTCTATTTTCTTTGTTAATGTAGACAAAGGCTTCACAACCAAAAGTCTTTAAAAATGAGTAGTTTACCTTTTAAATGTCCATGCCTCCTTTGGAATACCACCATCCAAGGAACTTGAAGGCCCTCTGTTTATTAGATAAAGAACACTGTCTACAACATCTACCCAAAATTGTAAAGGCAATCCTGCATGCAATCTCATTCACCTTGCACGCTCCATGATTGTCTTATTCATCTTTTCTGACACACCATTTTCTTGTGGTGTTCCTGAAACTGTCTTTTCTCTGCGAATTCCATTCTCTGAATAGTACCTATTAAAATATTTTCTGCAATATTCACCTCCATTATCTGATCTGAGACACTTCAACCTTTTCCCTATGTCATTTTCAACCAAAGCTTTCCATTTCTTGAAAGTATCAAATACATTAGACTTATTTCGAATATAATAAATCTAGGTTTTTCTAGTTTCATCATCAATAAAAGTAACATAATAACGAGAGCCACCAAGAGATGACACCTGAGCAGGTCCCCATACATCTGTATGCACAAACTCTAATTTTTCACTCTTCTTTTCTTTCCCAACTCCAAGGAATCTGACTCTCTTCTATTTTGTATAAACACAATTCTCACAGAATTTTAAATCAACATGCTTCAAACCTGGCAACAAATTTCTTGAGTGAAGAATCTGCATCCCCTTCTCACTCATGTGCTCGAGCCTATGATGCCACAATGTCGTATCTTCTCCTGTAGAGGTTAAAGCATTAACAGAATTAGAAATACTATTGCATAAGTACAATGTACCAACCTTTTCTCCTTTCACTATTACCAGGGATTCTTTAGTGACCTTCTAGGTTTTATCTGTGAAAGTAGTTACGCAACCTTCACCTCCCAACTACCCTATTGAAATCAGATTTTCTTCAGATTTGGAACATGTCTTACCTCCTTCAATAGCCATTGATTTCCATTATGTTGTTTTATGAAAACTGTACCCATTCCAACGATTTTACAGGGTTTATCATCACCCAATCGAGCTTGTCTAAAATCTCCTTGAACATAATCATGAAATATTTCTTATCTGGTGTGGCATGGAATGCGGCCCCTGAATCTACCACTCAGGCATCAATAATATTTTCTAATGAAAGAATCAAAGCATCTTGCAACACATCCCCTGTTACATTTGCTTCATGATTAGTTTCTTGTTGCGCATCTCCTTTTTTCCCTTCTGAGACTTGCAGTCTTTCTTTAGGTGTCCTTTCTTCCTGCATTTCCAGCACACTATCCCCGATCTGGACTTGGATCTGCCTTTTCTTCACTTACTGCAATATTCTGAGGTCTTTCCTCTTTCCATTTTTCTTCCCCTAGTCTCTGTAGTCAAAGCATTACCTGATGTCTCACCGGAGCTTTTCTGTCGCATTTCCTCACTAAGGATTACATCGACAACATCATCAAACTTTAAAGTACTAAATCCAGAGATAGAGTTACTAACGGCCATAACTAAACCATTCCAACTTTCTGGCAATGAGCACAGAAATAACAGAGCCCTAACTTCATCATCAAAATTTACCTCTACAGAACTTAACTGACTTGTAACTGTGTTAAAATCATTTAAATGATCTATAGCAGATCCACCTTCTCACATATTCATATTAAATAAACGCTTCATAAGAAATACCTTATTTGAGGCCGAGGGTTTTTCATACAGTTTGGTCAATGCCGACATTAAACCCTGTGTTGTCATTTCCTTTGAAATATTAAACGCTACCGACACTGCTAGGCACAGTCGTATTGTTCCAAGTGTCTTTCTATCCAGAATATCCCATTCTATGTCTGTCATACTCATCAGCTTCTTTGTCTTTCCACTTAATGGAAGGTACAGATCTCTCTGATATAGATAATCTTCCATCTACATTTTCCACAGCTGGTAGTTTTGGCCGTTGAATTTTTCGACCCTAAACCTACCATCTTCCACCATTGCCCCCACTCGAACCAAGAACCCTTCTCTCCTGCGAGTTTATCAGCCAAATAGACCTTTGGCTATGATACCGGTTGTAAGAAAATTATATATTACAGAGTAATGGAATGCATAAAATATTGCAAAAATATAAACACAGAAAACGCATAAAACAAGAGAAACACAGATATACTTGGTTCACCTAGTTTGGGCTATGTCCATGAAGAAACAGCGAGTTCTTCTTTTATTATATTACCCAGCAAACTGAAAAAGACATAACCTACATTAGATTCGCTGTAACACCCTCTTTGCTCTCAATCTCCTCTCTCTTCTTCACTCAGAATACAGATATATATATAGATGCAATACAATTCCCTCATATATAGTGAGAGGTTGCCTTCTAGGGCAAAAAAACCTAAATTAAACATAACTTCTACCATCAGATCATCTGCCTAATGAATGACCCAGATTGACTAGAAATTAGTATACTTTTACAAGACAATTTTAGATCTATTTTTAGTTTCGAGGAGCGCTGCCCCCAAACTCGGCTGGGAATTAGCCCCCCCAGACTCCCACGAGGGGACTTGTCCCCCCCACACCCCCCGCGTGGAGGGGTGTACAGTCTTCTAGGGTATACATCCCGCTGAAACCTTTGAATACAAAAGATAATCAGGCTCCGCACCCAACAAATATTCCTAATCATAATCCAATACTAAAATAGTTTCATTTTGGTCTCTATTGCTAGTGTATCTTCCTATATCAATTTTCTTTTTACATTCATTACCCATACCCTCATGGCTCGCAATGTTTGATTCTATATTGTTAAATGAACGGTTGGCATGACATGTTAGTTGGTTTCTTAAAAAACTTGTGCTTTCACTTGGACATGAAGCGTTTTAAATGCATTACAACGACCTATATGTTAATTAGTTTGTAAAAGCTTGTCGTGCAATTGAGCGGGAAGCGTGAAACATTTTAAATGCGATACAAAAGGTATTTAAGTGTTTTTGAGTGTTACAATGATCGTTGAAAAATGATACGAAAGATGAGAGATGTTTGCATGTCAAATTTGTTGAGAGAGAAATTTGCATGCACTCAATTGAAGGTATTTAAATGTTTTTGAATTTTCCAATGATTCTCGAAAACTGATAGGTTAAACTTGATTATAGATGTTTGCATGTCAAATTTGTTGAGAGAGAAATTCGTATGCACTCAATGGATTTCCGTTGGGATTTTCCTTCGTGTTTTACTTTGTCAAAATGTGAGATATGTAATAAAATGTTTGATATAATAAAATATTCTTTTATAAGTTTGTTTCTTTAGGTTGAAAAGTTCAAATCTGAGAAATAAAGTAATAATATAATATATTATATGGTTTTAATTAATGTATATGAATTATTTTAATTGCTATTGTCTTATTTTGATAGTAAAATTAATTATTTATGTTGGTATAGTTGTTATTATATTTTAAATTAATATTTTTTTTCAGAGAAAAAAACAGCATAGCTTTATATTAAGAGTATATAAAGATCTTCAATACATAATTCAAGATGACTGATATGGTATGGATATGCCCAGACCTCTTCATAAAAATGCATACAGATTTTCCATACAGGCAGATAATGTCTATCATCCTTAGCAAAAAACATTATGTCAGACCAGTTCAGAAATACACATAAAAGAGAACAGAGACATATATAATACATCTCCAGGATCAGTTGATCAAGAAGCTTGATGGAGATGTGTCAAAACTTTACAAGGCTGTACCATATAGAGATTCATTCAAAAACATATAAGGAGGGAGCAGATACGCCCTGCCTTGGTGAAGAGGATCCAATCAAAAATGATAATGACAATCTAAAAGGCAGAAACCTCATGCAAAACCACAATCTCACGGCATCAGATGGGATCACATGTTGATGAAACGCAATATATTAATTGTAAATTTGTTTAAGATTCTAAAAAAAAATTTAGTATACAATTATTCTAAACATATGAATAAAAACAAATTCCCATGTTTAATACGGTCATACACACTATTCTTACATGTTTTTAAAAGAAATTAGAAAAATACATTTATTACACTAATTTTTAAAAGCAGATTTTATCGATAAACATGCATACAATTTAGTTGGTATCATGTGCTTTTTCACACTAAAAAATAAAATTGAAGTTTTTTTTATTCAATTTGTTTTGACTTGTTAGATTGAGTAACTTTTATAATTTGTGTGAATACAATGATTAAGAATATGATTTTTATTTTTATTTAAATATAAATTTTAATAATTAAATTATTTAGTTAATTTATGAAAATTTTTAGAAAAAAATCACATAGAGAATTTTTATAAGTGGAACTTCGGCATAAATCACATAAAGAAAGACATTTGTCGACGCGTTTCGAACCAACCAGTGTGTTTCATCGTCAGGACAAGTTAAAGAAACAGATCCAGCATTGCATGCTAAATAGTCTGAGCATAGCCTCCAACGACTATCTTGACCAACGGCTAATTTTGACTTAGGGACCGCAGTCAAAAAGTCAAATTGATAATTTAATGGGAGTTAGTTATCATACCTTAGATTATATATATAGATGTTGTTTACATTATTAGTTTATTAAAAATTGTAACTTATATGGGAATTAGTTAGATCAAGGACCTAACTTCTATATATATACATATAAAGGTAATTTCAGGATGATAGTTAGTTATATAACTATATATTACTAGAAAGTTAAAATTAAATAGATAAATATATATATATAAAATAATAGAAGTTGGTTAAAAGGTATAATTTAAAAATGTAAATTAAATGGGAATTAGTTAGATTAAAGACCTCACTTTCACATATATATATATATATATATATATATATATATATAATATAATAATTTTAGGGTGATAGTTGATTATAATAATTATATATTACTAATAAGTTAAAATAAGATGGATAGATAACTAAAAGATACACAAAAATAAAAATGAATAAAATCCAATTAAGAACGTAGAATAAATAAAAATAAAAATGATAAATAAATAAATTAAAATTAAAATTAAAAAAAAAAAAAAAATTAAAAAATTAAAATTAAAAAAAGAAAAAAGAATAAAATAAATAAATAAAAATAAAATAAATAAATAAAAATAAAAATTAAATAAAATTAAATAAATAAATAAAATTAATTAATAATAATAATATATAATAGTTACGATTATATTCATTAATATCTATCAGGAAGAAATAAATAAAAGAGCGACCTAACATAAAAAGAAGGAGAAGGACCGGAAAAAGTCCAAAACAAGAAGGATAAACCGTAACGAAAGCAAAGAAGATGAAAGGAGGGGGGGCGCAGAGGGAGGAAGAGAAAGACTAGGATGAAAGGGAAGGGATCCAACATCTACTGATCTTCTAGTCATCATCTCTATTGAGATTGTTAGGCCTTCTTTCAATCTCAATAGCTTCCATGAATTTATGATGATGGAATTGAGCAACTTTGGCAACAACCTTGGCCTCCTCTATACACACCTGATGCTTGGTCTTTTCTACATGCTCTCCCAATGCTGAAGACTTGGATCTCCCATGTCTTAGGTCGGCTGCATGTTCGTTGATCCTCTGATGGATGGAGCGCCCTGTTTCCCCAATATAGGGGGTCCCACAAAAACAAGGGATCAAGTAGACACCCTTCATGTCCTTAGGGTTAATGGGATCTTTCACTGATCGGAGGGAATTGTGAATGGTGTTGAGGGGCCTAAAGGTTGAGGTAATCTCATACCTCTTAAGGATCCGAGCAATCTTGTCCGTGGTTCCTTGGACATAGGGAAGATGGACACCTAGACGGCGCTCTTTTGGCTCTTTCTTAATTAACGCATTTTTAGAGGCTTTATGGAAAGCCTTCTGACCTAGGCACCTACTATATCCATTCTCCACAAAGACATCAAGGAGATGGGATCTCTCCTTATCAAAGCTCTCACTATCAGAAATCCTAAGGGCATGAGTAGCGAGGGTGTTAAGAACACCCATCTTCTGAGCAGGGAAATGATGGGAATCGGCATGAAGATACTGCTCGGTATGCGTTTTCTTTCATAACACAGAGTGGGAGAGATAGCCATCCTTACTCCTAGATATAAGAATATCCAGGAAAGGGAGGCAACCATTGACCTCTTTTTCCATGGTGAACTTAATGGCAGAGGACTGGCTATTGAGGTCTTTAATCTAACTAATTATACCTTTTAACCAGCTAATAACATAATCACCATATAAAATTACCTATATATATATATATATATATATATATATATATATGAAAATGAGGTCTTTAATCTAACTAATTATACCTTCTAACCAGCGAATAACGTAATCACCATATAAAATATATATATATATATATATATATATATATATATATTTTAACTTTCTAGTAATTATAACTAACTAACATACCTTATATATATTTATATATGTATATTGGTCTTTAATCTAACTAATTCCCATTTAATTTACATTTTTAAATTATACCTTTTAACTAACTTCTATTATTTTTATATATATATATATATATATATTTATCTATTTAATTTTAACTTTCTAGTAATATATAGTTATTATAACTAACTATCATCCTGAAATTACCTTACATATATATATATATATATATAGAAGTTAGGTCATTGATCTAACTAATTCCCATATAAGTTACAATTTTTAATAAACTAATAATGTAAACAACATCTATATATATAATCTAAGGTATGATAAGTAACTCTCATTAAATTATCAATTTGACTTTTTGACTGCGGTCCCTAAGTCAAAATTAGCCGTTGGAAGCTCTGCTCAGACTATTTAGCATGCAAAGCTGGATTTGTTTCTTCAACTTGTCCTGACGATGAACCACACTAGTTGGTTCGAAACGCGTCAACAAATGTCTCTCTTTATGTGATTTACGCCGAAGTTCTACTTATAACTATTACGGATCACAAAAGCCTCAATTCAACACATAGAGAATATTTGATTGACACATTTCAAACCAGTGAATGTGGTTCATTTTGAAAACAAAATGAATCACACTAAATCATTTTTCAAGATGAACCACAGTTAATCACCACATAATTTATTTTTAATGTATCACTAAATTCTAATTCGATTTCATAACGAAGTATCAAAAGATGACATAAGCTTTCATTGAAATTAAAGAACTTTGAATTTTCGATTATTTTCGATAAGGTGTAGTTACTCAATCCCATCACGTAGACTTGCCACATGCTGTACTGATTTTGACTTCTAATTGCTCATATAGAAATACGCCCATTTTTGAATAATTTTCAACAAGATGTAGTTCCGGAATTCCGTTACGTAGACTTCCCGCATGCTGTACTGATTGTGACTTTGAATTACTAAGTATAGAAATACGTTCATTTTCTGAGTATTTTCGATAACGTGTAGTTCCCCAATTACATCACGTTGACTTGCCACGTGATGTACTGATTTGTGACTTTGGATTATCCATATAGAAATACGCTTTGCAGAAATATTCGAAAGTGTGTTATATGCATAAAGAGACGTGTTCCGCTTCTTTCACTTTTTCCGTGAAATAATGGGCGCCATTGTTTTTTTTTTTTTTTAAAGTAATTTTTAATTTTTTTGGGTTCAAACAAAGGACAAGAAAGGAAAAGGAAGTAAAGATCCTGCAAAGAAAAGTTTGATCAAGCAGTTACAATAGGATTACTTGCACATATCGAGTTGTATGTATGATTTCATTACTAGTTTTGGCATGCATGAGTGTATTTTGTTCGCTTATTGTCATTGGCATGGGTTTTTCCGTGTGTGATCATAGTTTTCAACATTGCCTTACCGTTTTTGGATAGCCATGGTGTGATGTGATTTTTTCATTTGGTTGAGCTAGATTACCAAGTGTGTGATCATGGTTTTCAACATTTCCTTGCCATTTTTCGATAGCCACGGTGTGACGGGGTTTTTTCATTTAGTTGAGCTGGATTACAAAATGGTTTCGAAACTAGTGGAGGTGGTCTCGGGAAAATTCCCAAGATCCAAAAAATGCCTGAATGGTTAAAGGTGGGATATGCAATAAAGCTTGAGGGTGGAGACGAGAAAATTTCTCATGGTTTAGGTGGAGAGATCCTAGCGCATCCATACTTGTTTAGGGCCTAGTGATGCCTCGACCGATAATGGTGTGATTGCAGTAAAGCTTGGTAGTGTATGTTTATTGTTTGGCCTAGGAGTCTTTGATCGGTAATGGCGAGATTGCGGTAAAGCCTCATTTTATAGATGCTTTCTTGGGGTCTATAAATGCTTGATCGGTTTTGGTGGTATATGCAGTAAAAGCTGAGAAGCATGGATGGTTTTGTTGTGATTCCCACGTTAATACTTGGAATATGGCATGAGGGTGATTGGTTGAAAGAAAGATTTGGTTCAACCCAATCTATGGCTTGATTTGGTTAGGTTTTTCATATGTCAATAAGAGCTCATTTCCCTTGTATTTTATATGTAAATGTATTTGTTATGATGTGGCTTTGATGGTTGTTATATCATTGTTATTATTCTAGTTATATGCTAGTTATAAGCATGGTTTTATGGAAAACTTGAGTTATGGCTCTCATAATGTTTTGATTAGTAAATGAAAGTTTAATGAATGAATAACGTAATAGATGATATTGCAGCTATGGTGAGAAGACATCAGACCTTCTTGATGATTCTCAGATAAGTATGAGACCCTTATGCTGAAATGTGTATTTATGACTTGTAAATTAAATGTTCATGATGTGTTTGATAGAATGTTTATCATGGAGAGGACTTGTTAGGTCAATTTCTTGTCTAATTTTTGTGGGAAAGACTTTTTCCCTATGTCATTCATTATCCTGAGAGCTTTATGAAGTTTTGAGCATTGGTCTGGAGACTAGCCTAGAAAAGTGGGTTAAATATCACAATTGTTGGCATAGAACTTGGTGAAAATGTTTGCACTCACATGGAGGTCTTCTTGTCGGAGAAACTAGAGTGTTGCATTCGTATGGAGGGCTTGTCATGTGAGTGATTGGCGGTTTAGTTCAGTTAAAAATCAAGTTAACTCAGGAGTTGAGCAACTAGAGTGGTTGGTTAGCTGCTCGAGATCCTATAGCTCCCGAGGAAGTTCAGTTTGGTTTTGGCTTGTCAATTCCACTTCTTTTGCTGTACTTTGGAAGGTCAATCATATCATAGTAGCTCTTCATCACATGTTTGCCCTAATAGGCTAGTTAGCTTGGGTAAATGTGGGATGATGGTGCTACAGAGTTGTATTAGAGCATGGTTCAACCCTTGGACAGGCTGGGTGGGATGTGTTTGTCATGCATGCATGTAGGTTGAATTTGTGTTGTTATTTATGTATAGTGGTGGTCATTGTTATAGTTGTGTTTCCATGTGAAAGTTGATGATGTTATTCTTGGGATGTGTTTTTCATACATATATGTTAGTTTTGTGTGTATTTGTTATGCATGTCAGTGTCTATGTGTTTATTATTCATGTAGTGTTATGGTTATGTGTTAGGCCCCTATACTACTAGTGTAACCCCTTATTGTTATTAGTATAACCCACTTATTATATTGATGTACCCATGTAGTGCCCATATTGTTACTATTGTGCCCCATAGAAGCCCACTATTGTTATTATTGTGCCCTTACATTATTATTGTTATGTCAGCTCTGATTATGTTATGACCCCTTAGACTCCTATATATAGAAAGGAGGTCTTTTCATTTGTATCATCGAAGAATTGTTCATTTATGTAATGTAAAGGAGGTTGCCCCCTCGAAGAGGCTGAATTCTAAGGCGTTGATCTATCTTTTCTATATTTTCTTGAGCTGGTTTCATAACATTTGGTATCAAAGCTTTGGATTCTAGGGTTTTGCTGCTCCAAACAGGTCATCGTGGAATTTTCTCTATAACTTTTTTTCTGTGATGTTTCAGAAGTCGCAAAAAAAACCCATTTGCGAAGAAATCGTGCTGAACCTTGGGTCCAAATTTCAGAGCTTTTCGCGCGACATTTGTGGAGATATGATCTGAGGAAGTTGGACATTTTGTAGACTCTTGAATTACATTCAAAACAGGTGACCTGGGGAAAATTGTCATAACTTTCTCTCTGAGCATCAGATTGAAATTTCGTAAGAAGGTACAGAAAGAGGACGGACTGTAGTTTTGTTTTATATATTTTTTAGAGTCAAAGGTCAAAAACTTGACACTCGGCGCTTCATACAAGTTCACTCTTCTAGAAAGGTATATAATCAGGTCATCTTGGGAGATTATGCATAACTCTTTTTTGGAGAATCCAATTTGGATCAGACTGGTGGCATTAGAAAGAGGACATAGAGGGCTACTATAGGTAGAAATTTCAGAACTTAAATATCCGCAAGTACAGAGTTACAGTCGTTTCAAGATCGAGGTCCTAAAATCAAGAAAAAGTAAGATGAGGAAGTTTGATGGGAAGGATCCGGTAAATTGGATACTTCAGATGGAGCAATATTTTGATCTACATGGTGTAACACTGTTACAAAAGGTATGTATTGCATCTTCATATTTAGAACCGGATCAATTTCAATTTTTATGGTATAAAGGGCTTTTTTCTCGTAAACAACTTGTTACGTGGTCAATTCTCACGGAGGAAATGATAGCACATTATGAGGATACAAAGAGCAACACCTTCTTTAGAGCAACACCACAACAATTGGAAAGAGTAAAAGGGCTTTGTGACATATTTGAAAGTAAAATCATGGCAACAAGGAAGTCTACCCCTCATAACTTTAAAGATGGACGTGTTGTTTCTGCTAGCCTTCCACAACCTACAAGGGTTACACCACAACAATTGGAAGAAAAAAAAGAAAAAGGGCTTTGTTACAATTGCGATATCAAATGCACTAAAGGTCATAAGTGTGTTGAGAAGAAATTATTTTACATAGAATATGAAGAAGAGGAAGAAAATGATCAAGAAACATCAAAAGAAGAAGATATATGCCAGGACCCCACCCCAGAGAAAGAAGAAATGAATCAGACCATATCTTGTAAAGCATTGGCAAGAATTACCACTCCTCAAACTCTCAAGATAGAAGGACATATCAAGAAGAAAAAGATGCAAGAAGTGAAAGATCACATCGGGAAAGAAGAAATGAATCCAACCATATCTTGTAATTCATTGTTCGAAATTACCACTCCTCAAACTATCAAGATAGAAGGACGTATTAAGAAGAAAAATGTTCAAGAAGTGAAAGATCACATCGAGCATCAAGAAATGAATTCAACCATATCTTGTAAAGGATTGGAAGAAAATACCACTCCTCAAACTCTAGAGATAGAAGGACATATCAAGAAGAAAAAGGTTCAAGCAGTGAAAGATCACATCGAGCATCAATAACAAGTTCTCCAACTTTTAAAGGATAATGCCACTTCGGTGCAAAATCAAACGAAACAACAGGTAGATCAACATCGTAGTGAAAAATGTTTTGATGTAGGTGATTGGGTATTTTTACTGCTACATCTCAAACAAGCTATTTATGAGAAGGAAATGTTGGCAATACTACATGCACTTAAAAAATGGTGACCTTACCGAATGGGAAGACTCTTCAAGGATGAGGATGTGGAAGCATTGTTTTGTGTTATTTATATTATCCAACCAGATTGGACAAACGAAGCAAGGGATGAATGGAAGAAGGACAAAGAAGTATGGCCACTTATTCAAAAGTTGCAAAAGATCCCAATTCAAACAATATTGCTAGAAATTGAAGAGGAAGGAAAAATCATATTGGAACCTGGAGCAGTAACAGAAACAAGAACCCGAAAGCTAAGAAATCGATCAATTTCAGAGTATCTCATCAAGTGGAAGAACTTACCCGCTAAATATTCCACATGGGAGGACAAGAATTTTATACAGAAGCATCAAGAACTACTCAAGCGTTGAGGACAACACTTTTTGAAGGAGAGGGGCATGTTAGGCCCCTATACTACTAGTGTAACCCCTTATTGTTATTAGTATAACCCACTTATTATATTGATGTACCCATGTAGTGCCCATATTGTTACTATTGTGCCCCATAGAAGCCCACTATTGTTATTATTGTGCCCTTACATTATTATTGTTATGTCAGCTCTGATTATGTTATGACCCCTTAGACTCCTATATATAGAAAGGAGGTCTTTTCATTTGTATCATCGAAGAATTGTTCATTTATGTAATGTAAAGGAGGTTGCCCCCTCGAAGAGGCTGAATTCTAAGGTGTTGATCTATCTTTTCTATATTTTCTTGAGCTTGTTTCATAACATTATGGTTATGATTATCATGTATGAGGTCATTGTATGAAGCTGGTGTTGTCATGCATGATGTTGGTATGTTTGGTAAGTTGATTTCATTATATATGTGTGTGTGTGTGTGTGTGTGTGATGCTAATCTAGTTGATTATGCATATGAAATATCCTCTCTTGAACTATACTAAGGTATGTTGATTATGACTATATTTTGGTTTAGCGGACATGGTATGTTTTCAGCAAGAATAATAAGTTCAAAGATGACTAGCAAGATCATGGATTACATTTCATGAGATTCTCCCTATAGATCCGATGAGAAACATAGCAATGAGTACTCTCCTGACATAGCAAAACACTGAGAATTTTAGAGGCAGAAATAAGAAGTTGCAAAGCAGATAATGATAGAATCATTCGGGCATAGGAGAAACAAGCAAAGGTCAATGAAGCTATCCTTCAAAGTTTTTCAGACTTGCAGAGATAGGGACCACTTGGGATAATTCATGGGGCATATGGGAGTAGGTCTCATGGTGGGCACTGGTCAGATAGGGATGACACGATCATATATGGCAGGTTGTTAGATACACTAAATATGAAAGGTGATGGACATAGGCTCTATTCTCGTTCGGTTTCCAACAGGTACCATGGTCATCATCACTACCATCCTTACAAGAGGAGTGATAGGGGATATTTTCCATATGAGTTTAAGAATCCAAGCTACCTATATTTTATGGAGATATGAAGAAGCTGCAAGATGTAGAGGCATGATTACTCATGATGAAGAAGTTCTTATAGATGCATGACTACATAGAGAATATGAAGGACAAAATAGCTATCTTCAACCTCAAAGGGAAAGCAGACATTTGGTATGAGGATGTGAAGTGGGTTAGAGACATTAGGATATAGGAGTTTAGTTGGCATTAATTCAAGAGACTTTTCAAGAAGAAGTATTTCTCAAAGAGGTACTATGACAATAAACTCAAGCAATTCTATGAGATAAAGATGAGATCTATGATAGATGAGGAGTATACGACCAAGTTCCTGAAATTGTTAAGGTATGTACCGTATCTTAAAGATGAGAAAGCCAAAGTTCAGAGATTTGTCAGTGGATTTCCATTAGCATTTAGAGACCATATTGAGTATGATGAGCCTCAGTCACTTGAAGAAGTCACTGGAAAGGTGAAACACTATTATGAAGAATCAAGGTGTAAGATAGGATCTTAGTAAGGTTGGAAAGGGAAAGAAAAGACTAAGGTAAATGGCAGTTGAAGAGAACAAGACCCTAGGATGCACATGGGAAAAATAATGTTGTATATCACAAGAAGGTTAATGGACCTTAGTCTGAAAAACAACAGAATAGAGGTGATGGTAGGAGATATTTTTAGTGTTGGACATGTGGTAAGGAGTATCTTAAGAAATATTGTTCATAGAATCATGGTGGTAGGGCTCAAATCTAGAGTGTTTAGGAGGTGCAAATAGTTGTGGATGTTGGGCATAGTATTCCACAGATTTATGCAACATTAGATAATAGGCAGGAGGATCACCAAGAATCTATTATTGAGATGGATGGTAAGCTTTGTGATCAAGTTGTTTCCATTTTGAGTGACCATGGATCTAACTATAGTTATGCTAATCCTGACCTAGTGGATAAGTATGGTTGGAACAAAGAAGTGCATGCAAAATATTGGTTATTGTAGTTGATTATAGGTACAAAGAAAAGAGTTCATTATTGGGTAAAATCTTGTGCATTTGAGTTGAATGGCATGTCTACATTAGTGCACTTGAATGCACTTCTGTTGGGATCATATAGTATGCTTTTGGGTATGGAATTGCTATAGCTTCAAAGGATGAAAGCATATTGTTATGACAAGGCTATTGAGTGCTTTGATGAAAATGGGGAATAAAGAATGTTACAGGGTATGAGGAAGGCTACATCAATTAGAATCGTGATGACTATGCAGGAAAACTGCGGTTGGAAAAAAGGGTGTGTGTTATTACTAGTGCATATTTCTAGTGATAAAGGTAATGATGTTGAGGAAATGATTGGAAAAGGATCCATTAGGTGAAGTGTTATGAAACCAGCTCACAAAAAGATAGAAAAGAGAGATCCACGCCTTAGAATTCAGCCTCTTCGAGGGGGCAACCTCCTTTACATTACATAAATGAACAATTCTTGGATGATACAAATGAAAATACCTCCTTTCTATATATAGGAGTCTAAGTGGTCCCAATACAATCAAAGCCTACATAACAATAATATTGTAGGGCACAACAATAACAATAGTGGGCTTCTATGTGGCACAATAGTAACAATATGGGCACTACATGGGTACATCAATATAAATAAGGGGTATAACTACAATAGTAATGGGGTAATCACTAGTATTATAGGGACCCAACATGCCCCTCTCCTTCAAAAAAAGTGTTGTCCTCAACGCTTGAGTAGTTCAAGATACTTCTGCATAAAATTCTCGTCCTCCCATGTGGAATCTTCAGCGGATAAGTTCTTCCACTTGATAAGGTACTCTGAAATTGATCGATTTCGTAGCTGTCGAGTTCTTGTTTCTATAACTGCTTCCGGTTCCAATATATTTTTTCCTTCTTCATCAAGTTCTGGCAATATTGTTTGAACTGGGAGCTTGTCGCCTATAACCTTCTTTAAGCATGAAACATGGAAAACTGGGTGCAATCGAGAAGCTGCAGGAAGCTCCAATTTGTATGCCATAGTACCAATCTTTTGCAACACCTTGTACGGACCATAATACTTTGGTGATAATTTATTATCCTTCTTAGCTTGCTTGAGGGACATTTGCTTATATCGTTGTAGCCGTAGGAATACCCAATCACCTACATCAAAACTTCTTTCACTGCGATGCTGATCTGCCTGTTGTTTCATTCTATTATGTGCCAACACAAGGTTATCCTTTAAGAGTTGGAGGACTTGTTGTTGATGTTCGATGTGATGTTCCACTGCCTGAACCTTAGAATTTTCTCTTAAATATGATGTGATGGATGGTGGTTGATACCCATAAAGTGCCATAAATGGGGTCATTTTTGTTGCTGTATGAAAGGAAGTGTTATACCACCATTCAGCCAGAGGCAACCATTTGACCCATTATGTCTGTTTATCAGATACAAAGCAACGAAGGTATCCTTCCAAACATTTGTTTACTATCTCAGTTTGCCCATCAGATTGAGGATGATAAGATGAGCTATGAGCTAACTGAGTACCAAGACAAGAAAATAATTCTGTCCAAAAATTTCCAGTGAAAATGGGATCTCTGTCACTTACAATAATCTTTGGGTTTCCATGTAGCTTTTGAACTGTTTCCATAAATGCAGTAGAAACTGTACTGGCTTTAAATGGATGTGATAATGCACAAAAGTGTGCATACTTCGTAAGTCTGTCAACTACCACCATGATGACACTCTTTCCCTCAGACTTGGGTAAACCTGTGATAAAATCCATTGAAACCTCCTCCCAACGTTGGCTTGGAATGGATAAAGGTTGTAATAGACCCGGTGTCTTAATTGTTTCAACTTTATTTTGCTGGCAAACCAAACATTCCGCCACAAACTTTTGAATATCTGATTTAAGGCCATCCCAAAAAAATTCCTTCTTAACCCTGTGGTAAGTTTTTAAAAATCCTGAGTGCCCTCCTAAGGGAGAAGTGTGCAATTCCATAAGAATCTTTTGTTTTAGCTGGGAATTCTTACATAGGTATAAGCGATCTTTGTACCATAGCGAATCATTTTTCCAGCTAAATGTATCAGAAGTACTGGAATCTTGTTGTAGCTTTTGAATAAGTGCCCACACTTCTTCGTCGTTCTTCCATTCCTCCCTTGCTTCGTTTATCCAATCTGGTTGGATAATAGAAATGGCACACAACAATGCTTCCACATCCTCATCCTTTCTTGAGAGTGCATCTGCCACCACATTTTGCTTCCCTTTTTTGTAGATGATTTCAAAGTCATAACCCAACATCTTTGTGACCCACTTTTGTTGCTCTTCAGAGGATAATCTTTGTTCTAAAAAGTATTTAAGGCTATCATGATCCGTTTTTACCTTGAAGTGTCTTCCCATTAGGTAGGGTCGCCATTTCTTAAGTGCATGGAGTATTGCCAACATTTCCTTCTCATAAATAGCTTTTCTTAAAAACTTTCCCTTGATTGGACGACTTTCAAAAGCAATGGGTCTTTCATCTTGCATTAGAACAGCACCAATTCCATTTCCTGAAGCATCACATTCCACAATAAAGGTTTTTGTGAAGTCCGGCGTAGCTAAGACCGGTGCTTGGCACATTGCCTCTTTAAGATGTTCAAAGGCCTTTGTTGCTTCCGAATTCCATGAAAATGAATCTTTCTTCAATAATGTTGTTAGAGGTGCAGCTATTCTCCCATAATTCTTAACAAACTTGCGATAATACCCTGTCAACCCAAGAAATCCTCGCAGATGCTTTATGGATGTGGGGATTTTCCATTCCTTAATGGCTTTAATTTTGCTAGGGTCTACCTTAACTCCTTCATGAGATACAATATGACCCAAATATTCCACCTCCTGGACTCCAAAGAAACATTTGGATCTTTTTGCATATAACTGTTTCTCCTCCAATAGTTGTAACACCCTGTCAACATGTTCAACATGATCCTTCCAAGACTTGCTGTAGATTAGTATATCATCAAAAAATACTAACACAAATTTTCTAAGGAATGGTTTGAAAATTGAATTCATCAAACCTTGAAATGTTGAAGGTGCATTGGTAAGGCCAAAAGGCATGACCAGAAATTCATAATGACCCTCATGAGTTCTAAATGCTGTTTTCGGAATGTCTTCGACCTTCATTCTAATTTGATGATATCCCGAACGAAGATCCAACTTGGTGAAGTAAATTGATCCATGCAATTCATCCAGTAATTCATCAATAACAGGAATGGGGAACTTATCTTTAATAGTGAGCTTGTTGAGCTCCCTATAATCTGGACACATGCGCCATGATCCATCCTTCTTGTGCACCAATACTACTGGAGCTGAGAAAGAACTTTGACTCGGTTGAATTATACCAGCCTCTAACATTTCTGCAACCATACGTTCAATTTCACTTTTTTGGACATATGGATATCTGTACGGCCTGATGTTTGGAGGAACACTTCCTGGAATCAGATGAATAGCATGATCATGATCACGCATAGGTGGGAGACCTTTGGGAGTATCAAATACCTTGGAATGATTGTCCAGGACTTTTTGGAGATCTGGAGAAATAGATGATTCCAATGTGGAAACATCTAGTGAACATAATTGTGCAATTACACCTCTTTTCTCCTTTTTTAGAAGCTTTGTCATTCCATTAGAGCTGATTATCTTTCCTGGTTTCCCTGCAATACCCCTTAGTTCAACTTCCTTTCCTTCCACAGAAAATTTCATGAAAAGTTCTTGAAAATTAAAAGCTATTGTACCCAAGGATTGTAGCCATTGGACTCCTAGTACAACATCAGCACCTCCCATTGGAATGGAAAGCATTGGGCTAGTCAATACATATTCTCCCATGGATAGCTTGATATTATGGCACTTTCCAGAACAATTTATTGTTCCTCCATTTGCAATCATCACTTGACACTCTGGAGCTGGATATAGGAAGCAATTCAATTCTTTTGCTACCCTACAATGAATAAAATTGTGGGTGCTTCCTGAATCAATCAACACTATTACCTTTTTCTTCTTGATTTGTCCTTCTATCTTGATGGTTTGAGGAGTGGTAATTCCCGCCAATGCATTACAAGATATGGTTGGATTTATTTGTTCTTCATCTAGGCTTTGTTCCTGGAATATATCCTCTTCTTTTGACCTTTCTTGCTCCTTTTCTTCTTCCTCTTCACAATCTATGTAGAATAATTTCTTCTCAGCACATTTATGACCTTTTGTGTATTTGCTATCACAATTGTAACAAAGCCCTTTTGCTCTTTTTTCTTCCAATTGTTGTGGTGTCAACCTTGTAGGTTGTGGAAGACTATGGGCAACAACACTTCCTTCTTTATAGTTGTGAATGGTATGCTTCCTAGTTGCCATAATTTTGCTTTCCATTTTTCTTGCTAACCTGAATGCCTTCTCTAATGAATCAGGTTCCCAAAGGCGCACATCATGTTGGATATTATCCTTTAAAGACCCTATGAACACATCAATCCTATGATCTTCTGGAATATCTTTTACCCTTATGTTCAATTTTTGGAACTCCTCAATGTGCTCCATTATTGAACCCTTTTGTTTGAGACTTATCAATTGGCTAAAAAAAGTGTTGCTTTTTGTATCCTCATAATGTGCTATTAATTCTTCCGTAAAAATGGCCCAAGTGATAAATGGTTTACGAGAACAAAGCCATTGATACCATACAAACTGATTTGGTTCCAAATATAAAGTTGCCATACGTACCTTTTGTGTGTTTTGCACATTATTGAGATCGAAGAATTGCTCCATCTGTAATATCCATGTGGCGGGATCCTTGCCATAAAACTTCCTCATATCGATTTTTGGAACATGGTGAGTCTTTGATCCAACATTAAAGTCTATGGAATCATGATTAACATTTCTTTTGTTCTCATCATGAGTTTCCTTTACTACCTTTTCACCATTAGTGACCCTTTCTTGTAGCAACTTCTTCAATTCTTCCATGTTTGTATTCAAATCTATCTTCAAATTTGCCATCGAATCCTCCATCTTAGCTTCCATGCCCTTTATCTTAGATTCCACACCATTTACCTTAGATTCCACGCCACTTATCTTAGCTTCTGTTAGCTTTTGTGAGCGTGACATCTGTTGCACTTGTTCTTGTAATTTTGATATATCATGTAGCATTTCTTCCTCTTCTTCATGAGTCATGCTAGAGCTTTCAGGTTCCTTACTAGGTGTTTGCCATTTCTTTCCTCGGGGCATCAGTTACCGATAATAATGCTTTACTATGCCCTTTGAATTTTGTTAAACCAAGCTTACACAAAAATAAAAATAAAAATTACACACCTTTTTTCACTTTATAGAAGTCTGATATTGAATCTGATGTATCTCTGTAATTTCAGATCATCCAATTCTGAAATTGCTACCTGTAGTAGCCTTCTGCGTCCTCTTTCCAATGCCACAAGTCTGAGCCAAATTGGATTCTCCAAGGAAGAGTTATGTGAAATCTCCCACGGTGACTTGCTTTTAGACTGGTTGCGTAGAGAGAAGTTGTACGACGTGCCACGAGTCACTGTTTCGATCTTTGGATCTAAAAAACACCCACAAGAAACTACAGTCCGTCCTCTTTCTGTACCTTCTTACAAAACTTCAATCCGATGCTCAGAAAGAAAGTTATGACGATTTTCCCCAGGTCACCTGTTTTGAGTGTAATTCAGGAGTCATCAAAAAGACCAACTTCCTGAAATCATATCTCCGAAAATGTCACGCGAAAAGCTCTGAAATTCGGACCCAAGGTTCAGCGCGATGTCTTCTCAAATGGGTTTTTTTTGCGACTTCTGAAACGTCACAGAAAAAAAGTTATAGCGAAAATGCCATGATGACCTGTTTGGAGCAGCGAAACCCTAGAATCCAAAGCTCTGATACCAAATGTTATGAAACCAGCTCACAAAAAGATAGAAAAGAGAGATCCACGCCTTAGAATTCAGCCTCTTTGAGGGGGAAACCTCCTTTACATTACATAAATGAACAATTCTTGGATGATACAAATGAAAATACCTCCTTTCTATATATAGGAGTCTAAGTGGTCCCAATACAATCAAAGCCTACATAACAATAATATTGTAGGGCACAACAATAACAATAGTGGGCTTCTATGTGGCACAATAGTAACAATATGGGCACTACATGGGTACATCAATATAAATAAGGGGTATAACTACAATAGTAATGGGGTAATCACTAGTATTATAGGGACCCAACATGAAGTGTATCACCTTGGGGTGCACCAACATTTTTTAATGAAGAAGAAGGATTGTTCTCTAAGGTTTTGTATTGATTACAAGGAAATGATCAAGGTGTCTGTTGCAGAGGATTGATGAATATTTTGATCACTTAAAGGGAGAAACAATGTTCTCAAAGATTGATATAAGATACATATACCATCAGTTAGGCATCAAAGAAGAGGACATTTACAAGACTACTTTCTGGACCAAGTATGGGTGTTATGAGTTTGTTGTAGTTCCTCTTGGTTTGACTAATGCTCCAACTACTTTTATGTGCTTGATGAATAGTGTATTGCATCCTTATCTGGATAAGTTTGTTATTATATTCATTGATGATATATTGATATATTCTAATAACAAAGAAGAACATGCCAAACACTTAGCAACAATGTTGATATTTATTAGGGAACATTAGTTTTATGCCAATCTTAGTAAATGTAGTTTCTTTGAGACACAGGTACATTACTTGGGGCATGTGGTTTCCAATGAAGGAAAAGCAGTGGATTCAGAAATGATAAGGGCTATCATGGAATGGGAAACTCCTAGGAATGTGGATGGGGTAAGGTCATTTATCGGGTTAGCAGGTTACTACAGAAAGTTCATTAGGAACTTCTCAAGAATTGCATATCCTATCACATCATTACAACGAAAAGGGAAGAAATTTGAATGGACTGAAAAATGTGCAGCAAGTTTTGAGCATTTGAAACAATTGTTGACAAATTCTCTAGATCTTAAGATTTTAAATCCACAGAAAGATTCCGTGGTGTATAAAGATGCTTGTAAAATAGGATTTGGTGGAGTCCTTATGCAAGAGGGACAAATGGTATGTTACTAATCAAGGAAACTAAATGAACACGAGAAGAACTATGTGACACATGATATTGATTTGGTAGTGATCATCCATGCTTTGAATATTTGGAGACACTATATTCTTGGCAGGAGTTTCATCTTGATGAGTGATCACATTAGACTGGGATACCCATTTGACCATCCAAATTTGAATGTCGCACAAGCTATATGGTTGGCCGTGATCCGTGAGTTTGCTTTCGAGATCAAGTACATTAAAGGGAAGGAAAGGAAGTTTGCATATGCTCTTAGTAGAAGAGTGCAGGTAAATCATATAGTAGCTATGAGTTCTTATGGGATATATTTATAGGAGTAGATCTTACATGTAGGATAGTGGGATGACAGGTCTAGGGAGCTTAGGTGAAGGTTACAACAGGAGGGTACAGGTGATTAGGATGTGTACTATTTTGTAGGTTACAACAATAGGGTATCTTGAGGGAATTCCATACTAAGTTGTATCCAGGTCATCTTAGATATCAGAAGATATTGATGGCAGTGAAGAAGTTCTACTATTAGTTGAATATGAAAAAAGAAGTGGAAGAATTTGTGATTAGATGTTTGGATTGTTAATAGGTAAAAGGAGAGTGTAAGCATCTAGGTGGTCTACTACAATCGATTTTGATTCCAAAGTGGAAATGGGAGGCCATTTACATGGATTTCATTACAATTTTGTCGAGGACACCTAGACAACATAGCTCCATCATGGTTATGGTGGACAAGTTGACAAAGATAACACACTATATTCTAGTGAAGTCTACTTATTTAGCTAGTTATGTAGAACATTTCTTCATCAAAGATATAGTGAGATTGCATGGGGTTCCAAAGAATATTATGTCAGACATAGATGTTAAGTTCACTTCTAGGTTTTGGAAGGTGTTATTTGCAGGATTGGGTACAAAGTTGGCCTTCAACACAACTTATCAATTGTAGATAGATGGATACACAGAGAGGGTCAACATGATACTTGAGGATATGTTGAGGATGTATGTTATGCATAAAAGATGAAAGTGGGAAGAGTACCTTCCACTGGTTGATTTTTCTTACAACATTGGATATTAGGAGTCATTGAGGAAGAGTCTATTTAAGGCACTGTATGGGCGAACTTGTGGTACTCCTATTAGTTGGATTGATCCAGTGAATAGGGTATTGATAGGGCCGAACATGTAGGTGGACATGGAATAAGGAATAAAGATTATCAAGAAGAATATAAAGGAAACACAAGATATAAAAAAGGATTATGCAGATAAGCATTAGGAATTGAAGGAATTTCAAGTATTTGTACTTACACATCAAGCACAAGAGGAGCTCCTTGAGGATTAAGTCATGTGTGAAGTTGGAACCTCAGTATTGTGGGCCTTTCAATATGCTTGATAGGATTGGACCAGTGGAATACAAACTTGCACTACCTACAACAATGAAAGTCCATGATGTTTTGCCTGTTTCATTCTTAAAGTATATGTAAAGGATGTTGATCATGTTCTTGATTAGTCTATATTGTAGGTGGAGCTAGAAGCATAATTTTAGATGGAACCTAAATTCCTTTTCTGAAGAGAGATTATCATGCTCTGAAAATGACCAACCGAGTAGGCTAAAGAGTAGTGGAAGAACTTTGGACCCGATGAGGCTACATGGGAGATGGTTGATCAGATGCAAGCTATGTAACCTTCCTTCTTTGCTGGTTTAGAAAAGCTAGGTTTGGTTTATGCATATATCTATATGCATGTAAATACCATCACAAGTTGTGTTATAAAGCTCCAATAAGTGGTATGGGTGTCATGTTGTTATGTTTTGTCATGTTGGTGTTTATTTTTAGCAAGTTGATCATTGTAAATGATGCATCGAGCTAAGTTATAAAGGTCCTTGGGAAACATGTTTTGGTTTTCAGTGGTTTTGTTGGTTGTAGGTGTCATTGAACACTTAGGAAAGTGTTCCTCTAAGGGTAAGGGGTCTGTAACAACCCCAGGTTAAAATTACATGTAATAAAGTTAATAAAGGAAAACTGAGACTAAGGTCATGTGACACATATTCAAAGTTGAATGTTGGGAAAAACATCCTAGTTGGTGTTCATTTGGTTTACTATGGATAAGGGGAAATTGGAAAATGTAATGGAAAAGGTTTGGAAATGCAAGAAGAATTAATTTTTAAATTATTTATGAAAATAAAGGAAATTAGCAGAAAAGGAAGACGAAAGGTTGCAAGTTGCATGTGAAGAGAAAATTGAAGAAAATAGAGGCCTCATTGATAGAAAGGATTTTAAGGACAAGTTCACAACCATTTGTTAGTCCAGTTTTGGAGCCCTCTCTCTATTCTCTCTACTCTCTCACACTCTTGCACACTTAGAGCATCTTTGGAGCACTATAGCAAATGGAAAAGGAAGGCAAAGGAAGGAAAAGAAAGCAAAGGGGTGCAAAGATCAAGTAAGGAAGAGTTTCATCAAGTGGCTACAATGGGATTACTTGCATGTATCGACTTCCATGTATGATTTCATTGCTAGGTTTGGCATGCATGGTATATGCATGTGTGTTTTTGGTTCTCTTGCTATCATTGGCATGGGTTTTACCAGGTGTGATAGTGGTTTTTAGCCCTGCCTTACTATTTCTGGATAGGCATGATGTGATGGGGTTCTTTCATTTGGTTGAATTGGATTGTGGGGTAGTTTCGAAACTAAGTGAGGTGGTCTCAAGAAAATTCCCAGGCGCCTAGAAATCCATAAACCGGTAAAGGTGGGATATGCACTAAAACCTCAGGGTGGAGACGAGAAATTTTCTCAGGGTTTAGGTGGAAAGATCCATAGGCATATATGATTGTTAAGGGCCTAGTCATCCCTTGACCGAGAATGGTGGTATCGTGGTAAAGCTACGTAGTGTATGTTTATTATATTGCCTAGGAATCCTTGACTGATAATGGCGGGATTACGTAAAGCCTCGTTGTATAGGTGCTTGCTTCAGGGCTAGAAATCCTTGGCCAGTTTGGCGGGACATATAATAAAGCCTAAGAATCTTGGTCAGTTTTGTTGTGATTCCAACATTCATGCTTGTAATATGGCACGGGGGTGATTGGCTAAAAGAAATATTTAATTCAAGTCAATATTTGGTCTTGTGGTATGTGGAAGTCCCTGACTCGATTGGTTTTTACATATGTTAATAAGAGCTCCTTTCCCTTGTATAAGTAAATGTATTTGATATTATGTGGATTTGATGGTTGTTCTATCGTTTTTATTATTATGGTTATACGTTGGTTATAAGCATGGTTTTACAACAAACTGGAGTTATGGGTCTTATCATTTTTTGATTAGTAAATGAAGTGTTATTGAATGGATGACCTAATAGATGATATTTCGGCTATGATGAGATGACATTAGACCTTATGGATGATTCTCATATAAGTATGAGACCCCTATGCTAAGATGTGTATTTATGATCTATACATTAGATGTTCATGATGCATTTGACGAAATGTTTGTCATGGATATGCTTCGTTAGGTTGGGTTATTGTATAATTTTAGTGTGAAATTCTTTGTCCCTCTGTAAATTATCATTCCTAAAAGTTTTATGAAGTTTTGAGGAGTTCTGTAGAGACTAGCTTGAAAAGGTGTCTTAAATCTCAAAGTCCTTTGCATAGAACTGGGTGAAAAGGTCTACAGTCGCATGGAGACCTTGTTGTGGGAGTGACTGGAGTGTTGCAGTCACATGGAGGGCTTGTCATCAGAGCAACTAGGAGTTTAAATCAGTTCAAAAGAAAGTTAAAGCAAGGGTTGAGAAACTGGAGTGGTTGGTTAGCCCCTAGGGGTATCGCAGCTCCGGAGGAAGGCTAGTATAGTTTTGGTTTATTGATTCCACTTCCTTAACTATACTTGGGAATTTGAATCATATCATAAAAACTCTTTGTCCCATGTTTACCCTAGTAGGTCAGTTAGCTTAGGTAAATGTAAGAGGGTGTTACATAATGCATGCATTTAAAATAAGACTTATATCAGCCTTGTAAGCACACGTGTGTGCAAGATCTAGCCTTATATATTGTTTACTTTCATATTGGGTGTACTTGGTTGTGTCATCAATCCATGCATTGGCTGAGAGTTTTGAAAATCATCTACAAAACATGCATAAAAGAAAGTCATTGTAATGATAATGGGATAAAAAAAATTGTGTTAGGTATGTATTGTAGTGGATCATCTTGTTTCAACCATGTAAAGCACTATTGTGTACATTTCAGCAACCTTGTATCACCATTGTTTCATCATTGTGTGTTTCTTGGAGAGAGATTTATGAGCGTTGGTCATGCATTAGAGAGAGGTTTGGCTCTATTGTAACCATGTCTGGGAATTTCAAAGTGACCTGTGTAAGCCCTATATATACTTGCATATCATTAACATGGTTGTTGAAAGGTCCTTGGCTGATCCATCCATGTGGGTCACTTGATGTATGCATTCATTGAAGATAGTAATCTCTTTGCATGCATTGTAGTGTATCATCATATTCTTTCAATATATGCATTGTTAAGCACAAGTTTCAACCCTTTATTTTCATTTATATCTTAACTTGGTTGATGATGGAGTGGTATTAGTATTTAGCATTCACTGAAGAGAGAGTCTTCATTGTTGTTGTCGCCATGTATGTGATGTAGAACATCATTGTGTAGTTTTTTATTTCATTAATGTAACCATGTATCATTCTTATGAAGTTTTATATTCATTGTATATAATTTTGACATGATTAGTTGTGAGGCCTTGGTTCATGAGATATAGTCTCTTGCAAGTGGTAAGGAGGCTTATTGGAGAGCAACAAAACTATTTGTGAAATAGGGTGAAGAATATTTTTGCAGCACCATTACATGTGAAGGGGGAGTATGCTCAAAGAAGAGAGCATGGTGTTGGAAATATGGCATATTGGTTTGCATAGTATATGCCACAAAATTCTTGGTTCTTCATGATTATCATACAAATGTTGGTGGATAATTTTGTTTCATCAACAAATCATTTGTTATTAGCCTTGTCTATTGATATGACCATGATGTTTTAAGGGTGTCATTGTGGTGTTATCAGTGTGGATTTGACGACCCTTTTCAATTTATTTCTAAGGGGGAGAGTGGCATAGCCACTAGCATAGAATGAAGACCAATAACCTTGCGGAGAAGAAGATGACTTTGGTATTTTTGGTTGTAGGTTGACATCAACACCAAAGGGGGATAATATTAGTGCATGTTGTTTGCATTGATGTCAACCAAGGGAGTAGGTCAACCAGTTGTGGTTGACATTGATGTAAACAAGATTTCAGAGCTTGTGGTGATGCTTTTATGGTTGCAGAGGTCTTAGAGATCCCTAAGGAGGTTTTGAGGGAAGGAAAACAATTTTTGGGCAGTGAAACATTAATTTTTGCCATGTTTAGGTAGAGCCATTGTCTCTGAATTGTCATAGTGAATCATTGGGCTATTTATACCCCATTCCCATACTATATCTATGTACTTTAGTGGTAGGATATAGGTTGTGTGCTATCACAGATTCCTGAAGGTGCTAAAATGAAATACCATGAACAAAGACCAATGATTTCCACAAAGAATTTCTTCAATATGGTTTGATTGAGTTGGTGCACAATGGTTATGATTGAACTGGTCCAATAGGAATATGAATGCATTAATTAGTTGAGTTATGATGAAGTTGATTTGGTCCAAAGAATAATGAATGAGTATATCTAGTCACCACAAATTAGTGGTTGAAATTGTCAAGCAATTACTAAATGGATCAAGCTTAATCCGTGTGGATCTGATTAAAGGGAGTATGGATTGTTGTCTTCATGGATTCAATAAAATATACATGGTTCTAGTCATGGAGTTACTAGCATAATAATTGATTTTGTGAATCACTTGAAGAGATGGAAACATTGCTAAAAGTGATGTCCATTACATTGCTTAGAGATTTGATTGATTAGGTGTGTATATGGAGTGATTGAGTGCATGAGGATCCTTAATAGTAGAGTAATACTTTGAAGAGTTCTATGAATTGATCAAATGGTTGTACATGGTCAATTTGGATGTGATAAAATACCAATAGAATATTTTTATGTACAAATCAATGGTTTCTATTAGGAGAGTGATTAGCTACTACACTTAGTCCATATGGAATCACAAGAGGCCAAGTGACTTGTGTTGAGAAGAGAAATGACATAGGTTCGTTGTTTTAGTTCTTATTTACTTTGTGGTGGGGTAGAGGCAAAGATGTTGTTGATTCATTTTGGAGAAGATCGATGCACCTTTTGACTATTATGTAAAAGAGATCAAGTGGCTATGCAGTTTATTACAATGTGTGGATGGGTCAAAGTAGATATGTATTACATACTGACAAAGTTATTTTTGTAGGGGTAATAATGTATATAGTTGAGTGTGTTATTTCTATGTTGTTGTAGTTTGTATGCCTCATTTGTTGTGAGGATAGGTCAGTATACTATGTTGTTGTGTTGGTTGATCATATTGTTGAGTCATTGATGATGTATTAATGGCTTGATGAACATGCTCCTGAGTTGATCGTTGAGGAGTTGTGTCCAAGTCTTGTGACAAGAATTGCATGGTTAGATTTTCATGTTGAGTGAGTGAGTGTTTTTGTGAGTTGTTATTGAGGGAATATTGAATTGTTGGGTATTAGATTTATTATGGGTTATTATGAAAATTGGATGAAACGAGGCCCATTATTAGATGTGTTTGAGTCAGGTGGATCCTATTATAAAATATTATGAAACAAGGTTCGTGAGAGGAGCTTGAAGGTTGGGACCTTTAATGAAGCGGGTGGTAGATTATGGGTTTAGTGTGTAGCGACCTCCTTTAGGTAGTCACATGAGAACTTGGAAGTAGATGGTTTTCCTATTGGTGGCTTGATAGGCTATTAAGTGTTGGGGCATCCAGTAGGTGGTGGCCTACAAATTCAGGGGAGTACTGGCTTCTAGGAAAAAAATGGTTTGTGGAATTATTGGAATGGTCGGTTCTAACATGTAGTGCTATGGAGCGAGAGTTACTTGCATGACTGGAAAGTTATTTCATGCACATTGGTGGTGGCTAGTGCGTATGTAAAACGAAAATTTTGATTAGTGAAAAGAAAGAAAGGAAGTGTAGAAGGAGAAGGTGGTTTTCTTCCTTTGGGTTTCCACCTTACATATTGTGGCCTCATGCATTGTTCTCATGATTGATGTCTTTTGTGCTCTCATGTTTATTTTATTGATGTTTAATACATTTCTCATGTTTTATTCTATGTTAGTAGTTAATGAATGCATGATTCAGTTGATTAGTTAATGAAGGAAAAAAGTGGTAAAAGTTGTCCATTCTGCACAATTCTCATTAACCCCAACCCCCTTTTAGTATTGTCAAGTTTCCAAACACAACTTTAAAATGTACAATAATATCTTTTCTAGGTTCGTTCCTTACTTTTATCCATCATTTAATATTTAATAATTAGGTCAATTAACTCAAAAAAATAATTAGTTAATTCATTCTAGTTAGTTTCCTTCATGTTTTAATTTATTTTTCTTTCTTAATTTTTCTTGAAGCTAATTCAGTTATCCTAATTAATCTAAAATTTTTAACAACATAATAAATTATAAACACCTAATTGATCTAGTGCCATTCACTCTTATCATCATTAATTTCACTGATATGGTATCTTAATTAGTTTTAAATCCTCACCTTTGTTCATCCCTATTTTAATGTGGATCATTTCTCTATTTTTCATGTTAAGGCTTGTACTTTTCATCTAAAAGAGGATTATGTGATTTTTCTTATTTCCAAGTATGATGGTGCAATCAAAAGGTTTTTTGGTTAGTAATTGTTTCAATTAATCATCACTAACTAATATTGATATGAAACAAAGAACATGTTGAATTAAGGTTAATAAGAAAAAGGACAATCTCAGTGTTAGAAGGGAGGAATCTACAATTGTGTTTTCTTGCTACAGTTATAGCTGAGAAAGAATAATGTCAACAATGTAGTTTGCCAACATCTTCTCAAGAAACCATATATGATAGTGAATTTGTAAAACAATCATTTTAAAAATAAATTACTAAAAAGTAGGAAAGGGTGATATATTATTGAAAACATGCATGGTTGCAAGATTTCTGATATGGTCACTACATGAGTTAATATATCCCATATGGTTAGTTTTATTTAAATACTAGATAAATTCAAGGTTCTTAAGTTTGGTAAAGTTGGTCTTTTATTTTTAATTATTATGTCATTGTGCCATTTATATTGAACATGGGGATGATAAGAAAAGTGTTCGGAGATTAAGAAAAACACGTTATTCCCTTGATGTGGCACTAGGTTCAAGAATTGTATGGATATTCATGCAATTGAAATAGTGTATGAACACTTTGAAAACTAGAGTAGATGTTGTGAAAGAAAACCATTACAACAAGATATAGACTATAGATATTATAGAGCTCATAATAGGTTTTATTTTTATGAGATAATGCAAGTCTTGAAAGTGGTTGATGATTATTTTCAAGTTTATCTATCAACTTTAATGAGTGTGTTAAGTGGAAAATAGTCGTTAGGTTGTTGATTTAAATTTCAAGGAGAAAGGAATTAGTGATAGCACTAAATATGGTTGATTCTAAGGAAGGATAGAGACATGCGATCAAAATATTAGAACAAAATAATTTATTCCAACATGTCACCTAAAAAAATTAGGGATATCTAAAATATTAGTGTCTAAAATGCATATGAAACGCAAGAAATATGGTGATATACTATGTTTGGATAGAAGACTTAGTAGATGAACATTCATTCAAGGATTAAGAAGTTGGAATTTCAACAAATTTCAATACAATTGATCAATTGTAATCCTTGTACTATCAAATAGAGGTTTAGGGAAAGAGGATGTTGCATGAATACTAGCAAAGAACAATGAAATCATAGCCATTAAATATGTTTGAGAAAGAAAAGTTGAAGACGATAAATTTTATGACGATTATTTTTACCTTTAACATAAAATGTTATTTTTGATAGATTTGTTGCAATTAATCATAGAGTAACAAAAAGAAAAAAACCAAAGAAGATTGATTGACATTTCCTTATGCATAAATTCTATATCGAGTGAAAATAAAAATGAGAAAAACATGACAGATTTAAAGCTGAATAAAATTGGATGGAAAAAGACCATGCAACCTAGTGTGCATAAAGAAAGTAATAATGTATATAGTGTAAATTGCATAACTCGTGAGGGTAAAGAAAAGTTACAATAAATTTGTGTCAATGCAAAATTAAATAATCGTGAGAAATAGAAGAAAGAGCTTGTAATTGTTTACAAATATATAATGGAATGATTTAGGAAGGTACACTAACAAACTAGTATGTTTCTTAATGAAACAAAGTAGAGAGAGTTAAAATAATGAGTGGAGAGATTTTTCTATGTAAAAAATCTATATTACTATTGTATGAAATGGCCATGATTCTTTATTATATTAATTTATCTACTAAATGTGGTATTGTAAAGTAAGAATTTAAACATTAAGGGTGAAGTAATATTTCATATAGTGGATATAAAAGACTATGGTGTTGAGTAGATGAAAGAGGATAGTTAAATTCTAAAAGCTAAAATGATTAGGTGTGTAAGATTAAAATAAAAGGAGATGTGAACTATTGAATTCATAATTTTATAACTAATGGTCAATGCATGAGCATATATAAAAGCAATCAAACTATTTTGAATATAGAAAATAAAAATATTTATTTTATTTATATTAAAATATAAGTTTGTTAGTAACCCATTAATAGAACCTGATATAAATATGGCACAGAAGGGCACACACGAAGACAAAGTACCGGACCCTCAAGTGGAGGACCATTTACAGCAGCAACAAATTTCACAGCTGGAAGTTAGCGGTAATAAAAGAACACATGGATCTGAAGGATCAAAATCCGACAAAGAACCTCCAGTGAACACACAAGAGAATCCGCAGGCCATCATTGTTCCCCCACCTGACTCAGGGGGTTGGCGAAGGGTGGAAAAGAAGAAGGGAAGAAAAGTATAGGCTTGATGTTTTTTTTGATTATTTTTTTTATCAGTGTACTTTGTCCTAATTCATGGACAACTATCTGCATATGCTCTAAGCATCTACAAAATGTAATTTATTTCACATATGAATATAAATTACGACTTTTTTCTACGTGAAAAAAGTAACCCATTAATATTGAAGCATTAAAAAGGAAATGATATGTTTAAAAAAATTAAAGGAAATATTTAAGAAAGAAAATAAAATTTATTTTGTAAAATTGTCTTCACAAATTATTTGGATGAAATTTTGCAATAAATATACTCTAAGGAAATAAGAAATTTAGTTTTCAAAATTCTAAAATTATAATAAATAGTAAAAAAAGAATGATTTCATTTTTATACGATTTCTATAACTATGTTAAATAAATTGCGTATTTATGTTTACATGGTTGAGATTAAAAGAAAATGAATTAAAGTTAATTAGTATGTCTATCTCAGTTATAATTGTGCATACAATTTTATAGAGTATGCCATTTTGTGTTGTAATACATTTTCTCTATTCTAATAATTAATAGAACATATTTAGCACTAGATATCTATGTTTACTATGAATTTGTATGATATTTAGTGAGTTCGCATAATTTTTATGTTTACTATAAATAGGTATATAAATATGTTAATTAAATTTTTAAAATATAAAATTTTGTTTACTAAAGAAATAATAATAATTGAATAACAATAAATATTATTTATTATATTAAAAAATAATATAAATAAATAATTTTATTATTATTTTTTTAACTTAAAATATTCCTAATCATAATCCAATACTAAAATATTCAGTATCATAATCCAATACTAAAACAGTTTCATTTTGATCTCTATTGCTAGTGTATCTTCTTATATCATTTTTCTTTTTTCATTCATTACCCATACCATACTCGCTCGCAATGTTTGATTCTATATTGTTAACTGAAAGCGGGCATGATTGATTGGTTTCTAAAAAGGCTTTTGCTCCACTAGGACATGAAGCGTTCTAAATTCTATACAACTACATAGTTATATTGTGAACGCCACAGTAGGATGATGTGTCAATTAGTTTCTAAAAGCTGGTCATGCAATTGGGCATGAATCATTTTAAAAGCGATAGAAAAGCTATTTAAACTTGATTCTTGAAAAATGATAGGTTAAACTTGATTAGAGATGTATTGATGTCAAATTTGTTGAGAGAGAAATTTTCATGCACTCAATTGTTTTCCTTTAGGCCTTTCTTTCGTCCTTTACTTTGTTAACATGTAAGATATGTAATAAACGGTTTGATATCAATTCATCGCACCTCAAGCATATTCCTCGAAGAAGATCGAACATGCCTTTTATATCGAGACAAGGAATTCTTAAGAATTCCTAAGAATTCGTTCGTAATGGGTAACGGTATAGAGTAATAATATAGTATATTATATCGTTTTAATTAATTAATTAATGTTGTCTTAATAATAAAACTAATTATTTATGTTGGCATAGTTGTTATTAAACTTTAAATTAGTAAGTTTATTTCAATATAGAGTTTATTAAAAGTAATATATTAATTTTAGATTGATCAAAATTCATTAAAAAAAAATTAATTTTTTTAATGTATAATTATTCTAAATACATAAATAAAAAAAATTTATATTTTTTTTGTTAAGCTTGGTAGGTCTTTTTCATTTTGGATTTTACATGTCCATTATTCGCCACGCAATGGGAAAGGGTAGTAGAAGATTAGAACCCAAGATCTTCAATTCGGTAAGACTTCATTCTACAGACTTCATTGTACGACCATCACCACTTGAACTACACTTGAGCTACAAAAAAAAAAAAAATATTCCATATTTAATACACTCATAAGCAGTGATCTTACCTATTTTTAAAATAAAATTAGAAAAATACATTTATATACATTAATTTTTAAAAGCATGTTTTCATCTATAATCATGCTTATGATTTAGTTGGTATCGTGTGCTTTTTCACACTTGAATAAAAGAAAAACTAAAGATTTTTTACTTAATTTTCTTGGAGTCGTCAGATTGAGTAATAAAGATTTATTGTTTGTATAATATCTTTAAATAATTTGTGTCAATAAAATGATTAAAAATACTATTGTATTTTTATTTATATATAAATTTTAATAACTAAATCATTACATAGTTGAGCGTAGAGGTTTATTGAGTTTAAAGGTTTATTTTACAATTCAATATGATGTGTAAGCATGTCTATTCATCATTAAACTTAAAATTTTGCTTACGTTAGCCAAAATAAAAAATTTAAAAAATCTAAAAATAACTTAAATTATATTTTTAATCATTCAATCATAATTTAAAATTAAGATAATTTATACCACATATTACTAAAATAAAATAAAGAGTATTTTATTAAAAAATGTATATCATTAATATTCATTTCAATCATATAATTAATACAAATTAATTAATTACACAGATAATTACCAATTAGTCGATAATCACTAATTAATATTTATAATTCTAATCATAATTTTAATCTAAAAAAGAAAAATTAAATATTAAATTAGGAATTAAAAACCAATAAGTAAAATAATTATTAAATTAATAATAAAATTAAAATAAACAAATTATAACATAATTAAATTACATCATCTAACATGTCCTCTAATATTCATTAGCATCACTACCCTAGCCTTATTTAAACCTCATTGAGTTCCGACTTATTTAAGCATGGATCTAATCGTGATGATAAACCACAGAAGTTAGTTCAAAATGTAGATGCCAACGAACAACGAACATGAATGTGATGACACTACACAAAATATAGATCATAGAAACCTCAGATCAATAATATTCATTAAAAAATTTACAGAGAAAAAAATTAAATCCCTTTCGACTGATATTAAATCCACACTTTGAAATAAATCCATACTGATTTATTTATTTTCAATATAGGACTAAATTCTAATACTACTTGATTACGAGGTATTAAAAGATGATACGCAAGTTTTCATTGAAATTAATGAACTTTGAATTTTCGATTATTTTCGGTAAGGTGTAGTTCCCCAATCCTATCACGTACACCTACCCCATGCTGTACTGATTTTGACTTTGAATTGCTCATATAGAAATACGCCCATTTTTCGATTATTTTCTACAAGATGTAGTTCCCCAATTCCATCACGTAGACTCTACTGTTTTGACTTTGAATTGCTCATATAGAAATACGCCCCTTTTTTCGATTATTTTCTACAAGATGTAGTTCCCCAATTCATCAAAGGTTCCGTTTGAAATCTCTTCAGTCATGGCTACATTCTCAACAAATTATTTTTTAATCCGTTTCTCTTCAAATATTATCCATCAATTATGTTCCTCATGAGATCTTTTCACGTTCCACCAGCATAAGATTCCCTATAGCTCTATCCGCTCATTCATTCTCTCTAAATTATCTAGTTTATAATCCGTGTAGGCTGTTTTGTATTATATATACATGGATAATTTTTTTTTGGTAAGTATTGTCTAAATTTAAGAGGAAGAGTGAAACAGACAACAAAACTTAAAGTTAAGTAGTTTGAAGAACAAATGCACGTTCAAATTTTTCTCAAATTAAGATACCATTTTGAGAAACTATATTAAAAATAGGTTATATAAAGAATAAAAAAAAAAAAAATTGACTCACTTTAAAGCACTGTTTCATACATTCTAATTCATTGTTGAAAATTATTACTTGTTTTTTTGAATGTACTACACTACCAAAACTATTAGCAATTAAGTAAACTAAATAACAATTGGAATATGTAGTCAACAATTACATTAAACACCCCCATTAGTTTTGACTTCATCTTCACTACTATTTTAAGTACACACAATTGCTAATTGTTGACTTTGAAATTCAAAATTTACCTTTGTTACTAGCTTTGTAAAAATATGTGGCAAATGATTTTTGGAATTGCAAAAATGAAGATTGATTTGACATTGATTTCACCATTTGTGACAAGCTCTATGATGAAATGAAAGCACATGATTTGTAGAAAATGCAAAAGCTAAATTGTTATTATGGAAAATAGGAGTTGGTTCCTTCTTCTTTTCATGCTCAAGATCAACTCTCAATCTTCTTAACCTAATTGTTTTCCATGTTGTTCTTGTTGTTGCTAAATACTCTTCATCTACTCATGAAATTGAGATAATGAGTTGTTTCTAAGATGTCCAGGAAACCAATCATATGCCTAGGTGAAATACATATCCCAAGGAACTATTTTCTTCATCAATACATTTTTCAAAATGAGTATGTTTGTCTATAGAATACTGAATTTTTCTACAATAGAACTGAAAATCCTCTTTCTTTCTTTCTTGTGTGCTACTTTTCCTCACTCCATAAACTTGGATATAATGCTAACTAAATACATTATGCTAGAAGTTGTTGTTGTGAGGTACATTAGGCTACCTAATATATACTTGTACAAAGTGGAATTGACTTCGTGGGATAATTGGTGTGTTTGCTAGCCTGCATTCACTCATCTCAGAATTTCTCAAAATGTCTCTTGCATACTTTATTTGACAAATACAAATTTCCTGTTTATACTGTTAAACTTCAATTCCAAGAAAATATTTCATGTGATCTAGATTGGTTATCTCAAATTCCCTCTAGATATCTATATGAAAGTATTTCAGTTATAAATTTCCTGTGTAAATCATATCATCAACATTTCCTATGTAAATCATATCATCATCATAAACACAAACAATGCAAATATTACGTTGTAGATCTATTTTTGTATAGAGAGTGTGTTCATTAATGATACATTTGAATCTTTTGTTGAGTAGATAAAAATCAATTTTGTTGTACCATGGTCTAGGAGCTTCTTTTAAACTATTCAATTTTTGTTTTAACTTGTAAACTTTCATATCTTGACCATTGACTTCATGTCTTGAATGTTAATCTACATATACTTCTTCCTTCAAGATCATGTGTAAAAAATTTTGATTTGACATCCAATTGGTAAAATGGCCAATGATTTTCTGCTTTTTATTTCTAATACTATTCTAATAGTATCCAACACTACTATTAGAGTGATGGTTTCTTCATAGTATCCTCTAGGATGTTGTGTAAACCATTTTTCTACCAATTTAATTTATGCTTTTCAATTTTCTCTCTTTCATTGAACTTGGTCTTATAAACCTATTTGACTCCAATGCTTATTTCTCTTATTGGTAGCTTGACAAGGCTCCACATGCCATTCTTCTATATTGTCACAATTTCTTCATCCATAGATTTTACCCATTCTTTCCTTTTGACTACTACATCAAAATGTGTTGGCTCGCAACACAACAAAGAAAATGTACTTGTTCATTATCAGGTTGTTTGTAAATGTTTGTATCAGATTCACTACTTAATGATGGAATGTGTTCATTCATTCCTCCTTGGTTTGTCCCTTCAATTGGAATTTATATCCGTGGCACTCCATGTTTTTTCTATTCTACTTTTGTTGATTCACTTGGTTCAAATGCATATGAGGAGACTTGATTGGTGTTGTTTTTGCTATCTTGATTATTCCATGCTTGATTTTTAAAGGATTTAATACCTCTTCAAATCATTCCTTTCTTGGTGATATGATTGTAAGATTTATAAGCATTGGCTTCTTTACTATAACCAACAAATATGCATTTTTCACTTTTGTCATCAAATTTCCTTCTCATCTTGTTTATAACATGTGAATAGGAAACAAAATCAAAGATTATTGAGTGTGATACAATTGTCCTCATACAAATATAACCTTCTAGTGTAGATTTTCCTTTACTTCTTTTAGTTGGAGATGTGTTCAAAATATAAACCCAATATTCTACTCAATACTCAATTGGAAAACTCTTTGTGTTCAACATGCTTCTTGCCATATTCATGATGGTCATTTTTATTTTCTACTGTTCCATTTTGTTGTGGAGTGTAACTTCCTATTTGTTGTCTTTTTATATCCCTAAAATATGTTGTTAATTATTTAGAATCATAATCACCTCCTCCATCTAATCTCAATAATTTAATTTGCTTGCCACCTTGCTTCTCTACAATAGATGTGAATTGCTTGAACTTTTCAAATGTATCAAATTTCATTTTGGTAAATAGGGAACATGTCATTATGTTAAAATAATCAATAAAGTTTAGAAAGAAAAAGCTTCCTCCTATTTACTGGGTTTGCATTAGACCACGAATGCCTGTGTGTACTAACTAAACTGGGCATTGGGCTTTATAGCTAGCATCATTTAGAAAATTGTTTCTTTGGTGCTACTTTTTATAAAAGGATAAAACTTTCACATGGATTATGACATACATCTGTCACAAGTAGACCGAGGACCCTAAACTTATTTTGAAATAGATCAAGACTATTAAGAGCTAAATGGCCATTTCTAAGATTCTATGAGCAAGTTTCATCTAAATGTGTTAGAAATGAGATAATGACTTCCTAGAATTTCTTATTACTAGAGGAAACATCATCTATTTTGCCATTTGGATCCTTGCTATGACTCGTTGACTAGGTGGCTTGTCAACAACTATCCAAAAACAACCTTTAAACTTGAATTCAATGCCATTTTTAGTTCAATTATTTAATGGATGTTTATACCCATTTACATTTAATTTTCATATGTAGAGATGAAATCGATATCGATCATGAGATGTTAGAAAATGTTGACACTGACATACTATATGAAGATAAAAAAATGACCATGTTATATGATATCGTGTTAAGGTCATTATTGAGAAGTTCTTCAAGGATGAATGCATGACATTTCAAGCTCAAAATTTGAAAGGTATATTAACATCAAAGAAACTAAAAGATGCTACAACTCCATTGGGTATTTAAAAATTAGCGAAACATAAAAGGTGAAGGAAAATGTGATTCAAAATATAAATAGTGCTCTAAAAACAATTGGAAGATCTAGAAACAAAAATGATGTAGCTGCATGTAGAGAAATACATATAGCAGTAGTTTGGAAAAATCTATGGCAAAAATATTAGGGACCTCATGAAAAACATTGTACAAACATAGGAAATTTCAATTGCAAATAGATTTAAATGATGAAATCGCTTGTTGGGTAGTTATTTGTATGTAACCATACAAAGATACAATTGGAGAAGTTGTTAAGAAAATAATATATGAATATTGAATGAAAAATTAATGTGTTTCACCAAAAGCAAGGGATGTAATGCAAAAAAGAATAACACAAAATAAATATGAAGAAGATGCAAAACATATCTTCGACACCACTAAGATAGAGTTGTTCAGTAAGTTCATAGAAAAGAATCATGGAATTAATGTCTGTATCAGTACTTTTGTGCAACAAAAACCATGGTATGTTAAACCTATCACTATAAGCGACACATGTTGTTGTTGTTATCATGTGTAATTTTAATTATATTATGACACAGTCCTTAATTTTGGTAAAAAAATTTGGAAAATTTCACCTCCTCCTTCCACTATCCATGGTTTCATATCCGAAATTCTATGTGCAAAAGAAGTCATGAATTATTTTACCAAAAGAAATGTGTTGGTGGTAAAAAATGTGATCATTGTGGAAATTTCACTTTATTTCACAACAAATATTCTATTGATATAAATGATCAATCATTGTCTAACCCAAAAGTGAAATGGAAGAGATATAAATATATCCATACATCGATTAATTCAAATAATAGTACAAGTGCTAAATGGATTGATTTACAAGAAGAAGAAATTCATGTGTTAGAGTTTTTGAAGAAATTTGAGACAAAAATGTTTAAGTACACCAAGCATTCACATAGAGATCGATGGCAGGACCTACAATTCAAAAAATCCTATGAACTTTTTCCACCAAGGACCATTTTGTCAAATGGATGCATAGGTCAGATGTATCCGCAGGTCAATTCAAATCTCACTATCATTCTTTTGGTTGTGTCGTCTTCATAAGAAAAGCCACATTAAATGTTTTTAGAATTTCTTTGAGACTCGTCATGGAAAATGAGAACATGATGGTGCAGGGGCATGTATAAAATGAGCACCTTGAATATATCAAATGGACCACTCTGCAAATAGACTTGTCTCAATTGAACAAGTTGTTCAATGGTGCAATTTTACACTAAGCCATCAGGCTAACCCATCAAGGGAGGTACAGAGGTATGCACATATATAAATCAACTTGTATATAGTTTTAATATATGATACTTTTTATTAATTTTCTAATTTTAAACATTTATAAATTATATATTTTAAACAGTACAAGGATCGTCATCTTTGATATAAAAATTGTATTTTAAATAATATATTTAAATTTATGTTTGGAACTAAAACTGTTTGTCTTAGTTAATTCCTCTAAATGTTTTAATTGTTGCCTTCTCTCATCTCTTGTATATGTATTGTTTGGCTATAGAAAATTTATATACACATTTTCTATGTATAACAAATTAGATGTTCATTTTGAATATTTAAAGAATTATATATCATCTTAAATTCTACTTTCCAAGTAAAAAAAAAATCTAATCTTTTGCGCACGCCACTGCTACCTCTACGAGTGCCCCCCTGCAAACCCTCCTCACAGCCATGGCTCCATAGGGAGGTTCTGAGCCTCCTTCCTCCCTCCCCCTTGAGCTCTTGGCCTTCAAATAGCTTGTGGACGAATGCAACAAGCACCCAATTTCAACCTCCCAGCAGAAGTTGGTCAATAAGATGGAAACAATCCCAATCGTTGCTCTTCCAGCTGAAGAACCATGTCTTGCTACACTGAATATTGTAGGAAGAGGACTCATTGACTAATTCAATAAGTTATAGCCATCACCAAGAGCCATAGAATTGTGGGTGCAATGCAACTGGAGACCGCTGGTCTCAGAAGGAATAAAATCCCATTTCATCAATAAGGGTTATTTCATTTTCATTTTTGACTCAATTGAAGATAGGAACCTCATATTTAGAAACGAGCCATACTTCATGTGACCCCAGGGCCTGTACCTAAACAAATGGACTCCAGACTTTGATCTAGCCCAAGATGTGCCCTTGACTGTTCTTATTTGGGTGCGCCTCCCTCATTTACCCTTGCATTGTCGGAGCCCGAAGACATTAGAAACCATTGGAAACACCCTTGGAAAGTACATTGATAGAGCAGACAAGAAGGGACAATACTCATGTGCTCGAATTTGTGTCGAGGTTGATTTGGAAGTTGGGCTTTTGGAAGCCATAAAACTAATAGTGGCAGAATGGTCACATGTGCAAGAACTGGATTACGAGCAACTACCCTTTAATTGCAGGCATTTCCATGGATACGGGAACTTTGTAAGAAACTGTAAAAATAAAACCGAAGAAGAAATAGAGAAAATGAAAGGAGACTAATGGACAACGGTGCAGAAAAGAACCTCATCAAAGCAGCACAACAAACCGAGAGGGAAAGGGGCACAAGTGGGAACCAATGTACCATGCACATAACTACAACCAAAAGGGGCAGCACCCCCTAGAATAGACCTCCCCTCAAATTCCTTTGCAACTCTCAGCACACAGGAAGAAACCCTAGTTATGGAAAGTGATCCAGAACAACAGGAAAATCCCTCATTAATCGAGGACGGAAATGTAGGGGCTTCCCTGGCCCAAAACGACTGCCCAGAAAGAGGTTCTCCGCCATATTCTTATGTACACATGATAAGAAGGAAGCCCTTGGAATTGACAGGCTCATCAGAAGAGGAGACAATTGAAAGGCCCTCGAAGCGGGCAAGGATGAAATCCCTCAAGGAAGCAAGAGAGGAAGAAGTAGAGAGGAAAAAAATGCAGGGAAGTCAGTCCACTCTAGAAATTTCCTTAAGTCAAAACACCAGAGCATGACCACCAAAGGGAGGGTTGTCTTCCAGTACCCCAAATAAATAATCCGTATAGTTTCTTGGAACTGTAGAGGCTTGGGGAACAACATGAAGGCTGCAGTTGTTAAAGATCTCATGAAAATAGAAACCCCAAAGATCCTCATTCTCCAAGAGACAAAAATAGAAGGGGAAGCCCTTCTTGAGTTAAGCAGAATGAACTGGAAGACCAAAGCTAGGATGGCCGTAAGTGCAAGGAGAACCTCAGGAGGACTTTCCATGGTCTGGATGGAGGAATTATTTTAGCTAGAGAATTCCTTTGAGACTCAGCATTAGATTTACACCGAACTTTGACATAAAGCATGTAAGCTCACTCTCGCCCTATTTAATATTTATGTTCCTATTCTTTACCTTGAGAAAAAAGAGTGTTGGCAAACACTTATCGATTTTGTAGAATGTTATTCTCCCATGAACATTGTAATAGTAGGATATCTAAACATCATTCTGGACCCAAAAGAAAAAAGAGGGGGTAACAATAGCAGATATCTATTGATACCCCTTATGGAGGACATAATTTAGCAGTGGGATCTTCTTGATCTTAAACCCAAAAAAGGGAGATACACTTTCACCAACAATAGAACAGGGGCAGCTCACATCTCAATCACACTTGACAGATTCCTAGTGCAGAGCACTTTTTTGATGGATAAGAGAATAGTATCAACGAGAATCCTACCAAAGCTCACCTCAGACCATAAACCCATTCTCTCACAACTGGATGAGGAAGAAAATGTGGGGCCTATACCATTTTTCTTTAGCCCTTTGTGGATAAAGAAAGAAGGATTTATGGAAGTCATTGACAAGGCCTAGTCTATCATGATCACCGAGTCACCCAGTTATGCTTGGGAGAAAAAAATAAAATCAACCAAAGTAGCTCTAAAAGAGTGAGTCAAAATGCCTCCCAGCACCTTCACCACACATAGAAAAGAAATTGTCTAACAATTAGCAGATCTACAGTTGGAGATGGAGGACAAAGACGTAACCACACATGAATTGGAGAAAGAAAAATTGGCCCAGCTTGCTTCTTTCAGCTCTTTCAAAAAAGAAGAAGAATTCTGGAGGCTTAAGTGCAGAAGCCAATGGTTGAAAGTAGGTGATTGAAACATAGCCTTCTTCCACAGGCAGTTCAGAGCACGCTTCTCCTAGAATCACATCTCAAAAATCACCTCAGCAGATGGGACAGTCGCCAAATTTTTTTCCCAAGTTAAAGAAGCTACTGAAACTCACTTTCAACGGTTATACACATAGGATGGAAGAGGAGACGAGGTGATTTCCAATGACTTCCTCTCCTAGATCCCTTCCTTGGTCAACAAGGAGAATAACTCAAATCTTATGAATCCCTTCACTGAGGAAGAAATCAGTAATGTAATTTGGGACATGGAGTCTGACAAAGCCCCAGGCCCAGAAGGTTTCTCGGCACACTTCTACAGATCTTGTTGGACAATCATGAAATCTAACCCACTAAGAATGGTAAAGGATTTTCAGAAAAATTCTAAAGTGGGAGGCAGTACCAAATCCACCTTTCTCACCCTAATACCCAAAGAAGTGAGACCCATTTCACTATGTAATTTCCCTTACAAAATTCTTGCTAAATTGCTCGCAAACGGAATTAAACCTCTGCTAGCTAGGCTCATTTCTCCCAGTCAAGGGGGGTTCATAATAGGAAGGCATATTTTAGATAATGTGATACTTGTTCAAGAATCCATGCATTCTGGTCATTAGAGGAAGGAGCAAGGGATGTTGATCAAGTTGGATATGATCAATGCCTTTGATCTCGTAAAACTTTCATTCCTTTACAAAGTTCTACTTTCCTTTGGATTTGGCCCAGCTTTTGTGAACCTGATTAAGGCTCGTGCTAACAAACCATGGATTGCCTCGCTGGTTAATGGCTGACCTACCTCTTAGTTCCAAGCTTCAAGGGGGATAAGTCAAGGATGCCCGCTATCTCCTTTTCTGTACATAATAATGGCAGACACCTTGAGCAGGAAATTGATAGCGGAAAGAAATGAAGGTACTCTCTGGGGCATCCAATTGATGACTAGATTAGAAACAATCAATCATGGCTTGTTCGCAGATGATTCTCTTCTGTTGGGAGGATCTTCCACTTGAATAGAAAAGGAATTCAATGGGACCCTACATAGCTTCTGTACCATTTAAGGAGTGCTTATTAATAAAAGAAAAGTGCAGTGTACAGTTGGAACAAGAGGAGCAAACCACACTCCGAATTGCTAGAATTCTGGACTTTCCGGGCTATGCCTCCTAGGAAAAAATTCAATACCTGGGACTGCCTTTAACATTGGGGGAAAACCGAGCTTCACTCTGGATTGAAGCCATCAGCAAGATTAAAACCAAGATAGCTGCTTGGGGAGGGCAATGGCTTAACTACACTGGAAAGCTAATCCTCATAAAGTTTGTCCTTTCCTCTCTCCCTATCTATCAGGCCTTCTTCCTCCTGGTACCAAAGACAATCACGGACCAAATTTCATAGCTACTCAGCAACTTACTATGATAGGGAGGGAAAGGAAACGAGAAGAAATTTCACTTAGTAAGTTTGGAAAAAGTGAAAAGGCCAAAGTTGGAAGGAGATCTTCAGATTAGAGACCATGGCTCGGCCAACATCATCTTAGGTGGAAAAATCCTTTAGTAGCTCTACTATAATAAACACCACCCAATCAGCCAACTTGTCTAGAATAAATACTTCAAAGGAGTCTCATTGAGAAACCTCCAAGCGGATAGAGTTCCCAAAGGCATGCCGCTTTGGCACCTTTGTAGAAAAGGGCTTGCCACCTTCCAAAACCAGCTTTACAGGGTGCCTGGAAATGGAGCAAATATTATGATATGGCAAGATGAAATCATGGGTAGTTCCCCCCTTGAACACATAGTGGAGTTAGCCGATCTTCATGAGTGAATCTCCTAGCATGGATTGCATAGTCTAGCAGACATTTCTACTTGGGACAGCCAAGGGAACTGGGAAGACTGAGTCTTCCACAACCTGCCAGTACATTTACTTCACCAAAAGCACCTTCCCTTGGATAAGTTGAAGGGCTCAACACTAGTTAACCTACATACATCAGATCTCTGGAGATGGGGGAAGATAGGGGTCTATGCCCCTGCGCTTGGCTTTGTAGCCTTGCAGCCCACACAAAATCAAGTGTTGGCATTATTACACAGGCTTGGCACTATGGCACAGGTATTGTCCTTGATGGCAACTCACTTGGCAAATTACTCAGATGACAGTTCAGGATCACAAGCTCTTAGAATAAAGGAAAAGGAGGTATATGCAGGTTCCCATTGACCAAGCCGTGTATACACATGGATTCACAGACCAAAAGGTGCGTATGTGTATACACACACTTTCATGCACAGAAAAGCACGTATAGTTTGGAAATCTTGGTTTTTGGTCCTTTGTATTTGGACCTATGGTTTTGGACCATGGTATCTCGTCTAAAGTGTTGAACCCAGGTATTTGGACCTAGGTATTGGTTCTAAGTGGTTTTGGACCATGGTATTGAGTAAGGCCTAAGACTATAAAAGGAAGAGGAGATCATTAGGAAAAGGTACTCAAGGATTGAATATCTTATGAAGAGAAAATCTATAATACTTGTCATTGAGTTATGGTGCAATAGCTAGATCTGAATCAAGGAGGAACCTGAGCGCTAGAAGAAGGATAAGTTCTATTGATGGGGTAAGATCTTAAGGCTTGAAGAGAAGTATCTTTGCGTGATTTTGATCTTTTATATTTGGCGCATGATTTGATGTATAAATCTGATGATCTGGGTATAACTTATATCTGAATAGTTGAAAAGGGTAACTTATCTTTTACATATCTGTACACAGGTTCAACATAGCAAAGGCGCGTATACACGCTGGTTCATTAATTCAAAACAGCGTATACGCAAGTTTTCCTTAATATAGCAGCGTATGCATGCAGGTTCTACATATTTAAGTAGCGTACATCTCATAAAATATGTTTTAGATACTTTTGTTTATTACTGCAGTGTTCTAGGTTCAGGATTGGTTTCTGGTTACTGTTACTATATTCTGGCTACAACATTTAGAGAAGTGGTTGTTTGATTCAGTTTTTGGTTGGTGCAAAGAAGATTGGTTGATGCAGATATATTTAATGTTTTATTGATTTTGTTGATGGATCTAGTCTGAAAATATATGAAACATGGTCCCTGGAAGAAAAGAGAAGGTTGTAGCCTTCTATAGGTCAGCACCTATGTACCAGTACATTAGCTAGTACAAGAGCTAAGGGGGTTGTAGCTCCCTTCCAGGAAAAGCTGGAGAACAAGAGAAGGTTGTAGCCTTCTGTAGGTAGAAGCCTGTGTACTGGTACAAGATTGCACCAGTATAGAAATATTGTAAAAAGAAGTTTCTTATTAAAATAAGATAGAGATGAATTGCAGCAGGTCGTTTTCACCCACATTGGGTTTCCACCTTATATCTTTTGTTCATGTGTGTGATTGCCTATACTGTTTACTACACTTGATTACTGTTTTATGGTTCTGATACACAGATTAAGATCAACTAACTAAATTATAAGTCTGTAAGATATACGTGCTTTTCTCTAAACACAGTTGTGTATATACATAGGTTGAATTAACAGAAGTAGCGTATATAAATCTGTTTATGGAAATGAAAAATTGGTAAATTTATAATACTGATTCACCCCCCCCCCCCCCCCCAAGTATTATTTCCAATAATTGGTATCAGAGCAGGTCCTTCAGAAGAAGCTTGATTTCTTGAAGGAAGAACTTTCATCATGAGCAACTACGAAAAGGAGGCATCCATCAGGCCACCAATTTTTTATGGGAGCAACTTCATCTATTGGAAGGTAAGAATCACAACCTATCTTCAATCTCTTGGAACATAAGTTTGGGATGTCGTGGAAGGAGGATACACATTTCCAGTAGCAACTCCTACAGATACGACAGGTAAAAAGCAGTATGAAACAAATGCAAAGGCTGTCAATACTCTATTGGGGAGTGTATCACAATTAGAATTTGTCAAGGTTATACAGCTCAAAACCACCAAAGGAATAAGGGACAAGATCATTCTAAGCTATGAAGGAGATGATCAAGTAAAACGTTCAAAACTACAATATCTCAGAATTCAATATGAAACTCTCAAAATGCACAATGATGAAAGTGTAGCTAATTATTTCCTACATATAGATGAGATTATTAATCACATGAAAAATTTGGGTGAATAGATAAAAGAAATTACTTTAGTTGAAAAGGTTCTAAGATCCTTGTCTTCTAAGTTTGAATCAAAAGTTTTTGCCATAGAAGAAAATTAGAATCTTCAGAGTATTACTATGTCACAGGTGCACAAAATCCTAACTGCTTTCGAAATGAGAAAAGGGGGTCCATCATACATGAGAGAAGTTGCATTCAAAGCTTCAGGAAAAGGAGAATACAATGAGTCAGGACATTCGTCAGAAGGAGAGGAAGAATCAAATTTTGTCAAGAACCTTCAACAGGTTTCTAGAAGATTCAGAGGTAAGTTACCTTTCAAATTATTTGCTTGTGGAAAAGTCAGTTACTATGCAACCAAATGTCCTCCTAAAGATAAGCTTGATAAAGGCAAGGAACCGGTTAGATGGAATAGAAAAAAGAGCATAAGTAAGAAGAGATATTATACACATGAAGACAACGATGGATTTTCAAATAGTGATGAATATGAACATGGTAATGATTATAGACTTTTGATGGCTTTTAAAGATGATGATTTCTTGGATGCTATAGATGAAGATGATCTCTATGAAGAAATTTCTGAACTTAAAATATGTTTAGAAGAAAAGAGTATTATTATAGATACTCTGACATTCCAACTTGTTGAAAGGGAAAAATACAGTGAAAAGTTAGAATGTGAAATTGTGGGAGTTAGAAAAGATATTGAGAAAACAAAAGCTCTTAATCTTATATTTTCTAAAGGATCTGAAACTTTAGATGAGATTATCAAAGTGCAGTGTTCTCATCTAATAAAGATAGGTCTTGGATATACTAAAGAAGCATCTCAAGCATAGAAGCCATCCACCTCCAAAAGTTATCTTGATGCAGCAAGGAGAAGTGAACAGGTTGACAATCGTCAGCAAAGGCATAAAGTGGATCACCAGGTAAATCGGGGTCAATGTACTTCAAGGATGAACAGAAGCTACAACCAACCGCAGGTAAATAATTCCTAATTTTCTTCAAGAATGAATGGAAACTACAATCACATGGTTAGTAGATTTGATAATCGCAGGAATTTCTTTAATGGCTAATGTTTGTCATGTCATAACTTTGGGCACAAAGCTGCTCAATCTATTGCCTACAAGAACATCATGACTAGAGAAACACGATATTAAAGGAGTGTGATTGGGATCATGAAGAGGACCTACAATAATTTTTCTGCTCTTGAAAATGAAATAAAATGCTCTATTTGTAACAACTTCCGTCATGAAGATTTTGAATGTGGGAGTAAGTTTTGGCAAACATCTCAGAAGGAGCAAGCTTCATTGGGCGCCAAAACATGGAGAAAGAAAGAACCGCAAACAAAAAGATGTGGTATAGCCTTATATGTGGAAGGACAGGAAAATCAGTGGTACATCGATAATGGATGCTCGAAGCATATGACAGGTGATAAATAAAAACTTTAGTCATATAGTGCCTTAGAAAAGGAAAGAAAGGTCTCATTTGGAAATGACACCCCTACACTCATAAAAGGTAAAGGCTTTGTTCTTTTAAAAGAAAAGGTCAAAGCTAGAAATGTTATGTATGTTGATGGCTTAAAGCATAATATATTGAGTGTTAGTCAAATGTGTGATCAAGAAAATGAGGTATTATTTTGATCAAATGGATGTATTGTTTGTGAGCTTGATACAGGAGAAACAGTGATCAAAGGCATAAGAACTCCAAATAATTTATACATACTCAAGGGAGGATAGCAACAATGCTATCTAAGCAAAAATGATGAACACTAGCTATGGCACAGAAGATTGGGGCATCTAAGCTTCCCTTAAATAAGGAAAGCATGCAAATATTAGGTTGTTCATGATCTTCCTAACATTAGAATTCTATACAATACAATATGCAAATCACATCGGTTTGGTAAGCAAACTAGAACACATTTCCGTGAGAAGGAAGGATCAGTTAGTAAGCCACTTGAACTTGTCCATACTGATTTATGTGGTCCATCAAGGAAAAAGTCACTTTGTGGAGAAGAATACTTTATATTGTTCATTAACGACTTTTCCAGGATGTGTTGGATAGGACTTCGGAAGCATAAAGACGAAGCTTTTGAAAAGTTCAAAGCTTTCAAAGCCTTGTTTGAAAATGAATCAAATGTCGCAGGTCTGATCGTGGAGGGGAATTTACCTCGGATGAATTTTTTGAGTTTTGTGAAGAACATGGAATAAGAAGGGAATTCTCTACTGCAAGGACTCCTCAACAAAATGGAGAGGTAGAAAGGATGAACATAATGGTTCAACAAATGGATCGAACTATGCTTGATGAGTTTGGAACTCCTACAACCTTCTGGGGTGAAGCTGCATTTGCTGCCATTACTATTCTCAGCAAAACAAACATCCGAGTAAATAGCACTCAAAATCCCCATAAACTTTGGTATGGTAAGACTCCTACTATAAAATACTTCAAAGTTTTTGGAAGCAAATGTTACATCAAAAGGAATGATGAAAAGCTTGGCAAGTTTGAACCTAGAGCAGATGAAGGTATTCTCCTTGGTTACTCTTCCTGAAGTAAAGGATATAAGTGTTACAATAAAAGAATTGGTAAAATTGTTGAAAGTACTGATGTGGTGGTTGATGAAGTAGGCAGCAATCCGAAACAGATAAAAAACGAAGATTTTGAATATGATGAGGACTATCCTTCAACATCAAATTAGACTAATGCTGAAGAAGAAACTTATGAGGCACCAGAAGAATAGATAAGGGTAGAAGAGAAGACTCCATCTAGGTACATCTAGAAGAATCATCTAGAGACTCAAACTTTGGGGCAGAAAGAGGCAGGTGTACAAACAAGAAGAACTATTATAGAAGCTTCAAGCTATCTAGCATTGCTCTCCTTCGTCGAACCATGAAATATAAGTGAAGCATGCAAAGATGAATGCTGGTTCAAGGCCATGAATGAAGAACTTGAGCAAACTGAAAAGAATAACACTTAGGAATTGGTTCCTAGATCTAATGATAAGAATTTCATAGGGACCAAATGGATATTCAAAAACAAGCTAAATGAAAATGGAGATGTTATTAGAAACAAGACCAGACTTGTTTGTAAAGGGTATGCTCAACAAGAAGGTATAAACTTTGAAGAAACTTTTGCACCGGTTGCCAGACTTGAAGCCATAAGAATCTTGTTCTTTCCAACTTTCATAAGTTCAAAGTATATTAAATGGATGTGAAATTTGCCTTTTGATGAACCCCAGAAATGGGTAATTATATGGGCTCATTTTACCACTTAATTCGACTTAATGCACCATTCTCATTAGTTTATTGCATGTTTGTAAAATCATATTTATGCTAGTAGAGTGAATAGGGCTAGTCATTATGCCAAAAAGTCTAATGTGTGCTTTATGCAGATTTTTGGTCAATTTTGAGACAAAATCAAAGGTTTAATGAGCACTTGGTAGCCAAATTCATGGAAGAACAAGGGAGAGGATTTGTAGGAAGGTGTCCCCTTCATTTATGGACCATTAACTTGAATTCTCCATCAAAAAAATTGAGCACAAAGCCAAGGGGCAGCGGAGCAAGTCAAGTAGGACTGTTGTTATCTTTAGTTCCAGGAAGCTGAGTTCCTTGACTTTAGGAGGACTGTTGGAGGTCTCCATTTGTATAAATAAGAAGGCTTAGGGCCTCAGTTTTGTTAGTCATATTTTATTTAGATGTTAGTCATTTTTTAGTCCATTTTCTCACTTTAGTGCAAATCTGTATCAACAAATTTTCGAGCTTCTTCTTCTAGACAGTTTGTGGGGTGTAACTATTATTTTTTTATCAATGAAGATGAATCCTGCTTTGCACTAGCTCTGATATTTCTTGGAGGCTGTAGCTCTTGGGGTTGGGCCCAACCCAAGTGCCAGTACCTCCTTTGTGTACTTTTATGTGTTTTTATTGCATTCCTAGAATAATTTCTGTTATTTAGGGTAAAATCTTGCTTCATTACTTAGGTTGTTTTTGATGATTTGGATAGTTGTTCATGCTTCAAGTTGATTTGACAGTTTGGTAATATAAAAGATCCACAAAAGGGCCACTAAGCAGTCCTTGATCTCATTTCTCCCTCCTTAGGATAATGAATTGAGACCAAGGTACACTTGCTACCACAAAAACACTGTTTTTGCCTTCTAATGCAATTGCTAGTGTTAGATTTTGAATTGGAAAATTTGATACCAGTTGTGTCTTCATGTTCAGATCTATTCTTGCATGGTTTCCATAGCTCTCTTACATAATTTTCTATTTATACACTGCTTTTCATCATATTTCTCAGTTTTAAGAGTATATTAGGTCAACGTAGATATATATCTGTTTTTTTTGTCTTTGTTTGGATCATTTTTCTGAAAGTAATGTGCAGAACACATTTAATACATCCCTACCTATCCTTCCTCTATCCTGTTCCAACCCTCACTGAAGATTCCTTCCCTTCATTTGCCACACTTTCCCTACTAACCCTAATTTCTATATTTTTGTGCAACATTGCTTTCTTCATCCTTGAACAAATCCAACCATCTCCATCACTCCTTAGCTTCATTTACCAGGTACCACACCTCTTAACAACCTTATCCATCCTTATTTCCAACTTCCTCACTGTTTTTCCTCCATCAATCTTCAAAAAACCACTTTTGGCCTATTCCTATAGAATTTCTTGTAGAATTTCCTGTAGATCCCATGTAGCCTCCTGTAGAAGATAACGCGAATAGTTTTTCGAGATCTGAGCATGGTGGAAATATCTAGAAGGGTGATAGGGACCCCTTAGGTCCTTTCCATACCTTTATAACCCCCTGCAATCACCCACTCCATTTTCTTTCATTGATAAACCCCTGCATAGTAAAAAATAAGTTAAAACACATGCATAATAATTTTTGCATAAAATTGCTCAAAAATACAAAAATATGATTTTTCCATATTTCCTTTCAGAAGTAGCTTAAACACATGTATTTTACCTCCGCAATAGTCCATGGCATCCATTTTGGTAGTTGTACATCTCTTTTCTTGCACAAGTAGGGTTAGTCTGTAAAAATAGGGTTTGTTAGGGTTTGCATTTCCTTTTAGCTTTCATCTTCTTTTTTGTAAGTAGACTAGTCTCTTTTGAGTTAGCCTTCATCCATCACAGTTAAAATCCTCTTCTAAGAACTCATAGAAGTTGGCTTAAGCTCCTAGCAAACTTGTGCCAGTTGATCAAGTGACAACCTGTAGTAAGAGCTAGTACTTGTGCATATAGCACCGTCGCTTCCAAGTTTGTTACGAACTACCAGGTTGATAAAAGTAAGTAGGGAGTCCCAAGAGTTGCAGCATCATTACTGCAATACTGGAGCTCACCATATTTTTGGCGTTGTTGTTGGGGAAGCGTCAGAGTATTTTGTGATTACTGATTTTCTTCTATTCTTTATTGCAACCTTCTACTAAGTAGTTTATTTCAGCAAGAGTAGAGTAGATGTTCCATTTCAATTCCATAATTTCATTTCAACAAGCATAGATTAGACATTTCCTGCTTTCATTTCAGTTCCGCAATTTCATTTCAGCAAGCATAGATCAGACATTTCTTTTTTTCATTTCAATTCCGCAATTTCATTTCAGCAAGCGTAGATTAGCTATTTCCTGCTTTCATTTCAATTCTGCAATTTCATTTCAGCAAAATAGATTAGTCCTTTCCTGCTTTCATTTCAATTCTGCAATTTCATTTCAGCAAAATAGATTAGTCCTTTCCTGCTTTCATTTCAATTCTGCATTTTCATTTCAGCAAGATAGATTTTAGTTAGTTGCAATTTGTTGTTCAATCAATTTCAGTTTTGCAGGTACAAGCAGAGAAAAATAACAAAAATCAACCAAAAAGATTTCCTATCATGCCTTGTAGGAGTAGAGATAATTCAGAAAAATGTTTACACAACACCCCCACTACTTCACACAGCCAACCTTCTCTCTTCTTCGATGGCTGTGATTAAGAAGAACCCTTAGGTGGATAGCAAGACATATTTGAAGAACCTATAGGAGAGAAGAAGAAGAAAACATTCATCTGGAGCAAATGGCTAAAAATAGAAATGTTGGGAGTAGTACCATTTCTTCCAACTCATCCATTGAAGATGAAATTGGAAATATATGGGAAGATTTCAAGAGCGAGATGAGACAGATTATTGCCATGCAAATGGATACCTTGTGGATCCAAAGGAAGCAAGAGGAAGCCAAGAGGGCTTTGGCCATCTTTTGTCCAGGTGCACTAGAAAGCATCCTAGGAACGAATCTCCATTGCACTCCATAGAAGTGTGTTTTGTCTATGAAGAAGACCATCCTATGAATCAGTGTCCTTCCTTGCCCTTGAACCACTCTATTTCATGAACCAAAGGAGGCCACATGGACCCAGACTTTACCAGCAGGGAATGAAAGGGACATCCCAGACCTATTACAACCCCTATCAAGCCACTTCCATGCCTTCTTGGGGTCCCCCTCCTCATCCTTCCTGGTCCACACCCCCCGTTCATATCCATCTCAATATCATGCCCAACTAGCTACTCATCCATTTCACCCCTATGCTCCGCCACAGCCTCAATGGAATGCACCTCATCAAGGCTGGAGGCCCCAGTACAACTCTCCTCCCACTCCTTTGCCTCCACCACTTGCTCAACTGCAACCATCGCCTCCTGCTCCACCAAGGCAGCCCCAAGTGCCTGCTCAACCAATCCTGAACCCAAATAACATGCAGGATCAACAAGTATATTGTGGGAAACCACATACCCAACCACAACCCCATCCATGTCCATCTGAAATATACAACCCCCCTCAACTACCCATACCACCATTTCAAAAATGGCACATTGGAGTAGCTCAACCCAATTACAATGCTGAGGCACAACATGTCCAAACAACTCCTCTTGAGCTCAATGATATTCACCATAGCTCAAGAAGAGTATTGTAAAAAAGAGATTATATTGAAAGCATTGAAGGACCACATCCAGCAAAAGAAGATTCAAAAGAGGAGATCAAAGGACCATGGGCTACAGTTGATGAAGAGAAGACATCATAATGAGAGATCGAGAGAGCTCCCTCATGGTTACCATCAAATTCTCCATGTATTCAAGAGAAAAATCAGCAAGAAGAGGAAGATGTGAAGGTCATGATAGAAGAAGACATGAAGAATGATGTAGATCAGCAGAAAGGCTAAGGACATCACAACTATATTGATATATGGTTCCATATGGTCACTAAGGTGCAACATCCCTCTCTTCCTCAAATATGCTTGATCCCTTCAAAGTCAAATCACTTGGACTCTGAAATTTGGATACCTGTCAAAGCATGCATTTCAAGCCTCCACATCATTTTTTCTATCATCTCGATGAGCACATGGCCCCATTAGAAGTATTCTTATACTTGAAAATGATTTTTTTTCAAGTAGGGTAGGGTAGAAAAAAAAATGAAAAAAATTGAAAAAATGAAAAATAAGAGAAAAATAAAAATATAAGGTGAAAACCTCCTTGGAGGTGCCTTAGATTTTCTCGTTGATTGAAAAACTCCATGAGGCAGTCAATGGGTTAGAAAGAAGAGAGAAAAAAAGGGAATAAGATCCTTGGGTGAAAATCTCCCTTGGAGGTGCTCAGGGTAGGCAATTAGGGTGAAAACCTCCTTGAGGAGCCCTAGTTGTTTTCAAAAAAAAGAAAAAAAAATGAATTTCCAGTTGTATTGCAGGTTTGCAGAACATCAAGAAGCATCAGCAGGTGCTAAGGAAGCTCTGAAACCAATAACAACACCTATATTACCTTCCCTCACCCTTCTCCATCATTTTTGACATCCTTTCCACCTCACTGTGATTCTTTTCTGAAAACTGTGTTTTCTACAAGAGGATCTTGTAGAAATTACAGAGAGCTAGAAATGGACTTCAAAATTAGTTTGAGGAATAGGGAAGCTTCATAAAGGGTTTATAAATCCTCCTACAGTCTTCAAACCCCTCTTCCATCGATTCCAAGTCTGCATTATAGCCCAACATCATTTTTTCAAAAACTGCAGAATGCTTTGATACAAAAATACATAGAGAAAAAATTTGTTTTTTTCCCTAACCTGAAAACCGTGCATCCATTTAAAAAAATGTTTCATGGCAAGTTGTATAGGGATGATGGAAACATGCCCAAGCAATTTCAGCCAATTCCAGTGCACGGTTTCCAAGAAGTCAGCCTCCATCACCTTCAGCCATTTTTTCATTTTCTCCATATCTGTCTATCCATTTACCTATTTCATAGGGAGATGCATATGGGTGATAGTAACCTGCCCAAGCAATTTCAGCCAATTCCAGTGCACAGTTTCCAAGAAATCAACCTCTGTCACCTTCAGACATTTTCAATATTTCTTGAAATCTGTGTATCCATTGACCACAATTTTACTATGGGAGGTGCATAATGATGATAGAAACATGCTCAGAAAGTTTCAGGTCAATCCAGTCTATCGTTTGGGAGCTATGGACAAAATAAGTCACTGTCCTGCAAAAATCCAACATCAGTAGTATGAGGGTGCAAATCTGAAGGTTGAAACAGACTTCTACAGCTTAGATCCAGCCAAAGGATACTTGCACATGAAAAATAGCCACACATCAGATAGCAAAAAGCATATAGCAGAAGAGATACAAGCATACAAAAATTGAATATGAGCATGCAGTAGCAAAAGAACCAAGCAACATGCACATTTCGACTTACAGGTAAGTCTCTAAACAGGTTCCTCTATTTGTATCTGTATGATTCAAAACTTCATAAACGAATGAAATGGTTGGATTAAGCCAGAAAGGTGGCGAGTTAACTGGACACCCTCAGCTGGTTCGATTGCACTCATCCGGAGATCACCCAGCACACGTGTGTAGTCAACTCACGGGAAATTTAAAAAACAGGTAGTGGCAGATGTCTTGAACTCCAACGCAACTGATGTCAAGTGATTAACAGGCAGAGAACATACAGTTCATAATAACACTGCAGTGGGGACCAACGGTCTACATGGGTCCAACGTACACTTGGCCAGCTCACCCTCCATCAATGGAAGTCTCCATAAATAGGCAATCGAACTCATCTTTGAAATACTCTCACCACCGTTGTTTCCATTTTATCATCATTCCCACAGTTGCAACAAGCTCTATACTACCTCCATAAAAATGAACCAGTCGTTCTCTGCCATTTTGCAAAACCCTCCTGCTTATTGAGCTCTATAGGAACGACAAACATAGTCTACAAGAGCAAGAGCACTGTCTACAGGAGCCTTTCTACAAGAAGTGTAGAGAACAACTCTACAAAAAGAAGACCTGGGATTTTCGTCGAAATTCAAGCTCAAAACGAGGTAGGCTCGGGAAAACTTCTCTGTGCATGATTTGTTTGAGTAAGGTGGTGAATTAAACACAGCATGAAAATGAAAAAAAGAGAGTGAAAGTCTGCCTGCACATTGAAAAAGTGAAAGTCTGCTTGCATATTTCCCTGAGTCTACACAGTTTCTTTTTTTTTCTCTACATCCGAAATCTACTCATCCTTTTTCAAATTCTCTTGTAAGGAAGATAAATGTAGCAGTAGAGGCTAGCCTGTGTGTGTGAAAGAAAAAACGAATTTGCATATCTATCTACTTGGTAAGAAAAGAACTTGTGTCCTTATCCTCTGTTCTGTCAAAAAATTGATTTCTTTTCAAAAACTGAGAAGCAAATTCAGGATGGAGACAGTTTGAAGAGAGGAAAAATTGTAAATTTCTGTTTTGAAAAAACACAAAAATTTCCAGGAGCAGTAACAGGTTCTACAAGAGCAGTAACAGGTTCTACAGGAGCACCTACAACCAGTGCTACAGGAGGGGTAGTGAGCTGTTTTTTATGAAGAAAACACGGGTTTTTGCAAAATTTCTGGCTTCAGGAGGTAGGTTCCATGCAACCCACCTTGATTATCAATATGTCAAAGGAATGATATCATTTTAAGGAAGGATTAAACCTGAAAAAGAAAAGTAATTGCATTCAAAATTTCTGCTTGTTTCTTAAAAAAAGAAGAAAAAAAATAGTTTTATCTATTGCATGTTTCTACAAAAGAAGTGATGCAATTGTAGGGAAGAATTAATCCTGAAGAAGGGAGAAATTGCGTTAAAAAAGGTGTGCCTATTTCTTAGAAAAAAAACACAGTTTTCCCCTGTTTTCCTGTTTTCTTCAAAATTCTTGTCTCCATCCCTACATTTGGTGTTCAGAAGGGGTATAAGCACAATGACAGAAGGATTCATAGACTCTAGCATTAAGTTTAAAGCAAGGAGTCTAGATCAGTTGGCTCACCGTGGGTTAATTAAAATTTTAGTGGAAGAAGCCCTCCATACATTCAGACTCCCTATAGCATGGGAAGTCTTCAGAGACATGATAGCAGAAGGTGACATAAAAGCCCTCACCTATGATATCAATCCTTTTGACAGTGAGGAATAAGAGTAGAAAGGGGGAGAAGATGAAGCAACTGATGACTTAGCACAATAAGAAAAGGAGAAGGAAGAAACCAAAATAGAAGAGGAGAAGGATGAAGAGACAGAATAGGAAGAAACAGAGCAAACAAAGAAAGAAAATGAGATAGAAGGAGGACAAAAAGAGGAGGCAGAGGTAAAACAAAGAAAAGGGTCCCCTAAGACTTTGGAAGGAGAGGCAGCAGCTAGCCTCACTACCCTGAGTACACCAATTAAGCAAAAATAAAGAGAAAAAGGAAGGCCTCCATGTATTTTAAGGCCAGGAAAAGCACAAGAATTTAAACAAGCAGAATAGAAGGAGCAGTGGAAGGACATGGACAAGAAGGCGGAATTTTATGGCACACATGAGTAGACCACATCAAAAGCCTGGGATGATATGGAGGCCACCAGGGCCATCAAAGATGAAGAGATAGATTAGTTGCTCAGAGGATGAGCAACACGTTCAGTAGGGGGTGATGATGAGTCCCAGAAATTGGTAATTATATGGTCTCATTTTACCTCTTAATTTGAATTAATCCATCATTCTCATTAGTTTATTGCATGTTTGTGATCATATTTATGCTAATAGAGTGAATTGGATTACTCACTATGCCAAAAAGTCTAATGTGTGCTTTTACACAGATTTTTTGTCAATTTTGAGACAAAATCAAAGTTTTAATGAGCACTTGGTAGCCAAATTCGTGGAAGAACAAGGGAGAGGATTTGTAGGAAGGTTTCCCCTTCATTTATGGACCCTTACCTTGAATTATCCATCAAAAACTCGAAGCACCAAGCCAAAGGGCAGCCAAGCAAGTCAAGTAGGACTGTTGTTATCTTCAGTTCCAGGAAGTCGAGTTCCTTGATTTTAGGAGGGTTGTTGGAGGTCTCCATTTGTATAAATAAGAAGGTTTAGGGCCTCATTTTTGTTAGTCAAATTTTAGTTAGATGTTACTCATTTTGTTAGTCCATTTTCGTACTTTAGTGCAGCTCTGTATCAGCACATTTTCGAGCTTCTTCTTGTAGACAGTTTGTGGGATGTAACTATTATTTTTTGATCAATGAAGATGAATCTTGATTTGCACCAGCTCTGATATTTCTAGGAGGCTGTAGCTCTTGGGGTTGGGCCCAACCCAAGTGCCAGTACCTCCTTTGTGTACTTTTATGTGTTTTTATTGCATTCCTAGAATAATTTATGTTATTTAGGTTAAAATCTTGCCTCATTACTTAGGTTGTTTTTGATGATTTGGATAGCTATTCATGCTTCAGGTTGATTTGACAGTTTGGTAACAGAAAAGATCCACAAAAAGGCCACCAAGTAGTCCTTGATCTCATTTCTCCCTCCTTGGGATCATGAATTGAGACCAAGGTACACTTGCTGCCACAAAAACACTATTTTTGCCTTCTAATGCAATTGCTAGTGTTAGATTTTGAATTGGAAAAGTTGATACCAGTTGTGTCTTCATGTTGAGATCTGTTCTTGCTTAGTTTCCATAGCTCTCTTACATAATTTTTTGTTTATACACTGTTGTTCATCATATTTCTTGTTTTTAAGAGTAGATTAGGTCAATGTAGATAGATCTCTGTTTTTTTTGTCTTTATTTGGATCAGTTTTTAGAAAGTAATGTGAATAACACCTGTAATACATCCCTACCTATCCTTCCTCCATCATGCAACCTATTCTGACCCCTCACTGAAGATTCCTTCCCTTCATTCGCCACACTTTCCCAACTAACCCTAATTTCTATATTTTTGTGCAACATTGCTTTCTTCATCCTTGAACAAATCCAACCATCTTCATCACTCCTTAGCTTCATTTACCAGGTCCTACACCTCTTAACAACCTTATCCATCCTTCATTCCCACTTCCCCACTGTTTTTCCTCCATCAATCTTCAAAAATCACTTTCGGACTGTTCTTGTAGAATTTCTTGTAGATGCCCTGCAGCCTCATGTAGAAGATAACGCGAGCAATTTTTTGAGATCTGAGCACGGTGGAAATCTCCAGAAGGGTGATAGGGACCCCTTAGGTCCTCTCCATACCTTCCTAACCCCCTGCAATCAACCACTCCATTTTCTTTCGCCGATAAACCCCTGCACAATAAAAAATAGTTAAAACACATGCATAATAATTTTTGCATAAAATTGCTCAAAAATACAAAAAGATGATTTTTCCATATTTTCTTCTAGAAGTAGCTTAAACACATGTATTTTACCTCTGAAATATTCTATGGCATTCATTTCAGTAGTTGTACATCTCTTTTCTTGCACAAGTATGGTTAGTCTGTAAAACTAGGGTTTGCTAGGGTTTGCATTTCCTTTCAGCTTTCATCTTCTTTCTACAAGTAGACTAGCCTCTTTTGAGTTAGCCTTCATCCATCACAATTAAAAGCTTCTTCTAAGAACTCATAGAAGTTGGCTTAAGCTCCTAGCGAAGTTGTGCCAGCTGATCAAGTGACAGCCTGCAGTAAGAGCTAGTACTTGTGCATATAGCACCGTCGCTTCCAAGTTTGTTACGGACTACTTGGTTGATAAAAGTAAAGTAGGGAGTCCCAAAGGTTACAGCATCATTGCTGCAATACTAGAGCTCACCACCTTTCTAAATGGAGACTTAGAAGAAGAAGTTTATATTGAGAAACCAGCTGGATTCATCCTTGGAAATGATCCAAAACTTGTATGCAGACTCAAAGAGGCTCTCTACGGCCTTAAACAGGCTCCAAGGGCTTGGTATTATCATCTGGACAAATACCTCCATCAAGAAGGTTTTTCAAAAGGATCAACAGATAGCAATCTGTAGATAAAAATTGACAATGATAAATTGCTAATACTTGTTGTGTATGTTGATGATATCATCTTTGGTAGTAATGAAGAAGCCATGAGTCAAAATTTTGCTTTGGTGATGCAGAAAGAATTTGAAATGTCCCTGATTGGTGACCTCACATATTTTCTTGGTTTACAAGTCCAAAAAAACAAATATGATATCTTTCTATAACAAACCAAGTACCTCAAGAAAATCTTGAAGAAATATGGCATGGAGGATTCGAAACCAGTATGTACCCCTATGGTAATAGGATGCAGCCTCAGTGCAAATGATGAATCAGTAGTAGTACATCAACCAACCTATAGATCCATGATTGGTAGTCTACTCTATCTAACAGGTACCCAACCAGAAATCATGCATGCAGTAGGAATAGTTGGAAGATTTCAGGCAACTCCAAAGGAAGCACATCTACAGGAAGTTAAAATAAGTTTCAAATATCTTCAAGGAACTCAAAACTATGGCTTATGGTATCTTAGAAATACAGACCTCACACTTCATGCATATACAGATGTAGGTTGGGCAAGAAGCATGGATAACACAACAGAGCAGAGATTTCAGCATGTACTCAGTGAGAGCATAATCCTTTGCCCTTGATGACAAAGGGGGAGAGTGATTTGGGGTTGCCATCAAGCCCAAAGGGGAAGATTTTTGGCATTATGAAACAGGCTTGGCACTATGGCACAGGTATTGTCCTTGATGGCAACTCACTTGGCAAATTACTCAGATGACAGTTCAGGATCACAGGCTCTCAGAATAAAGGAAAAGGAGGTATACGCAGGTTCCCATTGACGAAGCCGCCTATACACATGGATTCACAGACTAAAAGGTGTGTATGCGTATACACGCACTTTCATGCACAGAAAAGCGCATACAGTTTGGAAATCTTGGTTTTTTGTCCTTGGTATTTGGACGTATGGTTTTGGACCATGGTATCTCATCCGAAGTGTTGAAACTAGGTATTTGGACCCAGGTATTGGTTCTAAGTGGTTTTGGACCATGGTATTGAGTAAGGCCTAAGACTATAAAAGGAGGAGGAGATCATTAGGCAAAGGTACTCAAGGATTGAATATCTTATGAAGAGAAGATCTAGAATACTAGTCATTGGGTTATGGTGCAATAGCTGGATCTGAATCAAGGACGAACCTGAGCACTAGAAGAATGATAAGTTCTATTGATGGGTCAAGATCTTAAGGCCTGAAGAGAAGTATCTTTGTGTTATTTTGATCTTTTATATTTGGTGCATGACTTGATCTGTAAATCTGATGATCTGGGTATAACTGATGTCTAAATAGTTGAAAAGGGTAAATTATCTTTTACAGATCTGTATGCAGGTTCAACATAGCAAAGGCGTGTATACACAGTGGTTCAGTAATTCAAAACAGTGTATACGCTGGTTTTCCTTAATTTAACAGCATATGCATGTAGGTTCTACATATTTAAGTAGCATATGTCTCATAAAATATGTTTTAGCTACTTCTTTTTATTGCTGCAGTGTTCTAGGCTCAGGATTGTTTTCTGCTTACTATTACTGTATTCTGGCTACAGCATTCAGAGAAGTGATTGTTTGATTCATTTTTTGGTTGGTGCAAAGAAGATTGGTTGATGCAGATATATTTAATGTTTGATTGATGTTGTTTATGGATCTAGTCTGAAAATTTATGAAACGTGGTCCCTAGAAGAAAAGAGAAGGTTGTAGCCTTATGTAGGTCAGCACCTACGTACTAGTACATCATCTAGTACAAGATCTAAGGGGGTTGTAGCTCCCTTCCAGAAAAAGCTGGAGAACGAGAGAAGGTTGTAGCCTCTTGCAGGTAGAAGCCTGCGTACTAGTATAAGACTACACAAATACAGAAATATTGCAAAAAGAAGTTTCTTATTAAAAGAAGTTAGAGACAAATTGCAGCAGGTGGTTTTCACCCACATTGGGTTTCCACCTTATATCTTGTGTTCATGTGTGTGATTGCCTGTACTGTTTACTACACTTGATTACTGTTTTATGGTTCTGATACATAGATTAAGATCAACTAACTAAATTATAAGTCTGTAAGATATACGCGGTTTTATCTAAACAGAGTTGTGTATATAAGCAGGTTGAATTAACAGAAATAGCATATATAAATCTGTTTATGGAAATGAAAAATTGAAAAATTTATAATACTAATTCACCTCCCCCCACTCTTAGTATTATTTCCAACATCAAGTTCTCAACCCTTCAATCTGGTAGAGCACATGGGACACATACGGTATACCCAAGGTGAATTTTTTCACTTGGTTACTTATCCATAGGAAAGTGCTGACAAGTGAAAATTTTTCCCATAGAGGCATTATAGGGCTACACTAGTGCATTTTGTGTAGATCAACATCCAAAAACATAGATCACCTCTTTGTAAGTTACGCCTTTGCACAATCGGTATGGGCTCTTGTCCTACATGGTCTCAATGCACCTGCCCCTCTCCAGTTCACAGTCGTGGAACTTTTCTCCACTTGGACTGCTAAGTACCCTAGGGTTCTTAGTGCACATTCTCTGTAGAATCAGATCTGGCACTCCATTTCCAAGTTCATTTGCTGGAAGCTCTGGCTTGTCGGAAATAATTGGATATTCAACAATGTATCGTCGTCTCCCTTGTATGTGGTAGCTAGAGATAAGGCATCCTTGATGGAAGCTCTAGGGAACTACCCCAACAAGTTATATGACACCCTCATAACTGAATGACAAAGCTGGCTGGGTACCCTTCTCACTCGGGTCAGCAAGAAAGTACCTACTTGCCCCACATTCAATCCTACTTGGCGCATCAGAACACCAGATGCAGAGTTCCAAACTTGGTGGAGGAAGCAAGGAAATGTAACAGTTTTCTTCGGTGGCACCTCCAAAGACAATCCATGGATCTCTGGTGCAAGTGGAGTGGTCTACTCTTAGGATGGTTCCCATATATATAGCTACAGCTGGGGTCTAGGACGGAGCACAAATAATCAGGCTGAAATTTTCAGGCTTCTGAAAGGCTGCCAGATTTCTCAGGAGCATGGCCACACAACTCTTTAGGTCTTTGAGGACTCAGAGCTCTTGATAAAGACAATAAACTCAGAAGAGCACCTAAGCAATCTGGTTCTCAACAACACTCTCCAGAGGTTGCAGGGCTTGCTCGGTTTATTTACCTCTTCCTCCTTCTTTCACATCCTTCACACCTCAAATAAGGAGGCAGACACCAAAGCCAATGAGGGATGTTGTTTGACTCAAGGGTTTCTCAAAAGAAACTTAGATGAGCCCGTGTGGACTGCCATTCCATAGCTCAACAATGATGCACCAAGCAAAATATGCCCCGAGCAACTATTGGATCTCAGCGATCAATGGTCCAGATCCAACAACAGATGAACCTAATAGAACTATCTGAACTGATCAATGGAGCAAATCAAGGGTCATCGGTCATGAAAGAGCATAGAAGTTAATGCAGTGAAAAGGCAGTTTCTATCCCCGAGTGGTTTTCCGGGCGGCATTAGCAGTGGTAAGTGGTATCATGAGCTTGGCTTCAACTCCACTAAGTGGAGGCCACGTAGCAACGAAGAAGGGTGGGGAAACCCCTTTATTGGGTGGTTAACCCTCAGGTGTGTTATCAACCTGAAACATGTGAGAACCGTCGAATCCAATGAATGTAGATCAATGGAAGAGATTCAACGTACAAGTTGGTTGATACAGGATCAGGGTTTGGTAGAGTAAAGAGATTTTGCAATGGGCCAATGGGTGTAGACCCAATGTAACTATGTGTGCGAGCCTAAAAAGTTTGAAGTCTGAAACATATGAGAACCGTTGGATCTAACCAAAGTAGATCAACAGGGGAGGTTCAATATGTAAGTTGACCGATCGGGGTCAGGGTTTGGTAGAGTCATGAGCTTTTGCGAAGGGCCGATGGGTGTGGACCTGAAGTGGTTATGTGCATGAGCCTAAAAAGTTTGAAGTCTGATAGCTCAATCGCATATCGGTCACGTAGGAGGAGTGTTGTAAAGAGAGCCATAGATGTGCCAATTCCCCATAACAATAAAGGTGGAACCTCAGAATGTGTGCCAAGATCATACTAAGGTGGAAAGGATTGTTTTGTGGACATTCTCATCATAATGGTTTATAAGGATTCAATGCTGATGGAAGGCTTTATGTGTTATTTATATACATCCAATATTAAAACCCGACAAGTATTTAGGGGCCTTAACTTTCGGGGGCCGATCGCATCACTAAAAGACTTGGTCTTTGTCCCGATACCATTGACAACTCTCCTCCAATGCGATTGCTCAGGGATCGCTAATCGCACCCTTTTGTGTCTTAAGGCGCCTCCTTGTAATCTTCAATCGCTGATGCGATGTACCTTGAAGTCTCAAAACTTTGAAGGAAAATTGATAGGAGTAGAAAGGTATAATGAAATTAATCCTCCTTGTAATGTCGATTGATTAGGCTACGGCCCAACTATTGATCTATAAATATATTAACCGTTCTAGCTAAAACAAAAAAAAACTGTTTGAATTTACTATAGTTTTTTTTTGCATATTGGAGTCGAAGATGTAGGTAGATCAATTACATATGAAGTTGAAATAGTAAAAGGGACTTGGAAATTGCATTCAATTAAAATAAAGGATTACTGAAATGCATTTGCATTTGATAAAAGAAAATATTCTTGCTTTTGTCCTATTTGCATAGAGGACACAGAATCCAATGACACTTGTGAAAACAATATGTATGTAAAATCTTGGCAACATACAAAACTAAATAGAAAGGGGAAAATGTTAGTTGCAAGCTTTGAAGAGATGGAATTAGAGAAGACTATAGTATCATTTGAAGGTAATCAAGTTTATGATCTTGTTAGAGAAGGTAAAATCTCAATTGCTTTAATTAAAAAATATAAAAATAAAATAAAAAATTAATTAAATAATATAAATAAACAAAATGGAAAAAATAAAATAAAAATTTAAGAATTATTTTTTTTAAATTAAAATTATAAAAATAAATAAATAACATAAAAAAAATTGAAAAAAAAAATAAAATAAAAAACATTAAAAAATAATAAAAAAGTAAAAACAATTTAAAAAACATAAAATAAATAATTAAAAAAACCAATAAAAAACAATTAAAAAATCACAATTTAAAAAATAAAAACAATTTAAAAAACCAAAAAAAAAAAAAAAACAGTGAAGTAAAACAATTTAAAAAACAAACAACTAAAAAAACTAAAAAAACAATTTAAAAACAAATCAATTAAATTAAAAACAAAACAATATTAAAAAAAACAATTAAAAAATAAATTAAAAAAACACTTAAAACAAATTTAAAACAAATTCGGCCCCCCTCCCGATGCCTCCCCTATCTCCCGTCCCCTCACCCACCTCCCCTCTCCACCCTCGGCCCTGCCTCCTCTCCCTCACGCGTCCTGCACCCTAGCCCCCATTCTCATCCCCCTCCCTCTGCTCCCCTCTCCCCTCCTCCATTCGGCCCCTAGCCCACTCCCCGCCCTCAACCCTCACCCCCCACTTTCCTCTCTCCTACCCTCGCTCTCCCCCCATCTCACCCCCTACGTTCTCACCTCCCCCTCCCTCCGATCCCCACTCCCCTCCCACACCTGGCCTGCACCCCACCACCTGCTCTCCCCCCACCTCACCCCCTGCCATCCGCTCCCCTTCCCTTCCCTCTGTTCCCCTCTCCCCTCCTCCACTCGATCGCCACCGCACTCCCCGCACTTACCCCCCACCTCTACTACCCTCCCTCTCCACTCCCCTCTCCCATCCCCAACCCGGCCCTTGCCACCGCCCTCACCCCCCTCCCCTCTAGACTCACTGCCCTCCCTCTCACCCCCACTCCCCTCTCGACTCGCAACCCTACCCCTCACCCCCTCACCCCCTCGCCACCTCGCCCGAGCACCGAGCAAACGGACAAGTGGCCGCAGGCCAATTCCCATTCGAGGAGGGGAGCGGGTAAGGAGGTGAGGGGGAGGGCCGAGAGTGGGCAGGGAAGGTGAGTGAGGAAGAGGAGTGGATTAGGGGCTGGGTGAGGGCGGAGAGTGGGGATCAGAGGGAGGGAGAGGGGTTGTATTGTGTAATTGTTTTTTATTTTAAATCTTTTTTTAATTGTTTTTATCTGTTTTTTTATATTGTTTTTTTTTTTAATTTTTTAATTCTTTTAACTTGTGTTTTTTAACTTGTGTTTTTTTTTTTATTTGTTTTTTTTTTTATATTGTTTTTAATTTGTTTTAATTTTTTTTTAATTGTTTATTTTTTTTTTTTTTTTTTTTTTAAGTTCAATTTTTATTTTTATTTTTAATTTTTTTTTTTTTGGTTTGTTTTGATTTTTTTTTCTTTTAATTTTGTATTTTAATTTTTAGATTTTTTTTTTTAAATTTAAATATTTTTTTATTTTAAGTTTTAAATATATATATATATATATATATATATATATATATATATATATATATATATATATATATATATATATATTAATTTTTTATATAATTTAAATTTTAAAATATAATTTAATATGTATATATATCTTAGTTTTAATTTTATTTTTTTTAATTGTTTTGAATTTTTCTATTTTTTTTTTTTTTTTTTTAATTTTAATTTTTAATTTTTTTTATTGTTGATAATTATCATTTTTTTAAAATGATGTTTTAATTTTTTTATTTTTACATAAAAATGGTTTTTTTTTTCATTTTTGTTTATATTTATCTTATATTATATATATTTTCTATTTTTATATATTATGCTATCTATATATATATATACATATATATTTCTTTTTATTTAAATTTTTTATTTTTACAAGTTAATTTTGATTTTTGTTTTACAATTTTATGGGTTTTTTTTGTTTCTTTTATTTTTCTTATATATTTTATGAAATTTAATTTATTTTTTGTCATGAATCGTCCCCTTGCCACCCCTAGCCAGTTGTGCCTCGGGGTCGTCAGGGATTTTTTTTTTAAGTTTTTATTTTTTTTAATGTTGTATTTTAATTTTATAATTATAATTTTTTATTTTTTATTTGGTTTTTACTTTATTTTACTCTCTCTTTTTTTCTTTTTAATTTTACATGGTATGGTTATTTTTTTTTACATTTTATAGTTTTTTTTTTTTTAATGTCATTACTATATATTTTTTATATTTGATTTTTTTTGTCATGCTTTTTTATGTTTTATTACTTTTATTTTCTAATTTTTTTTTTCAATATTTGGATTTTTGTTTTCTTTTATAGATATATATATATATATATATATATATATATATATATATATATATATATATATATATATATATATATATATATATATATATATATATATCTTATTTTTTTGTAGGGTATGTGTCGATGGTTGTCTAGCAACCCGATCCCATTATGTGCAATTTGATAGTTGACTTTAAATTTTTCGTTATAATGAATCGAGTCTACCCCACAATGTGTTAATTTCATGGTTCGTCTTTAAGTTTTCATTGCAATGGGTTCAACTCACCTACACTACGAGTCAATTTGATAGTTGATTTTTAAATTTTTTTCACAATGTATTAAGTTGTCTTAGGCTAAGATTTCAAAATCGCTATAAATTTAGCATTTAGAAAGAATAATTCTTGGTATAATAACTCTTTCATTCAGGTATTCATTTTTAATGTTTTTAAGTCATAAATGTTTTCCATAATATCATGCTTAAAATATTTTGAAAATTTAAGATTATTTTGTAGTCATAATCTTTGGTTTTAATTCCATTGTTGAAAAATTGTCAAGATTTTTAATGTTTTTCTAAGCCGTTATATTATATCTTTAATGTTATGGCTGAAAACAATTATAAATATTTTTTCTTAGCACCATGCTTGAAAATTGTTGGAGTTTTAAGGTTTTTCAAAGAAGTGATATTTTAAATTTAATGTCATGCTTTAAAATTGTTGGAATTTTAATGGTTTTCAAAGATGTGATATTTTATTGTTAATGTCATGCTTGAAAATCATTGGAAATTTAAAGCTTTTCAGAGTCACGATATTTTTTTTTAATGTCATTACTAAAAAGTGTTGAAAATGTAACCTAAAAAAAAAAAAAAACGTTATTTCGACATCAACATTTTTTGATTTCAAGTTGTTTTTTTCACCAAACAAAATGGATTTTATTATTTTTAACTATTATTTTTAAAAAATATTGAAAAATTACTCTGAAATATACATCTATATATATATATATATATATATATATATATATATATATATATATATATATATATATATATATATATATATATATATATATAATATAATAAATTATTCCGGCATCAACACTTTTCAATTTCAAGGTGTTTTGTCATGTTTTTTTGGGATTTTTGGGCTCGAGTACCTGCTTTGACGTAATAGTTCCTGTTCGATCGGTAACATGTTCGTAAATTTAATTGAATGTTAATTATGATATGAAATTACACTTGTTCTATTGTGCAGGAGATGCTTTTGTTGTAGTTGCATGCATTAAGAACATAGAAAATGTCAAGTATTATTTGATCTGGTGCACTGAACGAAATATGAAGTTATGGGAAGACTATGATGATAATGGTTTTATATATGTAATATGGTCTATTATACTGAAAGGTTACATTTTCCAATAAACTTACCAAACTAAAAGTAATGTTTACTTTCAAGACTATCAACCTGATGTCATAATTTTTTAATTTAGTCACTTGGTGTGTGAAGCGTGCATAAAGGTGATAGAAGTTCAATAAAAAAAAGAATTGAGAGTTAAAAAATGGAGAATATCAAAGTCTTACCATGAAAGGATCATTGATGATGGAATTCCATTAGAATTTTTTAATTGAACTCCCCAACAACTTCTTCTACTTTGATTCATATTTCAGAACTTAGAGTTCAAGTACATTGTTAACATTTCTTTTTGTGCACTCTTAAGTTGCACATTCTTAAGAATGTGATGACATGAAAGTGATACTCATTGGGTCTTGTATTGAGTTACAAAGTTATATGTACACTGCCTGTTATGTAGACATGTATTGAGGATTTACTGATCTATTAATTTTTGATGTATATTGCGCTATTACTGCTCCGTTAATTTTTTATTGTGGTTGGTTGAGCCAAGTGTTGTTATTGCTCTATTAATTTGTGTTTGTGGTAGGTTGAGCCATTTACTAATCATCATTTACTAACATTATAGGAATGATTGAATGAAAAGATGTACCAACTAAATGAAAATTTACTTTCATTTATACATATTCATGCACTTAAATTATATGTAAAACCTTTAAAATAATCAAACCAGACATGGATCGTGTAAATTGTCGACCATGTTTTATAATGCAATTTTATCTAACTTATGTTTTTGCATTTAAACAACTTTATATTAAACGTTAACTACCAACCAACATTCATAGTAGCCTTTCTATACATGAATGAAAAATGTACATACAAAATTTTATAATGAAATTTTAAGTTATCATTGTTTTAGACATCTACATTGAATTATAAGATTCATTCAAATGCGAAATGGAGACCTCACATTTTTTAATTTTCAATTTCAATAGATTCATTTTAAATAACTTGACAAAACAGTTTTAAACAAAACATAAGAATCCTCTAATAATATTATAGGAATGATTGAACGAAAAATGCACCAACTAAATGCAAATATGTAAAACCTTTAAAACCATCAAACCATGCCTGCATCATGCAAATTGTGGGCCATGTTTTATAATGTGTTTTATGTAACTTATGTTTCTTCCTTCAAACAACTTTATATTAAAAGTTAACTATAAGCCAACATCCATTATAGCCTTTTTATACATGAATGCAAAATTTACATACAATATTTTATAATGCAATTTTAGGTGATCATTATTTTATACATTTACAGCGAATTATAAGATTCATTCAAATCCAAAATGTCGACCTCACATTTTGTAATTTGAAATTTTCATAGATTTATTTTGAATAACTTGATAAAAGAACTATAAACAAAACCTAAGAATTATCTACTAACATTATAGGAATGATTGAATGCAAAATGTACCAACTAAATGCAAATATGTAAAATGTTTAAAAACATCAAAGCATGCATACATCATGCAAATTGTGGGCCATGTTTTATAATGCAATTTTATATAACTTATGTTTGTGCATTCAAACAACTTTAGATTAAAAGCTAACTATCAAACAGCATCCATAGTAGTCATTCTATACATGAATGAAAAATGTACATGCCATATTTTATAATGCAATTTTAAGTTCTCATTATTTTAGACATCTACACCAAATTACAAGATTCACTCAAACACAAAATGTAGGCCTCACATGTTGAAATTTTAAATTTTAATAGACTCATTTTAAATAACTCTTGAGACAAAATAACTTTAAACAAAACCTAAGAATCATCAACTAACATTAGAGGAATGATTGAATGAAAAATGTACCAATTAAATGCAAATATGTAAAACCTTTAGAAGCATCAAACATTGCATGCATCATGCAAATTGTGGGACATCTTTTATAATGCAATTTTATCTAACTTATATTTTTGCATTCGAACAAATTTATATTAAAAGTTAGCTATCAACCGACATCCATACTAGCCTTTCTATACATGAATGAAAAATGTACATACCATATTTTATAATGCAATTTTATGTTATCATTGTTTTAGCCATCTACACCGCATTATAAGATTCATTCAAATGCAAAATGTAGACCTCAAATTTTTTAATTTGCAGCTTTAACAGATTCATTTTAAATAAGTCAAGACAAAACAACTTTAAACAAAACATAAGAATCATCTACTAATATTATAGGAATGATTGAATGCAAAATGTACCAACTAAATGCAAATATGTAAAAACTTTAAAAGCATCAAACCATGGATGCATCATGCAAATTGTGGGCCATGTTTTATAAAGAAATTTTATCTAACTTATGTTTGTGGTTTCAAACAACTTTATATTAAATTTAACTATCAACCGACATCCATAGTAGCCTTTCTATACATGAATACAAAATGTACATACCATATTTTATAATGCAATTTTATGTTATCATTGTTTTAGAAATCTACATTGAATTTTAAGATTCATTCAAATGCAAAATGTATACCTCACTTTCTTTAATTTGCAATTTTAATAGATCCATTTCAAATAAATCAAGACAAAACAACTTTAAACAAAACCTAAGCATCATCTACTAACATTATACGAATGATTGAATGCAAAATGTACCAACTAAATGCAAATTTACTTTGATTGCTACATATTCATGAACTTAAACATGTAAAATCTTTAAAAGCATCAAACCATGCATGCATCATGCAAATTGTGGGTCATGTTTTATAATGAAATTTTATCTACCTTATGTTTGTGGATTCAAACAACTTTATATTGAAAGTTAACTATCAACTGACATCTATATTAGCCTTTCTATACATGAATGCAAGATGTACATACCATATTTTATAATGCAATTTTAAGTTATCGTTGTTTTAGACATCTACACCAAATTATAAGATTCATTCAAATGCATAATGTAGTGCTCACATTTTGTAATTTCCAATTTTAATAGATTCATTTTAAATAACTTGACAAAACAACTTTAAATAAAACCCAAGAATCATCTACTAACATTATAGGAATGATTGAATTCAAAATGTACCAACTAAATGGAAATTTACTTTCATTGTTACATATTCATGAGAATAAATATGTAAAACCAATTTTTAAGCCTCAAACCATACATCATGGAAATCATACCTTGAAAAATGTACATAAACTCCAAAATTAGCATGTATTAAATCATAATAAAGAGTTGAAGATTTAAAAAATCTCCAAAATTTATATCATTATAAAGGTAAATATATAATAAAAAGTTGTCAAATAGTAAGATGCATCAATTCATAATAAAGAGTTTTACTTTAAATATGTCCAAAATTTGTATCATGATAAAAGTAATTATAACATTAAAAGACTGTCAAATAAAAAGTTGCATCAATTTAGAGAATCTTGCTGAAATATATGATCTATCAACCTCCTCGTGCTCTCATCTGAATCATGGGTGCCCTACACAACATGTGTAATTTCATATATACATAATATTATGTACTTTAAAACTAAATGAGAATGTAATCATCAAAACAAAATTATAAAAAGTTTCAAATTCCATGCAATAACTCATGTTGTTTCCCCTCCATTGTGCTCTTGTGGTGTTCACCATAGATTGCACCCTCCTCGATACCCTGTATAATACATGTACATGTATATATTAAAAATTTAATATTACACATGAAAATGTATAAACTCACAATATTAAAAAAATTGTTACACAAATTTTTCAAACTGTTTAGATGATCTTATCCCCATTGTCAACTCCATCGCTTTGGGTCATGGAGAATGGAAATAGTCTCCACAAACCTAAAATTCCAAAATTTTAAAACTATAAGATAAATCTATCTCATTTTTTAATGAAACTTGCACTTCATTCTATAACAAGACATAAGTGAAAGATTAAATACTTATGGAACATATCCTAATAGAGAGGAACAGGGTGGTGCCATGTCGAAAACATTGGCTGGAATCATAATCTGTTAACATTTAATTATATATACATAATTATTTCTTTTTAAAATATTTTGTCACAATATACTGATATAATAAAATTAGAATAATATCTGTATCAACATGAACCCTTCAAAAACACTAACCTCTCTCAGAATATCTTCATTCGAATCTGAACCCAGGACCGTGGAATTATCATAATTTTCATTCAAAAAATGAGTTAACTGCGAATGGTGAACATATGATACATTTGTGTTAGATTATATATGAAAAAAAAAATATGTGAATAGACATTAACATATACATTAAAAATTACATTAAAGTATCCGCCCTAACCATTAACACATATCGATCCCACACCCTCTCTTCATGAACAATTAGGTATTTCCAACCATTATGAGAAACCTTTTCATATGCTTTAAGCTCCTCAATATTAATATTATCTATCTCCTTGTATGTTTTATTTACAAAATTAGCATGTGTATTATTTCGTGCTCTTTGTCAATTTAGACCGATATCAATTTTAGTTAATGCACTCTGTATGTTGTCTATAATGGAATCCCTTCCTTCTCGATGAATTTGAGAAGTGGCATCCATATCTAACCACAAAATTACCATACAAGGAAGTTGGTATATCAAAGGTGGCTAAGGGCAAGGTAATTCAATATCATGTAATGCGCCCTTATGATCATATAACCGACCTTGCGTAGTACCATAATATTCAAATCGAAGGTCATTATAATCGGGTTCCATACCCAAAAATAATTATGCATAAACTAATTTTACAAATTAAATTGGAATCTCATCATTCCATGGCAACTTTCCATATGCTGGAAGGAACCTATAATACAAATGGCTAGCTATATCAGGGTGCTTGAAATATTGCACCTTGAGCATCTTTCTTTTCAGTCCTTCTTTGAAATTAAACATAGATTTTGCATTTTCTTTTGTAACTCTTTTACTAACTTCCGACCATTTATCGAGATCCATCATTTCTTCCTTTCTATGACTCATCACATCTATAAATGAATTTGTGGTTGGACCAAGCTTCTCGTAAATATCAAGAAATGAGCTTAGAGCGTGCATAATTATTTCTAAGCTTTCTCGACGCTTTGCATGGAGCTCCAAATTGCCAAGTTGTTTCCTCAATTTCTAATAATGAGTTTTACACATTTCTAATGTACATTGTTGGATGTTTTTCACCCAAGGAAGCTCATAAGGAATATCAAATGGATAAGGTGTATTTAGTGTATGACCTTCTTCTTGAACTATCCAGCTTCGCTTATGTCTACTTGGAGGAACATTTCCACCCTTTGGATCAATATATAAAATTCATTTACATGTACAAATTTGTTTTAACATAATTTTTTTCATATAATTTACCAAAATTATGTTTACCACCCAAAAAATGTTGACCACCCTGAGATTGATGACCACCCAAGAATATTGATCACCATGAGATAGATGACCACCTGGAGAATGTTGACGACCTTGAGATTGATAACCACCTGGAGAATATTGACCACCGTCACATGAAAACAAAGTCAGTGAAGCATCTAAAAAAAATAGAATGTCAATTCAATATGTATGTGTACATACATATGATTTTAATTATTTATCATTTAATTAAATTCACATAAACATATATGTATAATAAATACCATGATGTGAATGATGGACCTCCCCCGATTCATTTGATATTCTCTTTGATCCGTGACCTCAACATCCCCCTCTAGTAGATGCATGAGACTCTATTGATGTTCGCCTCGAAGAATCGTGTGGAAAAATCTCATATATGATATGGATATCTATAGATATATAGATTCATGATATTTAAAAAGTTACCTCATGCATTTACAATTTTTTTTAATATTGCCATTTAAAAAGATCAAGAATTCAGAAAATTATTGGAACCCTTTGAAGTTACCTCATGCATTTAAAAATCTTGAATTTTATATTTAAAAATATTAGAAGTCAGAAAATGGATATAATGCTTGAAGTTACCTTAGGCATTTAAGTGATGTAACCCTTGAAATTACATCATGCATTTTAATATCTTAAAATTTCTATTTAAAAACATTGAAAGAATTCAAAAATTAATGTAACAATTTGAAGCTCTTCATTTAAAATATACTCAAGACTAAAAACAAAAATTTCAAAGCACACACATTTTGAAAATTAAATAATCTTTTTTCTAAAACATGTCAAGTTCACCAAGTTTTTCTTACATAGTGGCGACACACTTGGTATAAAATTGAAAAAAACATGTGGTCATTAAAAATGGCACATTTATACCTAAAACACACACATATCAAAGATATATTACAATGTCCATCAATAAATATTGATGGAGAACTTCTTAACAACAATTCATATTTTACATAGGAATCCTTAATTGGTATTGCCCCATTCAATAGGTCACTAGGCATGCTATTAACATTTGCACAACTCCTTATGCTAAATTATTGAAATTAACAAACAATATTTTTTTCTTCTCCATGCAGTTGCTTTAACCTCTCCTTTTTAACTTGGTACATGCCTTTCATCTGGTTGCACACAAGTTTGGAAATCATGAACACTATAATTCCATTAGATCCATACTCCCTAGCTATTACTAAGTCTTCTATCAATGTAATATAATATGTTTCATTTTTTGTTGTTCTTCTAGGTACATTCATTTTCCTTTGGAGGACTTTGTTCGTCACAATATTGCATAGCATATAAGTAATCATTGCTTGCCCTGGATTGGGATAACAAGAAAATTCTATGATCAATGTCCATTTTTCAATCATGTTTAATTGGTTTTTTGATCCCTATAAAAAACAAATTCAATAAAATGAATTTAATATATTTATATAGGTATTGTTAGCTTGTGCCGAAATTAATTGTTTAGAAAAATCTATGGGAAGGCCACGTAGCAAGAAAGTTTGTTTCTACTTGATTGGATGGCTGGAGGATTGAAAGAAGAAAAAACTATATATCTCTAATTCAACTGAACTACAAATCTCTAATTCATTCAACTTAGATTCAAGTCAACTGAAGGTTGAAAGTATTTACTAATTTATTTTATGTTCATTCCATAGATACAAATCTTTCTAATTCAACTTAGCTTCAAATCACCCAAGTTTAAAAGTATTTCTTAATCTATTTTTATTTTCATTCTTTGAAATTTAACACTTATTTTGCCTTGTTGTAAAAAAAAAATTATTAACACTATAATAGATGTTTATTTATATGCCATAGTTGGGTCTATTTATATGATTCTTTAAAAAATATAGTTAACAAAGGAAAAAAAAACATAATTGAAAAATGATAGACTCATTTTATTCTACTAAATTTAACACTTTTATTACCTTGCTATAAAAATTTCTTACTAAAACTATAATACATGTTTATTTAGATGGCCTAAATGGGTATATTTATATATGCTTCCTTCAAAATATAGTTAAGAAAGAGGAAAACAATTTAAAATGAAAAATGATACACCAAGTTTTATTCATGTAAATTTAATATCTATGCCACCTTCTTAAAATTTAAACACCAAAAATAGATGACAAATAAATATCAACACTCTAATTAGCTTCAATCTCATTCACCCAACAAAATAGAAACAGAAAATATGTATCTAAAAAATAAACTACTACTTGAAAAGAGCAAATACAAAAACCTTCAATTATGTGTATTTTGCCTCATCTTAGGAAGCTAGTAAGATCCATCTTCCAAGCAAATATGGAAGCAAAGTTAATTAAACATAATTGAAAAATGAAACATAAATTAACATATAACAACAAAATCAAGGAAAGTATGTTACCAAGAAGCATCAAGGTTGTTCTATGAGATAAATCAAGGTACGACAAGTCAACCCAATAATATTAAAATGAAAACACCAAAAATAAATGACAAAGCAATGCCAACACTCTAATTAGAAGCCCAATAAAATTATAATCAAAACACCAAAAATAGATGACAAAGAAATTCCAACACTCTAATTAGCTTCAATCTAATGCACCCAACAAAATAAAAATGAAAAAGATGTATCTCAAAAGGAAACTACTACTTGAAAATAGAAAGTACAAGAACATTCAATTAAGTGTATTTTGCCTCATCTTACAAAGCTAGTAAGACCCATGTTCCATGAAAACAGGGAAGGAAAGTGAATTACATATAATGAAAAAGGAAACGTAAATGAACATTTAACAATAGAATCAAGGAAAGTATGCTACCTAGAAGCATAAAGGTTGTTCGACATGATAAATCAAGGTAGAACAAGTCAAACTCATAATATTAAAATTAAAACACCAAATATAGATGACAAAGGAATTCCAACACACTAATTAGAAACCCAATAACATTAAAATTAAAACGCCAAAAGTTGATGACAACAAAAGGCAACACTCTAATTAGCTTCGATCACATGCACCCAACAAAATAGAAATGAAAAAGATGTATATCAAAACGAAACTACTATGTGAAAAGAGAAAGTGCAAGCACCTTCAACTAAGAGTATTCTTCCTCATCTTAGGAAGCTAATAAGACCCATTTTCCAAGAAAATATGGAAGAAAAGTGAATTACAAATAATGAAAAAGGAAACATAAATGAACATATAACAATAGAAGCAAGGAAAGTATGCTACAAAGAGGCATCAAGGTTGTTCTACAAGATAAATCAAGGTAGAACAAGTCAACCCAATAACATTAAAATCAAAACACCAAAAATAGATTACAAAGAAATTCCAACACTCTAATAAGTAACCCAATAACATTAAAATTAAAAAACCAAAAATAGACAGTGATGCAATGCTAACACTATCATTAGCTTCAATCTCATGTGCCTAACAAAATAGAATTGAAAATGATTTATCTCAAAAAAAAAAACTACTACTTGAAAAGAGCAAGTACAAGAACCCTCAATTAAGTGTATTTTGCCTCATTGTAGGAAGCTAATAACACCCATGTTCAAAGGAAATAGGGTAGCAAAGTGAAATATACATAACGAAAAAATAAATAAATGAACATATAAAAATAGAAGCATGGAAAGTATGTTACCAAGAAGCATCAAGATTTTTCTATGAGATAAATCAAGGAGAAAAAGCCAACCCAATAACATTAAAATTAAAGCACCAAAAGTAGATGACAAATAAATGCCAAGGCTCTAATTAGCTTCAATCTCATGCACCCAACAAAATAGAAATGAAAAAGATGTATCTCAAAAAGAAACTACTACTTAAAAGTGCATGTACACGAACCTTCAATTAAGTGTATTCTGCCTCATCTTAGGAAGATAATAAAACCCATGTTCCAAGCATATAGGGAAGTAAATTTAATTACACATAATGAAAAAAGAAACATAAATGAACATATAACAAGAGAAAAATGGAATTTATGCTACCATGAAGCATCAAGATTTTTCTACGAGATAAATCAAGGTAGAACAAGTCAACCCAATAACATTAAAATTAAAACACCAAAACTAGATGACAAAGAAATTCCAACACTCTAATTAGAAACCTAATAATTTTGAAATTAAAACACCAAAAATAGATGACAAAGCAATGCCAACACTCTAATTAGCTTCAATCTCATGCAACAAACAAAATAGAAATGAAAAAGATATATCTCAAAAATAAACCACTACTCGAAAAGAGAAAGTACAAGAACCTTCAATTAAGTGTATTCCGCCTCATCTTATGAAGCTAATAGGACCCATGTTCCAAGCAAATAGGGAAGCAAAGTGAATTACACATAATGTAAATGTAAACGTAAATGAACATATAACAATAGAATCAAGGAAAATATGTTACCAAGAAGTGTCATGGTTGTTCAATGACCATCATACCATCATCTTTTCCATTGGCGTCCTCTTCATTGATTAAAATTTTCATTTTTTTATTAAATTGTTATGTTTTGAGAAGATTAAGATATGATACTAGCATTAATGATATGTGCATCATTTTTAGTTCTTTGGCACCGCATCACATGTCGATATTCTCATGATAAACATTTTGATTGAGAACAAGCTCCTGATAATCGTAGGGCTTCTCTTCAGAGCGTTTTGGTGCATTTAGACCATAGTTCTATGAGATAAATCAAGGTAGAACAAGTCAACCCAATAACATTAAAATTAAAACACCAAAAATAGATGACAAAAAAATGCCATCGCTCTAATTAGAAACCCAATAACATTAAAATTAAAACAACAAAAATAATGACAAAACAATGCCAATACTCTAATTAGCTTCAATCTCATGCAACCAACAAAACGAAAATGAAATACATGTATCTCAAAAAGAAACTACTCCTTGAGAAATTGCAAGAACCTTCAATTAAGTGTATTATGTCTCATCTTACGAAGCTAATAAGACCCATGTTCCAAGAAAATAGGGAATCTTGAAATGAATTACATGTAATGAAAAAGGGAACATAAATGAACATATAACATTAGAAGAAAGGAAAGTATGTTACCAAGAAGCATCAAGGTTGTTCTATGAGATAAATGAAGGTAGAACAACTGAACCAAATAACATTAAAATTAAAACACCAAAAATAGAGTACAAAGAAATTCCAACACTCTAATTAGCTTAAATCTCATGCACCCAACAAAATAGAAATGAAAAAGATGTATTGGAAAAAGAATCTACTACTTTAAAAGAGAAAGTACATGAACTTTCAATTAAGTTTATTCTACCTCATCTTAGCAGCTAATAAGACCCATTTTCCAAGAAAATAGGGAAGCAAAGTGAATTACACATAATGAAAAAGGAAAAATAAATGAACATATAACAACAGAAGCAAGGAAAGTATGTTACCAAGAAGCATCAAGGTTGTTCCATGAGATAAATGAAGGTAGAACAAGTAAACCCCATAACACTAAAATTAAAACACAAAAAATAGATGACAAAGTAATGCCAACACTCTAATTACAATCAATATCATGCACTCAACAAAATAGAAATGAAAAACATGTATCTAAAAAAGAAACTACTACTTGAAAAGAACAAGTACATGAACCTTCAATTAAATGTATTCTGCCTCATCTTAGGAAGCTAATAAGACCCATGTTCCAATCAAATAGGGAAGCAAAGTGAATTACACATAATGAAAAAGGAAACATAAATGAACATATAACAACATAAGCAAGGAAAGTATGTTACTAGGAAGAATCTAGGTTGTTCTACGAGATAAATCAAGGTAGAACAAGTCAACCCAATAACATTAAAATTAAGACACCAAAAATAGATAACAAAGCAATGCCAACACTCTAATTAGCAACAAAATAACATTAAAATTAAAACACCAAAAATAGATAAAAAACGATGCCAGCACTCTAATTAGCTTTAATCTCATGCACCCAGCAAAATAAAAATGAAAAATATGTATCCCAAATGATATTAAATTTGAAGTTTGGAGAAGATAATTTGAGAAGTCTGCAGACAAAAGAGATCATATGTATAGAGTAGTCCAAAAATACAATTTACACTTTATATTACAGGTAGAGTTATAAAATGGGCGACTGATATCATTCAGAGGTTAAAAGAGAAATAAGGTTGAAAAAAATTGTCTTTTTTTTGTTCCCAAAAAAAACTGAAATTGTTTCAACCTTCACAAAATTATCGATAGGAATCACGTTTAAAAATTTGCATGAAATTTTTCCTAGCCAAACTTCATTTTTATTTATTTAACCCAATGGTGTGCTTCTTCACACTCCTTTCACTCACATTTATGATCGATTTAACTCAATAATGTCACTGTTCATAGGTTAGGTGGGTTGAGTTCATTGTTCACCATGTTTTTCCCCAAGTTTGGTTGAGTTCACTGTTCATTGTTTTTCTTTCCCAAGTTGGGTTCAGTTCATTAATTTTTTACCCATATTAGTTAGGTTGGGTTTAAAGGGTCAATTTTAATGGAGGAATAATTTGCTCACAAAAAATCATGTGTAAATCTTAGTTTGAACTATTTCAAACTTTATGCAGAGTTTGAAATAATTCAATTCTCTAAAAGTAACTTCTATGTTCAACCTCTCTAATAAAATGTAAGAAAAAAATGATGAACTTAAGAAGATTATTAAATAGTGTTGTATACATTCAGATGCAAAGGTATATGGCTGATTATGATATCATATTTTATATTATATATTTAAACATAGATAACACCGATAGGTTTGTGGTCAATGTTGTTTTTCATTCAATTTTTATTGAATATTATGAGATTATGAGTTTACAGTAAATTTACGAATCATACATATATTAGAAAATATATGGTTCAATTTTAACTCAAATTTCATGGCATATATTTCTACAAAGACAACATTTGGAAATTTTTTATTAATTCTTTTTGGTCTTCAAAATTTTCCATAGATAATCAATATATCATATTCCATAATCACATTATAAGTTGTTAGAATTGTTTATCATAGAGACCAAATATATAATTTGTAAAATTGACTAATAGTAGCAACCTCACATTTCATAAAATTATTGACAGGAAGTAGCCTTAAAACTTGTTTGTCTTTAGAACTATGTGATATAGACATGAAATCCATACATCAATGAAGACCTCAAAGCGTGTGTGAGGTCCACCAATGAGCTGTGATTGATTTCCCACATCTACTGATAGGTGCATAGACCAATATACCGAAAGGGGCAAAAACATGGACATACAAATGATTGATTGTTGTTATCTATCGATAAAAAACACAATCGGCCTATAGGGGTTTGCATGAACCAGGAAACCACACTAACATCAAAGGAAATATGAGGTCAATTGTGGGTTAGATAAATAAGTCTACCAACAATATGTCTGTATAAATTTGGTAAGTATGGAAAGGTAGGTAAGTTACTATATTGTACAGTGTTCTCATTGTATCCCAATTAGGTCTCTGAGGTAAGAATGTAATTAGGATTCCCCGTAAGTCAAGCTTGTTTTTGGTGGTAAAATAATTTCTACACTAGCTCACTTCTCTTCACTTTTTGGATGAAGTGGTACACAGTTAAAATCATTTCCATTATCATTATTTATTATTCCCATTCTTATACTTCAATTTTTTACCAAAGAAAGGAGTTGTGGGTTACTTACCTGATCTAGACGAGGAGGCTGCGAAAGCTTCCAGTAACAAGTGAAATGAACCAAATTCCAATAAAAATTAGAAAATTCCAAGAAATTCTAATTAGAAAATTTGTATAAAAAAAGTTTAAATTACGAATGAACCTCACAACACTCAACTTCGGATCGACTCAAACCAACCACAATTAGAACACAAAGATGTAACGGCACTCGATGTTGGGACTTAGAATTTGAAATATTTGATGGATGATTGTTGTTCCCTAAATTTCTGAAGAGAAACCAAGTTGTGGAGGAACCATTGGGATAATTTTGATGTGTTGATCAAGGATTTGTGCCTATGTGCATGGGACAATCAAAAAAATGATACAATATGTTATTCTGGAAATATGGTGGACATTTTATATTTTAAATAAGAAATCCTAAGAATCTTCTAATTCTTAGGATAAATTTATTGTTCCAACATTAGAGTTATGTTGTAATATATAAATTCAATTAAACTCCAGTAAAAAATATTATTATTTATTCTCACTAGTTGCAAAATTTGGCTAGAAAGCAGGTTGTGTTAAGGTTTTTACAACCCTTTTTGTAATTCTCTATTGATATCAATTAAAGCTCAAATGGTTCGCTTTTAAGCTAGTGTATTGAGTCTCCTCCAATATGGTTAAATTCCAAAGATCGTGGGCCCAATCCTGGAATGATCATTGTCTTCCTTGTATCGTTATTTCTTGTTACTTTCATCTTTGAATAATTTGTCATTCCTTGTGTGAATTTCTAGATTTACTATTTAGTTGTGTGAATTCTCAGATTTTCCATTCAGTTGTGTGTATTTCCATATTTACTTCTTAGTTGTGTGAATTTCCATTTTCCACATGCGACTATGAATATATATAAGAAATTATAACATTTAGCGATTAGAGAGAATTTCCTTTAAATCATTATACTGCATTCTTAATTTTTGTAATACAATAAGGATTATTGCTTTCACAAAATTTAATGCCTTTATCATAGATGCATCTTAATCTATTTATCATAGTTATCACTTCCAAAGAACCCTGATTCAAGTAGTGTTGTAAGGCCCATTTGAGGGTCAAACATTACCCAAAATCCCCCTACTCGAATAATACTTCCTGATCATGAAATCCCTAAAAGCTACTGGCAATTTTTTTTCCAAATGGTGAATGCAGTAATAGAAACATAGACCTTGACCATAGAATATGCTATAGTTGATCCACTGGATAATGCCCCAATGAAAGCCATTCCATTACAAAATATCCTGACTTTTCATGAATCACAATGCATTCTTGTTTGAGTTCGATGTCATATGTAGAGGATACGATTATACTGCTCACCCACATGAACTGAACTTGTTTCCTTCTACCTTGAAAGGAGAAGATCTATGTTGGTTTATTGGATTAGGAGGAGGTACTATAAATTCCTGGGATGGAATGAAAGATTCTTTTCTTACTAAATATCAAGATTATTGTTGATCTAGGGACTTAAAAGACAAAATCTTGAAAACACCAACAAAAGATGGTGAAACCATAGACGAGTACGTTGAGAGATTTCAATATAACTTACAGTGATCACCTTACGACACTCTACCAAAGGAAGTGTTGAAAACTACTTTAATTGAGGGAATCAAAGACAAATAGATAGAAACAATCAATTTAATGGGTCAAGGTGATATCTCCAAAGATAAATATGACGATATTATTAAACTATGGTGAGGAAGTACACAAACCAGGTCTAAAATTTCAGACCCTCTTACCAAAACCAACAAAAATCCAGGTTGGGGTGTAACTTGAGCAAAGATCAGAATCCTTCTAGAAGATTTTGAAATTGATATCCTGGTTAAATTAACCACAAAGTTTGATTTTTTACAGGCCAAGTAGAAATAAGCTGAGGTAGAATATGCTATGGAAAAAAAATTCCTCGATGTCGCAAGAAACACAGCTGAATTCCCACTGGATATAGTAAAACGCATGCCCTATTTGCACCAAATATCATTCAATAGAATGGTGTCCATCACTCGCAGGATTAAAATTTGTGTTCAAATAAGCTGATGAAGACCCAGAACTAGCATATCTTATAACACAACGACGAAAATGGAAGGGCCATCCTTCAGGTATGATGCATGATCCATATCCATTTTATTCTGGACCATATGTTCAATAATAGATTCCTAGATCCACATGGCAAGGAAAACCACCTTTTAACTCCACATGGCAATCCTAGCCCTACACTGCACCTCCTTGGCCAAATGACCTATTTGCAAGTCCTGTATGGGAAAATATACAATATTCTACCCCTTCTGGAAAATACAACCAATAACCCATATTTTTCACAATGGACCAACTCATATGCATAGAACTTAATGTGGCCTCAAAACTAGTAGCACCCTGTAGGACCAATCAATCTTCTTATCGAAACACTACCCCAGTCACAACCATCATTGCAAGTCCTATTTCAATCACGTTCAAACTCCCAAATCCCACAATTACCTGCTCAACCAATTCTAAATCTAACAATTAGAATCGTTCAATATTTACAAATTGTTGAACTTTGAAATCATGAAATAAACACCCTTGAATGTAATGAATTGCAACTGAGATCTGGCTGAGTTATCTTCCCTGAAGGTGATAAATATAATCAAGAATAGGAAGGTAATGAAACTCATATTGAGGAGTGTTATCACCAAAAAATTAATCATCTAGCCTAATTTACTAGATGGATCGAAGTACACCATTAAAGAAAATTTTACCATAGTAAAATTTCTTTCACTGTGAGAAATTTCTTAATAAACCACCTTTGTTAAGTAGTTTATAGTCAAACCCATGAAGAATAATTAAATAAATCGTTATTTATTTGATTTTCTTCTAGGAATAATTAATTAAACCATTGTTTTATTATTATTCCTTGTCAAATTTGACCCAAACATGAAAAGTAAACATATATATCATTATTTAACTTATTTTTTTCTAAGAATAGTTATTTAATCAGTAATTAATTATTATTCTTCCTTAAATTTGACTAATTCCCTTAGGAATAATTAAATAAATCCTTATTTGTTTATTATTACTTAACTAATTCCTTGAGATGATAAATAAATCATTTATTTATTTATTATTTCTAAATAAAAGTTTAAATACATTTTCCTTCCTAAACAAATATAATAAAATATTCCAAGTGGTTATTCCAAGAATGGGATCAATAATAATTTATTATTGCTCATTATTCGAGGATAACTCAATATTTTGTTTTAAATATAAGGGTTTTTAATTCATTATGCACTTTTGATTATTTTCATTGTTGCACTCACTGTCATAACTATGATTATTTTCAATTTCGCCCACCATATTTTTGTTGGGTTTATGCATTATAGAGGAGAGAGACTCTACACAAGTAGAAGACATTTCAGGATATCCAATAACCTGTCCCATAGTGGGGGACTAGTAACATTTATTTTTTCTCTTCATAGGTGTTATTATAAAATTATTCTTTACATATTTGCTTTCCATTGGATGATTGGAGTTATTACTCTTTGCTTTTTTTGTTTAACTATGATTGTGGCATAGATCATAATTTTGGCAGGGTTTGTTTCTATTAGTCACTGCAGATATACAATGTTTAGCAACCATTTATATTGTTGATATTGTTTTTCATCCACAATCTTAAGTGTATTCTTTTCATACATCATTGAGAAGAAAACACTACAATAAAATTGACGACTCCACTAGGTTTTATACTTCAGATCCAGAAACCTGGATGACCTTTGATTTTTAGCTTAGGGTTTCTTATTTTTTCAATTCTCTTAATGTTTCCTAGTTTTTGAACCCTAGGTCTAATAAATTTCTTACTTCTGCAAGCTTTCTGGTCGTTTCTGCAAGTCATAGGAACCAACTGCGACAAAGGCAACACATTTTCCAAGATTTTCCGACCGAGATCCATGGAACAAAATTCGCAGTTTTTAGCCCAAAAAGTGCAATATGGGCTTTGGAATGCACCTTTCAGCCAAAAATTTGGCTGCCTGCAGGGAAACAGGTCATTACCTACGATTTTTGGGTTTTACGATTTTTCTCAGATCTATATCTGGGTTTTCAGAGAGTTGTCTGCTTGGTGTTTGACCTCTCTCTCATCCAATTTAAGCGTTGATCGACTATATTTTACTCATCGAAGTAAAATTTGGCCTCCCCTAGGGCTTCTAGTGCACTTCCACCTTTCTAGGGGGCGTTTAGATGAGTGAGTAGTCTGAGTTTCTGTAGCGCTTTCAACCACATTTTCCAGATCTTTACCTTTTTGTTTCACATATGTTATGATTGGCTGTTACCATCCATAGTGTCACATTTCCACTTGTTTTGTCATTTCCCTTAGGGTCCCATTGGTTTCCCTAGGTGTTTCACCCATCTTCCTATCTTTTTGTAGTGATCTTCCCCTCTCGTGTTTTGTTGTTGTTGCACCACTTTCCAATAACTTAGAGTCACTTGATCCCACTCACACTAACATTTAGGTATCTTGACCATTTTAGTGTATTTTCCATCGATCTAGCCACCATGAAGTATAGCATTTTCAAACCCAGTTTAGGTGGGGTTTAGTTAATTGTTTTGTTGTTCATTTTCTATTATTTATTTCAGTTTATTTTTAGCAAGATTTTTTCTTTTTTATAACACGATCTAGGCTTAATCAATTAATACACTTGCTAAGCACACCTTAAGTGAAGGGTGCTTGGTTTACACCACCAGGCCAAGACATAACATAAATAATTTATCTCCCCGCATGAAGACAAAGGTATATTTCTAATCTCCCTTCACCATTTCTGTTTTCCGTGTATCCTATCACCATTGCGACACCAAGGCGTGTATGGTAGACACTATTAGGCCTTCAACCCTAGTTTCCACTTGGGCATATTACTCCTCCCCGTTGGATTCGAATTCATAGCCCTCCGAGTCCACATACCAGCTTTTCTCCTAGTTCTTATAATTTCTCATCTGATTTCGAGCCTCCCTCACCGCATATCGTCACCATATGTCGATCGATAGTTGGTGCATGAACCCAACCTAGTGTTGGCTCCAATTCTATTCCAGTGGTTACATCAAGTAAAATAGTCTCAGGAACCATTCTGGTAGCCCCCATGCTCCCCTTTATGTCTGGGTTAAGTCTATCGGATCTTAACCAATTGATAAATGACCCCATACACCATAATGCTAGTTGGACCTCTATGCCAACTAAGCTTCCCTTAGACATCCCAAAGTTTGACAATATTGCTGGAGAGGATCCTACCAACCATGTGCGATATTTCCACATGTGGTGTTTGTCCAAATCCATAACAGATTACTCCATTCATCTTCAGCTCTTCCAAAGCATGCTTATTGGAGACACTGTAAAATGGTATGTAGACCAACCCTCCGCATCTCATTCCATTTTCATGATGCTTGCTAAAGTGTTCCTTTCATACTTCCAGATACCTCTCTAGTACAACACTCATACTGAGATATTGAACAAATTTTGTTAGTCATCCACTCGCCTTTCTGACCATGTTCAAGAGTAGCGTCGAAGGAGGAGCACATGTCGTGCCCCACCTTTCGGAGACCGTGTCTATCTAGATTGGTTCCTTAGGAGCCTTTAATCCACCATTGGAAAAGATTATGCGTCCCATTTTCCTTAGACTAAGGAAGAAGCTCTCAAGACTACTTTGAGATATGATCTGATTTATGCACAATCTGGTTATGTCTATACCGTCATTCCAGACCTCCCTCATCCTAGAAGTGCCAATGCACTGGGGGCATCTCATGCCACTGACGGTATCATTTGATACATTTCACACTCTTCGCCATATACTCAGCAGAGTTATGGCTACCCACATGGGGGCACCAGTTCCTCCGACATTTATGCCCCTCCTGCTAGCATCATGTTTCTAGGACCCCAACCCGTCTACCAAATGGTTGCTCCTCCTTATGCACAACCTAGCACTCCAACCACTCAACCATTAGCATGACAACCTCCCATGCATCTTCAGCCCCAGGAACCTCCACCCTCTTAGGTCCAAGTGTTTGCAAAACAGAGTTCTACCAAACCCCAAAATTCTAATAAAAAGAATAAGGGGAAGGGTAACAAGGGTAACCATGGTAGCCAAGGTAATTAGCCTAGTGAACCCCAAGGGAACCAGCCTAACACCAACAACCAGAAATAGGGTAGCCAGCCCAAGCATAGCAAGGCTATTCGTACGAACAAGCCTTGTAAATGTTGTGGTGTACATGGTGATTATAATCATCAGTGACCTCTCTTAACCAATATGCGCCAAATGTGGGAAGCTCAAGCAAATTCTAGAGGTCAACAATCGCATCAAGATCCTGCACCACCTCAACCGGAAATGCTCATAAATCCTTTCCCTCAGTAAACATTTGTTGCTACTCAACATTATCTAGGTCAAGCAGCCCATCCCCCCACATGTTTTGGTCCTAGTGACTACCAGATCCTCATGATAGATTCTGACGAGGTCAATACCTTTGATCAACAACCAACTCCTCAGCACTATGTTGTTACCATCTCAGCCAATTCATCCGGATCCACCCACCCAAGAACTCTTCCATTTGTGGGTGCCTCTCTTGTGTTCCCAACAGGAACTGTTCCTCTAGGTCTTAACCATCCTGGAGTTGCTCCATCAGGACATTTCCCTTTACGCCAGATACCTTTCTTATTCCCTGCTCTGGGAGTATTGTTTGTTCCTGTCATGGCTTTGATGGTCGTTCCTAGCATGACTTTGGGTATCCCAAATTGGTACATCAATCCCCCAGCGAACACTCTACCTGGTCAACTAAGGCCTTATCATGCTTTGACCCTGGTTCAACCGGTACCTATGACCCCTACACTGCTTCACTTCCATCACAACCTCAATAGGAACCAGCTCCTATTGTGAGGGCATCTGGTTAGAGGGGAAAAACTAAAAGGAAATATTCAAAAGATAAGGCTCCCCAAGCTTCTCTAGCCACCAAATACCAAAATATGTCACATTCGTGAGCTTTGTGTGAAGTCTTGGGCATGCCACCAATAATTTTTTTGAACTTCCTTGACTCAAACCTTTGGTTCTATTGTAGTGGCTTCAACCACCCTCCAAAATTTTTGCTTGCAGCAATTTCAGAGCCTCCCTTGAAGAGTTTCACTTGATGACTGCACACACTCAAGTTCTCTCCATGAGCTCGTGTGAATCTTTACATCCATCTTGCTTGTTCATTGCATTCCAGTTTCTACATGTTGATTTATAAGTCATGCTTGTGACCATGTTCTGGTTATGCTCAAAGTCCTCGCTTTGTATGTGCTTGTTTTGTTCACTATGAAAGCATATGTCGCACTCACACATGAAGTCACATTCACTATCTCGCAAGCATCGTCTCGATTAATGAATGCTTAATCATGAGTGTCGCGCTTGTCACTTGTACCGTTAGTCAGTCATGTTGAACATGTGTGTCTGGATGGTTTAGGTCGTTTCATCATCAAGACATGTGAGTGTGTGTCTGTATGATCACCTATGCATCTTTCGATCATTCACACACTTAGTCATTTTTTCTAAACTTTTGACAATTAGACTCCCCTCTGACAAGCAGATCCTCACCCTACCTTTGACTCAATCGACTATCAACTAGAATAGCGCAGAAGCACCAACCTAGTCTTTTAAAGTTAAGCTTCCTGCATGCATTTCAATCAACCCTCATGCTGGGCACCCGGATAGTCAAACCTAGCAACCACCCCGGGACTGACTCCCCCTCAAAATTGCATAGAGGTCACTGACCTTGCTCTCTTAGATGACTGAGGAAATTGCGCAGACAAGCCAGATAGACACCAAGTGCTCATCCCTATCTCTCTTAGAAAATTACGCAGTTTTCCTAGTCAATCACTTCGACTAGCGACTAACTGTTCATCTCAGAAATTGCATAATTTTCACGAGCAGGTCTTCCTCTGCCCATCAGTCAACTCAACTAAAAAATTATACAGAGATGATCAACATTCCTGCCTCCCAGCCTCAGTACAATTTTTCTTGCCACGAGCCCCTAGCAGCAGACTGATAGTTCCCTCTAGGAATTACGTAGTTTCTATTGCCAGTCCCCCGTGTAGCCAACTAGTACTTCCCTTTGGGAATTGCATAGTTTTGGCTGACTGTCACCCTAATAGCCAACTGGTACTTCCCACTAGGAATTGTTTAGTTTTGGCTGCCAGTGACCCTAGTAGCCCATTGGCAGTTCCCTCTGGGAATTGCGCAATTTTTCCTGCCAATCTTCTGGGCAATTCACCAGAAAAACTACCCAATCCCTATGGGCTGACCCTTCATGTAGTCCCACCCATTCCTCTAGAAAATTTTGCAAATATGGATATCTAGCCCCCTACCCATTCGTTCTAAAAAATGCACAGAGCCTGCTTGCCTTTCTTTCCTGCAGCCCAGACTATTCCTCCCAAAATTTGTGCAATTTTGCCTCCCAACGCAGCCAGACATTGTAGTCAGTCACTGTCGACTTAGATTTCCTATCTCCATCTCTTAGTGACTCTTGCATAGTTTTCATCAGCAGTTTCTTGGAGCCATCATCCCAAATTGCATCCTTTCCGCGTCTCCTGGTCACCTGCATCCAAATGATGATGTGTCGTAGTAGACTAGGAAGTTTTGGATTTGATGTCGTCTCGTCATGAGTGACTACATGTATAGGTACACCAACGAATATCACAAGATGACAAATGGGATGAACGTAGGTATAACTTCTAGAACGACACAGTCACCAATGGACGAACAAATGAAGCATCTGAAGCAAATGAACATGACAAACATGCACCTTCACGAACAAATGAGCCTGTCAAGCCTTCCAAGATGCAAGCAACGAACAACATGCTAAAGTTTCATTAAGCAAACCAAGGACCATCAAAGACTTTCCACACTTCACCTTGCGGAGGTGAATATATGATATACCATGAAGACATTGATCACCTAGTAGAACTATATCTCAACATGCACTCCAATAGTAGCATGAATGTACTAGCATTGTCATGTCAAGTCATGTCAAGTCAGGTCATGAGTCATGTCGCGCACATCTCCACTATGGGCTTTTTTTCAACCAATGTGATGTAATGTGGAAGTCCAAGAGACCCACTTGTTGAACAAAGAGTCATGTAAGTTGAAAAGTCATGGAATTCAAACAGTCTTGAGGGTAGTTGAATAGCCACAATGGTCAGTTTCACCCTTGGCTATAAATACCCCCTCATTTGTTCATGCAAAGGACTCTTCACCTCAGCTCCTCCCACATAGCTAAGAGAGTCTATAATATTTTCTTTGAGGAGTAAGTAGTGGCTCCAACACCTCACTAATGGGGTTAGTGATGTATGGTGTAACAATGTGTCTTAGAACATTCACTTAATTAAGAAGCTTGTTAACAGGCCAACACATTTTCACACATGTATTATATTTGTTGTAAGACTGATCTTTAACACTTGTAATGCATGTTTCTTTAACCCGTGTTCTACATCTGAACTGATTCATTTGTTGTAATGCATAAAATTTTAATGAAAATGTGTTGTATATGATGTTAATGTTGTCCCATCCATGTCGACTGCTTTGTCGTACATCAGATAGATCTTTCACATGAACCTTTCTATAACAATCATTGAACTAGTTTTGACTGATCCATGAGTGATGTATGTGTTATCTTACCTTATACATTGTGACATCCACATCCGAGTGGACTACTCTGCCGGATGTGTATGTGCTTTTGTGTTGTGTGTTCCTATCCAAGTTGGGACTAATCCCATTCAATCTAGAACTCACCTTCACTTGCTTCCCCTCACAGTGAAATAACCATTGACAAAAGTACACTTACACTCACCAGGCATGTGAACCTCACTTCTTGAAGACAAAGCATACCACTCCCTTGTGCAAACAAGAAAGAGTTGAGGCAAATCCTTAAGACAATGACAACCAGGCCATCATACCATATGGGACTCACCAAACGGTGTTACGTCTAGTTGGAATTTCATACTGGCGTGCTCCCCTGACTATTGGTGGGTCGAGCACTATCAATATTTATTGTGTTAGAAGGATGGAAACCAGTTGTACATGGCTGAAATTCCCCTCATACTCACTCATCAACCATCTGGTTAAGGAAGTATTTCATAATCCCTCTCACCTACATGCGACTCTGTAATTGGTTACTCCTCACATCCATAATTGAACACGAGATTCCATATCAACACCTTCTCTCCGTCCGTCCCATCGCTCGCCAATTCACGAAAGCAGTCAGACTAATCCCAGGCATACAACACCTTCCATACACATCAAAGAAGTCAAAAGCCACTCCCATGGGAGTTGTTGTGTCATCGCTAGAAGAAGCAGTCCTTGCCAGACTTGAAGGTCTAGTAGAAGCTATTGAAGATGGAGAGGAACCTCTAGTCTTCCAGTAAGGTGAACAAGACACTCTTGTGATATTGGGATCCAACTCTAGTAAAGGAGGCAGAGCAGAAGGCAACGAAGGAGGTGGAGGTGGAGATGAACCAACAGACTCAGAGTTGGAACCATCAGACTCCGAAATAGAGTAAGAGGAGGAGGAAGAAGAAGAATAGATAGCTGACCCAAATCTTGAATGGATGAGCGAGGGACCATTGGCTCTCCTAGTTGTTATGTACAAGATTCAGAAGAAAATGCAGAGAATATCAAGTTCAACCCTGAGAATATGGTGAAAGCAGAAGATCATTTGGAGAAATTCTACCTACAACTGTAGACCCTTGAGGTACGGCATGATGACGTAGCTTGTATATTGTTCCCATGTACCTTGGACAGTAGCACAACTGTGTGGTATCATAGCCTTGCACCAAAATCCATACATAACTGGGGTGCATTCAAACACATGTTCCTTGAAAATTTTGCTGATGACAAGACCCCAGTTATGTTACTGAAAGAATTGGGTAGACTAAATATGGGGGGGAAATAAAAGATAAAATATTTCAATAATAGGTTTATGTGCATATTGAAAATGTTTTCAGTCAACACCAAACCTCATGAGTCCATCACTGTTGATTACTACACATTCACATTGTCGACCAACATTGCATAGTTCATCAAGTGAGCTGTGAAACCAACACTCTTGCAAAACTGTGAAGCGTTTATTGTTTTCAAAGAAGACCTGCATGCGATTGGACTCATCAAGGGTGATGAACTAACAAAGGACTCCAAAGACACGAGCAAGAAGTCCCAAGTGATGGTGAGCAAGGCTAGAGATAGGGAAGCAAACGATATTGAAACCCTCACTCGCCTCATCAAGAACTTAAAAATTGAAGTTTATGAGCTTAAACAATGGAAAACAAACACAACTGCAAGGAGCTATCCACCTATACAGTGAGAGGGAAGCAACTGGTCCACTCAAGAAAATGTGTAAAGCTCTATGTTCAATATCGATGAGTGTGCAGATACTGAGTTCTGTTCATCCTGAGAACTTCTGTTCAGATTGGAAGTGAGTCAAAAACTCGATATATAGTCATACACTCTATGCAGAGAGTGATATGCAAAAGCAGTGGGATGACAAAGATTATGACACGAAGGTATTGCACTTGTTGAAACATCAAGTTCTGGGCCTATGGTGAATGCATATCAGTGCTCACAAGAAGTGCAGAAGATAAACACTCAAAAGAATCCCCCAAGACAAAATGACCATTTCAATCTTAGGAGTAAAGGGGCTCCACCTACACTTGGGGAAATGCAAGAGAAGATCAAACTACTGATAATGAAGGCTAATCCACCGGCTGCCCCAAAGTAGAAAACACAAAACAAGTTCGGGAAGACAATGGCAGGAAAGAGTACTTCCATGAGCAACAAACTGGAAAAAACTCCGCCAGACAACACGAACATCTATTCTACCTTGGACACATTAGTAATTCTACCACCTCTAGACTACAACATTGTTGATGACAGGAAGAAAACTTTAGAAAACATCAGTTTGTTTGAGTTGGCTAAGATCTAGAGTTAGCGAGATATCCTAATGCATGCCCTGGGATAGAAAGCAACAGATGGCGTAGCTTGTACCAGCAAGGGAGAAATCACACCTACTAGATCACTTTTGACTACGCTCAATACACTCTGGATGGAAGAAACACACTCAAGTTGCCTCCCACTCCTGCTATCTTTCCAAATATTTAACTGTAATATTAACAAATGTCTATTTGATTCTGGCGTGGCAGCCAACATCATGCCACTCTCTAGTACTAAGAAGATCAATGCATGATGGAGTGAAGGATCCGTGAGAATCATCCAACTTTATAAAAAAATCGGTACTAGCCATTGGTGAACTAGGATACGTGATAATGTGACTATCTCATGATAATCAAGTCCACCAATGCATCAACATAGTTGTGGTGGACATACAGGAAGCATATGGCCTGCTACTTAGTAAAGACTGGTCTAGCAATCTAGATGGATATTTTGCCACAAACTGGTCTCAAATGTGGCTTCTATATAAGGGAAAATGCAACCAAATCTGAGTGTTAACTAAGAGGTATATGAAACACAATGTCACTCCCCTTAACGGCGAGAATTAGCCATTGGCCTTCGCATAACTCATGTTTGGAAACTACCTCCTGGAAAAGATATTGGAGTGTTATCCTACATGACCAGCTCCAACCTCATCAGACATGAAACTGGGACTCCTTCCTTGCCCAACTGATGGTAATTAAACTTGTACAATTTATTTTTCCAATAGTAGAAGTAGTAGCAGTAACAATAGTAACAGTAGTACTAGCATGCCAAATGGTCTGTGTATAGTCGAGATGGTGGCCATGAGTCCTAATGAACCATAAACACATGACAGCTCAAGGACTGAAGTGTACCTCAGTCATCCAAAAAAATAGAAAATGCATCATTTTGAGCTGTGCAAAGTTCAAAGGCACAAACAAATATGTTGAGTATGAATCACTCATGCTGAATGCACAAAGGACCAACACTACGAATAAATAGAACAACCTAGAAACATATCATGATCCAGAGATAGCCAGTCTTGGTACAAGTTATACAACGCAGCAGTGACAAAACTTTGATCGCTTAACCAAATAGTATTAGGATGGGTTTGCATGGGCAGATGATGACCTAATGACACACTACACATGAGCAATCCAACATGAGATTCCATGTAAAGGAGGAAACAAGACATTGCAACAAAGACCAAGTAACATATACATGTTGTTTGCACTCCTTATACAGAAAAAATTGACTAACATTTTGGATGATTTGATTACTTGCAAAGTTTGTCATCTTACTTGGTTTTCTAATTTAAATCTTTCACGTAAGAAATCTAGGAAAATCCACTTACACATTGACTTTAGAAGCTTGAACCCTTCCCGAAATAAAAACATCTACCCCATGCATTCATCCGAGCCCATGTTGCACACAGTACTTGAAACAATGGTGTTGTATTCGCTTGAAGTTTTTCTGGAATGCCACCGGGTTCTAGTAGCAGAGCCCAGTGGACTTGCACTAATCTACAAGAAGCTTGGACCACACATGTATCATTTGCAATCACTGGGCAGGAGGATTGACAACCTTCCTGCCAACGACCAAGATCTCAAACATTATTTTTAGTAGGTCGGGCTGTGCCCATGCCATGTACATAGTCTACTTGCTTCTTGTTGTTTTCATTTGGTTTGCTTTGCTTATTATCTTTGATTTCACTTTGTTAGATTATGCTTACTATTTTTCTTCATGTTCATTTTGTTTATTTCATCTATTACTATTTTTGTTTTCGGAAATAAGTGTTTCTAAATACTGCGTATTGGCTTTTGAATAGAGTATGTGGATGAAATAGGAAGAAATTTGTGATAGTGTAGCACTTGGTCAGGCTTGTATCCATCTTCTCTATGCTTGGTTACATCCTTTGGCCAATGAAGTCATGGCAGAAAATACAGATCATCTGTAAGGGAAGATTTGGTCCAACCATGAACCTGTGTCCACACTGGGGAGCCCCATGGCTATACTCAGACTTCTGCTCTATGTGTCTAAACTCATCCAACTAGTAGAAATGGAGAAGGGGAAATCTAAACGAGAAAACCTATGTTAGAGGTCCTACATGCTTCTCTAAAGTAACAACCTCTTCTGCTCTCAATAAGTCAGGATCCCTCTTCCGCCCCAAAAAGAAATAAGTTCCTATGTGCAGTCCTCTTGAAAAAATAAAAGCGCAAAAGAACAGAAAGCCTTCATGTTCAGAGAGGTAAAGCATACAAATCCACCGGGGTACTGACCAAGATCGATGGCGGTGGACCAATGTGTGTGTTCCTGCATGACTCCATTGACATACTGTCCAGGCCTTCTGGCAGCAGAGAAACACCAGAGATGAAAACTTATACTATGAAAATCTTCAACTTGCGAGCTAAACTACCCTTCCTGGATGCGTAATACTAAGATCTAAGCTGAAGTTTGATTGTGTTTGACTGAGTTGGAAAAGGGTGGACCACGTATGTCCATGGGGTAAGTGGGGAAACTGAGATAACCTGCACAACGATTCAATACTCCCTGAAACATCGAGGCCCTGTGCTAGCAATTAACTGAAACAAAGAAGCTGAAGTTCTACCTGCTGGAAATAATATTGAGAGGGGGTGTGAATCGGTATTATCTAATCAATAAATTTTATTTCCCATTTAGATTTATATACAAAACTTCTTTGAAGTGAACTAGCATCTACACGCAACTGTGATTAGAGAAACCAGTGTATACCCAAAGAACTTGTCATTTAGACAATTTATCATGTGTTGATCTTTAACCAGTGCATCAGTAACTTATTAAATAGTGCAATAAAACATAATAAACTATCACACATAAGTAACACACATGAACACCAAGATTTAACATGGAAACCCAATGTGGGTGAAAACCACCTGCAGTTGTCGTCTTCATGTTCTTTTAATAATAGGAAAACATGTTTACAATCTTGTACTGATGCAAACTCATACTAATACATAGGAACCCACCTACAGAAGGCTACGGCCTTTTCTCATTTTCCAGCTTCTACCGGAAGAGTGCTGCAACCCTCTAGCTCTTGTACTAGCCAATGCATTCACTAGTACGTAGGTGCTGGTCTACAAAAGGCTATGACCTTCTTGCTTTCTCTAGGGACCATGTCCCATAAATTTTCAAACTGGATTCTCTTGGTATATAACAATACACATGAAGGCCTTGTTTCATCAAATTTTCATACTAGACCCATCCAAAACTTTGAAACTTAAAATACATTAACCAACATTCAGCTAATCTGAACAATCAACTTACTGATGCCTTAAAATTTTCCCGAACCCAGAAACCTACATCATCATTCAGAACCAACTGTAACCTCAAAAATCATGCATCGTAATGTATACGCTACTTTACTAAAATCAACATGCGTGTATACACTACTTCCTTCAATCAAACCTGCGTATACCTTCAAAACTAATGAAACATAATACTTCTGAGTCAAGTCTATACCAACCAGCAATATATTGAACATCTACTATCAACTTACAGAGCTTTACACAAGCAGCAACATAGATCACTCTTCTCACTTATACAATCAATCAATTAGATACCAACCTCCTTAAGCATTTAGTTTTACATTTAGTTGTAAGAAGACTTCATTGGCAGACAACAGTAAAAAAACAGAATTAATTAGGTAGATCAGTCAGATCTGAAGAAAAGGATTTTATTTTCTATACGCTACTTTGGAGAGTGGAACCTGCATATACATGCACTTTTCTCGAGACGAACCAGCTTACAGATCTGCAAATATTATCTTATAACTTAGTTGTAATTCCGGACTTCAGACAAACCTAGATCATGACATTCAAAGAATAAAACAGGTGTACATAATCAGATCTAGCCCAACCAATATCATATCATTCAATATAATTCATTTCAGGTCTCATGATCTTGATCCAACATTAAATTCATGGCAAAAAACGTATTTCAGATCAAATCACAAACATAGCCCCTGCAATATAAAATATACTTCAGATAGAATTATTCCTTAGAAACCCATTCACTTTCAGACTTTGACCTCATGATATTCACCTCCTTATATATGTTTAGGCCTTTCTCAATACCTTGGATCAAAACCTCTTAGGACCAATACCTTGGACCAAATACCTCAGACCAATACCTCAGACCAAAATACCTCAGGCCAAATACCTTGGACCAATACCTTGATTTTCCAACCTATACATGCTTTTCTTCTTGTGAGAGTGCATGTATACATATACGTTTTTTTTGTTCTATGTACCTGTGTGTATACATCATTTTTACTCAGTGGACCCGGGTATACTTCTTAAACTACTTTACATCAACCTTTTCCTTCACCTTATTTATTCTAATCAGTAGACCTTAGTTCCATCTTCCTATTCTTTTGTACCACTACCCCAGTACCTCTAAATATACTTATTGTATTGCGAGTTTCCTTTCATCAAGACTGAAATGATCTCTAAGTCAGTTGCCATCAAGGAAAATACTTGTATCATAATGGCAACAATCTCCCCCTTTGGACTTGATGGCAACCATGACGGTGTTGATTACTACAAGCTGTAGAAAGTGTTAGAGATAACATGCAACACCAAAATACTCTCCCACTTTAACATCAAGGGAAAAGGGCAGACCAAGTTACTTTTCTCCTTTCATATACATTATGTTCTCCATGCTCCCCCTGAGTACATGCCGAGTCTCCAAAGATATGATTCAAAAGAATAACATGACTTTATAACTCAACTAATTGAGTATGACATTATGAGCAATGACTCATACATACATCAATCACCTAACCAAGTGCAGATACACCAAATCTGATTTATCCACCCAACCAAGTGGTAATATACCTATTATTTATACATGACATGAATACAACAAATATTTCATCATCCATCCCATGCAATGTGGGGATACAAATTACATCATTTGTCCAATAGGACTCATTCAAATTAGACTATGACAAAAGAAGTCATATCACACCATAGATATTTACATGACTTAAACAACAAATGATATAAATATCTAAAGCCATTGCTGAACACAACAACCATAATGCCAACAATGCAGAATGTGTGTGAAGGTTAATGCTCCCCCTGAACTTGTGCTACCCACTATTTTTCTGTCAGAAAAACATATATGTTACTTCAGCCACAGAAGCCCATGTGTATACACAACTATACTTCATGAAACCCACGTATAATAACCTTCTTTTGAAGAATTGGATTTAATAGTAGGAAGACGTAGTAACTACTCCCAACTTATGTCTGAGATATTCAAATGTTTCTCTGAGAAGAGGTTTAGTAAATATATCAACAACCTATTATTTGGATGGAACATACTCCAATTTAACCTGTTGTTCAAGCACTTGTTCTCGAAGAAAATCGTACTTAATGGGTATGTGCTTTTTCTTGGAGTGCATGACAAGATTTTTTGAAATACTGATGGCACTTGTATTATCACATAGAATGGAGATGGCTGGAGTACAAGTGATTTGAATGTCTTGCAATGTTTGCATCATCCAAAGTAGTTGTGTGTAGCAAGATGCAACAGCCACATATTTTGCTTCAGTTGTAGATAAGGCAATCAAACTATGTTTCTTGTTGAACCAGGACATCAGTCGAGAACCCATATAGAATGCACCTCCACTAGTGTTTTTTCTATCATCAAAATTTCCTACCCTATTTGCATCTGTATATGCATGAAAAGTAATGTTTGTATCTTTTCAATAACATAGTCCAAAGTCTTGAGTTCCTTGAAGATATTTGAAAATTCTTTTGACTGCCTGGAGATGTGATTCGTTTGGATTTTCTTGGATCCTTCTAGCAATTCCTACTGCATGCATGATATTAGGTCTAGTGCTTGTTAGATAAAGTAGACTTCCAATCATAGATCTGTAAGTTGGTTGGTTCACTACTGACGATTCATCATTAGAACTGAGACTGCATCCTATAACCATTGGAGTACATACTGGTTTAGAATCTTCCATTCCATACTTCTTCAATATTTTCTTGAGATATTTGGTTTGTGTAACAAAGATACCATCTTTTGTTTTTTGTACTTATAGACCAAGAAAATAAGTTCACCAAGGATATTTCAAATTCTTGCTACACTACTGAAGCAAAATTCTAACTGATGGATTCTTCATTGCTACCAAAGATGATATCATCAACATAAACAACAATAATTAGTAGTTTATAATTTTTAACCTCAGTGTATAGATTGCTATCTGCAAAACCTTTTGTGAAACCTTGATTTTGTAGATATTTTTCAAGGTGGTAATACTAAGCCCTTGGAGCTTGTTTCAAACTGTAGAGAGCTCTTTTGAGCTTGCATATGAGTTTTTCATCATTTCCAATAATGAATCCTTATGGCTGTTGAATATAAACTTCTTCTTTTAAATCTCCATTAAGGAAGGATGATTTTACATCCATTTGATATACTTTGAATTTTTGAAAACTGAAAAGATCAGGAAACATCCTTATGGCTTCAAGTCTGGCAACAGGTGCAAAAGTTTCTTCAAAATCCATAGCTTCCTATTGAGGATACCTTTTACAAACAAGTCTAGCCTTATTTCTAATAACTTCTCCATTTTCATTCAGCTTGTTCTTAAATATCCATTTTGTTCGTATAATATTTTTATCATGAGGTCTAGGAACTAATTCTTGAGTATCATTGTTTCTAATTTGGTCAAGTTCTTCATCCATGGCCTTGACCCAACATTCATCTCTACAGGCTTCATTTACATTCTGAGGTTCGGTGGAGGATAGTAATGTTAGATAGCTTGAGGTCCCTGTAAGAGTTCTTGTTGTCTCTACACCAGCCCCCTATTTTCCAATAATTTGAGATTCTGGATGATTCTTATGAACATACCTGGATGGAGTCTTTTCCCTATCTGTTACATCTTATTCTTATGGTGCTTCATTGGTTTCTTCTTCTACATCATTTTGATTTGATGCGGGAAATCATTCCCAAACTTCCTCACTATCATATTCTTCTGTTGATTTCATTTGTTCCGGATTTCCGCATGCTTCATCAATTACAACATCAATGCTTTCAACAATTTCCCAAAGACTTTTATTATAAAAGTTATACCCTTTAATTCTTGACGAATAACCAAGAAGAATTCCTTCGTCTACTCTGGGTTTGAACTTATGAAGTTTTTCATCATTCCTTTTGATAAGACATTTGCTTCCAAAAACTCTAAAGTGTTTTATCGTAGGAGGCTTATCATACCAGAGTTTATATGGAGTTTGATTGCTATTTACTTGAACATTTTCTTTGTAGAGAATAGTTACAACAAAAAATGCAGCTTCACCCTAGAAGGTTGGAGGAGTTCCAGATTCATCTAGCATAGCTCCAGCCATTTGTTGAACTGTTCTATTCATCCTTTCAACCACACCATTTTGCTGAGGAGTTCTTGCAATGAAGAATTTCCTTTTTATTCCATCTTGTTCACAAAATTCAAATAATTCATATTATATGAATTCTCCCCCTCGATTAGATCTGAGACATTTGATTTTTCAATCTGATTCATTTTCAACTAAAGCTTTGAAGGCTTTAAAATTTTCAAATGCTTCATCTTTATGCTTTAGTAGACCTATCTAATAGATCCTGGAAAAATCATCAATAAATAAAATAAAGTATTCTTCTCCATGAGGTGACTTTTTCTTTGTTGGTCCACATAAATCAGTATGGATAAGTTCAAGAGGCTTACCTGTTGACTGTTCTTTTTCAATGAATTGAACTTTGGCTTGATTACTGATTTGACATGGTTTTCATATGGTATTTTATAGGATGCTGATATCTGGAAGATCACGGATTGCCTTCAGCCTGCATGCTTTTCTTACTTGAGAAAAGCTTAGATGTCCCAATCTTCTATGCTATAGCCAGTTTTCATCTGTTTTTCTTAGATAACATTGTTGTTGTCCTCCTTTGAGTATGTATAAGTTGTTTGGAGTTCTTGTACCTTTGATCATAGTCTTTCATGTATCAAGCTCATGAACCACACATTTGTTTGATCAAAACACCACTTCATTTCCTTCATCACACATTTGGCTGACACTCAATAGGTTATGCTTTAAACCATCTACATACATGAGATTTCCAGCTTTAACCTTTTCGTTCAGGAAAACAGAACCTTCACCTTTAATTATATATGGAGTGTCATTTCCAAATGAGACATTCTTTTCCTTTTCTAAATCATTATATGAATGAAGTTTCTCTTTTTCACTTGTCATGTGTTTGGAGCATCCACTGTCGATGTACCACTGATTTTCTTGTCCTTCTCCATACATTATGCCACATATTTCTAATTGAGATTCCTTCCTTCTCCATATCTTTGGATTTAAAGGTGTTCGATCCTTTTGAAGTGTTGGCTGAAATTTTCTCCTGCATTCAGAATCTTCATCACCAAAGTTGTTACAAATCGAACATTCTATTTCATTTTCAAGAGGAGAAAAGTTATTATAGGAACTTTTCTTGATTCTTGTTACACTCCTTTGATTTCGTGCTTCTCTACTCATGATGGTTTTGTAAGAAACACATTGAGCAGCCTTGTGCCCAAAGATATGACATGAAAAATAATCCCCATTAAAGAAATTTTTGCGATCATAGTATCTTTTGGTATTGTTTACCTATTGATTGTGGCTTCTACTGATATTCATCCTTGTAGTAAATTGAGTATTATTTACCAGATGAGTAATTTTAGGCGTTTTTTGACAATTGACATGCTATTCATTGGTCTTTGTTGCATCAAGATAACTTCTGGTGGAGACTAACAACTTCTGTGATTGAGATGAATCTTCAATATATCCAAGGCTTGTCTTTACCAGAGGAGAATGCTAAACATTGATGATTTCATTTAAAGTTTCTGATCCTTTAGCAAATATAAGATTAAGATATTTTATCTTCTCAAGATCTTTTCTTAGACCCACAATTTCACATTCTAGATTTCCATTCTGTTTTTCTCTTTCAGCAAGTTGGTGTGTCAAAGTATCTATGATCATATGCTTTTCTTCTACACATATTTTGAGTTTAGTGATTTCTTCAAGAAATTCTTCCTCTTCTAATGCATCCAGAAAAACATCATTGTCATAAGCCATGAGTAGTCTGTAATCTTGTTTAGTTTCATCTTCATCACCATTAGATAAACCATCACTATCTTCATGCATATGGTAACTCCTATTCAAAACCTGTTTTCTATTGCCTTTTGCATATTTCTTCCATTTTTCATATTTATCTTTATGAGGACATTTGGCAGCATAGTGACCGAATCTACCACAAGAAAAGCATTTGAAAGGTATCTTACCTCTGAATCTTCCAGAACCCCATTGAATCTTCTTGAAAAAATTTACCTCATCTTCTTCTGAAATGTGTCTTGATTCATTGTGCTCTTATTTTTCCTTTCCCTTTTCTGTTGCTTTAAATGCGACTTCACTTTACCAGCGTATACCCAAAGAAATTATGATTTAGACAATTTATCATGTGTTGATCTTTAACTAGTGCATCAGTAACTTATTAAACAATGGAGTAAAATAGAATAAACCATCACACATAAGAAACACACATGAACACCAAGATTTAAGGTGGAAACCCAATGTGGATGAAAACCACCTGCTATTGTCGTCTTTGTCTTCCTTCAATAATAAGAAAATTTGTTTACAATCTTGTACTAATGCAAACTTATACCAGTATGTAGGCACCCACCTACAAAAAGCTAAAAATTTCTCTCATTTTCTAGATTCTACTAGAAGGTAGCTGCAACCCCCTAGCTCTTGTACTAGCCAATGTGTTTACTAGTACGTAGGTGCTGGCGTATAGAAGGCTACGACCTTCTTTCTTCCTGTGGGGACCACATTTGATAAATTTTCAAACTGGATGCTCCTAGCACATAAAAATACACATGAAGACCTTGTTTCATCAAATTTTCATACTGGACCCACCAGAAACTTTGAATCTTAAATTGCATTAACCAACATTCAGTTAATATGAAAAATCAGATTACTAACACCAGAACACTTTGTTGAACCCAAAAAACCTGCATCATCATTCAGAACTAGTTGTAACCTCAAAAATCATGCATTAGAATGTATACGCTACTTTATTGAAATCAACCTGCATGTATAAGCTACTTCATTCAATCAAACCTGTGTATACATTCAAAAATACTGAAACATAAGAATTTTGAGTCAAGTTTGTACCAACCAGCAATATATTAAACACCTACTGTCAACTTACAGAGCTTTACATAGGCAGCAACAAAGATCACTCTTTCGACTTATACAATCAATCAATTAGATACCAACCTCCTTAAGCATTTAGTTTTACATTCATCTCTAAGAAGACTTCATTGAAAGACAACATTAAAACAACAAAATTGATTAGGTAGATCAGTCAGATCTGAAGAGAAGTGTTTTCTTTTGTATACTCTACTTTGAAGATTAGAACCTATGTGTACATGTTCTTTGTCGAGACAAACCAGTGTATATATCTACAAATATTAGCTCATAACTTTGTTGCAATTTCAGACTTCAGACAAAACCAGATCATGACATTTAAATAATAAAACAAGTGTACATAATCAAATCTAGCCCAACTAATATTAGATCATTCAATGATAAGTCATTTCAAGTCTCATGATCTCAATCCAACATTGAATTCAAGGTGCACAAAGTATTTCATATCAAATCACAAACATAGCCCCTACAACATAAAATATACTTAAGATAGAAGTATTCCTTAGAAACTGATTCACTTGCGTGCTTTGGCCTAATGATCTTCACCTCCTTATATAGTTTTAGGCCTTTCTCAATACCTCGAACGAAAATACCTCAAACCAAATACCTTGGACCAATACCTTGGACCAAAACCTTGATTTTCCAACTTTTAGGCACTTTTCTTCTTGTGAGAGTGTGTGTATACGTATATGCTCTTCTTGTTCTGTGTACTAGCGTGTATATGCCATTTTTGCTAAGTAGACTTTCGTATACTTCTTAAACTACTCTACATCAACATTTTCCTTCACCTTATTTATTTTGATTAGTAGACCTTAGTTCCATCTTCCTATTCTTATGTACCTCTGCCCTGTTACCTCTAAATATACATGTTGTACTATGAGTTTCCTTTCATCAATACTGAGCTGACCTCTGAATGAGTTGCCATCAAGGGCAATACTTGCATCATAATGCCAACACTAACAGTGTGTCACCAAGTGTTGTAGCGGCTAGGACCACCCTCCAAAATTTTGGCCTGCACGAATTTTGAAGCCTCCCTTGAAGAGTTTCACTTGATGACTGCACACACTTGGGCTCGCTCTGTGAGCTCTTGTGAGTCTTTACATCCGCCTTGCTTGTTCTTTGCATTCAAGTTTCTGCATGTTGATTTCTAGGTCATGCTTGCGACCATGTTCTAGTTATGCTCAAAGCCCTCACTTCATATGTGCTTATTGTGTTCACTAAGAAAGCATCTCTAGCACTCACACACGAAATCAAATTCACTGTCATGCAAGAGTTGTCTCAATCAATCAACACCTAATCACGAATGTCACAATTGTCACTTGCACCATCGGTCAGTCATGTTGAACATGTGTGTCTCGATGGTTTGGGTCATTTCGTTGTCGAGTAATGTGAGTGTGTGTTTGTATGATATCTAATGCATCTTATGATTGTTCACACACTTAGTCAGTTTTGTTGAAGTTTTGATGATTAGACTCCCCTCTAACATCTAGACCCTTAGCCCACTTTTGACTCGATTGACTGTTAACCAGAATAGTGTAGAAGCAATAAGCTAGTTTTTTCAAGCTATGCTGCTCGCAAGCATTTTAATCAACCCTCATGTTGGCCACCTAGATAGTCGGACCTGATAGCCACCTCGAGACTGAGTCCCCCTAAAAATTGCGCAGAGTCCACTCACCTTGCTCACTCAGCTGACCGAGGAAATTATGTAGACAAACTAGATAGACACCAAGTGGTCGTCCCCGTCTCCCTCAGAAAATTGTGCAGTTTTCCTAGTCAGTCATCCTGACAGTCGACCAACTATTCATCTCAGAAATTATGCATTGTTCATGAGCAAGCCTTCCACTACCCATGAGTCAACTCAGCTCAAAAATTGTGCAGATATGATCAGCATGCCTCCCTCCCGTCCTCCGTTATGTTTTCCTTGCCAATAACCCCTAGCAGCAAAGTGATAGTTCCCTCTAGGAATTGTGCAGTTTCTACTGCCAGTGCCCCGGGCTGCCAACTAGCATTTCCCTGTGGGAATTGTGTAGATTTGTCTGCCAATCGCTCCAGCAGCAAACTAGAAGTTCCCTGTGGGAATTGTGTAGTTTTGGATGCCACTGAATCTAGCATCCAACTAGTATTTCCCTTTTGGAATTGCACATTTTTTGCTGCCAGTCACGCCAGCATCCAGCTGGAAGTTCCCTCTAGGAATTACACAGTTTTGGCTACCAGCCTTCCAGGCAGTTCCCCAGAAAAAATGCGCAATCCTGTTCTGCTGACCCTTCATGTAGCCCAACTCCTTCCTCTAGAAATTTTGAGAAATCTGGATCTCTATCCCACTACTTGTTCATTCTGAAAAATGTGTAGAGCATGCCTACCTTGCCTTCTCGCAGCCTAGACTATTCCTCCCAAAATTTGCACAATTTTGCCTCTCAGCCGAGCCAGACCTTACTGATAGTCACTATCGACTTAGATTTCCTGTCTCCATCTCTCAGTGATCCTTGGGTAGTTTCCATTAGCAGTTGGCCGGAGCCATCATCCTGAATTGCAGCCTTGCTGCCTCTCTCGGTCACCTGTGACAGAATGATCATGTGTCATGGTAGACTAGGAGGCTTTGGATTTGGTGTCGTCTCGTTATGAGTGACTACAGGCATAGGTACACCAATGAACATGGAAAGATAATCAATGGGATGAATGAAGGGAGCACATGCTGAATGACAGGTTCACCAATGAACCAACAAATGAAGCATGCGAGGTGAATGAACGTGAAGAACATGAACCTTCGAGAAGAGATGAGCCTATCAAGCATTCCACCATGCAAGAAAGGAGCAACATGCTAAACCTTCATCAAGCACACCAAGGACCATCGAAGACTCTGCACAGTTCACCATGTGGAGGTGATGCTATGATACACCATGAAGGCATCCAACACCTAACAACACTATAGCTCGACATGCACTCCAACAACAGCATGAACGTACAAGCATTGTCATGTCAAGTCATGTCGAGTCACGTCATGAGTCATGTTTTCCACATCTCCACTATGAAATTATTGTCAATCAATGTGATGTAACGTGGAATTCCAAGAGACCCACTTGTTGAACAAAGAGTCATGTAAGTGGAAAAGTCATGGAAGTAAAATGGTCATGAGGGTAGTTGAACAACCACAAGGGTTAGTTTCACCCTTGGCTATAAATACCCCCTCATTTGTGGATGCAAAGGACTTTTAACCTCAGCTCCTCCCACATAGCCAAGATAGTCTGAAATCTTTTCTTTGAGGAGTAATTAGTGGCTCCAATGCCTCGCTGACGGGGGTTAGTGATGTATGGTATAACGATGTGTCTTACTTTCGCTTAATTCAGAAGCCTGTTAACAAGCTAGCATGTTTTCGCACATGTATTTTATTTATTGTAAGCATAGAAAATTTTAGGGGCGAATGTTCTCCCTTTGGGGGAATTAAGGGGTTTTAAATTTTTAGTGGGCGAATATTTTGTATCATAGTACATTTTTACAAATCACCTCAAATAGCCCACCTTATTTTAAGGGAGAGGGTAAAAAAGGTAAATTTAGCCCTTGAATTTAGGAGTTACAACCTTCCATTCACCCATTTTCAAGAATAGATTTTATTTAAGTGAATCCTATGGGCCAAAGGCCCAAATAACATATTTATAAAAGAGGTATGGTAAATTAATAAAAATATAAATAAATGAGAGGTATGGTAAATAAATAATTTTTTTTTTTATATTTACTACATAAGTCACCTTATATACATGCAAGGGTGTAAACAAATAAAAGTATAAGTAAAGTGGAGGTATGGTAAATAAATAAAACATTTTTTTATACTTACTCAAAAGGTATGGTAAATAAATAAAAATATAAATAAACTAGACACATGGTAAATAAATAAAACCTTTTTTTATATTTAGTCCATAACCCTCGTTCTATTTATGAAGGCTCAAGAAAGAGGTTTTATTTAAGTGAATCCTATGGGCCAAATACCATATATGTAAAAGAGGTATGGTAAATTAATAAAAATATAAATAAACGAGAGGTATGGTAAACAAATAATTTTTTTTTTTATATTTACTACATAAGTCACCTTATATTTACGAACACTCAAAAAATGCGTTATATTTAGGTGAAACCTATGGGCAAAATACTATGGGACAAATACCATGGACTAGATTGTTATTAATACCATGCAAAAAAACATTATTAACTCTAATATTAGTATTAATAAAAATAAAAATGGCACATGGTATTGACCCATGGTATTCACCTGGAATGTAGCCTATTTAAATGGGGGAATTAAACCAACATAGATCCATCTTTACTCTGGATCTACTAACCCCGAGAGGTATCAAATATCGTGATATGCAAAGTAGCATAGAGTGAAAAAATATTTGATCCAATCAAAAGTAAAAATGGATGTTGTAATTTAATGTATGTTAAACATTTTAGCTTGGTTAAAATGGAAAATAAAATAAAAATCAACTATTAATTTTAATAAATTACTAATAGTAATTTTTAAGCTCCAGGTTTATGATAACCCATGGTATTGACCGATGGTAATACCATGGTATTCATGTGAGCATAGACTATTTAAAGGGAAAATTCTATCATCTTAGATCCATCTTAATTCTGGGTCTACCAAGTGCTCGGAGGGATAAATAGATTTCATCCCCCTAAGAGTGGTAGATGTGGAGTTAAGATGGATATAGGTTGGTTTTTATGATAATGAAGATATTAAATAGACTTAGGAAATTATATCGTAAAAACATCTTAAGGTGAATGGTTAAAGCATAGACATTGGACAAGTATATTGTATACTTTTGTTTTAAACTGAAACAAATCCAGGGCTAAAAGGAATGGATTGATTACACTAGTCATCCTTCTATAACTTTCCAACATATGCTTGAGTAAATCCAGGGCTAAAAGGAATGCATTGATTACACTAGTCATCCTTCTATAACTTTCCAACATATGCTCGAGTAAACAGATTGTAATTTGGGTAATTTTTCTAATTGCAAACAGGAACATACTTGAGTATTGGCAGGGTGGTTACGAGGTCCCTAGAAGTGATGAATTTGAATTTTTATTTGTTTTATATATAGTATTAGTTTTTTTCTCATGCTTTCTGTGAATGACACGGGCGAATTTTATCCTACACCCACTAGGTTATCGATATGTAATTTCGGTAATTTTGATTTCAAAAGATATTTTAAAGAAATGCAATGATTTCATTTGTGTATTCAGTAAACAAAATATTTTATAATTGAGTAAAATATTCGCCATTACTGGTGAGAGATTCACCAAAAAATTATATATACATATCATATTTATAAAATTGCCTTCCATTTTTCCTATATACCATGGAGATTTGCCCATTTATTATACATGTAAATTTGGGAGGGGTTCTTAAAATTTTCCCTGATTGTAAGACTTATCTTTAACACTTGTAATGCATGTTTCTTTAACTTGTGTTCTACATCTGAACTGATTCGTTTGTTGTAATGGATAATCTATTAATGAAAATGTGTTGTTCATGCTGTTAATGTTGTCCCGTCTGTGTCGACTACTCTGCCATACATTAGATAGAGCTTTCACATGAACCTTGCTATAACAATTATTACACTTGTTAGGACTGATCCATGGCTGTTGTATGTCTTATCTTACCTTATACGTTCTGACTTGCGTATCCAAGTGGACTTCTCCACCAAAATTTGTGTATGTCCTTTTGTGACTTATCCCTTTCAACCTGGAACTCACCTTCACTCTCTTCCACTCACAATGAAATAACCATTGACACAAGTACACTTACCCTCACCAAGCATGTGAACCTTACTTCTCGAAGACAAAGCACACCACTCTCCTATGCTGACAAGAAAGAGTTGTGGCAAATCCTTAATACAATGGCAACCAAGCCATCATACCGGATGGGACTCCCACATCAAATGATATGAGGTCTAGTTGGTATTCATACTAGGGTGATCCCTTGAATGATGGTAGGTCCAACACCATCAACATGTTCATGAAGCGTTCCCTGAGTCAAATATCCCGAAAGTACATGCTAACTTACTGGTCTGAATTAAGAAAATCAAAACATTGTGCACAAACCAACCTTGTGCCCTGTGTGATCATCATGTTCATGATTCCCATTATTTCCCTTGTCTCGATGAATTTCGTGATTGACTTGGGGTGATTCATGAATACGAGGCCACTCGTAATGGGTCATCTACTCCTCTACCCGTGGATTCTGGTACCACTAGTCAACTAGAACAGGGAGAATCTGGCCCCACTATTGTGATCCCTCCCCCCGATGTCAAGATGATGGACACCATGGTCCATATCCTTTACCTGTAATCACCCTTAAGTTCCTTGCAGTTAAACATTTCAAATGTTTCTGCATGCACTTGTATCGAACCTCTTTCGATAGAATCCCAGGTCTCAACATCTATAGATCCACCATCTACCAGCCCGTCGTCTACCATTCAAGATGATGCCTATGTGAAGCTTCTTTCTCAGGTTGATGCACCAAGTAATGCCACTGCATCATGTAGTTAGTCATTCTCTCGTCCTCCCATCTCTCATCCTAATGAGGACACCATGGAAGCTATGTCTACCCCTAATTACCCCTACCCTTAAGCAAGGGGACATTTCTTTGGAGGATTTTGAAGGCCATTTCCTTTCTCATTCTCCCCATGTGCTCTACCTCAAGAAATTTTTTCTCATAGCACATCCATTTGATTTAGATCTCTTTATTTCTACCATGAATTTAGGTAGATTGTATCATCTCATTTGTTGTCTATTTCACCATTCAGATGGATCTATCATCCACACCATATATCGGTCATGTCAACGGTGCGAGTCGCTTCTCTCGGAATCTAATCTGGGCAACCTAGGCCATTTTTACCCCCTTTCATATGTTTTCCCTTTCAAACGGCATGTGTATTGGATCTGCCACCAATAATTAGGCTCAATATGATGAAGTGATAGGTTTGTTAGTTGATGCCCTTGCTCATCGCATCCTTAATTTTTAGGTTCGTTTAGATTCCTTGCTACTTGTCATGCAAAACGAATGGTGTCTATCATGTGCATATCCAAGTCCTATTTAGAAAATTTCTAGGAGTTAAGCTCTTGGTATGTGAATTTGAAACCATTACGTTCAGTCATGTTCCTACAACCCAAAATAACTATGTATATTCCATTGCAAACAACATTGTAGATTCACATTTATCACATGTATACCACAGAAGATAACCATAAACAAAACAAATGGCGAACCATCATCGTCATGTAAAATGCATAATTATATTATGTATCATATAAGAGTTTGGAGCCCATAGCTCTAAATACATCTAGTATGCCCATAGCATACTAGGGGGCACATACACCCCTACATCTCCTTTGGAGGATCTCATGCCAAGTTGGGCCGAGATGCTTGAATCCTTTTTTTAAGCACTCAAAACACAGTGGTGCTCTAGAGATGCCTCCTACTATGGGGGCATAATTCCCAGCTTTATATACCAGATTAACATCCCATGCTTAGGGGCATGATGGTTTTCCCCTAGCCATATTCTCAATTAAGTCTCGGCCTAGATCCCACTGAATCTAAGTACGGTCGATTATCCTCCCATTCCTTGGATAGTTTGTCCTACCGACCTCTCTAGCGAGCCATATGAACATTGCATATCATAGATGTTTGATACCATATCGTCAAATATTCTACTCTATGTCCACATAGTCACCATGTTTTACTTCATGGGTGAGTATGATTCTATACCTCCTCTAGTAGTTCATTCTCGTTTTCGTCTTCCCTTAATTCTTCACTAGGAACCATCATTCCAAGAAGCATTAAGGACATCTTTAGACAAGTAAGGCCACTTGCCTGAAAGTCGTAGATCCTGATTCTGATGGTTAGTTTGTTTAGTATGATCTCTATAAGATTTAGGGCCTTTTCCTCCTCTCCAAATTCACCACAACTCACTTAGACAATGAACCCAAATTGGAGGGAAAATGTCTTTTCATAGAAAAATCCCCAATTTATCTGTCACCCATTGTGACTAGACTATAGCTCAGTATGATGAACCATTAGCACTATTGGAAAGCTCTCACCGAGTTCTATAATCAGTCTTCCTCAGTTTTTAATGATTTAACACTTCACCAGGAAACCATTTTTCCATGAAAGGTCACTTCGTTGCCTCTCAAAATCGAATTTCATCGTAAATCGACACTTGTGCTTTGAGGTCGACATCCTCTTAATACTTTTTGTACCATATGATGACTTTCCTCATGAGTAACCATCATTTAATCATGCTCTCATGGTCGCTACCGTGCCGAGTCTCTGTCGCAGCGTCATCGAGTCACCCTTGTTCAAAGCATCCGTGATGAGTCACCCTTACATTCTTGGAGTTTTTTTCATGCCCCATCATATCATGTCATGGCATTCCATCCATATTTTCATATTCTTCATCCTGTGTTGCCAGTTTTGGCCTCCAGTCATCCTATCCCCATCCTCTCTGGAGTTGAGTTAGTTACTGCCAAGTCAACCATGCACTTTATGCTCTGACAAGGGTAGTCGTCTATTTGTCCCTTAGTCCCTCTTTTTCTCCATTATCCCTCGTGTCATTCCATCAGTCACATTACTATTTTCCCTCGTGCTATACTTGAGGATCTTCATTGCCTCATCTATCGCAGACCCTATTATGTCGAAATTAGCTCACTTATTCCAGAAGGATGACCTAGAGGGGTGTGTATATTGGTTTCATCTTCCATTCCTGGTCAACACCTTGGATCGAGCAGAGGGTCTCATTATTACCCTTTTAATTGGTCATTTCATGTTCATGATCCATACACCTGATGGTCCAATCGTGTAGAAGATTGTACCAGTGATTCATGGGTGTGTGTGAGATGTTTCAGACCCCATGAGGAGGTGGCCCTTCATGTATCCCCCCACATGCTCAGATGCATACCTATTATACTTCAACCTCAAATAAGATTCTGCATATTTATTCAGTTCAGTTCCTACCGATCATAGTGTCTATTGCATGCATGTCTCCTTCAGATGATCCATTCAGTTTTGGAGAGCCCCACCTTGTTCAGTGGGGCATCTCTGGTTTTTCTACCCTCCTGATCTACTATGTAACAACCCCCCAATTTATATGAGCAATAGTTAATATTTGACATATAAATGGGGACCCTTTTAAATTTTTAGCCTTTGAAAATATATGCTAGCTCTACAAATTTGCCTTAAAACCCTTAGAATACAACCCGGGCTTAGAACCTTTATCGAAAATCATATTCCACACATTTTCCATGTGACAATTATAAACATCTTAAATAAAATCTCGAAATGTGATATGTGATGAAGCCCCTTACTGTGGCATTTTGATCAGAACACTTTTAGAACACGTGATCGCACTTTGCAAGTTGAAAATTAATAAAGCATTCCATTGTGTCACCCATTAAAAAATTGCGAAATGCGATATTGCAATTCTCACAATCATATTTCGCATTAAATCCAAACAACATTATATGGAAATTTTTGAAAGTTGCGATGTGCAAATAAAGTGTGAAGCCTAGGAAGTTATTGAGTTTTAATGAAATATTAAGTGGTTTGACAGAGTAATTAATGTTTAGTAGGTTGATGAGAGGAATTGATGTTTTCAAGTTATGGCTAGTTAACACACAAATCTCATGCAAAATCTTCCCACGATTCAAAGTCATTTCAAACAAATCTCAACCTTAATTTCCCTCCATTGTGTGCACTGATATATCTTTTTCAATACAGGCAAGCTTCAAAAGAAATGTAAGTATGAAAGGTAATGCAAAAGTAGAAGAAACAGATCATTTGAAAGTCTAAGGTTTCAGAGATCTCGCCTATATTTGTTGATACAGTTTGCAGTGCCGATGGAGAAGTGACACCATGGGAAGTCATATATAACAGACTTGAAGATGAGCAGCCTAAAATTATTGTCACATAGGCAACAACTGACTCAATAAAAACTTTGGGACTTCAATTCAAAGATGCCACTTGCTCTTTTCTTCACAGAATAAGGGTAAGAGCTAAGATACTCCCATACACTGATATGGTTAGATGGGTGGTGGAAAATCTCAGTATTGAGGATAGAAAATTCAAAAACTCAAATATGGAGCTAATGGGATAATTCAACGCTGAAGACCTGAAGCAAATGTATCATCTTCCTGCCCATCAAGACATATATGACAAATCATACCTGGCCCACTTCGCAAAGAAGAATGAAGAACCCTTCAAAATGATTCAGGGCTAGAGAGTTCTAGAGAACAAATTCAAATATGATAAGATGGGTATGTACCCCATTTCTTCTTTTGGAAAATCCTCATAACTATGCAGCTTCTATGTTATGTAGGTTATATGGATTACCTAATAATATGAAATTCTCTATATAATGGGTCCATTTGATAGATTCCCGTGTCAATTATCACATAATGAATTGGGCCACTATCCTATCTAATAAACTGGCCACTGCCATTTTCAACTATTGTTAGAAGAGATCCACCTCCATAGAGAAACTTCCTCCATTTTATTTCAATGCCTATATAATGGATGCCATATGTTTTTGTACTAAGTTTCCAATCATGGGTTGGAAATGGACTTTGCAAGATCCCTACCCCATCCATCTCAATCACAAACAAATGTGGGAGTCCCATTTTATTCGCCATTTTTATAAACTATGCCATGGTGTCATTTTACCATTATATCAACTCATTTTTAATAAGAAAACACCTAGATTTTCTAAAGAAGCCGATACAGACCTTCTCGTAGTAGGAAATTATTTTGCTGAAGAAAGGTTTACATATATCAAAGTTTTCGGCAGTACAATGGACCCGCATCTACTCCGTTTGTACGTCTCCGACAAGATACTAGCAAGAGAAATAACTCACTAGACTGTGGGTAAAAGCTTAACCAAGACCTTAAAAGATAACAAAAAGTCATTATGGACAACTTTTCCCATCCAGTGTGGTTCTTTTTCATTGGAAAATTTCAACCATGCAAACAAGGAATTATTAAGCCTAGAGAGCCTCATGCTCCATACTCTTGCAAAGAGGCAATTTGACAGAGACAAAATAGCACACAATATTACTACTGTAGTAAAGATTAAGCCCTTTAACCATGAGGCTAATGATTCTGAAAATCTTTTACAATTAGCTGAATCATTCAAACAAGTGTTCGATTGGGCATAGGCAAATTTGAATCCTGATGATTTTGAAAAGTTTCAGGAACTCAGAAATCAAAGACTCGAAACAATCCCATTACATTTGTTAAGAGATGAGGACAAACCTACATCCAGTGTAACTATTGATAATGAAGGACTAAATTATCTCATGGAATATCAAGTGAATACATCCCAGGATATAGGGAAAGCACAAGATACAAAGAATACAGCAGAATCCAGCAGAAGGACTGCCGAAAAACATGTCATAAGTGACCTAACTAAAGATATCGGTCCCGAAGTCAAAAGAAGCAAGTTGGAGTAGAAATGGGACCAATTTAACAGAAGGCTACAAGATACTCCTAAGATAATAGATGTCCAGCAAACCATGGAATATCATACTCCATTGCAAACTAATAAAACTTCAGAGTCTGATCTAATGGATCAGCAAGGGACAAGTTTTCAAAATACATAAATCATTCCTGCATTTCCAACATCTGAAATTTTCTTAAAGGTGACATAAATTCCTCCTTTAGATGTATTCTATGGCCCACTGCATAAGGATGTAGGGAGGAAACAGAGGAAAAGAAGTATGGTGGAAACACCTGAGATCCCATAAGGGAATGAGCCGATGGACATATTCTGGAAGGGTATTCCTTCCAATCCTACTAAAAATTTGACCAGAGTGTCATAGTTTACAGGGGCATATGAAACTGCCACCATGGATAAAGCCATTGAGGTATCTATTTTGTTAAGGGAAAAGGAAGAAAAGATAGTGCAGCTTGAGCAACAACTTGAAATTGAGAAGGCAAGTGTGAACAAGCAAACCACTGAACAAGTAGCCCAATTGCAGCAGAATATGGAGATATTAAAGATAAGCCATGAAGCAGACATCTCTTCGAAAAACATGCAAATATAATAATTGCAAGAAGCCATGACAAAATATGAAGATGTCCTTACTATCAAGGAGTTCATCAAAGAGGCATTAGAGATAAATTCCCTTCTATCAAAATAGCAAAATCTATTCTGCCATAGAATGTCTCATCTCACCCCTTATCTGATTACCAATGATCAGTTAATAGATAAGGCAATTGATCAGAGAACTAAATTTAATGATTTAAATACAAAGATCTTTGAATAAATTGAATGGCAAGAAACTGAAGAGGGAAGGAGAGCTAATCTGCCGGAGATTGAAGAGAGACATAAGGAAATTTTATTCGCAGATTGGGATGCGTGGATCAAGCAGGCTGAATTAGTAGTGGCAAGAGCAGTAGGAGTGGAAAATAACATAGTAAAAGTAGTAAATCACACTTTGCACACTACCAACTTGGTGAAACAAGGTAACCCAAAGTCACTATCGAATTTAAATGAATTGGATAAAAACTGGAAGGCAAAGATGAAAACCCAAAGGAAGGCAATCGCATAATTATCAAAGACTGACTGGGAGGCATATTTGCAATTCCTTGTCAAACCTCACAGCCAAATCATGATGCTCAATTGTTCACTCCACTCAACTCAAAGGATGATACTGCCTCTCACAGATGTTATCTTCACAAGATAGGCCAAAACATAGTTTGGGGAACTTCCTCCAGTGAAACCGATGTCCGATATATGTGATGTAAAGTAGAAGCTGGCAGATAACAAGTCATCTTTATTACCTCTTCTCATCAAATCATTTTTATTTTTAGAGTTAGTCGCTAGTTAAGAGGAAGGTTGTTTGAAACCTCCTAAAATATTTTGTATAATCTATTTTTGAACTTTAGTTAGATAGTATTTATATCCTTCTCATCCATTTAGAGAAGGGTCCAAAATTTTATCAAAAGCATTTGCAAGGAATGCACTTCTGTAAGTTTGTGAATTCCTTGATGAAATTATGGAACACAATCATTACTTTTGATTGTGAAACTACTTTCCTTTGTTGATGCACTACTGTATGCCTAGAGAATAATTTGATCTGAAGAAAGGAGTTGATCTATGTCATTAGTCAAATGAGAAGAACCTCACATATATGGTACTTTTATCTTCTATGATTAGTTCTGTTTTGTTTAACTGGTGATAACATTTCATTTTAATGAATTATATAGGGAATATGTTCTTTTTTTTATGTGTTAATTTCACTATTATATGATGCTTAGCTGAAATTATTTATTTTCATATATGATCATTAATATATGCGATATAGTTTATACATTTCTTTGACTAACTATTTAGTCAAATAAATTACCTTTACACATTATTATCTCTATTTAATGCGTGAATCATATTTATTATCACATGTCAAACATATATCTTCTTAGATCGCATACAGCATAGAATACCTGGGTTTATATTAGATTAAGGTAGCTAGAGATTTGCATGCTAGAATAGGTCATTTAGTTATCATTATTCTTATTGTAGTCACTTGAAAAACCACCCACTCTCATTTTCAAACCCACTATGGGAAACTGGTCCCATCATCCCCAGTTGGAGACACCACTTAAAATGGAAACGGAGTTGTATTTAAGGTCTGGACCGGGTGGTTATCCCCCATGTTGGAGCAGCAAAATTCTATGGCCTCAACACCTCCCTCCCACCCATTTTTTGAGGTAAGGGGATTTGTATCTCATGTATGCAAATATTATTGTATTCAGTCTTCGCTCATGTTTTTCCAGGTGCATTATGTATATGAGACACATTGTATTATTCTTTGGCTCTGTTATGCTAGCATGTCATGTACCATTCAGCATGTACTTCATTGCTTAGTTTTAAATTTCTGGGCTGGAAATCCTCCCCCTGCCTCATTGAGGTCTGGTACCACAACATAAAAGGATACTTGGATTAGTCTCCTCTTTCACTTCAGCTTTATTTGTTTCTCTCTCTCTTTTACTCCATGTTGTCTAGTGATTGTGTCTTTAAAACGTACTTCGGTCATACGTTTTTCCCCTAACACTCATACATTGGGGAGAAATCAATTATCACCAAAAAATTGATCATCTAACCTAATTTACTAGATGGATCGAAGTACACCATGTAAAGCCACTTTTACCATAGTAAAATTGTTTTGACTATGAGAAATTACTTAATAAACCACCTTTGTTAAGTAATTTATAGTTAAACCCGTAAAGCATAATTTAATAAATCATTTTTTATTTAATTTTCTTCTAGGAATAATTAATTAAACCATTGTTCAATTATTATTCATTGTCAAATTTGACCCAATCACGAAAAATAAAGAAATAAATCATTAACTATCTCATTTTTCTCTAAGAATAATTAATTAATCACTAATTAATTATTATTCTTTGTTAAATTTGACCAAATCCCTTAGGAATAATTAAATAAATTCTTAGTTATTCATTAATCTTTAACTAATTCCTTGAGATGATAAATAAATCATTTATTTATTTATTATTTATAAATAAAATTTTAAATACTTTTTCCCTCCTAAACAAATATAATAAAATATCCCAAGTGGTTATTCCAAGAATGGGATCACTAATCTTTTATTATTTCTCATTATTCGAGTATAAATCAATATTTTGTTATAAATAGAAGGGTTTTCTGTTCATTATTCACTTTTGATTATTTTCATTGTTACACTCACTGTTGTAACTCTAATTATTTTCATTGCCGCACACCATATTTTTGCTGGGTTTATGCATTATAGAGGAGAGAGAATCTACACAAGTTGAAGACGTTTGAGGATAGCCAAGAACCCATCCCATATAGGGGGACTAGTAGTGTTTATTTGTTCTCTTCACAGGTGTTAATATAAAATTATTCTTTAAGTATCTGGTTTCCATTGGATGATTGGAGTTATTACTCTTTATTTTTGTTGTTTAACTATGATTGTGGCATAGATCAGAATTTTGGTGAGTTTTGTTTTTATTAGTTGTTGCAGATCTACAATGTTTAGTAGCCATTTATATTGTTGAGATTGTTTTTCATCCACAATCTTCAGTGGATTCTTTTCGTACATCATTGAGAAGAAAACACTACAACAAGGAACAACCCGTAGCAGAACATACTCCTCCAATTGTAATCATTTCTGAAATAGAACCAGCCAATGGAGCGACCAAGAAACAAGATTATAGTAAAATTAAAGTTTCTACTCCCCCATTCCCCAAGAGACTCGTCGTGATTACACCAACCATTCATCCTGATTTTGATCATGTAGGGAGGAAACATAAAGATCCACCTACAGTCCACATTGTAGTGACATTATCTGACCTCACCTTAGGGAAACAGATACCCATCAAGTATGATGACCCTGGTAATCTAGTAGTAACCATAAAATTCAAGGTTTCAACTTCCCAAATACCTTGGTGGACTTAAGAGAAGATATAAATATTTTAACTCTAGAAACTTGTGGTATTCTGGGTATCATAGTTTTGAAACCAACTTCTACCTTATTGGAATTATCCAATAGATTGAGAGTCAAGCCATAAGGTACTATGGAATAAATTAGATCATCTCTGTGGACTCATGGGAATATCTAGTAGAATTTTTGGTTATTGGTCCAATGAATAGATTGGATGGGCATCCTTTGATATTAGGAAAGCCATGCTTGGAAACAACATACAAATATATAGGATGTTGGATAGGAAATATGACAATCACCAAAGAAAATTCCATGAAAGACCTTATGGTATATCAACCTACTAAACCTAGCCCACCTATTGGAAACTATCAACCATGCCTGCACAAATACTAGGAGGAAAATATGTGTTCTCCTCTTACATTACACGAAGCACTTGAGTTAAAGAGTAAGACTGAAAATGAGATAATTAATGGCTTCATTAAAAAACCTTCTATTGTGGGGAATCCAACATGTCAAATGTTGAAAGCCATACTCAATAATGAAGCCTAGGAAGATCCGGTAGAAATTCCAAATAATGATCATATAACTATGACTGTTGTCCATAATATCATTCCAATTGGAATTGAATTTGGTAAAACCATCAATATTAATGCCAAAAAGGATGATCAACAATAAGAAAATCTAATCCAAATTCTTCAAAAATATAAACATTATTTTTCCTGGGAATATTATGATATGAAGGGCATTGACCCACAATTATGTACTCATCATATTTACATAGAAAAAGATGCCCATGCTATTCAGAAACCCCAAAGAAGAATAAATCCATATCTCAGGGGTGTAGTAAAATAGGAATTACAAAAACTCCTAGATGTCAATTTTATATTTACTATTTCGGACATCTAGTGGGTTTCTCCATTAGTTGTCATGTGTAAGGAAAACAAGAAGTGGAGAATTTGTGTAAACTATAGGGAACTAAAAAAAGCTACTTAGAAATACCATTTTCCCTGTCCATTTGTAGACCAAGTCCTTAACACTCTTGTTGGGAAGAAATTATTCTCATTCCCTTAGGGTTTTAGTGGTTATAACCAAATTCAGATCACTCCTGAAGATCAAGACAAGACGACATTTACCTACCCATGGGGAACATTTGCATATAAAGTTCTACCATTTGGGTTGTGTAATGCTCCAACAACTTTCCAAAGGGAGATTTTGAGTACCTTTTCTGATTTGATTAATGAAGGAATTGAGATTTATATGGATGAGTTTAATCCATATGGTGATGAATTTGATCAGGCCTTAAAGAATTTGGAAAAGCTACTTGAAGGATGCATTGTTACCATATTATGGCTTAGCCATGAAAAATTCCATATGAGAGTCACATTACATTTTTGCATAAGGTATTCAAGTAGATCCTGTAAAGATTGAGGTAATTCTTATGTTACCTACTCCTCGTACACCAACCACGGTACATAGTTTCCTTGGATACATTGGGTACTACCACATATTTATAGCACATTTTTGAAAGATAGTTACACCATTATATGTTTTAACAGGAAATATTGAATCTGAATGGACTAAAAAGTGTGATGTAGCTTTTGTAGAACTTAAAACGCTTGTCTCAACAACCCCTATGCTAAGAGGACCAAACTGGAATTTTCCTTCCCATATTTCATCAAATGCATCATAAACGACAATAGGAGATGTCCTTGGATAGGAAGAAGACAAGAAACCTTATGCCATCTACTATGTCAGCAAAAATATTACACCAGAAGAATTAAATTATACAATGACAGAGAGATAATTTCTAGTTGTTGTATATTCTATTAATAAATTTTGTCATTACATAACAGCATATCCAATTTTTCTGTACACTGGTCTTTCTTCTATTAGATACTTAGATAACAAACCTATTACTAATCGATGAATAACTTGATGGTTACTATTGTTACATGAGTTCAATATTATTATAAAGGATCATTGAGGAAAAGAAAATCTCATTGGAGAATTCTTTTCAAGAGTACCTAAAATAATTGATCCATTACAAGTGGACGATCAATTCCCAAGTGAACACTTGTTTTCCATAACACTCAAGGCACCCTGGTATGTTGATGTGGCCAACTACCTAGTAGCAAGGAAACTTCTAGTATGATTTTCACCCCATGATAGGAAAATTATTGTTTAGTGCAGTGCATGATTTTCTGGGATAGATGGATATCTTTTCCACACGGGGATCTAACATTCAAATTCACAGATGCATCATAGAGGAAGAGATTTATCACATTCTCAAGGCTTGTCATGATGAACTTGTTGGAAAATACAAAGAGGGGGGTGAATCAGTAATCCTTAGTAATTAGGCCTTTTAAATCTTTTCAGAGCATTAGTTAATCTTCTATTTTCATTAATTTTTATGCAGTAACAATAATGAATAAAAGAACACATGAGGCACACAAATTTTAGGTGGAAAAGCCCCTCTAAGTCAAAAACCACCGAACACTTTTCTAATAATTCTTTAATATTAAACTTCAATTGAAAAGAAAGCTCTAACTTCCTAGAATCTAGTAAAGAATTCTTCTCCAGCTCCCACTAGATGGAAGCTCCAATCCTCGAGATTCTTCAGTAGTAAAATAAATGGATGCCCCAACACCCAATGAGCTACAACTCACCCTCGCATCATCCTACCACCCTAAAGTTTTCACAGGCTTGAACTTGTTGGTGACTTCATGCACCAACCTAGCACCACCCTACCACCCTATAGAAGTATAAAAGAAGAATGGACTCCTATACCAGGGAGAATGGTCCACTTTACAATGATATAGAATGATGTAGAAGAATATGACACACTAGACCATAATTCCAACTATGACACAACCACATAATGATGATCCTAGACCTAGTGACACTGCCTCTTCAACTCTTGGTAGATAGACACTTGTACAACTTTTACAAAGATTCTTTTACAGTGACTCTGTACAATGATACTTTTACAATGTCTGTATGCAGTGCTGCACACTTGAAGGCTTCATGTGGTGAACTTCTTCCTACTGTTCTACACCTTGATTGTTACTACTACCCTTTCTCATTCTTCAGAACATTATATTATGCATTGAGTCTTCTCTTGATGAATATATAATACCTACAAAAATTCTTCAAGGAAATACCCATGACATGATAATAGCAAAGCTTACCTCATCCTAAAAAGCATATGTTAGTGCTAAACAAAAGCAACAAATTAGAATACAAAGAACCTAATGAAATTAAGAGATGAAAATGCACATACAGAAGATAATTACCTGTAGCTCACCTCTGCTGCAACATTTTGCTGCACCTTGCTCTTTGCTTCCCTATAAAGTCTAGTCCTTTGCACCCCTTGACAACACTTGATCTAGTTTTTTTTGCCTTCTAGGAGAACGATATTTAATCTGATGTATCTCTACAATTTGAGATCCCCAACATGTGATCTTCAATCCTGTAGAATCCCTCTACGTCTTCTTTCCAATGCCACAGTTCTGACCTGATTTGGACTCTTCAAGGCAAAGTTATACCTAATGTCTCACAATGACATAATTATGGACTAGTTCAGTAGAGCCAACTTGTACGACATGCCACGTGTCATTATTTCCTCCTTCAGTTCTGAAATTGATATACAAAAAACTAAAGTCCGTGCACTATCTACCAAATTTTACAAAATTCCAATCCTCTTCTTAGAGAGATAGTTATGACAATTTTCCCCAGGTCACTTCTTTGAGATGAAATTCGGCAACCTGCAAAAACCCTAACTTCCACAGATCATATCTCCGAAAATACAGCGAGCCAAGATCTGAAATTCAGTCACGACATTCATCAAGATTTTGAATCAAATGTGTTTTCATTTTAGAATCTAAAACTTTGCAGAAATGAAATTATAGTGAAAATGCCACGATCACTACATTTGGAGGATATATGAGATTTCTTTTTATAGAGTTGAGAGGGGCTTCTATAGAGAATGTTGGAGGTATTTTAGGAGCTTAAAAGATTATGAATTCAGGACTATTCAATGACCAAAACCAATTATGAGTTCCATGCCACAACCCCATAGGGTTTTAGCCTAGTAACTGGGGTTACTAACTTCAAACATGAATATCTCTCAAAGCGTGAAGAATTACTTGGTGTGACATATATCAACGAAAACATGTCGACGAGTATAATCTATCTAGAATATCCTTGACTCAAAATAGAGTAAGTCATCAAGTCAAAATTCTCTTGCAATATCAGGGTAGCCCTTGGTGCTACTTGGGTTGACATCAATGATAACCTCAGATCTTCTTTAGATCAACAATCTACCCTTTCGGCATTGATGGCAATAGAAGTACTCCCCCTGTGATCAAGGAACCTCCTCCTACTGCCTTCTCTCTCCCTTTGATATTAATGGAAAAGGGTAACTCCCCCTGACACACAACCATCCTATGGACCTGTACACACTTCCACTCCCCCTTTATTTTCTGAATAAGGAAAATCTAATGAGAACTTGGGAGAATCCCAAGCTTCTAGCAAAGATATTCAAATGCTTCACGAGGTAAAGTTTTAGTGTAGATTTCAGTGATTTTTTCTTTTGTACCAACATATTCAATCCTGATATTGTTTTTGGCAACCTTCTCTCTAATGAAATGATATTTAATCAGAATGTGCTTCAATTTGGAATGCATCACAAGATTCTTGGAGATACTGATGGCGTTGGTGTTATCACAAAATATGGGAATAGGCTCATCAAACTTGTCTTGAAGATCTTGAAAAGTTTTCTTCATCCAGAGAACTTGAGTACAACAAGTTGCTACTGCGACATATTCTACTTTTGTTGTGGATAACGAGATTGAGGTTTTCATTTTTCTCAACCATGATACGAGAAAACCACCTAGATAGAATGCTGCTCCACTAGTACTCTTCCTAGCCAATCTGCATCTGTAAAGGATTGAATAATGACATTGTTTCCCTTGGGATACCATAAGCCATACTTTGTTGTGCCCTTTAGATATTGAACAATTCTTTTGACGACAATAATATGTGATTTTTTTAGTGCTTCTTGGAATCTTGCTACTTGTCCAACTACTTGTATAACATTTGGCTAGGAGGCTGTCACATATAGAAGACTACCAATCATAGATCTATACAACGTTTGATCCACATCCTTAGATGTGTTGTCTATGCTCAATTTGCAGCCTGTTACCATCGAAGTAAGGACGGGTTTGCAATCTTCCATTTTGAGTTTCTTGAGCATTTCCTTGAGGTTTGACATATAAATATTCCTTTCACTTTTAGAGATATTTGAAGCCCTAAAAAGTATGTCAAATCACCAAGTAAAGACATCTCAAACTCACTTTGCATCTTTGTAGAAAAGTTCTTAGTCGATCAACATTGCTACCAAAGATTATATCATCCACATATACCTCAACATTTGTTAAAATATCTTTATCTATTTGTATGTAAAGATTGTTATCAGCAGTGCCTTTCTTGAACCCTTGTTGATATAGATATCTATCAAGACAAGCATACCATGCTCTAGGAGCCTACTTGAGACTATACAGAGCCTTCTTTAACCTGCAAACATAGTCTTCTTTTTCTGTTAGTAGAAAACCTTAAGGTTGTTCATTGTAAATGCCTTCTTATAATTCCCCATTAAGAAATGTTGACTTAACATCCATTTCGTTAACTTTTATTTTTCTTGAACATGCATAGGTGAGAAACATTCGGATGGCTTCCATTCTAGCAACTGGTGTAAATGTTTCATCAAAATTAATTCCTTCCACTTGTGCATATCCTTTGTAGACTAATATTGTCTTGTTCCCGGTAACCTGTAATCCTTCAATTGCTTTGCTCCCCATGAACCTTTAATGAAACTACCATCTTGTTCAAACTACCTTCCTGTCAATTGTAGACTCCTGCCATATACTACTGCATAGACTCCTCTTGTACAAACATTAAGGAGTCAACAAGCTAGAGTCAAAACAGTGAGACACCTAATGGGCCATCTTGACTCGAGTCATTATCTGAAGCAACTGCTAATTCCTCATGACCTTTTTCTCTTACAAATCCTAAAAGCATAAATTTTGACATATTGTTATCTTCTTTGTCTTCCTATACCTATTTCCTTTTCCAGACCTTTTTATTCCTGCAATCTTGAACCATGTGCCCATAGTTATGACACTTGAAGCGTCTAATGTTTTCCATAGGAAATTGCATCTGATATCTGCAACCATGAGCGTTATGGCCATAGTTATGGCATTTGAAACATTCAATATCTGGCTCATCTAGCATGTATTCTCTTATGAAAAAATCATCATGGACCCTGTCTTGTGATCCTGTAAACTTGCTTCTATGGTTTTGCAGATAATGATTATATCTGTAAAAAACTTCATAATCCCTAGCCATATGTCCATAGTTAGCACATAAAAAGAAATAACCATTAAATAAATTAACATACCTGGAATATTTTTCATTCTTCTTTGGTGGCGGTGGTGTAGTTTCTTGTGGTCCTTTGTTCTTGATCTCTTTGGTCTTGTTCTTCGGAGTTGCAACATTCTTCTTTGGCTTTTCACTTTGATCAACTTCCTTCTTAGAATCATCATGGCAAGCTATGGAGCTTGTACCTCCATCAACTAGATCTTTACCATCTTTAATTGCGTTCATTTTCGCTTCTTCATCTATCTTATCTTGTAAGTATCATTTTTGTGATCCCTCGAGTTTTTTAATCTCATCACGAGTTACATCAAGTTCTTCTTGCTTTTGAGAAAGATCTTCTTGAAACCATCTTTTCAAGATCTTCCTTCTTTTTTTTTCTTCCTCAACCTGTATCTTGAGAAGAGTGGTCTTCTCTACTTGTTTGTTGAGAATCGCTATATGTTCCTTCTACTTCTCATTTTCAATCCTGAGCCTACTTATTTCTATTGAATATGTTTCTAATTCCTTTTGATTTTGGTCCAAGGAGAATATGTATGTTTGATTAGATTCCTTCCTTTTATTTTCTGCTTCCTGCATCTGTTGTGTGATCCTGCTAATCTCTGCATATGCTGTGTCGAGTTCTTGTTGCTTCTATTGGACTTCTCTCTTGAGGTCTCATGTCGATGTATTATTGGTTTCTTCCAACTTCTTTTGAAGTGAATCTTCAATACATTTGTGTTCTTCAACTTCAATTTTGATACCTTGAACTTGTTCTTCAAGAGTATTGGAATGGATCTTCTTAGCCTTGAGCTCTTTTATAAGCTTGATTGCCTCCTTAGAAAATTATTCTATGGTCAACCCTTCTTCATCATACTAAAAAATATCTGAGTTTTCAATAACATCTTGACCTGATTTATTTTTTGAATAGAGATTACGAAGATTTTCCCAAAGAGCTTTAGCTATTGAACATTAACCAACTTTTGTTTTCATAGAATTTGGCAAAACATTCAAAATTACATTCACGGCCTTTGAATTGTACATTTTAGCTTTATCGGTAGATGTGTCTCCAGAAACAATTGATTCCCATACTCCATGTCCCTGCAAAGATACTTCCATCCTGGATTCCCATATCCAGTAATTATCTGCATCAAAATCAGGGGTTGGTACATAATACAATCTTTCTTGAGATTTTGTTGTACCTGTACCTTCCTTTGAAATCCTTGTAACCATCTTCTTTGACTTTCCTATCTCTATGCTCTGAAAACTGACTTCCAACGTTTAAGCTATTACTGAAGGAACCAAGCTCTAACACGAATTATTGGAAAATAATGAGAGATGGGGGGGGGGGGGGGGGTGTGAATCAATATTCCTTAGCAATTAGCACTTTCAAATCATTTCATAAAATTAGTTAATCTTCAATTATCATTAATGTTTATGAGGTAACAATAGTGAATAAAAGAACACAGGAGGTACAAAAATTTTAGGAGGAAAACCCCCTCCAGGTCAAAAACCATCGAACGCTTTTCTAATAATTATTTAATCTTCAACTCCAACTGAAAAGAAATTTCCATCTTCCTAAAATCTAGAAAAACATTCTTCTCCAGTTCCCACTAGATAGACGCTCCAACACCCGAGATTCTTCAATAGTAAACTGAACGGATGCCCCAACACCCAATGAGCTACAACTCACCCTCACACCACCCTACCACCCTGAAATTTTTACAAGCTTGAACCTGTTGGTGACTTCATGTGCCAGCTTAGCACCACAATACCCCCTATAGAAGGGTAAAATAAGAATGGACACCCGTACCAAGGAAAATGATCCACTTTAAAATGATATAGAATGATGTAGAAGAAGACAACACACTAGACCATAACCCCAACTATGACACAACCACCTAATGATGATCCTAGACCTCCCGAAACTGCCTCTTCAACTCTTGGCAGATAGACACTTGTACAAATTTTACAAAGATGCTTTTACAATGACTCTGTACAATGATAATTTTACAATGTCTGTATGCAGTGCTTCCCACTTGAAGGCTTCATGTGGTGAACTTCTTGTTATTGTTCTGCAACTTGATTTCTTCTCTTATCATGCTACCCTTTCTCATTCTTTAGAACATTATATTATGCACTGAGTCTTCTCTTTATGAATACATAACACCTGCAAAAATTCTTCAAGGAAATACCCATGACATGATAATAGCGAAACTTACCTCATCCTGCAGAGCATATGTCAGTGCTAAACAAAAACAACGAATTATAATACAAAGAACATAATTCAATTAAGAGACATACATGCATATGCAAAAGATACTTACCTATATCTTACCTCTTCTGCATCATTTTTCTGCACCTTACTCTTTGCTGCCTTAGAAAGTCTCGTCCTTTGCACCCCTTAACAACACTCATTCTATTTTTTCTTGCGTTCTAGGAGCACGATATTTAATATGATGTATATCTATGATTTTAGATCCCCAACATGTGATATTTAGTCCTGTAGAAGCCCTATGAGTCTTCTTTCCAATACCATAGTTCTGACCCAATTTGGACACTTCAAGACAAAGGTATGCCCAATTTCTCACAATGACCTAATTATGGACTAGTTCAATATAGCGTACTTGTACAACGTTCCGCGTGCCTCTATTTACTCCTTCAGATCTGAAATTGATATATAGAAAACTACAGTCTGTGCACTATCCATCACTTTTTACAAAATTCTATTCCTCTTCTGAGTGAGAGAGTTATGACGATTTTCCCAAGGTCACTTCTTTGAGATGAAATTCAGTAGCCTGCAAAAAAAAAATAACTTCCTCAGATCATATCTCCAAAAATATAGTGACCAAGATTTGAAATTCAGTCACAATGTTCATCAGGATTTTGAATCAATTGGGTTTTCATTTCAGAATCTAAGACTTCACAAAAATGAAGTTATAGCAAACATTCCACGATCACTACATTTGGAGGATATATGAGATTTCTTTTATAGAGTTGAGAGGGGCTTTTATCGAGAATATTGGAGGGATTTTAGGAGCTTACAAAATTATTAATTAATGACTATTCAATAACCAAAAGCAATTATGAGTTCCATGCCACAACCCCATAGGGTGTTAGCCCACTAACTAGAGTTACTAACTTCAAACATAAATATCTCTCAAACCGTGAAGAATTACTTGGTGTGCCATATATCAACGAAAACATCTCAATGTGTAGAATCTATATGGAAGATCCTTGACTGAAAATAGAGTAAGTTGTCAAGTCAAAATTCCCTTGCATGATTAGGGCAGCCCCTGGTGCTACTTGGGTTGACATCAATGACAACCTCAGTTCATCTTTAGATCAACAGAACCCTACAGTGGGAATTTCGCTAATCACAAGAGTGGACACAAAGAACTCCAAATGGGATATTATTGGCGCACATTATTTAAAGATGCTGAAAGTTATGTCTAGAGCTATGATAGTTGCTAGAGAATGGGTCATCCCACTCAAGCCAATGAGATGCCTCTATAGCCACAACTTGTAATAGAGCCCTTTGAAAGATGGCCACTGGATTTCATAGGCCCCTTCAGTACACCATCATATAAAAATGTGTATATCCTAGTTTGCATAGATTATGTTACTTAGTGGGTGGAAGCAGTAGCCCTTCTGAAAGCCACAAAAGTGATAGTCACTAGATTCTTATTTAACTTTTCCGAGAGGATTAATAGTAGATGGGGGGTCACAAATCACTACTCATAATATCTCTTACACCGTGAAAAACTACCATATTAAGCACAAGGTTACTTCTCCTTACCATCCTCAAGAAAACAAATAGGTTGAAAGTATGAACAATGTTCTAGAGGTAATTCTGAAACGAGATCTACAAACAGTAATGGGCAACTAAACTCCTGGAGGCCTTATGGGCTTATCTGACAAAGTGGCATAAGCCCATTGGCCATTCACCATACCACCTTTTTATTGGGAAGGAACCCATATTTCCTATTGAATTCGACATAATGTTGGGTGTGTGTTATATTCTTTCGACAACTACCTGATGCATGAGGGGGTCATGGGGGGGCGATAACCCTCCCTTTACATTGCACCTGATGGAGGAGGGGGGTCGTAGAACCCCTACATGGAGTGCGGGGAAGCACCTCAGGAATTTTTTTTTTGGACCCTTTATTAGGTGGGCGGACCTACCTATGGCTTTATGCATGGATTTCACACATGGTTTTGGGCATGATGGTTTTCTATCCATGGTATTTTGTAGATCTAGTCAAGGGAACTATGGCTATGTTCTAACCAAGGGTTAATGGATTTGGGTTTATAAATTCTTAGGCATGTATATATATGTATTGTAACATTGAAAAGAATATAATGAGAAATCAATCTGGCAGTCTTGGTTTTTGGGATCTATGGGAAAATATTTGTGTATATATGTTTTATGTTTCATTGTCTTGCCATTGATTATTTTATGTTTTTAGAATTTGTATGCAGGTAATTTTTGTACGGGGTTAAAACCTACATTTAGCATCAGATTTATGTTGGCTTGAAGGGGATGCCTTTGCTGCTGAGGAGTTTTTCTTGGGCCTGTGGTAGACCCTATTCATTTGGAGATCTACGGGATTGATTCTTGTCGTGAAACAAGATGGCGAGCAGTTGAAAAATAGAGATCGAGAAATTTAATTGTAAGAGTTTGAGTTGTGGAAACTCAAGTTGGAAGATCTGCTAGTGGATAAATATCATTGGATCGCGGTAGATGCAGGCACTAAACCAATGACAATGTCAGCTGAAGACTGGGGGAAGTTGGATCGGAAAGCAAAGAGCACAATATGATTGCGTGTCTTAGATTTAGTATTGCTAAATGTATCATGGGAAGCTTTGCCAAAGGATTTGTGGGACAATTTAGGGACTTTGTACTAATATAAGTCTCTAGTGAATAAATCATTTCCGTGGAAAACGTTGTATAACCTGAGGATGAAAGATAGAGACTCGGTGATAGATCATCTAAATTCCTTTAATACTATGGTAAGTAGTTGTTATCTATTGATATTAAAATTTTAGATTAAGATAAGTGCATCAGTTCATTGTGTTCTCTACCAGATTCATGGGATAGTATATTTGTTGCAATAGGTAGTAATGCAACTACCTTGCAGTTTTTTGAAATAGTCTCATCCTTGTTGTCAGAGGAGATGAGATGGAAAAATATTGAGGGCCAGAATGGTTATGCATTTTATGTATGAGAATTTTCCTGGGACATAAACAAAATTAGGTCCTCGAATGTGAGATCTAAATATAGAGGGAGATATAAATCTCCAGGAAAACCTGTAAAGGTGTGCTGGAAATGCGAAAAGGAAGGGCACTTCCGAAGGGAATGTAAATCTAAATCTCCTGAGAAAGGAAAGTAGTAAGATAATGCTCATTCTATAGAGGCAAAAATGACATCAAATGAAGGTGGGAATGTGTAATTGGCTTCTTCTTCAAGTACACATGTAGATCATGAGGTGTGGTTGATTGACTCAGGTGCATCGTTCCACTTCACTCCCCATAGAAGGTGGTTCTGTGAGTATGAGAAATATGATTTTGGTTATGTCTTCTTAGGGGAGGCTAGGAAGCCTACAATCATTGGTCGTGGAAAATTCAAGTTGATGTTTCAAGGTGGAAGAATTAGAACACTTTCGGGTGTTTTGCATATTCCTGTATTGGCCAGAAAGTTGGATGATGTAGGTGTAAAAACTGTGTTCAAGAAAGATACCTGCAAGATGGTTCAGGGAGCACGGGTATTGATGTAAGGAGTCTAGATTAAAAATATGTACAAGCTTCAGGGTAGCATTGTTATTGATAGGTACAACAATTTTGTGGTTCCTGAAAGTGGAGCAGAAAATCTAGTGGTCTCTAGAGAAAAGATCATGTTATGGCATTAAAGGCTTGGACATATTGGAGAAAAGGGCCTTTGAATACTTCATGGTAATGGTATGGTAGAATGTACGTCTAATTTCTCTCTGAATTTTGATTTCTGTGAAAATTATGTATATGGGAAGTGAAATCGGGTGAGTTTCCCTTGTAGTGCTAAGAGGGAAAAAGAGATATTAGAGTTTGTGCACAGTGATATGTTTGGACCTATGTCGGTTCCATCACACAATAAGTCTATGTTCTATGTATCATTTATAGATGAATTCTCAAGGAATACATGGATATATTTCCTCAAAAAGAAATTTGAATTCTTTGACAGGTTTAAAGAATTTAAGGCTCTAGTGGAAAACCAGACAGAGAATAAGATAAAGGTGCTGAGGATAGATAAGGGTAGAGAGTTATTCAAGAAAAAATTTGAAGAGTAATGTAAGAATTTTGGTATAGCACCATAAAAGAATAATCCATACACAGCTCAACAAAATGGAGTGGCAGAAAGAATGAACAAAACATTGATGGAAAAGGCATGAAGCATGCTCAGTTGTGTTGGGTTAGGACAAGAATTATGGGCAAAGTGAGTGGAAACTACATGTTACCTGGTCAATAGATCACCTTAATCATCAGTGGAGGATAAGACTCCACAAGAGGTATGGACTAATAAGAAACCTTCTCTTTCACATCTGATGGTATTTGGATGTGATGAATATGTACATGTTACAAAGGAGGAAATAACAAAGTTAGATAGTAAATCTGAAAGGTGCATCTTTATTGGGTATAAGGATGGTTTAAGAGGTTATAAGATTTGGAACCCAGAAACAAGGAAGGTTGTGTACAGTCGAGATGTAGTGTTTGGAGAGGTGAAAGATGTTATTGAACATGAAGTCCTACCAAAGGAACCTAAGAAGATAGAGTTTGAGCTAAAGGAGGAAGAATCAGACTCTACAACAGGAGAGGAATCGGAAGATGAAGAGCCATAAACTCTAGCTTTGAGAAGATTAGTTCGAGAAAGAAGGAAACCATGTAGGTATAATACATCTTCTTTCTGTTCAAGTTTTACTTTATCTATTACTGATGATGATCCCAAAACTGTATGGGAAGCCGTAGATTCAAAGGATGGAAAACTCTGGAAAGAGGCCATGGTTGATGAGCTGGTATCTTTGCACAAAAGTGAGGCATGGGATCTGGTGGAGTTATTGGCTAGAAGGACACCCATTGGTAGCAAATGGGTGTTTAAGAAGAAGATCAATGCAGAAGGAAAGGTGGAGAATTAGAAACCTTGGTTAGTAGCAAAAGGTTATTCCCAGGTGTCGAGAATTGATTTTGGTGATATTTTTTCTCCTATTGCCAAGGTAATTCTCTATTAGATTACTTTTAGTTGTTTCTACTGCCTTTTCTTTTGAGGTAGAACAGATGGATGGGAAGACAAAATTTCTTCACTAGGATATGGAAGAAGAGATATACATGAAGAAACCCAAAGGCTTTGTGGTGAAGGGTAAGAAAGAACTGGTATGCAAGTTAAAAAATTCTCTGTATGTGGTAAAAATGTCACGAAGGATGTGGTATCAAAAATTTGATACATTTATACAGGGACTTGGCTTCATCAAAATCAAAGAAGATCACTATGTCTATTTTAAACTAATTTGTGATTGTGTTATTTATATAGTCTTTTAGGTCGTTCATATGTTGCTGGTTGGAAATGAAAAATAAATTATCCAAAATTTGAATACCCAATTGTCCTCCAAATTAGACATGAAAGAACTTGGTGTTGCAAACTATATTTTGGGCATGGAAGTTAAACGAGATCAGACAAAGAGGAAGCTTTGGTTAAACCAAAGGAAGTATGTCGAGACAATACTGTATAATATGCAAGATGGTAAATCAATGAAGATTCATATTCATGTAGGTGTAAATTTATCTGTTGAACAGTGTCCTAAGACATAATAAGAGGAAGAGGATATGTCCTTTTTTCCATATGCAAGTGAAATCAGTAGCCTGATGTATGCAATGGTCTTTACTAGAACATACATTGCACATGCGATGGGAGTATTGAGCAAGTTTATGTCAAAACTAGGGAAGGAGCATTGGAAAACACTGAAGTGGGTTTTTAGGTATTTGCATGGCACTAATGATTATGGTTTGTGCTGCCAAGGAAGATCAATATTGGACAAAGTTTTAGACATCTGTGGCTTTGTTGATGAAAACTGAGGTGGATATTTGGATGAAATAAGGTCTACAAGTCGGTATGTGTTTAACCTATTCAGAAGTGCAGTTAGTTGGATGAGTAAGAGATAGTCTGTAGTGGCACATTCAACTACAAAGGTAGAATACATGGCAGACACTCATGCAAGCAAGGAAGTAGTTTTGGTTGCAGAGATTGTGTTCAAGTATGGGGTTAGTACAATGAGATATAAGGAGAGACTGTGGTAGCCTAAGTGAATTTTTCTTGGCAAAGAACCCTTCTTATAATTGGATGAAAAATAACATTGATGTTCATTCTCACTTTGTGAGGGATATGGTTGAGGATAAAAAGGTGTTGCTGGTAAAGGTGGACACTTTGGATAATACTGCAGATGCATTGAGAAAGTCTATGAGCATTGAGAAGTTCTCTTGGTGTAGTAAAATAATGGGAATTGTAGGGTTCGACCAATGACTAAGTTCTCATGTGGAAAGAAAACAATAAGTGGGAGAATGTTGGGTGTGTGTTATATTCTTTCCATGATTACAGCATGCGGGGGGGGTCACAAGTGGGGCAATAACCCCCCCTGTATGTTGCATCAGATGCATTGCCCCAAGAATCTTTTTTTGGACCTTATACTAGGTGGGAAGACCTACCTATGGTTTTGTGCATGGATTTCACACATGGTTTTGGGCATGATGGTTTTGTATCCATGGTACTTTGTAAATTTGGTCAAGGGAACTACGGTTTTTTTCTAATCCAAGGTTAATGGATTAGGGTTTATATATGCTTTGACATGTATATATATGTATTGTATCATTAAAATGAATATAATGAAAAATCAATTTGGTAGTCTTAGTTTTGGGATCCAAGGAAAAATATCTATGTATATTAATTTTATGTTTTATTCTCTAGCCATTGTTTATTTTCGGTTTTTAGAATCTGTATGCAGGTAATTTCTGTATGGGGTTAAAACTTACAAATAGTTTATTTTATCAATCACTTGAGGAGATGGTAACATTGTTAGAAATGATGTGCATTGCATTGATTAGAGATTTGATTGATTGGGTGTGTATATGGAGTGGATGAGTGCACGAAGATCCTTGGTATTTTAGTATTACTTTGCACAATAGTGTGAATCAGTAAAATGGTTGTAGGTGATTGATTTGGATGTGAGAAAATACCAATAGAATGGTTCTTTGTACAGATCAATGATTTCTATAGAGAGAGGGATTAGCTACTATACCTAGTCCATATGGAATGATAAGAGGCTAAGTGACTTGTGTTGACAAGAGAAATGATAGAGGTTTGTTGTTTTAGTTCTTATTTATTATGTGGTGCGATAGAGGATAATAGGTTGTTGATTACTTTTACAAAGGATCGATGCGTGTTTTGAGTATCATGTAAAAGACATCAAGTGGATATGCAGTCTGTTAGTGTGTGGATGGGTCAAAGTAGCTATGCATTACATGATGACAAAGTTATTTTGCAGGGTTAATAATGCATATACTTAAGCATGTTCTTTCTATGTTGTTGTAGTTTGTATGCCTCTTTTTTTGTGAGGATAGGTCAATGTACTATGTTGGTTGATCGTATTTTTGAGTTATTGATGATGCATTGATGGCTTGATGAACATGCTCTTGAGTTCATATTTGAGGAGTTGTGCTAGAGTCTTATGAGAAGAATTGTATGGTCAAATTTCGTTGTTGAGTGAGTGAGTATTTCTGTGAGTTGTTGTTGAGGACAGATTGAGTTGTTGAGAAGTAGATTTATTACGGGCCTAGTATGAAAATAGGATGAAACAAGGCCCATGATTATATTTGTTGGAGTCAGGTGGATACTACTATAAAATATTATGAAACAAGGTCCATGAGAGGAGCTTGAAAGTTTGGGCCTTTAGTGAAGTGAGTGGTGGATTGTGGATTAAGTGTGTAGTGGCATCATTTAGGTAGTGACATGAGAAATTGGAAGTGGAGGATTTTTCATAGTGGTAGATCAATAGGCTATTGAATGTTATGGCATCCAGCAGGTGGTGGCCTACAAATTCAATGGAGTAGTGGCTTTTAGGAAATGGTGGTCCGTGGATTTCTTGAACTGGTGGGTTGTGACATGTAGTGTCTTGGAGCAAGAGTTGCTTGCATTATTGGAAAGTTTTTTCATTCACACTAGTGGTATGTAAAAATAATATTTTGATTAATGGGAAGAAAGCAAGGCAAAGTAGAAGCAAAAGGTGGTTTTCTTACTTTGGGTTTTCACCTTACATATTGTGTCCTCATCTGTTGATCTCACGATTGATGTGTTTTGTGCTCTCATGTTCATTTTAATAATGTTAAATATGTTTCCCATGTTTTATTCTATGCTAGTATTTATTCAATGCATGATTCAATTGATTAGTTAATGAAGGAAAAAAGCCGTAAAAATTTCTTATCCTGTACAGTACTTATTAACCCCACTGCCCTCTCAGTATTGTCAAGTTTCCAACAACAACATCAAAATGTACAATAATATATTTTCTACATTTGTTCCTTACTTTTGCCCATCATTCAAATATTTAGCAATTAGGTCAATTAACTCAAAAAATAAAATGTTAATTGACTGTGGTTAGTTTTCTTTAATTTTTTCAATTTATTTTTCTTTCTTAATTTTCCTTAAAGCTAATTAAATTATCCTAATTAATCTAAAAAATTTAACAACATAATAAATTCTAAAAAAATAATTGATCTAGTGTCCGTCATTCTTATCTTATGTAACTTCCCTCATAGGGTCTCTTAATTAGTTTTGAATCCTCACCTTCTTTCATCCTTATTTTAGTGTGGATCATTTCTCTAACTTGCATGCTAAAACTTGTACTTTTGATCTAAAAGAGGATTATGTGATTTTTCTTGTTTCCAAATATAATGATGCACTCAAAAGGTTTTGTGGTTAGTTATTGTTTCAATTACTCATCTCTAACCACTAGTATTGATATGAAAGAAAGAACATGTTGTATTAAGGTTAAGAAGAAAAAAGGCTATCTCATTGTTAGAAGGAAGGCATTTACAATTGTGTTTTCATGCTAGAGTTATAGAGGAAGAGAAGTAATAATGTAAACAATGTAGTTGGCTAACTTCTTCTCAATAAACCATATATGATGGTCAATTTGTAAAGAAATCGGTTTAAGAATATATTAATAGAAAATAGGAAATGGTGATATATTATTGAACATATGCATGGTTGCACATTTCCCATCTGGTTGTTACATGAGTTAATATATCCCATATGGTTAGTTTGATGTAAATATTAGATAAATTCAAGGTTCTCAAGCTTGTTAAAGTTGGTTTTTTATTTTTAATTATGATGAGATTGTGCCATATATATTTAATATGGGGATGATAAGGAACGTATTTTGAGATTAGGAAAAAAATGTTCTTCCCTTGATGTGGCACTAGGTTAAGCAATGGTATGGATATTCATACAATTGAAATAATGTATGAATAATTTGAAAAGTAGAGAAGATATTTTGAAAGAAAAACACTATGACAAGATATGGATTAGAGATATCACACAAATCATAATAGGTTTTATTTTTATGAGATAATGAAGGTCTTGAAAGGGATTGATGATTATTTTCAAGTTTCTCTATGAAATTTAATGAGTGCGTTAAGTGGGAAATAGTGCTTAGGTTTTTTATTTAAATTCCAAGGAGAAAGGAGTTAGTGATAACACTAAACATGGATGATTCCAAGCAAGGATAAAGGCATACAATCAAAATATTGGAGTAAAATGGTTTATTCCAACATGTCACATGAAACAATTAGGGTTATCTAAAATATTGGTGTCTAATATGCATATGCAACACAAGAAAGATGGTGATATATTATGTTTGGATGGAAGACTTAGTAGATGAAAATTCATTCAAGGATTATGAAGTTAGAATTTCAATAAATCTGAAGAAAATTGATCAATTGTAGTCCTTGCACCATCAAATAGAGGTTCACGGAAAGAGGACGTTGCATGAGTACTAGAAAAGAACAATGAAAACATAGCCATTAAACATGTTTGAGAAGGAAAACGTGAGGATGATAAATTTTATAGCGATTATTTTTTACCTTTAATATAAAATGTTATTTTTGATAAATGTGGAAATTAGTCATAAGGTAACAACAAGCATAAAACCAAATAATATTGATGAACATGTCCTTGTGAAAAAATCTATATCTAGGTAAAATAAGAATGGAAAAATATGACATGTTTAAGCATGAATAAAATTTGGTGTAAAAAGAGCATGCAACCTAATGTGTGCATAATGAAGGTATAATGTATATGGATTAAATTCCATAACCCGTGAGGGTAAATCAAAGTTGCAAGAAATTCATTTCAATGTTGAATTAAATGATTGTGAGAAATATAATAAAAGGGTTGTAATTATTTACAAATATATAATTGTTGACAGAGCTGGATCTGCCAACATTCAGGGCATCCTCCCGGTATGAAGTCCCAACTAGATCTCATACTGTTTGGTGTAGGATTCCCAGCCGGTATGATGGCCCAGTTGTTATTATCTTAAATATTCACCTTAGATATTGCTTATCGCCACCTGAGAGTGGTTTACTTTGTCTTCAAACAACAAGGTTTGTGCTCATGATAAGTGCTTAGTGTCACTTGTGTCAAAGTTCTTCCACTGCAAAGGGAGAGGGTGGAAGTGAGTCTCAGGTTGAAAGGGAATAGTCCCAACTTTACAAGAGATACACAATGCAGGAGGACATGCATTGCTTCTAGCGGAGTAGTCCACATGGATGCAATAGTCAAAAACACAAAGTGAACAGATAACACACACAACACTAAGTGAAATAGTCCACACGAGTGTGATGGGTATTATAAAAATTTTACACGAACGAATCTATAGAATGTCTGGCGGGATAGCCCACATAGGAGAGACAATGTTAACAACTGATACAACACATTTCCAATAGAATATGTACTAAACCAACCGAAATAGTTCAACTGTCTTAGTACAAGTTAAAGCAACATGCATTACAAGCTTCCAAAGAATAGTCTTACAAATGAATACAATACATGTGTGAAAACGTGCTGGCCTATTACCAGGCTTCTAAATTAAGAAAAAGTTCAAAGACACATTCATACACCATTAGATCACTAAACCTAATAGCAGGGTGTTGGAGACACTCTTTCTCCTCAAAGAAAAGATTACAAACTCTCAAGGCTATGTGGGAGGATTGAAGGTGAAAATTCCTCTACATGTACAAATGTGGGGTATATATAGCCAAGGGTAAAACTAACCCATGTGACTGTTCGACTTCCATCATGGTTGTTTGACTTACATGACTCTTGGACTTCCACATTACATTACATTGATTACAATAGTATGTTCCATAGTAGTGATGTGGATGAGATGACTCATGACATGACTCGACACGACAGTGCTGGTATGTCAATTCTAATGGTGGTGTCCATGTCGAGCTGAAGTGCTGCTAAGTGATAAGAATGCTCTTGGTGTATCATAGCTTCACCTTCACAAGGCAAGGTGTAAAAAGTCTTCGATGGCATTGGTGTTCATTTGATATTTCATGCATGCTCATGTGTCCCCTTTGCTTTCTACTCAGTATGCTTCATGTGTTCATCCATTTGTGAACAAGTCTCCTAGCATGCGCTCCTTTTTCATCTCATTCTTCATCACACCATGTCTCATCCATGTACCTCCATCTATAATCACTCATGAAGAGACAACATCAAATCCAAAAATATCTTAGTCTACCATGATGCATTATCTTTCACTTTCAGGTGTAGGTGACCGGGATATAGGACAAGGCTCTAGAATTGTGCAAAGCACATTTCGAGTCGGGATGCGAGCTCAAGGAACTATCAATGAAAATTTCGTAGATGTCACTATGAGGCTGAGATGGGAAATCCAGATCATTAGTGAATGTCTAAGGGATCTAGCTCGGTTAGAGGGTAGATTTGCACAATGTTTCCTGGGAGACAGTGTAAGCAGAAAGGGGAGTCTGGCAGTGAAAACTGTGTAGATTCTCCAGGGAGGCCGGCAGCGGGCTACGGAAGGCTGCTGGCCAAAACTGCATTGAGCTGGGAGGTTGGCCTGCTAGACACCCCTGCGTAGTTTCTCGGTTGAGTGGGTTGCTAGGAAGATGGGAGATTTATCATGAAAACTGTGTAGTTTTTAGGAGGAGGAGCATGCCAGTTGTCAGGGCGATTGGCTGAGAAAACTGCTCAATGTTTTAGGGCAGTGTAGTGACAGGAAGCGGGTGTCTTTTCAACATGTCTGCACAGTTTCATCTGTCATCGGAAGAGGGTATGATTGGCAGCTTCTGTGCAAGTTTTTGGAAGAGTGAGGCCTGGGGTCACTCCTCGGTCAAACTCTCTTTGCTTGGCAGGATGGAGGTTTGATGGATCTGCTTACGGGCAGTGTAGATTGGGATGAATTCCTGAGAAACTTCTGTGCTGTTTTGGGTGACTGTCAGTCGGGTCAGTTCCACGATTGTGCATTACTGACTACCTAGGAGACAACCTCAAGCTCTGTGCAATTTTGGGCAAAAATAAATGATCACTAGGTGTTGAAACTACGCAATGCAACCCAACGAAGCTTTGGTTTTTGGGGGGTGGTTCGGTCGATAGATTTTCAAAAAAATGACTAAGTGTGTGAGCGAGTGAACTTGCACATGCATGTCCCAAAAACACACACTCAACATGACTCGATGACAAGATACCTCGAACAGACAAGAAAACATGCTCAGCGTGACTGTCAAATGGTGGAAGAGATAAGTGCAACACTTGAGATAGAGATTCGGATGACCACAATGACACTTCTGTGACATTACGTACAACGTCATGTGTGAGTGTGATAGATGTTTACATAGTGAACACAACTCAAAGACAACCTTCAACATCGGCAGAGTTAGGTCGCAAGCATGACATAGCAATCAACATGTTGAAGATGACAGTTGGTCGAACAAGTGAAAAGGAAGCAAGACACGTAGAAGAAATAGATAAAATGACTTTTCATGTTTACACACATGCATGTTATTGAGGACATGATGATATGACAACGACAAACAGTCCTGAAAACTCAACTAGGATGTGTACCTCGATAGGTATTCTTTACTTTTCATACTTACCCTCAAGATGATCATGCATCTAATGGAGTTTGCATGCAATCTTGATATTTTTCATTACTTGGTTCCTCGATCCTTCTCGTTAACTCCTTGGGAGTGATCTTAGGAGGTCACATTTTCCTATAGGCATTGAGAGGTAGATCTATTCAATTTTAAACGACAATGACTGCTACTAAAATGAGGCCCTGGGAGGCTCGTTCGTGCAGTTTTTGCATGCAAGGCAAACATGACAACTTTTTTTTTTTAAATCTAGGATAATCGGTAACTGGTGAGAGTTATCCTGAACAGGCCCAGGATCAAATCCAACTAGCTGCCACTATAAACCTAGGCTAGGTGCAACAGCCTGCAAGCCGCACACAATAGCAATTAACTTATGCCTCAACAAGAGCCGAGACGTCCACTCTGGGGTTGCCTACTCTTCTAGCCAAGACACAACAGGCCATGTACTCAACGAGATTTGAACCTCCATCTCGTGGGTTTCACCCAGCGAAACTCACCGTTAAACCCCATATCACTGTACAAACATGACAACTTGAACAACACTACGTTGGTTTGACGCTAAGGTCACTACTACGGGACAGGGGTCCTCAGAGGATACCTCAACATAATTTATGAGTGTGGTGCAGTTGGAATAATCTGCACATTTCTGGAGAGCAGTGTTGGTTGCCTAATTGTTCTGTGCATTTTTGGAGAGCAGTACTAGCTCGGGTCTTTGTGGGGTATGCGGTTTCCATAGGAAAGAGATGTTGGTGTCTCTGTTCACTTCAAGGTTTTAGCAGGAAAGGGAGGATGCTTGATCGTAGTAGAAGTAAAGCACAGAGTTCCAAGAAGTTGGATGAGTCTAAGTTTCTCAGGGAAAAGGCTAAGTGAGAGTTCATTGAAACATATGTAACCATTGGTATTACTTGACTGTGATCGCACATAGATGACTAGTGACATAATGAAGACCATCCAGAATGTGTAAGACATACTTTGCTTCATGTAACAACCTTTGTGACAAGAGTGTGTGAAGTGAGAGTGAAACATGTCTATTTGATGATAACCACTCATTCCCACATGATTTCCCTTGAAGCAAAACAACATTCCCTTTGCATGGCGAACAAGAACCCCTATGCTTGAAAATGACACATGTTTCATAAAGATGAGAATGCAGACAACTCTTAGGTCCGAGAAGGGGATCTTGAAATCATCAACCTACTAATAAGTGACCAAGGATGATCGATCACAAGATCAAAGGTAGGCTTTGAAATTTTCATGCGGGCCAAAAGTTTGGAGGGTGGTTTTAGCTGCTACAACACTTCGTGACACATTGGTAGAACTCTAGCTCTCTGAATGGACATCGTTTCATGAAAAGAAAGTCTAACCTTTCTGGAAGTATTGTTCTATTATTCGATCATCGTGGTTTCCACACTGGCTTGATTAAAAGATGTAGCACCTACCATGATCTTCATCAGTCAGTACACATTCCATGCCAAGTCAACTCAGTTTTTTTGACTAGGGATGATGGGTATATTCGTGAACAAGTAATATGACTGATAGAGTTTAGGTTTCATCTCTAGTGTTACTCCGTTAGCAGCAGGCTTGGATAGTACCCCGACAGAGTCCCGTGGAAAACAAGCATCGCTCTACTGCCAGCGAGCCTGGTCAGTACCCAAGCAGGGTTACTTGCATCACCTCCATGTGTAGGAAACCTTTCTCTTCTTTTACCTTATTCATGTTTTTTTCTTTTTAAGCTGTGCATAGGTACTTATTTATTTGAGAGGCGAAAGAGGGATCCCAACTTATTGACAGTATGGGAGGTTGTTCCTTCAGAGAAGTCTGTTATGTATACCTCTGACATACTTGTTAAGGCTTTCCCTCTCACCTTACTCTACTTGGCTGGGTTGACACAGGTTAACCCAAAAGAACTGATTAGAGTAGGTGGTACTAGTTAACAGTGCATGCTTTGTGTTTTCACCAAGACATACTCTAAAGACAATGTATTTTCCATCAAGGCATCATCAACTAAAGAAAACAAGTTATTCATAAGGAGAGAGGACATCAGATAACTAGATGTGGATAGTTGCACAAGTCCTCTTAGATTTTCCCATCCTGTCTAGAGAAACAAACACAATTTCACGAGAGGCTAACCTACTAGTACAAGAAAGAAAAGAAAGAAAAAAGAGAAAAGCAAAAGTAAGCAAGAGAGAAAAATGTAAGAAAAGAAAGCAAGCAAGAAAACCAAACAATGTAAGCAAGAAAACAAACATGCAAACTAGAAAGCAAAGCAAAGCAAGAAGCAAAGACTACTCCTACTCCTATGCTAAATAGTGCATGGGCTTACTCACATGAAGTAGTATTTCCAATACAAGCCACTAGCACATTGGCTGGACCATGTTGGTGAAGGCATGGTTATGAAGAAAGATATGCATGTAAATGAGCGAACAAGAAAGATAGATCAACAAATACCAACACACTTTGAGTTCTAAAACATCCCCAAAATAGAAAAGAGTGAATGCACAAAACAAACATTTTGCAGATGTACTATTGTGTTGTGATGCACTACGTGCAAAAGGTAAACATACATACTCTTCAGATTGTCAGATACATGCAAACATGAGAAATACCAGAAGATTATGGTTTGCAATCATGCTCGTTGTGTAATATTTCTCCAAAGCTTGAGATGGGATCATGTGACTCGATGGGAGGAAGTGAAATCTGGGTGCATGGTTGATCTTCAATGTGAAGCATAGAGTGATGAGGAGTCTTGGGTGATTCAAAAATTTTACGATCGAAAGTGGAACCAACCTTAGGATAGCGAGGTCCTGACGTAACCATTAGCGTAGGTTGAAGTGCCTCAACAGCCTGCAGTATCTCCACTTCATTAATAGATAGATCATCGGAGACTAGTGGCTTAGACAGATTATCATTGAGTGAATCTACATTGTGATCAAATGAATATGTACAAAGATCACGATAACCACAATCATAAAATTCAATATGTTTGTCGACATCCCCATGATTTTATGAATCGTGCCGAAGGGTAGATGAGAAATAACGATGTTAACCCTTTGTGTTTTCATAAATGACAGATGATAGATGGGACATATTTTCATAGGAAGATGTGTCTTGTCCGCAATGTAATGACAGGCTAGCATTCGATGTGTCCTATCAATGATCAGATGTAGAAAAATCTAGAAACAAGTTTTCATAAGGAGAATTAGAAGTGGTTGAATTAGAAGGGATGTCAGGATAGAGAGAATGAGGTACGGATGGAATAGATTCATCCTTCACCATGGGTACTTCTTTAGATTCCCACACACAATCATCATGTATGATAGCGTAGGTTTGTTGCACAACACCAACTCCATCCACAACTTGATCCTTACTCACAACAAGTGTGGAGTCTAGAACGAAGGAAAACAAGACAGTACAATCATGAGGATCAACAAAACACAAGGATGAAGGTTGGGGTAACAAGTACATATGATTGTTGGCATTATGACACAGGTGTTGTTCTTGATGGAAACTTACTCAGATAATAGATCATAGTGCAGTAGATCAATAGAAACGAATTAATGATCAAAGAGAGATATACGCAAGTTCACCTTGACAAAGTAGTGTATACACATGGGTTAATAGACCAAAAGGAGTGTATAATGGACATATGCAGTTTCACAGAAGGAAAGGTGCGTACATGTTGGAAAACTAAGTTTTGCTCTGAGGTATTTGGTCCATGGTATTTTGATCCACGGTATTGATCGAAGGTGTCTAGTCTGAGGTATTGACCCCAGGTATTGTTCCTAAGTGGTTTGGTCCATGGTATTGAGAAAGGCCTAAAGCAATATAAGGAGGAGAAGATCATTAGGCCTAGGCACTCACGTATTGAGAATTTGATGAAGAACAAGATCTAGTGTACAGGTTATTAGGTTATGGTGCATAGCTGGATCTGAACCAAGGATGAACCTTAGCACTTGATGAAGGATAAGATCTAATGATGGGCCAAGATCTTAAGGCTTGAAGAGAAGTATCTTTATGTGGTTTGATCATTTATTTGAATAACTGGTGCATGTTGTAGTCTGTAAATATGATGATCTGGGTATAACTAAATTATGGAATTATTGTAATGTTTAAATCATCATTTACAGATATGTATGTAGATTCACTTTAGAAAAGGCACATATACACATTGGTTCTCCATATCAAAATAGCGTATACATCTTAAGTTTGATTTGTAGATATGTACATAGGTTCACCTTGAAAAAAGAGCGTATGCACACAAGTTCAACACATGGAAGTAGTGTATACCTTATAAAATATGTTTTAGCTACTTCTGTTTGTTATTGTAGTGTTCTGGGTTCTGGCTTGGGTTATGGTTACTGTATTCTGGTTACAGCATTTAAAAAGATCATATTGAATGGTTGTCAAAGTGATTGATTGATTAAGTTGTGGTTGGTCCAAAGGAGATATGTTTATGCAGATATATTTCATGATTGAATGATTTTATTGATGGATGGAGTCTAAAAATTTATGAAGTGTGGTCCCTGGAAGAAAATAGAAGGTTGTAGCCTTCTATAGGCCAGCACCTACGTACTAGTAAAAATATCAGCTAGTACAAGAGCTACGGGGTTGTATCTCCCTTCCAAGAGAAGATGGAGAATGAGAGAAGGTTGTAGCCTTCTACAGGTGGAAGCCTGCATACTAGTATAAGTCTGCACCAATACAAAAATTGTAAAAAGAAGTTTCTTATTATTAAAAAGATAGAGATGATTGCAACAGTTGGTTTTCACCCACATTGGGTTTCCACCATATATCTTGTGTTCATGTGCGTGATTGTCTATTCTGTTTTTACTGCACTTGGTTATTGTTTATATGGTTTTGATGGATTGATTAAATATCAACATATGATGAATCAACTGAATCACAATTTTGCAGGATATATGCTAGTTTCCTTAAACACAGTTGCATATACACGTGAGTTCCATTAACTAAAGTAGCGTATATAAATCTGATTATGGAAATGAAAAATTATTGACTTGCTAATACTGATTCACCCCCCTCTCTGTATTATTTCCAACAATTGGTATAAGAGAAGCTCCTTCAGAAGAAGCTTGATCGCTTGAAGGAATATTCGTCATCATGAGTAATCAATAAAGAGAGAATCCATCAGACCACCAATGTTTGATGGAAACAACTTATTTTATTGGAAGGTAAGAACCACAACCTAACTTCAATCTCTTGGAACAGATGTCTGGAAAATCATGGAATGAGGATATACATTTCCATCAGCAATTCCTACAGTTACGGTAGGTAAAAATCAATATGAAACCAATGCCAAGGCTATCAATACATTATTGGGAAGTCTGTCACAATCAGAATTTGTCAAAGTTATGCAGCTCAAGTTCGCCAAAGAAATATGGGACAAAATCGTTCTAAGCTATGAAGGAGACTCTCAGGTAAAACGTGCAAAACTACAAACTCTCAGAATTCAATATGAAACTCTCAAAATGTAGAATGATGAAAGTATAGCTAGTTACTTCTTACATATAGATGAGATTGTTAATTGCATGAAGAGTTTGCGTGAAGAGATAAAAGAAGTTACTTTAGTTGAAAAGGTTTTAAGATCCTTGCCTTCTAAGTTTGAATCAAAAGTATCTGCCATAAAAGAAAAGCAGGATCTTCAGACTATTACTTTGACATAGCTGTACAGAATCTTAACTCCTTTCGAGATGAGAAAAGGAGGTCCATCAAATATGAGAGAAGCCGAGTTTAAAGCTTTAGGAAAACAAGAACTCAATGAATTAGGACATATTTTAGAAGGAGAAGAAGAAGCAAACTTTGTCGAGAACCTTTAACGGGCTTCCAGAAGATTCACAGGTAAGCTACCTTTCAAATGTTTTGCTTGTGTAAGAGTAGGCCATTATGCTTCCAAATGTCCTCATAAATATAAGTTTTATAAAGGTAAGGAATATGCAAAATGGAATAGAAAACAATATGTAAGTAAGAAGAGCTACTATATGCATGAAGGTAGTGATGGTTTGTTAATTAGTGATGAAGATGAAAATATTAATGACTATAGACTTCGGATGGCTTTTAAAGATGCTGATTTCTTGGATGCTTCAGATGAATATGACCTTTATGAAGAAATCTCTATACTCAAAATCTATTTAGAAGAAAAGAATATGATTATAGATACTTTGACATTCCAACTTGCTGAAAGAGAAAAACACAATGAAAAGCTAGAATGTGAAATTGTGGGTCTAAGAAAGGATATGGAGAAAACAAAAGCTCTCAATCTTAGATTTGCTAAAGGATCAGAAACCCTAAATTTTTTTATCAAAGTGCAATGTTATCCTCTGATAAAGACAGGTCTTGGATATACTTAAGAAGCATCTCAAGCATAGAAGCCGTCAACCTCCACTAAAAGCTATCTTGGTGTAGCAAAAAGCAGTGAACAGTTTGATAATCGTCAGCAAAGGCATAAACCAGATCACCAAGTAAATCAAGCTCAATTTACTTCAAGGATGAACAGAAACTACAACCAAACTTAGATAAATCATACTCAATCTGCTTCAAGAATGAATATCAATAGAAACTACAATCACCAGGTCAATCGATTTGATAATCGTAAGAACTTCTTTAATGAAAAATGTTTTTCATGTCATAACTTTTGACACAAAGCTGCTCAATGTGTTTCTTACAAGACCATCATGACTATAGAAGCACGAAATCAAAAGGAATGTGACATGGATCATGAAAAGGACCTACATAACTTTTCTCTTCCTGAAAATGAAATAGAATGCTCTATCTGTAACAACTTCGGTCATGAAGAATCTGAATGCAGGAGTAAATTTCGTCAAACATCTCAGAAAGAGAAAACTTCATTAAGTCCCAAAATATGAAGAAAGAAAGAATCGGAAATAGAAATATGTGGTATAGCCTTGTATGCATAAGGACAAGAGAATTAGTGGTACATCGACAGTGAATGTTCAAAACACATGACAGGTGACAAAGAAAAACTTCATTCATGTAATGCCTTAGAAAAGGAAAAGAAGGTCTCATTTGGAAATGACACTCCTACTATCATAAAAGGTAAAGGCTTTATTCTCTTAAAAGAAAAAGTTAAAGTTGGGCATGTTATGTATGTTGATGGTCTAAAGCATAACCTGTTGAGTGTTAGTCAAATGTGTGATCAAGGAAATGAAGTAGTATTTCGATCAAATGGATGTGTTGTTCATGAGCTTGATACAAGAGAAACTATGATCAAAAGTATAAGAACTCCAAACAACTTATACATACTCAAGGGAGGAAAACAACAGTGCTATCTAAGCTTCTCTCAAATAAGAAAAGCATGCAGATTCTAGGTTTTTTGTGATCTTGGAGATATTAGCATTTCAGAAAATACAGTATGCAAAATATGTCAATTTGGTAAGCAAACCAAACCGCACTTCCCTGAAAAGCAAGGATCATCTAGTAAACCTCCTGAGCTTGTTTATATTGATTTATGTGGACCATCAAGGAAAAAGTCACCTTGTGGAGAAGAATATTTTATATTGTTCATTGATTATTTTTCCAGAATGTGTTGGATAGGACTTCTAAAGCATAAAGATGAAGCATTTGAAAAGTTCGAAGCCTTAAAAGCTTTGGTTGAAAATGAATCAGATCGAAAAATCAAATTCCTCAGATCTAATCGAGGAGGGGAATTTACCTTGAATGAATTCTTTGACTTTTGTGAAGAACATGGAATGAAAAGGTAGTTCTCCACTGCAAGGACTCCTTAGCAAAACGGAGTGGTAGAAAGGATGAATAGAACTGTTCAACAAATGGGTCGTGCTATGCTGGATGAATCTGGAACACCTGAAACCTTCTGGGGTGAAGCTGCTTTCGACGCCATCACTATTCTCAACCAAGAAAATGTTTGGGTAAACAACACTCAAACTCCTCATGAACTTTGGTATGGTAAGACTTCAACTGTAATATACTTCAAGGTTTTTGGAAGCAAATGTTACATCAAAAGGCCTGATGAAAAACTTGGTAAGTTTGTACCCATAGCAGATGAAGGTATTCTACTTGGCTACTCTTCTCGAAGTAAAGGATATAAATGTTACAATAAAAGACGTGGGAAAATTATCGAAATTATTGATGTTGTGGTTGATGGAGCATGAAAAAATCCAAAGCAGATAAAAACAAAATATTATGAAGAAGATGAGGATCATTTTCCCACATCAAATCACACTGATTCTGAAGAAGAAACTAATGAAGCACCAGAAGAAGAGATAACGATATATTAAAAAACTCCATCCATGTATGGTCAGAAAAATCATCCAGAAACCCAAATTTTAGGAGAAAATGGAGTAGGCGTGCAGATGAGAAGAACCATTGCCGAAGCTTCAAGCTATCTAGCATTACTATCTTCCACTGAACCTAAAAATGTAAATGAAGCATGCAGAGATGAATGTTGGGTCAAGGCTATGAATGAATATCTTGAAAAAATTGAAAAGAATAATACTTGGGAATTAGTTCCTAGACCTCATGATAAGAATATCATAGGAACTAAATGGATATTCAAAAACAAGCTGAACGAAAATGGAGAAGCTATTAGAAACAAGGCCAGACTTGTTTATAAAGGATATGATCAACAAGAAGGTATAGACTTTGAAGAAACTTTTTCACCTGTTGTAACACTTGAAGCCATCAGAATGTTTCTTGTTCTTTCTAGTTTTTAGAAATTCAAAGTATACCAAATGGATGTAAAATCTACCTTTCTTAATGAAGACTTAGAAGAAGAAGTCTATATTGAACAACCAGAAGGATTCATTCCTAGAAATGATGCAGAACTTGTATCCAAACTCAGGAAGGCTCTCTATGGTCTAAAACAGGCTCCAAGGGCATGGTATTACAGTCTTGACAAATATCTCCATCAACAGGGTTTTTCGAAGGGATCAGTAGATAGAAATCTATATACAAATATTGACACTGGTAAATTGCTAATAATTGTTGTTTATGTTGATGATATCATTTTTGGTAGCAATGAAGAATCCATGAGTCTGAATTTTTCTTTAATAATGCAGCAAGAATTTGAAATGTCATTTCTTGGTGAGCTCACCTACTTTCTTGGTCTACAAGTTCAGCAAAATAAAGATGGTATTTTCCTCTCACAAACCAAATACCTCAAACAGATCCTGAAAAAGTATGGCATGGAAGATTCTAAACCAGTATGTACCCCAATGCTAACAAGATGCAGTCTTAGCTCAAATGATGAAACAGCAGCGGTGCATCAACCACCTTACAGATCCATGATTGGCAGCTTGCTTTATCTAACAGGTACCCGACCAGACATCATGCATGCAGTGGGAATAGTTGGAAGATTCTAAGCAAATCCAAAGGAATCACACCTTCAGGCAGTCAAAAAGATCTTCAAATGTCTTCAAGGAACACAAGACTTTTGTTTATGGTATCCTAGAGATACAAATCTTACACTTCATGCATATATAGATGCAGATTGGGAAGGAAGTGTTGATGATAGAAAAAGCAATAGTGGTGGTGCATTTTATATAGGTTCTAGGTTAGCGTCTTGGTTCAGCAAGAAACAATGTTCAATTGCATTATCTACAGCAGAAGTAGAATACGTGGTAGCTACATCTTGCTGCACACAACTACTTTGGATGATGCAAACCTTGCAAGATATTCAGATCACATGTACTCCACCCATCTCCATTCTATGTGATAATACAAGTGCCATCAGTATTTCAAAGAATCCAGTTATGCACTCCAAGACCAAGCACATACCCATCAAATATCATTTTCTACGTGAATAAGTGCTTGAAAAAAAGGACAAATTGGAGTATGTTTCCTCCAAAGAAAAGGTTGCTGATATATTCACTAAACCACTAACCAGAGAGACATTTGAATATCTTAGACAAAAGCTGGGAGTAGTTGCTACATCATCATGCTGCTAAATCCTATCTTCTTCAAAGAAAGGTGGTTATACATGAGTTTCATGAAGCGTAGTCGTGTATATACGCTAGTTTTTGTGGGTACAGTTGCGTATATGTTGGTTTGAGGAACAACATTGGGCCAGACTAAGGAGAAAGGGGTCTGATATGGTTCAGGGGGAGCATATGCTTCTGATAATGCATTGTTGGCATTATCTAAGAAGATCTCAGTGCAGATTTTTGTTTCAGGTGGAACAGGTTCAGGGGGAGAACATGGTTGCTGATCTAGATGTTGATTGATAGATGCTACTGATGATAGTTGCTGATGACTATCATGGTCTTGTTTAAAATATTTGGTCTCTATTATATAATTCATGTACATCTCTTAATGTAAAGGCCATGAAAAATCCTAATTTGTAACCCCCCTATGCATGGGATGGATGATGTAATGTTTGTGTTTTAACATGTATAAACAATTGTATATCCCCACTTGGTTTGGTGGATGAGTCAAATTTGGTATATCCCCAGTTGATTGGGAGATGGATGTATGTATGAGTCCTTGGTGATAGGAAGGTCATTGGTGATGTATGTATAGAGTCATGTTAACTTTTTGTAGACCTTGCTTGTGCTCAGGGGGAGCATGGACTCGATCTAGGAGCTCAATCAACACTTCATCATATCAGAGAATTCAGTTGGTACTCAGGGGGAGCATGACTCTTTGCCCTTAATGACAAAGGGGGAGAGTGACTTAGTGACTTGGTGTTGCCATCAAGTCCAAAGGGGGAGATTGTTGGCATTATGACATAGGTGTTGTCCTTGATGGCAACTCACTCATATAACAGATCATAGTGCAGTAGATCAATAGCAAAGAATTAATGATCAGAGAGAGGTATACACATGTTCACCTTGAAAAAGTAGTGCATACACGTGGGTTAACAGAAAAAAAGGAGCGTATAATGTACATACACAGTTTCACAGAAGGAAAGGCGTGTACATGTTGGAAAACTATGTTTTGGTCCAAGGTATTTCGTCCACGGTATTTTGATCGATGGTGTTGGTCCAAGGTATCTGGTCTGAGGTATTGACCCCAGGTATTAGTCCTAAGTGGTTTGGTCCATGGTATTGAGAAAGGCCTAAAGCTATATAAGGAGGAGAAGATCATTAGGCCTATGCACTCAAGTATTGAATATCTGATGAAGAGCAAGATCTAGTGTACAGGTTATTGGGTTATGGTGCATAGCTAGATCTGAACAAAGGATGAACCTTAGTGATTAATGAAGGATAAGATCTAATGATGGGTCAATATATTAAAGATTGAAGTGAAGTATCTTTATGTGGTTTGATCATTTATCTGAATAACTAATGCATGTTGTAGTTTGTAAATATGATGATTTGGGTATAACTGAAGTCTAGAATTATTGTAATGTTTAAATCATCATTTACAGATCTGTTCGTAGATTCACTTTAGAACATGTGCGTATACATGCTGGTTCTGCATATCAAAACAGCGTATACATCTTAAATTTGATTTTTAGATGTCTACGCAAGTTCGCCTTGAGAAAAGAGCATATGCGCGCAAGTTCGACACATGGAAGTAGCGTATACCTTATAAAATATGTTTTAGCTACTTCTATTTGTTGTTGCAGTGTTCTGGGTTCTGGCTCGGGTTCTGGTTACTGTATTCTAGTTACAACATTCTGAAAGATCAGATTGAAGGGTTGTCAAAGTGATTGATTGATTCAGTTGTGGTTGGTTCAAAGGAGATCGGTTGATATAGATATATTTGATGATTGAATGATGTTATTGATGGATCTAGTATAAAAATTTATGAAACGTGGTCCCTGGAAGAAAAGAAAAGGTTGTAGCCTTCTGTAGGCTAGCACCTATGTACTAGTAAGCATATCAGCTAGTACAAGAGCTAGGGGGTTGTAGCTCCCTTCCAGGAGAAGCTGGAGAATGAGAGAAGATTGTAGCCTTTTATAGGTAGAGGCCTGCATACTTGTATAAGTCTACACCAGTACAAAAATTGGAAAAAGATGTTTCTTATTATTAAAATGATAGAGACGATTGCAGCAGGTGGTTTTCACCCACATTGGGTTTCCACCTTATATCTTGTGTTCATGTGTGTGATTGTCTATTCTATTTTTACTACACCTAGTTACTGTATATATGGTTCTGATTCACTGATTAAAGATTAACATATGATGAATTAACTGAATCACATGTTTGTAGGATATACACTAGTTTCCTTAAACACAATTGCATATACACGGGAGTTCCATTAACTGAAGTAACATATATGAATCTGATTATGGAAATGAAAAAATATTGACTTGTTAATACTGATTCACCCCCCCTCTCAGTATTATTTCTAACAGTGACAACCAACAAGCTTGCAAATCAAATATGCATAGATATCAAGAGCAGGTAGAGTAGGGGGATGTAATAGTTTAACAAATGTGTTTGTATGTTCTCCCACATAATTCTACGGAGGTGGAGTTGTTTGATGAGGGGAAGGTGGATAGTCACTTGTGACAGCAACTATGTTCACTTGTGATTGCGCAACTCCATCACCGAAGTATACTAGGACAGGTTCGAATCATTCTAAGAGTTCTCGATTTTTGGAGATGTAAAGAAGATGGTCAAATCTTCCATTAAGGAATTCCCAATCAATTTCATCTTCAGGAAATTGATATGGAAGGTTACAAAAGCGCATGTAAAATTCTTCAATGGATTCATCAGGTGATTTCCGTAATTTCAGAATTTATGGTCAACAATGATTAAAAGCACCGTCTATCTCTCTGATTAGATGATGGAAAGAGTGAATGGATTTTTTAGGTAGTTTGGCATATCTTCAAAAATTTCATGCCTTTCATAGGAGCCTATAATTCCAACTGCATGTCTAATCAAGGATACCTAGCCTCCACCATCCTATGTTGCACATGACAAGTTATTCCATAGCTATTCTGAGATCTAAAAGTCATTTCCATAAGACATACACTCCGGAAGAGAAATTATGTTCTTAGTCATGATAAGTATGCAGAGATTCAAAACGTATTATGAGGACTCAACTTTTCATCTAGTCCTCCTTCTAGTGCCAGAAATGTTGATGGTGCTTGACTTGCCAACATTTAGGGGATCTCCCCGGTATGAAGTCCCAGCTATACCTCACACCATTGGTGTAGGAGTCCCATCTGGTATGATGGCCTAATTGCCATTATCTTAAATATTTGCATTAGTTCTTTCTTGTGAGCACCTGAGAGCTGTTTACTTTGTCTTTGGACAATGAGGTTCACATTCTTGGTGAGTGCTTAGTGTTGCTTGTGTCAAATTTCTTCTACTGCAAAGGGATAGGTTTGAACTGAGTCTTAGGTTGAAAAGGAATAGTCCCAACTCTACTAGAGATACAAAACACAACAGGACATGCCCAGCTTCCGATGAAGTAGTCCACACGAAAGCGGTAGTCACAAACAAAAAGTGAATAGATAGCACGCACAACACTCAACAAAATAGTCCACACAAGTGTGAAGGGAATTATAAAAAGTTTACATTAATGAATCTGTCGGGTGTCCAACGGGACAACCAACACGACTGAGACAATGCTAACAACTAATACAAAACATTTCCAATAGAATATTTGCTAAAACAAGTGAAATAGTTCAACCGTCTTAATACATGTTAAAGAAACATGCATTGCAAGCGTCTAAAGAATAAGCTTACAAATGAATACAATACATATGTGAAAACGGTTTGGCCTATTAATTGGCTTCTAAATTAAGTGAAAGTTCCAAGATACATTAATACACCATTAGATTACTAACCCTGATAGAGGAGTGTTGCAGCCACTGCTCGCTCCTCAAAGAAAATATTGCAGACTCTCAAGGCTATGTGAGAGGAGCCAAGGTGAAAATCCCTTTTCATGTACAGATGAGGAGTATATATAACCAAGTGTGAAATTGACCCTTGTGACCATTCGGCTTCCAACATGAATATTTGACTTGCAGGACTTTTCAACTTTACATGACTCTCTAACTTTACATGTAGGTCTCTTGGACTTCCACATTACATTACATTGATTACAATAGTATCGCCCACAATAATGTTGTGGCCGAGATGAATCATGACACTAATCGACATGACAATGGTGGTATGTCCATGCTGATGGTGGTGTCCATGTCAAGTTGCAGTGCTGCTAAGTGAGGAGAGTTCTATTGGTGTATCATAGCTTCACCTCCACATGGTAAGGTGTGCAAGTTCTTCGATGGTCTTGGTGTTTGCTTGATAATTCATGCATGCACATGTGTCTCCTTTGCTTGCTACTTTGGTAGGCTTCATGTGTTCTTCCATTTGCAAACAAGTATCCTAACATGTGCTCCTTCTTCATCTCATTCATCGTTGTGCCATGTCTCATCCATGCACCTGTATATGAAATCACTCATGACGAGACGACATCAGATCTAGAAATGTACTAGTCTACAATGATGCATTATTATTCACTTTTAGGTGCAGGTGACTGATAGAGAGGACAAGCTTCTCGAACTATGCAAAGCACATTTCGAGTCAGGATGTAGGCTCTGGGTGCTATCAGTGAAAATTACATAGATGTCATTGGCAGGTCGAGATGGGAAATCCGGATCAGTAGTGAATTTTCGTGGGATCTAGCTCAGTTGGAGGGAAGATCTGCACAATTTTTCAAGGGAGACAGTGCAAGAAGCAAGGGCAGACTAGTAGTGAAAACTATGCATATTCTCAGGGGAGGCTGGAAACAGGATGCAGGACACTGCTAGCCAAAAGTACACAGAGCTGGGAGGCTGACCTGTTGGACATCCCTATGTAGTTTATTCACTGAACAATATGCTAGGTAGCTCGGAGAAAGCACATGAAAAATGTGCAATTTTCAGGACGAGGAGGTCAGTTGTGAGGGTGACTGGTTAAGAAAATTGTGCCATTTTTTAGGGCACTGCAGTGAGAGGAAGCAGGTGTCTATTTGGCATGTCTATGCAGTTTCATCAGTCAGGTAAAGTGGCCGTGCTTAATAGCTTCTATGCAATTTTTTGGTGGAGTGAGACCCGGAGTAACTCCTTGGTCAAACTCTTTGGCTGACCAGTTGAAGGATTGATGGATCTCCTTGCGGACAGTGCAGTTTGGGATGACTTACTGAGAAACTTTTGCGTTGTTCGGGGTGACAGTTAGTCAGGTCGATTCTAGGACTATGTAGTGTAGAATTCACGGGAGAAAGCCTCAATTGTAATGCCCTATTTAATCTTATCTTGCAAATTTTACTAAGTGTTTAAATTTCCTTAAAATATGGACTTATAATTATCAAGAAATTTTAGTACATACCTACATTGGTGAAACTGTAAATTTGGTACTGATATAAATTTTGTTATTTACCTCCCCAAAATTTTAAATTTTGAGAAGACATAGTCCTCTCCAATTCATTACTAAAATTATATATATATTCATACCTCATTCTCAAATTGTCCTCTTAGATTTACTTAGGAGAAGACATGGTCCTCTCCAATTAATTACCAATTTATATATTCATCTCTCATCCCCAAAATGTCCTCTCACATTTACTTGGAAGAACACATGGTCCTCTCCAATTAATTACCCAATTTTATATTCATATCACATTCCCAAATGTCCTCTCACATTTACTTGGGAGAAGACATGGTCCTCTCCAATTAATTACCAATTTATATATTCATCTATAATCCCCAAAGTGCCCTCTCACATTTACTTGGGAGAAGACATGGCCCTCTCCAATTAATTACCAATTTATATATTCATCTCTCATCCCCAAAATATTTACTAGGGAGAAGACATGGTCCTCTAAAATTAATTACCAAATTTTATATTCATATCACATTCCCAAATGTCCTCTCATGTTTACTTGGGAGAAGAGAAGTCAAATGTAAGGATGAGGGAGAATTTATGACATTAATGAGAGGTGGTTGAGTTGGAGAAGAGAAGGGGGCATAAAAGGGGAATGATGAGGGGAGGAAGGTGATGCTTGGTTTTGATTTTGGTTTTGGTTTGGCTGTGGTTTTGGAGGAATTGTTTGAGAGAGAGTATTATTCATATTGGACACACTACATCTAGTTTGACTTGGGCTCGGAGGGCTACGGAACCTATGGAGGTTTTCTGGGCTAGGAATTATTTCCTAGTTGGCTGGGAGGTCAATCGAGTTGGTAGTCAAGAGGATCATTCTAGCAGGAGCAGTAGCTCAAGGGCATCTCCACCGGGGTATTGGTACAGGTATTTCTCTATGCGTAGATTACTCATGTAAGTGATTAAAATGAAATGTTCAATATTTAGATAGTAGGAATTAGATTTTAAATGGTAAATTATCATTGTTTAAATTTCTTGTCAGAAAATAAATTATTGCCTTTTATTGCATTTAAAATTAGAGAATATAGATCTGGTAAAGGACCCTAGGAGGGGACCTTACACGTGGTATAAAAGCTTAGGTTCAAAATATAGGCCTTGAAACCTGTTAATTTATTGAAAGTCATAGAGAAAACCAAAAAGAGTAGTACTCTCTCGATATCCCCAACCTACCATATTTCTTATCATGTCGTGGAAGTAGTAAACAATATTCATCCGAATAATCAGATCAGAATGTAAGGAATGTCACCTCTGGAAAATTGATTCACATTTTCAAATCACTAGATATAGCAGAAGGTATGCAATGTGTTGCAAAAATATCAGGAGTTTCTTCCTTCAATTTTTTTATTATTATTTTTTTTTTTGCCAAAACAACAATTTGTTGGTACTCCAGGTCATCCTCACAGTTTTCCACCATGTCTACAAGATGCCTGAGATTTTTTCATGCACTCCATTCGAAGCCAAGACCTGTGTATTTACAACATCCTCATAACCAATATTTATGTCTGTCACCAGAACCTGAGAAATCGCCACCAACCATTCATCTTCTTTTCGTGCCATAGAATGCAGTAGCTTGTGCAAACAGTTTTACTGGAGCATTATAGTCATAATCCTTTCCATATTCAGAATGAAGGTATGACATGGACAGAGCTGAAAATACAAATCCAGCTATGATGTAATAAGATGGAGGCCTGCCCTTTATATGTGCATAGACTAGGTGTTTGTGAGTAGAAAGCTCGATATCAAATTCATGATACTCAGAATCACATAGAATTATGACTCTAGCATGCTCTCTTGTGTACTTCTTCGAATCAAGGTAGCTAGAACTTATGTGCTCCACTGCCTTTAACAGCTGCATATCTCGATTCCTAAATGGTTCGGCGTCGCAGTTTTCAGCCCCACCCATTCAATAATAGCTTTTCCTTTGCATAATCCCAGATAAATATTATGCTGGCCCTCCAAGATTTGGGTTACCGAGTTTTCTATTTGCCGTTCATCAGAGGATTTGGGTATCTGTCGCGGGAAAATAATGATTATTGTGACTGTCCTAGCGAACCGATCCCCATTGGTTTAGATTTGCAGAATCTGCGTGTATTTGGGCATGGGTTGAATCCCTTCTACTCCATGGTAGATTATGCCAAATAAATACTTTATAGGGTTTTACAGAGTCGATCATGTAAATTCAAGCCAGTTGCCCTTTGGTTTCTCCTTTTGGGAAAAGTTCATGTGATTTTCAAGGGTTTGGTTATTAGTAGTTAATTGCATGAAATATTTACCCTAATCATGGTGGGAGCAGGTCCCTAGTTTTCAAGTCAGCTGTGGTTTCCAGAATTTCTTAGTTGAATGATTGGGTTTTAAGGGCAAATTATCATTCGTTTTATAAGTGGTTACTGGCTCTGCTTTTCTCTGGTCTTTTTCTTTAGGGCTAGTCTGGGAGGGGGGGCTAAATATGCCTCTGGAAAATGACACAGAATCCTGGTGCCATTTAGTGCAGAGGAATTCGATGTCCAGGTCTCATGAAATAGATGACAGGGGTTGGACTTCTCTTCATATCGAAGCTCGTAGAGGTGATTTAAAGCAAGTCAGTTTCCATTGTCTTTTGCATTTTGTATTTTAATTTTTTTTTTTAGCACAGAAAAACATGCTTGGACACAAACCAAAAACCCTCGGATGAAAGAACATCTACAATTCCTATTGCACAAACAATAGAAGATGAAAATCATTTTCCCATAAAACATATATGCTACTTTTGCATTTCCAATTCTGTCACATTTTATCCCATGAGAACCTGATGAACCAGGAAATTTTATAAGAGATTCCCATCTAAAAACAAAGTGATAAGACCAACCAATATTAAATTTGACTTATTGTTCTCTTTCTCAGAAAAATGGGGTTCTATAGACTAGGCAGACAACACCAGGAGATAGTACATAGGCCCAACACTGTATGCCAGCACCCTGTAAGTTAGAAAACTCTCCCAGTTGTTATTAATTTGAATGTCTTGCCCAGATATTGGTCTCTACTCTGAAAGAATGCCTCAAGCCCAGCCAATGAAGAAGGGACTCAACTCCAAGTATGTTGTTGCCATTTCTCTTTGAAATAATACCCATCAAAAATAGGCAAGTGTCCACGACTCCTTCTACAAAGATACACGACTACCCCAGCAAACATAGGGTATTCGACCAGTCAGATAAACTTTGAGTTTTCAAAGAGCCATAAGTCAACATCAAGAAGTAACCGGTTTCTCAAGGCATCACGTGAATCCATATTTTGTACACTCTGAGCAACAAGTTCATGTCCAATGCCTTCAGATACAACTATAACCATGTGTCCATTTTCCTTCAAGCATTTTTCAACAAATTCATATAGGCCACCTTCACCTTCAAGGTAAAATGGTGATTTTGGGATTAGAAAAAAATCCATATCCTGGCTTGCAAGTGTGGCATACATGGCAAGGTACCCACTGTAATGACCCATGAACTTGACAAGGCCTATGCCATTATTAAGGCTCCCTCCTTCTAACATGTGCCAGAGTGTTGAATAGCCACAGGGGAGGATTTAGCGTGGGTCTCGTGTGCCAAAGTGGACCTTACCGCAATGGAACTTGGGATTTACCACCAATGGCCCAATAGCCATTTATAAGCCATTGGGCTTCCTTGCAATATCGTTGTTAATATATTTGGGGATTCCCGCAACTGCAACTTTCAAACCACGCTTCCAGATTTCCTTATAAATAACAACTGCTCCTTTTTGGGTTCTATCCCATTAAATTATATAAACTTGATTAATGCCACGGTATAGAATGTTGGAAACTATTTTGATGTCTCGTGACCACCCCTTGAAGTTCCAAGAATAGTGCCTCCATGTTTGTGAATATCCTTCACAGTCTTTGTTGTTAATGGAATGGTATTGCGAGCATAAAACCCTTTGTATCCTCCCTCAATCCCGATGATCTCTTGAACTCCATGCATATTATATAATCCACATACGATTTCTCGTATGATAGTATTCAGCCCCAGACATAATCCACCAGATGTTAAATCACATCCGAGTAGCTGTGGCATTTTTGTCGTGATTTTATCCAGTAACTAGATGTTAAATCACGTCCGAGTAGCTGGGGCATTTTTGTTGTGATTTTATCTAGCAACCAGATGTTAGATCATGTGATTTTATCCACCAAATATTACCACACAAGCACACACTCCATCCATTCTCGAGGACCTGCCCGACGAAAGTGAACTCCTCTTGGGTTGTTCAATCACACAACATTATCGTTTGCAACTAAATCATTAGGATTGAAAAAGTATTGCATGACAGATGAATAAGAATGATTATTCGGCAAGGGGTTTTGATTTTAGTTTTCTAAGTGTAATAGTCTAAAAATAAATATAAAAGTATGTTCACATAATTGCATGACAAATTATTCAATAAAATGAATCTCTTTAGAACCTTGTCATACACATTTGATCCAATAGTTGTCCTTGTTCGTGAAAAACACCCATGACATCCTCCAAGCGTTAGGTTCATTATAAACTATGCATTTTTGAGTTTCAATTAGTTAGAGTTGAGGATAAAGAGTACAGAATGCAATGGCATTGACATGGTAATGGAGTTTAAATTTTTTGGGATGTTAATGTTTTCCTCCTTGTAACTAGACGAATTTGGTAAATGGTCTCATTCATACTCTAAAATATACTCATATAATATGGAGTCCAATGCATTGCACAAAACATAATTCTCTTTTCTCTCAATAGATTTTAATACATTGAAGTTGTCAAATGTGAACAACAATAGATTGGTATGTTAGAATCACATACAATATATGACACTATTATCTTAAAAGCATGTAGCACTAGCCATTCTATATACATCAATTGGATAGTATACATCTAACAATAATGTCAATATTGAGTTGATTGAGATAGCTAGAATCCACTTTGAAAACTAATCTAACATTGTTGATGGAATTTAAAAAGGGCACCTAGTTATAATAATTTAAGTTAATGTGTATGTGAATGATCAAAATGAATAAGATGGATTTAGTATGATTGTTTCGGGATATCTAATGATATATGAGGGTGACTAGTAGTGCGTGGTAGCACTTTCTTAGATAGCAATGGGGGAGGATTTAGTAGACCCACGGTTATCATCTCTATATTAGAAATAGTCGTTTACAAGTATAACAAAAGGAAAACTTGCATCTATCATTATGCAAAACATGTGTGAGCCAAGTAAGAATTAATGGGGTCCTAAGTTGTGCTAATAAGTCTTACGTATCATACAAATATTTGAACAATTCAAAATGGTGAGGACGTGAAGAAATCAAGGTCAGGGAGAGTCATTAAAAGGACATCCTACAAATAACCCATTACCTTCAACATATTTGACTCTCATCTTACGTTCCCTAATAGCAATTAATAAGATCTTAAAAGGGCACCAAACAAATGAAGCGGAAGTGGATCACTATCCATCAGGGTTACGAAATCTTGAGGGATCAAGAGACTCTGATAGAGGACCTCCAATCAAGGACAATACTATGGAGCTCCAGAAGATTAAGCTCCTGGAGTTTGTAGGAGGTCATGCTAGTGAACATGCAGAAGCCTGGTTAGAAAGAATGACAAGGTGCTACACATTAAGGGATTACAATTCCAATTCAAAAGTTAAAATAGCAATATTCCAACTTAGAGATAGTGCTCTGAATTGGTGGGGTAACTTGGAGCGTCAAATACACCTCACTCCAGACACAATTACTTGGGAATTATTTGAGGAGAGATTCAGGAAGAGGTACCTGCCAGCATATTATGAAGAACAATAGGTAGGAGCCTCCCATGCCCTGCTACAGGGAAATCGTACAGTAGAAGAATATGAAATTCAATTCATGAAATTGGTCAATTATGTCTCCTACATGGACACTGACCATTGCCAAGAAGATCATTTTATTTATGGATTGAACCCTAAGATTAGGGTAATGGTGCAGATGTGGAAACCATCCTCAGTTGCAGGAGTTGTAGAATAGGCTCGTTATGTCGAAGAACACTTAGACTTAAAAGGTGGAGGTAAATCCATTCTTCCACGCCAACTAGGGTTTATGGGGAAGGCCCCTCGTACCTTCTACAGGGGAGGAAATTTGAGGCCATCACCATATGGAAACACAGTTGTACCTAGAACACTAACAATGCGGATTTCAATGGTTAATTGTGCAGCTTCACCTGCAACTTCAAGGGTGCATACAAATCAAAGTCATATGCAAGGAGAAACAAGTAAGGGCCAGGGTCCCGAGGGAAGTAACTCTTTACAAAGAACTCCAAAACATTTGGTTCAAGGTGTACCACGCATCACTTATTGGGGATGCAGAGGACCTCATTACCAGTGGGACTACCCTGAGTTACAAGCTGGTAACTGTTAGGATATTCCGACACATAGGATATAGTTAAGTTCAACTTGGTCTAGTATAGAGTTAGGTTAGAGTTAGGTAAAGTGTGTTTCTTTACCGTTGTACATTTTGTAACTTACAATCCGACGGTCACGATATGTAGTGATCCGACGGTTCACTCTCACCTCGGTATTACCGACACTTGATCCGTGGCTTGACACCCGATTGGTCCATGAGTTCTATTTAAAGCGCATGGAGGGTCATTGTTCGGGTAATCCGTGCATGAGAGAAGCTTATGTAAATTTTCATTCTTTGATTAATAAATTGTCTGTACCCACGTTGGGACAGGCCGTGGACTGTTTCCCTCCTTGCACTCTGAGGGTTTTAACCACGTCAAAAATACTGGTGTATTGATTTGAGATCTGGTTGTGAGTGGTGTCCTCTTGGTATTCTTTCTGAGGAACTTACCCTGTAAATTCCTACATGGTATCAGAGCTATTTGAGGGCCGCGTCCGTTGGTGATCCAAATCTGAAGCCGGTAGAACTGCATGCGGCTGTCGTTTCCTAGATCTGCTGTTTCTGACTGCTTTCGGGCCGAGAGGACTGCTCTGTTGCGTTCGGAGCATCTGTTTCAGTGAGGAACCCCTTTCGTTTCACGCGAAAAGGTTTCCGGTAGCCCTAGCTGCGTCATTTTTCAGATCGGGAGGTATACAGTGTTTTTTTTTTGCAGTTTACTGTCATTTTCTCTCTGCTTATTTCGGTTTCGGTTTATTTAGCCTTTTTTTTCCGGATCTATACCTTTCATTTCTGCGTATGCTCTTTGCCCTGCGACTCTGTGCGATCTGGGCAAATCAGAAACAGAAAGAAAGGATTTTTCTCATGCGTATGCTCTTTTCCCTGCACCTTAGTGTGATCTCGGAAAATCAGAAACATTGAGAAAAATATTTAGTTTTTCGGCTAAAAGCTAACTTTGAGATTTTTTTAAATTTCTAGTTTTTTGGCTAAAGCTAACTTCGAGCCGTAAGGTTCGTTTTTCTTTGGATATTCGTGTTGGGTTTTGTGTTTTGTAAGGGAAAAGAGTCTTCCCAAGGCAAGCACGCAAATCGAGGCCCCCGCCCCCCCCTCTCTCTCTCTCTCTCTCTCTCTCTCTCTCTCAAATATTTTGTATAGATCAATTGGTTCAAAGACCTTTTAAGAGAGTAGAGGTCTTGGGTTCAAGTCTCCATTTTGTGGGGGCGGATTTTTTCATTCCCGCACATTCGCGCACTTTGCCGGCAACGTCAACAATTTTTTTTTCAAAAAGCCATAACTTCTTCATCCGGAAGCCTTTTTCAGAGCCGTTTTTTTTAAAACCGCCTATTTTTTCGAGATCTATCCATTGGACCACTTACTTTCAGCATCTTCAGCTTCAGTTGTTTTTCAAAAAATGGAAAGTCCATGCCAAGTCATTCTTGACAGCACTAACTACTTCCAATGGGTAGCCTACATGGGAGATTTACTTAGAAGTAAAGGTCTCTTCAGAATAGCCACAGACCAAGAGAAGAAACCCAAAGATGAAGACAAGGCCGAAAAATGGGAAAATCGACAAGATCAAGCACGTGGTTTGATAGGAATGTCTGTTTCTCCTGATCTTAGATTCCACATTGCAGAAATTGAAACTCCTCATGAAGCATTAGAAAAACTTGCTAAAGTTTTTGGGATTAAAAATGAAATTAGAGCCCATCAACTTGAGAATGAGTTGCTTACTTTGGATCCTAATAATTTTTCTTGCATTGAAGATTTCTTGTCCAAATTCAAGACCCTTAGATATCTCTTGGAAGGTGTTAAAGTTAAGAAAGAAGATGGTAACCTTATTTATTCCATCCTTACTAAGTTGGGACCAGCCTACTCTGTATTTGTTTCCACTTTCCATTCTACAGGGAAGCTTTCATTTGTCAAGGCAAAGACTACAAGCCCCCTTCCTTTGACTCCTTTTGTGATTCCTTAATAAGAGAACAAGAAAAACTCTTACACCTTGGTCTTCTTAATCTTGGAAACTCTTCCTCGAAAGCGTTAGCCGCCCAGCAGCAACCAAATTCAAAGAATCCTAAGAAGTCTTATCCTCAAAGGAATGGTCCTAAACCAACTCAGCCTCAAGATGAAAGATCATTTCAGCAATATGACAAGACCAATAAAAACAAATGGAAGAAGACTGACAGACATTGTAACTTTTGTAATCGAGATGGCCACTTAGAATCTAAATGCTTTAAGAAGATGGAAGCCTTGGAAGCCGCAATGAAGAAACATAACATCCATCTGGAGCCTACTTCAACTTCAACTTCCGGAACGGCATTTTCTGCATGTCATCGTCAATCATCTCAGTCTGGTTATGCATTAAATGTATCTTCTTCTTCTTCTCATTCTCATGAGTGGCTCATTGATTCTGGAGCCTCTTGTCACATGGCCAAAAACCAAGCCATGTTTTCTTCTTTAAATGATTGTAACACCAAAAATATATATGTTGGTGATGATAGATCTCTTAATGTTGTAGGGACTGGAACTGTTCATCTAGACAATGGTCAGTTCAATGATGTATTATGTGTTCCAAACTTATCCTGCAACCTTCTATCTGTCTATCAGATAACTCATTCAGGTGAAGGTAAAATTGTTGAATTTTCACCTCATGATGTTGTAATCAAGGATCTAAAAGATCCTAAACAGATTCTAGCTACTGGTCTTGCTGATGATTCCAAAAGGTTGTATAAGTTTCACAACTTTGGGTCATCCCATCTTCCCTCAGTATTTGTTGCTCATAATGATGAAGTGAGCAAACTTTGGCATGAGCGGTTTGGTCACTTAAACTATCGCTCCCTTCAGCATCTATGTAAAGAAAATATGGTGACAGGTCTTCCTATGGTATCTTGCAAAGATGGTGTTTGTTCCGGATGTGTACTCGGAAAACATCATCGGGACAGTTTTGACAAACGTGCCTCTTGGCACGCCTCAGCCCCTTTACAGCTTGTGCACAGTGATTTATGTGGTCCTCTTCCTGTTGCTTCATTCTCTGGCTGCAAGTACTTCTTAACTTTCATTGATGATTTCTCCAGACGCACTTGGGTATACTTCTTAAAACTCAAGAGCGAAGTATTTACCACCTTTTTGGCCTTCAAAGCATTCGTTGAAAAACAATCTGGACATCAAATTCTTAAGCTAAGAACTGATAATGGTGGAGAATATGTTAAAAATGCATTCATCAACTTTTGCACCGAAAATGGAATTCAAATGCAACATACTGTTCCATACACTCCACAACAAAATGGTGTAGCTGAAAGGAAAAATCGCACCTTAAAGGAAATGGCTAATTGTATGCTGCAATCTAAAGGACTCAGTCTTAGTTTTTGGGCCGAAGCAATTAATTGTGCAAATTATATAATCAATCGCACTCCTACTAAGGTTCTAGAGAATATCACTCCAGAAGAAGCTTGGAGTTCCATTAAACCAGATGTAAGTCACTTTCGTGTGTTTGGAAGTGAAGCATGGGCCCATATTCCAGATGAAAAGCATAAAGCCTTAGAACCTAAGAGTGAGAAATGTACTTTTGTTGGATATTCTGAAGATGTAAAAGGCTATAGACTTATTCCATTTAAGTCCAAAAATGTTATCATTAGAAGAGATGTAAAATTTGATGAAAATAAATCGGCCTGCGAGCCTAGTCCGGCGGATGTGCCACCTCTTCCTATCTCTTCTATCTTTGAAAACATTTCTTCTTCTGATGATGAAAGCGAGGATGATAATCCTTCCCCACCTTCTCAGGATCCTCAACTTCCAAGATGGGTCCGTGCTACTCGGGATGCAGCAGGTGATCTTGCCGGTGATCCTACAGATCAGCGACGTACACGTTCTCAGTTTGAAAGAGCCTCTTCTTTACTGGCTCAAGCTCCAGTAAATCATGATCCTGACACTTTTGCAGAAGCTTCAGGCCATCCACATTGGGAAACAGCTATGAATGAAGAATATCATTCATTGATGACAAATGATACATGGGATCTTGTTCCTCTACCAAAGGGACGCAAACTTGTTAGATGCAAATGGGTTTACAGAACCAAGTATGGACCAGATGGGAAAGTTGATAAACATAAAGCTCGTCTAGTTGCTAAGGGCTTTTCACAGGTTGAAGGCATTGACTACACTGAAACCTTCTCTCCAGTTGCCAAAATGAACTCTATCCGCCTTGTTCTTTCCCTTGCTGCCTCTTTAAAATGGGAAGTCCATCAAATGGATGTTAAATCTGCCTTCTTGCATGGGGACTTGCAGGAAGAAATCTATATGGAACAACCCATTGGCTTCATACAAACAGACTCCAGCCTCGTTTGTCGACTTAAGAAATCCCTTTATGGCCTCAAGCAAGCTCCTCGAGCTTGGTATGCCAAAATGGATAGCTTTCTTTTAGAATCTGGCTTTTCTAGGTGTCATTCTGACAATACTGTCTACACCAAGAAAGTGGGCAACTCTCTCATCATCCTTGTTCTTTATGTTGATGATCTTATTCTTACTGGTAGTGATCCCAACCTTATAAACCATGTGAAGTCCAGCCTTAAAAAGAAATTTGAAATGACAGACTTAGGACACTTACACTATTTTCTCGGTCTTCAAGTCTTGCAATCCCAAGAGGGTATTTTCCTTTCCCAGTCCAAGTATGCTTGTGATATTCTTCGTCATTTTCACATGGAAGACTGTAAGCCAGCCCCTTCTCCCTTTCAGTCTGGAGTCAAACTTTCAGTCTCTTGTACTTCTCCTGAAGTTGATGCTACCTTATACCGTCAACTTGTCGGAAAACTCTTGTATTTAACCCATACTCGTCCTGATCTTTCCTTTGCTGTTGGCCTTGTTGCTCGTTTTATGCAAAACCCCCGTGAAAGTCATTGGAAAGCAGCTAAAAGAATACTTCGTTATGTTCGAGGTACAGTACAGTTTGGGATTCATTACAGTGCCAAAGCAGCTCCTCTGTTAGTTGGTTTCACTGATTCTGATTGGGCTGGTGACCTTGATGATCGGAAGTCTACTGCCGGTTATGTCTTCACTCTTGGTTCAGGACCTATTACATGGGCTTGTAAGAAACAGGCTGCCATTTCTCTTTCATCAGCAGAAGCAGAGTATCGTGGTGCCGTGGAAGCTAGTAAGGAAGCCTTGTGGCTTCGTCAGATCCTATCAGAGTTTGGCTTTGAGCAGCAGCATCCAACCACACTTTGGTGTGATAATCAAAGTGCCATTCAGCTATGCAAAGATCCAGTCCAGCATCAGCGCAGCAAACACATTGAACTACACATGCACTTCATCAGAAAGCTCATTCATGACCATGTTCTTGAAGTGCAATATTGTCCAACAGATGATCAGGTTGCAGACATCTTCACAAAGGCTCTCACAGAGGCGAAGTTCACTAAACTTCGATATATGCTTGGAGTTCAGGAAGTTGTCACTAAGGGGGGATAGGCTCTAGTGCCTCCTTCCTTCTCCTATTGTGTCATATTTGTAAATCCTTCAATCCTATCCCAAGTTGTTCTTAAGGGGGGATGTTAGGATATTCCGACACATAGGATATAGTTAAGTTCAACTTGGTCTAGTATAGAGTTAGGTTAGAGTTAGGTAAAGTGTGTTTCTTTACCGTTGTACATTTTGTAACTTACAATCCGACGGTCACGATATGTAGTGATCCGACGGTTCACTCTCACCTCGGTATTACCGACACTTGATCCGTGGCTTGACACCCGATTGGTCCATGAGTTCTATTTAAAGCGCATGGAGGGTCATTGTTCGGGTAATCCGTGCATGAGAGAAGCTTATGTAAATTTTCATTCTTTGATTAATAAATTGTCTGTACCCACGTTGGGACAGGCCGTGGACTGTTTCCCTCCTTGCACTCTGAGGGTTTTAACCACGTCAAAAATACTGGTGTATTGATTTGAGATCTGGTTGTGAGCGGTGTCCTCTTGGTATTCTTTCTGAGGAACTTACCCTGTAAATTCCTACAGTAACAACTGTAGAGAAGGAAAAGAACCAGTGGGGGAGGCAAGTAGCCACCATTGAATCTATGCAGCAGTTGATAACCAGCAAGTTGGACCCCATTCTGCCGTGGTGGAAACCTCAGGTATGATAAACAAAGTAAAATTTAAAATTTTGTTTGATTCTAGTGCTACAAATAGTTTCATTTCACCAGTTGCATTAGAAAAATGTGGGTTGGCAGCCTATGAGCACGATGACTTTAGACAAGTTGAGATGGCTTCTGGGATAAAACAAGCAATAGGACCTAGTGTTGACCAATGTCGAGTAGACCTCAGGGTGTGTATGACTAAGTTGAAGGCATATGTCATAGCATTGGGGATGTATGATGTAATTATTGGAATGGACTAGCTAGAAGCTCATCGAGCTTTGGTAGACTATTTCAAGAAGAAGGTGATTTGTTTGGATGATGAAGGTAGGCCAATTGAGATTTTTGGAATCAAGAGGGGAGTGTTGCTACGATTCATATCCATGATGAAGGTAAAATGTTGTCTCTGACAAGGTTGCAAGATATATGTGGTCGAGGCTGTAAGTGACCAAAAAGGACCCTCCCTAGATCAACATCCAAATTTGTCAGAATTCAAGGATGTTTTTCTAAGGAATTTCCTGGATTACCTCCTGTAAGGGAGATTGATTTCAAAATCGACCTAAAACCTGGTGCCAAACCAATATCTAAGAAACCCTATAGGATGAAAGCTCCAGAACTTTGTGAGTTGCAGATGCAGTTAAAAGAGCTCTTAGAGTTGGGATTTATAAAACCTAGTATTTCACCTTGGGGTGCTCCAGTGACTTTTGTAAAGAAGAAGGATGGTTCCTTGCACTATGCATAGATTATAGGGACTTAAATAGAGTCACGATAAAGAATAGGTACCTGATACCTCGAATAGATGACCTATTTGATCAAATGAAGGGAGCAATGGTTTTCTCAAAGATTGATCTATGATGTGGATACCACCAATTGAGGACTAAGGAATAGGACATCTCAAAAACTGCATTTCAAACATGGTTTGGCCACTATCAGTTCATACTTGTTCCATTTGGTTTAACCAATGTACCAGCAGTATTCATGACCCTCATGAATCGTGTGTTCAGGAAGTATTTGGACCAATTTGTGCAAGTCTTTGTCGATGACATTCTTTTGTATTCTAAGAATGAAAAGGAGAATGAAAAGCACCTAAGGGTTGCCTTGACATGCTTAAGGGAAAAACAATTATATGGAAAATTGTCAAAATGTTCCTTCTTTCAGAAGAAAGTTCATTAGCTTGGGTACATCATTTCAAGAGAAGGGATTTCATTTGACCCGGAAAAGGTGAAAGCCATAATGGATTGGCCAGTACCAAAAAATGCCCATGAGGTATGTAGTTTTATGGGGCTAGCAGGGTATTATCGTAGGTTTGTGGAAGGTTTTTCAAGGATTGCAAAACCCATCACCACATTACAAGGAAAGGGGGTGATGTATGAATGGCATATGAATGTGACACTGCATTCATAGAACTAAAGAGGTTACTAACTACTGCACTGATCCTTCAAGTACCAAACATGGAAAAATAATTCATTGTCTACACTGATGCTTCAGTGCAAGGATTGGGTGTAGTATTGATGCAAGAAGGCATAGTAATAGCTTACGCATCTAGAAAATTGAAGAAAAATGAAGAGTTGTATGATACCCATGACTTAGAATTAGCAGCAGTGATGTTAGCCTTGAAACTGTGGGGACAGTACCTCATTGGGAGAAGATTTGAGTTAAGAACAGATCATCAAAGCCTAAAGCATCTCTTCACTCAAAGGGATTTGAATGCCAGACAAAGGCGCTGGAGCAAATTCATGAGTGAGTATGATTTTGAGATCTCATACATCAAGGGAAAGGAGAATGTGGTGGTGGATACACTAAGTAGGAGACCATGAACCTTGTACCTAGTAGCCTTAAAGGTAGATTTAAGGGAACGTGTGTTGGAGAAATTCTTTGAAGATAGTTGGTATCTAAAGGTCATCTCAGCACTCTAGAGTGGGAAGCAGATAGAAGCAAAGTTTGAGGGATATGTCCTTGAACCAGATGGCTATTGAGATTTCAAGGGAGCATGTACATACCTAAGGAAGGGGGTATAAGAAGAACCATCCTCGAAGAGTCACATAGAGCACTCTATTTTTCACATCCTGGAGTAAAGAATATGTACGCAGACATGAAGAAACTCTTCTTTTGGGAAGGCATGAAGCACAACATAGTCTATTTTGTTGCCAAATGTCTTGAATTTCAATGAGTGAAGGCTGATCATTGCCATCCAGCAGGTCTCCTGCAACCACATGACATCCCTATATCTAAATGGGAGGCAATTTCCATGGATTGTGTTGTGGGTTTGCCACTCACTTCACAGAGGCACAATGCTATATTTGTTATAGTTGATAAATTGACCAAAAGTGCCCATTTCATTCCAGTAAGAGACACTTATGATGTTACTAATGTGGCACAAGTGTTTATAAGTGAAGTTATTTGACTACATGGGTTAGCTACAAAGATCATTTCTGATAGAGATTCTCGATTTAGATCTAGGTTTTGGACAAGTTTACAATCAGCACTAGGGACTCAGTTGAACCTAAGCACTACATATCATCCAGAAACATATGGGTAGACTAAAAGAGTAAATCAGGTTCTGGAAGACATGCTTAGGATGTACATCATGGATAATCAAATTCAGTGGGAAAGGTACCTACCATGTTTGCCTATAATAATAGTTACCACAATTCAATCGGGAGGCCTCCTTATCAAGCTCTATATGGAAGGCCATGTAGGACGTCATTGAGTTGGGAAAATTTGGAGGACCGAGTAATAGTTGGCCCAAAATTAGTTCAAGAATTGGAGGAATAGGTAAAGCAGGTTCGACAAAGGTTAAAGGAAGCACAAGATTGGCAAAAGAGTTATGCTAATTCACATAGAATTGATCACAGTTATGAAGTAGGGGACCAATTTTTTATTCGTATGCGACCCAAAAAAAGCACGATTCGGTTTGGGAAGGGGACAAAATTGTCACCTTGGTTCACAGGACCTTTTAGGATCAAGGAGAAGATTGGACTAGTTTCCTATCATCTTGTATTGCCACCCCATTTACATAAAACTCATGATGTTTTTCATGTATCTATTTTATGACATTATGTTTCTCATGAATCTCACAAATTGGATTGGAGGGAATTGTAGGTCTCGGACATGGGAACCATAATCGTCGAACCATTATGCATATTGGACTGTAGGGTTCGAGAACTCAAACATCGCACGATGGACCAAGTTAAGGTCTAGTGAGACAAGTATAGCCCAGGATCTACTACCTGGGAGGATGCAGAGACTATACGTTGGGACCACCCCTCACTTTTTGAGCATCTGTGATGCCCATTTTTTTTTGACTTAGACAACTACGTATGTTAAGGTTCTATTTTGCAGATCCATGTTATTTATTTATGAACATTATGTAATATTGATGCATTTGGTTGGACACGTGAATCTACTTATATAAATAAATTGATGGATTTGGTATTGATGATGGAATTGGTTGATATATGGCCTAAATGTATGACTCACTTAGTGATGAATTATCTAGTGCATGAATTATTAGAATTATTTTGTTTCCTATATGGCTCAAGTGGATATGATTTGTTTAAATGAATGACTTAGTGAATTTATGATTTATTTCCAACATGAACTGCAAGATTGACACGTGGATAATAGACTTAATAACATGATGATTAAAGATCACTTATATATCTTGTTGTTATATAAATGCATGAATGAGAGCTAACCTGCAGGCTAGAAAGAACTATATGATATCTAAGATATACTATTCCATTGAAGGAAGGTCAAGACATCTCATGGGGAAAGGTATAATGTACATTGTTTTATTACATTTGGTATCTACTTGATATGCAATCTTATGACATGAGTAAAACGTAAATGACAGGTGGAAAGATGACCTAACTAGATTATTTGAAGACAAGTCCAACTAGCGCCATAGTGTCGTACATGTTAGCAATGCTATGCTGCGCTGACTTTGTAAGGTCAGAAAGAAGCATGGTCTGTTTGGTTGTGTCCAAAGTGTGCTCACATTGGTCACTTTTCCCTTTCTCCGTTCACCCTGCTCACCTCTAAACCTTTACCATTCCCTAAATAAACCTTCTAAAATCTAACAAAGTCCCTTTTGGCCCCAGCTCTAAGTGCAAAGCCAAACCAACCATAAAACCCCGCCCCTTTCGTTTCTGCCAATGTGATATTGCGATGCGATTTGATCACAATCGCATATCACTATATGTAAAGGCCCTGCCCCTTGGTCTCCCTGATCTGTGATCCGGCAATGTGATTTGGTCCGTCGATCCACATACGTGATCAACAATCCTCGTTTGATCACTCATCACCATTGCCATCGCCCCATGGTTTGCACCGACTTGCCTTCACCATTGCGACCCGCTGATCCAATCATCGGTGATCGGTGATCGGTGGTGTCCAATGCTGATTGTCATTCTGCCATCCATTTTCCCAATCCAACGGTCATTTTCCTCTATCATCCCAACTGTCCATGTACCCATGCATCCAACGTCCCTGACCATTTTGTCACCTGAAGGAGGAGATGAATAGCTCTACCAAGATCGGTTACAGTAATATCCCCAACAACCACATTAAACAGAAAGCATGGCCAAAAGGAGAAAAGGACATAGCACGGCTCTGCAACAAAATTTATCAGTCATGGACTACACTACTTTGAGCATTCCAATCACCTAAAGGACAGCACAACAGTTGTACAGATCAGATTTGCATAGTCAAGCAAGAAACCTTGTTTGGAGACTCCATCAGGTAGTTAAATGAAGTTGGTGGTCAATTAAGACCCCTCCATACCTAAATGGACAGGTGCCATAGTAATGTAAAATTATAAATATCCAGAAGAAAGATGTAATCAAGGTCGGCATTTGATGTAAGCTTCAACTTTTGGAGACTGTAGAAATTTTGTCACTTGTAGTGTCTCATCTTCATTTTCAATAAATACAAGCGTCTTTTGTTGTTAACTGCTCACTACCCATTTTCCTCTGTTCTAAGCTTGTACCTAATATGTTGTGTTCTCGATCTCTTGATGTTTAGCACTAGATAACTGTCATCTTATCTTTGTGTTAGAATCTTGAGTGCATCACTGAATAGGTTGCTCAGGTTTCTTTCTATCTAATGCAGGAGAGTTGTCATTCTGTCTTTGCATTAATAGATTAGATTTGCAGGTTTTTGTACTAGTTGCAGCCACCCATCACATGGTCTTGTGGATCTGCTGGTGTGGTTAGTATTCTCCATATTCACCTAATATCCAAAATTGTGAGCATTGGTGGTCTAAAGCCTTGTAGTCTGAGGGTGTTCATGCATGTCTGGAGTGAAACAAAGTAGAAGTGGTTATCTGGCTTGAACAAAACCATCATTCCTTCCATTAAACCTTGCAACAATAGTTGAATTTATATGTGACCAGGCATCTACGTGCTACAACCTAGGAGAGTTTCTTGGAATCCTAACATAATTGGCGCCATTGCCGGGTGGAGGATATTGAAGCTCAGCTTCCCTAAGAGAATGATACAAATCTAGCTTTGATGATAGATAAATTTTGGACACATTTTTGGTTGTAATCATCTATCTGGTGACTCTACTGGAGGACTAACCTTTTGGTGACTCCACATCACAGTTTTGGCTCAGTTTGTGAGACATACTCGGAGAAATCCTCAGAAATCACTAGCTAACCTAGTACTTGACCGTGAGAAGATTGACAAGCAGAGAAAGACATCACAAAAGGAAGCATCAGGATCAGGTAAGCCTAAACAATCTTATGTATCTCTGCCACAAAGGTTTGTAACTAAGCATGCATATGTTGAAAATATAGAGCCTATCACTATCAGTGAAGAAATACTCTCAGAGATTCATAAAGCTCCTTGTTCAATAAGTTCCCCTTTGGATCTCAATCCAAAGGAAACCTCCCTTCCAGTCCATCATATTCCTTTAGCCCTGTTAGTCATTTCTCAACTCCCTACCTTTCAGACTGCTATCACCCTTGCATCTACCCCAGTCATGGCAGGTCCACAAGCGCCCACCAAAATGGAAAGAATCATAGCTGCTAGGTATGGACCTCTGGTCCTACCTATTCCTTTGAATGCCATGCCTACAAGAGAATATCAGAAATACATGCCTAAGTTCACTGGGACAAAGGGAGTAACAGCTGAAGAACACCTTCAGTCTTTTTATAGCTATGTTGATAAACTAGATATCAGTGAAGATGATGTGTGGATGAGAGTATTTTTCCAAAGCCTTGATGGAGAGTATAGAAGGTGGTTCAGAGAGCTGAACCCTAGGTCTATAGTATACATTGAGGCCTTAGATGATGTGTTCCTAAAGTATTGGGGAGATAACAAAGATCTGCTCTACTATCATACTGAGTTTGGGAACCTGAAAAGGGAAAATGGGGAGTGACATTCTGATTTTAATAAAAGGTTTAACTGCATGTACAGCAAGATACCAGCTGAAGTGAAACCCACACCTACCGCTGCCAAACTCACATATGCCAATGCCTTCGATGCTGACTTCTACTTGCTATTGAGAGAAATAAGATGTGCTTCTCTAGCTGAAATGCAAGATGCAGCCTTGGAGGTGGAATCCAATATCATGGCTATAGAGAAACTCAAAGGACATGCTGATCAAAGGAGACAGAGGGGTGAATCTTCTTTATCTTCAGACCCCAAGATAGACAAAATGACCAAGATGATAGAGTCATTGGCCTCTGAAATCTCCAAGCTAAAGGTCGAACAACATTCAGGGAAAGGAAGGGTTCCTCATTTATTTGCTCCTAGAAACCCAAATCCATATAAAAGAGCAAATGATTAGTCACAATTTTTGCAAAGAAACAAAGATGTAAATGAAGAACAAAGGGCGAAGACCCTTTTTCAAAATACTGTCATGGAAGAAGAGAAGTTTGAAGAAGATGACGAGATCCATGGTATGGAAGCCAAGGGAAGTGCCCCTTTTCTAACCAAAGCTGTCTATGAGAAGTCATTATTCAATGGTCAGATCAGCCAAGAACGGGATGGTGAAGCTATTCTACAAACTGTGGATCAGCACCAAGATGACCTAAGATCTATGATGAATAATGTCAAATAAGCTCCTGCTCATAAAGCTGTTGTCCCTACAAAAAAAAAGCTAATAAGCAGAAGCAACCAACAGTTGATCCCATCATCCTCAAAGTTCTAGCCATAGAGGTAATAGGCCTTGAAAATTCCCCTTCTTCTTTTAGTTCTCAATCAGAAATTCAGAAGCCAAGAAAACCCATGCCTCTGATTGAACCAGTGAAGAATAAGTCCCTCAAGAAATCTATCCTTGAAGATCTTGAGCCTAAAACCATCCAAGCTTCCACTGACTATGTGAATTTGCAAAATGACCAACCAACTATTATTCTCAGCCCAGTGATAAAAAAATGTGAAGTCAGCTCCCCATCATCTTATGTTCCTCTATCTATTCAAGATAAAATCCCTCATAATTGCCCCTAGGCACTGGAGCTAGCCATAATTCAATGTCCAATGCTGACATGGATAAGCTTAGTCTTGATATTACAAAGCCTACCCAGTTGGCCTCCATACAGCCTAAAAAGGAAGTTTTCTAGATCACAGAGGAAGAAGGCCCATAGATTTGGGACACCTTCTTTGATGGGGCTTGTTCTAAGAAAGCTACAGGAGCAGGTGAAGTCTTTGTGTCCGCCAAAAAAGAGCACATTGATTCACCATTTATATCAATTGTTTAGGCCACAAATGGCACAGCCAAGTACACAACAACCCTTATTATTCAATAGGTGTACAAAAGCTTCCACGAAAAACATCCAAGGATGAGAGAATACAGAGAGAGGGGGTGAAATATAAACCATCTCTACTTGATAAGGTTAAAAGCCCTAAAATTTTTGAGGTAGGTGATCAAATCAACAGGCTTTTGCAAGTCTTTGATGAATTGGTTGACATGCACATTGACCAAGAGAAGGAAACCTTTCATAGAAAGGTAAAAAGGGTCAATTCTTAGTTTGTGACTAGGTTCTCAAGTGGGATGCACTGAAAGAAAAGAAGGGCAATCATAGTAAATTTGACACTCTGTGGAAAACTTCTTTTATCATCTCTTAGGTCCAGGGGAACAAAACTTTCATGTTGCAAAGTATGGAAGGAGAAACATTTTTTGATGGCCCAGTCAATGGGTGGTTTTTGAAATTTTATGTTAATTAAGGCCTTTAGGCCTCAACATTGTAAATATGTTCTTTTTACAAGTTTCAGTGTAGGCTTAATTAAACTCCATGCCCAATGGAACACTAGGAAATATTTTTGATCTTATTTTTTGTATGAAAGGCAGCAGTCTACGGTTCTTGAAACCTCACAGGGAGGCTTTCATCCCAAGAAGGATCCAGTGTTAGCTCTGCTATGCAGCGCTAACTTTCTAAGGTCAGAAAGAAGCATGGTCTATTTGGTTGTGTCCAAAGGGGGCTCACATTGGTCACTTTTCCCTTTATCCCTTCACCCTGCTCACCTCTAAACCTTTCCCATTCCCTAAATAAACCTTATAAAATCTGACAAAGTCCCTTTTGGCCCCAAATCTAAGTGCAAATCCAAACCAACCTGTCACACGGAATAAGTCGATCTTGCGGACAAGATAGACCTTCCTAGAATCTAAAGAAGACCTAATGACAAGCAAACCAACCAAACACTATCTTTCTCTAAATATGCTTTAATAAACAATAGCAAACAAGTGTTTTAGGGCCTACCTTAGGTCCAATGCTAGCTTGTGGATGCCTTTGCTCCTTTGATCCAAATGAGCTCCTCTTCGCGAATCTGCAAACACAAACAAGGCAAATGAATTAAATAGCACCTGAAAAGCGAATTTCATAAAACATATTTAAAATGAAAGTCAAGGAGTCCATGAAACAAATAACATAAGATACTTGTTGAGAAAAATGAGTTTGATTGTATTAATTCAAAAGAAGAAGAACCTTAAAACCTTTTCCTTGACGTTGTACAAGCTCCTCCCAGGGTCCAGCAAGAAGTCTCCTCTACTTTGACAAGTTTCACTCACTCCCCAATGAAACCAAAAAGGTATGTGATCTCTCCTCTTTAGGCTTAACTATGAAGTCTTGATTTCACCAGCATTTACCCTCAAAAATGTTCAGCTTCTAACCTCTCTAGCAACCATCCCAATGCTTGTTTTTATAGTGCAATGGAGGGAGGTTACTAGGTCCTCCTTCAAAGGGATAAAGCCCTCCTTCAAAGGGATAGCTCCTCTCATCAAGGGATTAGCTCCTTCTCTTTCGGAATGCATGAGCCACCTCAGAGCGAACAATCCACGTCAAAATTCCTTCTAGAAACCTCTAGAATTAACCCAAAGTGAGTTTTTTAAGATAAAACTTGCGCCTTTTGACTTTCACAGGGGTCCGCACCTACACCGTTAGGGACAGAGCGGGCAGGTCCACAGGTTTTGTACACAGAAGGTGCAGGACCGCAGGTGACCATGAGAGAAAGTGTGGAACCATAGTTACATTGATTTTTAAAGTATTTCTCTCATTTCCAAAGCTTGATTTGAAGAGCTGAGGTCTGAGACTTGCTTAGGAGGATAGTACAAGTGATGATAGACCCATACTGACTGCAAATAATCATGATGACGATATTTTTGTGTAACGGATTGCCCCCTAAAGTGCGAAGTCTGTAGTAGATGAGGATTTCTTATCATTTAGGAAGAGTGAAGTACTTTATCATTTCGAGGATCATCTTGTGGAGAACCCGGTTGGAACTTTTAAAAACATTCAATGCAAAATATATATATGAGATCATATCATCGCTGAGGTAGGCATTCCCATGCTCAGATCAAAACTGACTAGAAAAACTAACTACTGCTCTGATACAGGAATGATCTTGTAAAACATCACAAGTATAGACTCATGTGGACACAGTATGGGTGCAGCCATCTATTTATGAATAGTCCATTATATAATGAATACAGAATTCCTCGCAGCCTGGATTGTGGAAACTAGATCCACGGTCTTCATTTCTACTTCCCGAAACAGTACGATTCTATCCATGCGAATGAATGTGTTGATGTCGAACATGGTAGAAACCACTTGATTACCAGTCAATGATGTAAACTGTTAACAAGTGTGAGAGAAACCACCAATGATGTCAATGGCTCTCAAAGTACCCAGTACAATCCATGAGATGCGAATAAATGTGTTGATGTCGAGCATGTCACGGAATCCTTTGATCGAATGTCAATGATGTAAACTGTCATCAAAGGCGAGAAACCTGCCATTGATGCATGCAGATCTCAAGGTACTGACGATTCCTAGATCATCTTTCTAGATAATTAGTTGATGTCGATAGAAAGCGACCCGTCGTAAGCAAGCCCACAATATGAAATCATAGATCAAGTTCAAGAAATTTAGTTGCAAGAACTGACTCAGGGATGGTCAAGATGGATGACAGATATTTTGCAAATGAATGGATTATTAGCAGTGACCTCTTGAACACATAACGACACAACAGATGGTTCGGTGACAATTGACCCAAAGTTAATACCCAGAAACCGGCTGAAGACTTTCAATGTGGTTTGATCAACTGTTAGGCAAATGATTTCCCAACCCAGATGAATTAAAGTGTCGTGTTCAAGAGTGGTTACAAAGTATGACAAACAGGCTCATTTTCTCTCTTTCCCCCACCATTTCTGGCAAGTACCTCTTTATTTTTGACAAGCTTGAGGAGGATAACATTTGCTTGATTATAAGCTCATCCTTCAGATGAGTCCAACTTAGTTTAAATTCGAACCCTAAGAAGGAGTGGTTCGTTCCTGTTTGTAATTGAATAGGTCCTTTACTGTGAAATTTTAACGAGTCCAATATAGGAGAAACTTGGCGTTTTTCAATTTTAGAGAGTCTGAAAAACTTAAGAAGACTCTAGAGTTGACCTTTTTCGTAAATTTGTGTCTCCCAAGCCCGAAAAAGTATAAAATAATACTTGAGAGAACCGCTTGATATTTTACAACCAAGGAGTATTTTTCGTTATTAGTGCCCTTGACCCGAAAAAGTAAAAGAGCGATCAATGACACATCGTTTTATAACCAATATCGAATTTGAAACGACAAAAATCTGGCAATCTTTTCATGTTTTTACGGTTGGAAAAGAGCTGTAAGGGGACCATCTTTTAATTCCGTTTTAACGAGTTTAAAAGAAACACTCGGCAACCTTTTCATGTTTTAGGAGTCAGAAAAGAGCTTAAAGATGACTCTACATGTTTTTCTGTCGAAAATGGTAGATTTCGCCTGAATAATCCTTTATTCTGCACAAAAACACAAACATTACTCATACCTGTTTGCAATGGATAAAAATGTCGCAAAATACCTTTTCAAAGTGAAACATAAACAAATTTGTGATTTATTTACTCAAAAAACTTATAAAAAGGGCCTTTGTTAATTCATTTTTACCGTTTGAGTTTGGGTGAGAAAATAGTGCTTTTGCTCAGAAAACTTCCCGTGAAGATTGCGGAAAATCCAACCGTCGGAATCGAGCGTCGTCTTCTCCAGGTAATCCACATCATCCTACTCTTCATTTTCAACCATTTAGTTTTTTGTTTTAGTCCTTTATTTTCACTCTTGGGAGGGTTTTTAGGCGCGAAACCCACGCGCGGGGGTCCGCAGGTTTACCATTGCGGACCCGTGGACCCCGACTTTTTCTCCATTGGGAAAAAGCTCAGGGTCTACACCTTCCGTGTAGACAAAGTGCGGTCCCACGCACTGTGTCAAACCCATAGGGTGCGTACCCCGCCGCAAGGGTTTTGAACCCAAAAATTCTCAAAAATGGACCAATCAAAATATTTTCTAGCAATTTAATTAATCTTTATACTTGATGCAGAGAGTACATCATGCTAGATTGGCGTGAATGAGAGCACGAGGACGTGGATGCTGCCGCATGGAATCATCAGCCTTCACTTGATGCTTTGAGGGCGTGCGGACTGTACAAATTCTGGGCCATTCCTGGCATGAGGGCTCAGGTGGATTTCTTACAGTGGCTGGTTGACAGATGGAGCATACAGGACCGGTGCTTCTTCATTGGCGGCCACTAGCTCGAAATCGAGCCGACGGACATTTATTTCGTGACTGGTTTGCCTAAGAGAGGTGAAGACTTGACTCTGCATGGGACTAGGCTAGGTGGCCAGTTTGTTGATAGCCTCCGGCTAGAGTACTACAATAGCCAGGCTAGAGACAAAGGGATAGACATAAAGACGATATCCCATCCTGAACTCATGGTGATTGCATTCACTGTCACTAGACTTTGCGGAGCTGCCGCATTAGATATTGCCACTGGATCCCAGATGCGTATGACAGTTGATTGCTTTCGAGACACCATCTTCAACTAGTGCGATGCCGTGTTGGCCAATGTGAAAGGCCAACTGACCAGGGCCAAGAACGGATGACTAAAGACCTTTGGTTATGGGGCTTTGGTCGTGAGTTTTGGCTTGGAGAGGGTTCCTATGTTGATCCCACAGCACCTTACTGTTGGAGTTGGGCTTCCTCGAGAGCCCAAACTGATGCGATGGGTCGCAGTCATGGCCCGTCACCCGGACGAGAGGACAGAGGTTGCTCGCTTCAAACCTGAGTATTTCCAATGGTTGGAAAACCAGGTCTTCTCCATTCAGGATTTCCCTTATGCTGGGATAGATTTTCGTGGTGACCCAAACATGGTTCTTCCACCAGGAGAGCAGTTGGATGAGTCAGGTAAAATACTTTTCAACATTTTTCCTATTTTAATTTTTTTTTTATTTTTCCATCGTCTCAAAGCTGACAGTAAAATTTTAAAATGCAGATGTGGGTCCACAGCGACCAGCCGCTCTCTGGCCTTTCGAGAGGAGGCAACCAGTTGCACCTGCGCCAGCCCCACAGGACGAATCAGCAGAGGTTTTGGCCAAGTTGGAGGGTCATCTTGAGCGCTTGACAGGAGATATTCCTGAGACCACTATAGACGACATTCCTCGTCGACTTCAGCGCTATGTGATTGGAGTCCTGGGACCTTTTAGGAGGTTCCTTTGCAAGGTGGCCCGTGTAGTGGTTTCTTATAGAGATCATCACCAGTGATAGGATGATCGTCTATTGTGGGCACATGTGACATTTTTGTTTTTTGTACTTATCATTTTTGCCGATAGTAAGGTGTTTTTCAACCTATGATCAAGGACGATGTATTTTTAACACACTCCTATATATATATCACTATTACCGGCTTATCTTGTTAATCATGTTATGGAATGATTAAAAATCTACATGTATGATTATTGCAAATGTCTATTTAACATTCGAGAAGCAATTGCATCTACTAATGTATTTAAAGATCTCGAAATATGCTGATATTCAATGTGATCAAATTCACGTTCCAAGAGACGCACTCTCAAAAATAATCTTAATAACACTGGATTTCTAATGGCATACACTCTATTAAGCTGTAATACAACGAGTTCAGAATCTAACCTCACTATCAAACTCCGAATCCCAAATGAAATAGATTCAGACAATAACTCAATCACTGCACTGTACTCGGCAATGTTGTTCGTTGTTTGACCGAGGCTTACCCCATGCATAGATACTAACTTGTCAGAGGGCGAATAGATAACCCAAGCTGCGGAAGAGATGTGTTGGGCCTCAAAATAGTCCCTATTTTCACTCCATTATTCACCAATATTTTCACATTTTACCTTCATGTCACCTCCATTCCACCTCCACATCATTACATTTACCTCATTATTGGGTTATAACAATGCTTTTCCAAAGTTTATTAATTCTTAACATTTTTAAGTGGATTTATGGCTAAATTTTAGAAAATAATATGCTTATACTTATACCTAACAATTAGAATGAGTTTGTTGACATGTGTAGGTACAAAGGAAGCTTCCAGGGCATCTTTATGTGGCCTTGAATGATCAAATTCGAATTTGATAAGATAAGCCTCATGGAAAAGATCATGATCTCATGGAAAAGATCATGGACCTCATGGAGGAAATCATGGAGGATAGGGTTATGTGTCTATATGGTTGAGAAATGTATGGAACTAAAGAGAGATTAGTGGATCATCATTATGAGTTTGTTATCTCATCTCATTGTATAAATAGGAGTACCTCCTCCATTCCAAGGAGAGGACTCTTGGAGCATTGTATCCAACTTATGATGGAATAGAATAAAGCTTCATTTTGCATATATTTCCATTATGTAGTTATAGATATAAGTTGTACATATATTTCCATTATGTAGTTTTAGATATAAGTTGCCTTAATGTAGTATATGGAATAGCTTGTCACTTTGTTCTTAGGAGAATTGAGCTCACTCTAGAAGGATCAAAGGAACATGTTATTTCATATTAGATCTTATTTCATTTAATTGCTTAGATGTTTGATGTTTGAGGATTTGTTTATGATTGATGAATGAGTTTTAAATTAGAATCTTATCAACATATGAGAGAACAACCAAGGGTCTAAGTTAGGCTCTCTCTCCATTTGATTTGTATGATAATTGAAATTCATTCTTTTGCTTTTATGTTTCAAGTCATTTCATTTCTTATGCTTATGAATGAATCTTAGTTTAGTTTGGATTAGTACATGAGAGGACAATCAAGAGACTAAGTTAGTCTTTCTCTCTCTTTGAATCTGAACAACAATTAAAGTTCATTCTCTTGTTTTCATTTCAAGTTTCGGGTTTTATATAATCAATGATTTCTCTATGATACTGTAGGGAAGGACAACCAGGACCTCCTTAGTTAGGAGCCCCTTCCCTTGCATATTATATTGAATCGTAAATAATTTAGTTAGACATAGAGTTAGTTGCCTACTCCTGCATATATTTTGCTGGCATCATCACAAGCTTACGAGTTTCCCTGGTCGATAATTTAATGCAGCAATTTAAGCCCAATAAATTGCCCAACATTTTGGCGCCGTTGCCAGGGATGGTGCTAAGGGATTAGGCATTAGGAATTTAATTCAGTACTAGTATTTTTCTTTAGACAAAATAACTTGTGAGACCTGGTGATAGCAGGATCTTCACAAAGGAGTTTAAGTTTGAGTTTTCTGATGTTTTAATATTTAGCTAGTTTTAAATTCAATCCTTTTTGAAACCCCCCTGCATGAATAAAAACGAATCAAGAGATTAGTATGCTCTCTTCCTACGCTTCGTGCGATTAGGAAGATCAGAAAATCTATTGATTTCATTCGAATAAAAATACTCTTGCTGGAAAACTAATGTGCAACATGACAATAAAGAATTTTGTGAATGAAAAAAAAAAACATCTTTAAATTTTTAGATGAAATTTAGTTTTTTTAATTTTAGATTTAAAAAAATAAATTTTTTTAATAATATATGTACATATATACATATTATTATTAAAAAGAAAAAAAAAAAAGAAAAATGAAAAACTAACCTTTTCTTTTGTTTTTCTAGATATTTAAAAAAAAATGCAAAACATTAAATAAAAACAACAATAAATAAATTAAAAAATATATATAAAAAATTCCCATGTAATAATAATATATATATCTCATATATATATATATATATATTATTAAAAAAAAAAAAATTCTGGGTTTTACTGAACGATGGAGCTGATTGCTTGAAAGGTCCTTGAGAAGGTCCAGTTTCTGAATCAGAGAAGGGACTGCAGCTCACTTTGTTTCTCCCTATCTTCCGAAGATAGTTTTGGTGTCTCAAGGGTTTCATTGAGCTTCATTAGCATGACTGGAACAAGCGGCATTACTATGGGTGAAGTCTCTTCAGTCGAACATCTTACAACTTCATTCAACGTCTCATAAGCAGATACCCTAAGCCTAGAATCAATTGCATCTTCCCTGTGGGCTGCAGCAAGAAGAGAATGTACAATGTTGTGGAAAAAGGGAGAAAGTGGAGAAGAATTCACTGATGCATCTCCATATCCCTGGGCCAGAATATACAAAGCACCGCAGACTTTCTCTGCCACATTGGGAGCATATTTCATACTCTCAAGTAAGACAGAGAGAATGGGCGGTAGAGTTTTTGATATATCTAGCTGTATCAGCTCACTACTAGCTAGGACGGATCCAGATTTATAAGCGGCTGGAGATTTTAATTTGATGAGATATGCATAAAGAAGGGATAAATGTCCCGACGCGTTTTTTATCTGATGCTTGAAGATATATGAAAATGGAGATAGTGAATCATGGAATACAATATGCAAACCATATTTTGGAGGCTCCCGTGTAAATGACAATTCCAATAGCTCCAACCTATTGGAATAATATTTATGGATATGCCAGATAACATGGCCCGAAAACCCATCAAGGACGAAACTCCCCGCTGCATCGCGTGGTGGTGGGGCGCATGGCTGGTTTCGAGGAACCACTGTTGTGGCGGTTTGGGGAACATTGACTTGAATCCACTGCACTGCATCGCTCCCACTTATGGGCACCTCCATTACTCCTAGCCCTCCTGGCCCTTGTTTTAGCTTTGATTCAGTTTAATGGCGGCGAAGAATTATGAGTTTTTGGCCTAGAATTTCTGCTGTTACAGCCATCCGAGAGCCTCAGCGGGAGGTTTACAATAATCAGTATGGGAGGTAATCGGAAGCTTTTGTTGCATCGGCAAGCAGGACCAACCTGGGGATTGATCTGACTCAACTGATTCCATGATACTCTTGATTTTCTAGATAAAAACCCAGATTTTCTGGACTTGACTTATTTTGAGTTAGTTTATTTTTAGCAATTTTCTTTATTAGTTTTCAATAGAATTAGCTTTTAATAGAATTTTCTTTATTAGTTTTGAATAAAATTTCTTTATGACTAATTCAAAATAAATAACAATTAAAAAAAATTGGGCAACTTAGTCTAATTTCTCAGAGGATCCACATGACCTGCAGCGAAAGCAAAAGGTGTGGAAGCATTTCTTGTGGTGTCATCTCTCATTGCCATCTCGTTTTCATTCAGATTGTCATAAGTGTAGGCAATGTCGTCCCAGATATAGAAGAAGACGATGAGTATTGCTCCAAAGAAAAAGTAATCCGCCGAACGTTTGTACAGGAATACAAATTCTTGGAAATCTGGTAGCTAGCATCGTGCAAAATGGCGGTGCAGTGGATCTCTTGGCCATCAAGAAAGCCCAATCCATTATGGATAAATATCAAGAACAGGGACAGCTGCTCGAGCCGCACCTCGAGAGCATAGTTTCTCCTTTAATGCACATTGTTCGCACCAAAACAATTGAGTCAGGGATCGAATCCGGGGACATTCTAGAGGTCATCAAGCTGCTATGCATAATCATCTATACTCTGGTCACAGTCTGTGGTTACAAGACCGTTTTGAAGTTTTTCCCTCACCAGGTGTCCGATTTGGAGCTTGTGGTGTCTCTGCTAGAGAAATGCCACGGCGTGACAACGGTTTTGAGCGCTATACGGCAAGAAAGCATCGGGGAAATGGAGACCAAGTGCACTATGCTTCTCTGGCTTTCGATTCTAGTATTGATTCCTTTTGATCTATCGTCAGTGGATACAGCTTTGGCAGAAGCAGGTTCTTCGGTTAAAGATGCGCCTCCGCCATTGGTTGAGAGGATAATCGTTGTCTGCAAAGACTATCTTTCGAACCCCGGTCCCATGCGGAAGATCACTGGATTGTTGCTTTCCCGGCTTCTTACCCGACCTGACATGAAGCCTGCTTTGATCAGCTTTATACAATGGACACACGAAGCTTTGTCAACATCCATGGATGGAACTGCTGATATCTTTTTGGTACCTGGCATTACCGAGGCAATGGCAGCTATTTTTAAGGTTGGTGGCCGAGATATCTTACTTGATGTGGCATCAACAGTCTGGCAAGAGGCCTGTAATCTAATAAAGTCAACAGTTGTTGCTCGAAGTCCACTACTTCGTAAATTGCTGATCAAGTTAACGCAACGTGTTGGGCTAGCATACCTGCCTCAACACGTTCCTTTGTGGCGCTATGTGGGAAGGAACAACTTGCTGGGACAAAATCTTTCATCTGCAGCTCCCAGAATAGAAAATATTATTGAGTATGGATCGACCCACGATTTTGTGCATTCGTTCCTATCACCAAACTTCGCAGACATGTTGGAAATTTCATTCACATGCTTTGAGTTTTTTTATTTTTGTTTTGCGTTGCGTTTTTGTTTTGTGTTTTTAATTTTGATTTGTATTTATTTTTGTTATTGTATTTATTTTTGTTTTAATTTGTTTTGACATATATTTTTAATTGTAATTTGTTATTAAGTTTGTTATGTAATTTGTTGTTATTTGTTTGATTTTTAATGTTTGTTATTTAATTTTTATGTTTGGTATATTTGTATTAATATATTAATATATTAATTGTATTAACATATTAATATATTAATTTAATTACATTAATTGTTATAATTGTAGTTTGTTATATTTAATTGTAAATTGTTGTATATAATTGTTGTTATGTTTGTTATGTTATATGCTTGTATTAATATATTGTTTTATATTAGATATAATTTTCATGTTGTGATTTAAAAAAAATAAATAAATAAATAAATTGTTATGTGTTTTGTGATTGTTTTGAAGTATTTAAAGAGTAAACATTGGAATGTGAAGGATATTGGCATAAAACACAATTTTGGTGATATGTAAATAGAGAGAATAATGAACTAAATGAAACTGCAACCATTGGTATAGGGGTAAAAAAAAAAAAAAAACACTTTTCACAAAATTCATGCAGGTTATAGGACAATCAAGTATTCATTAAGGAGATTACATTGTGCGCACAATTGGTCTTCAAATGACTAATTTCATGAAAAATTCTAAAGACAAATCCATGTCCACAACCATTATTTTGCACTCCCTTTTTGCAAAAGATTTTGAATTCCACCAATTGTTAAACCATAAAGCATGACCTTCCCATATCCATTTTTCACAGCAAGAGTTCTTATTCATACACCATGCATTTCCTTACATCCATTCCTCTTTTCCATGTCATTACCATTCCCCTTCATTTCCGAAAATAAAACCCTGCTTCTATGGATATCATTGAGTCAAAGTCCTAGAGTCTAAGTATCATTGAAAAAACACCTAGAGGCTTGCATGACTTAATGGCAAGTACTCTTGCCAATGAACAATGGGAGTACATGAATATCCCTTGTTCGTTGGATCTTGTAGGTGACTCGACCACGAAAAATTTATTCGTACCTACAAAGATGTGTTAGGCATCCTGACTCCCATTGGAATCAATGGTGGGAGCTCTTGTGTTGGCTAGGGGCATTCATTAACGGCCACTAAGTCAACAACTTCTTGCTATGTTCAACATCGACACATTTAATAACATAGTAAGATTTGTGCCATCGAGCGTTGCAGACTTGAAGACCCATATTTTGTAGTAGATGAAGCAAATTTCCTTTCATTGTTTTTCAGTTTGTCATCACTTGAGGACAAGTCAATCAATAAGGCTGGAGGGGGAATGTAACTTATATATTTTGTATACCTTCCAAGCCTTATAGATTTTCAGCCATATTTAGCAGACTAATTGGATTCATCATCCAGCAGCAGATACGACTTTCAGCCATGTTCAGCAGACTCCTCAGATTCATCATCTAGTAGCAGAGGATCCAGCAGCTGATACGACAATACATATCCATCTTTCATCCACAAATTGAAGAAGAAGCTTTAGCACAGAATTGTGGCAGCTGAACATGCATGATTCATCCACCATTTTCCCAACCAAGTAAAGAAGTCTACGGACAACAGTTTTTGCAGCCACACATGCACGACTCTCATCTATTTTTGGAACGGTAAGTTAAGGTATGATATTTTCTAACTTTTAACCATTAAATTCCTTGAAAAGTTAGAATAATAATTTTTGGAAAAACTTCACTTCCTTTTCCCTTCCTTTCCCCATTTCAAATAACTGCCCAAACCATCCATTTAAGGGAAAGGATACATTTACATACATACTTTGTCACATTCATATAACATCCACATTCATATATCACATTCTTAACCCCACTTACCTTCAAAATATATTCACTATTACATGAGCATACAAATGGCTTTGTCGAAAGTATTTAAAAGTTAATTGGATGCCAAAACAATCATGGTTGTTACACAAGAACCAACCATGACGCATTCCAACAAAAATACTCTGCCACTATTACATGAGCATACAAATGGCTTTGTCAAAAGTATTTAAAATTTAATTGGATGCCAACACAATCATGGTTGTTACACAAGAACCAACCATGATGCATTCCAACAAAAATACTCTGCAATAAAAATCACATTATCAATATGCAAAGATGATACAATGAATGCAACAAACAAAATATGGTTGAAACACAAGAACCAACCAAGTTGTAGTTCATCAAAATAACGCTTTGCAAAAGTTAAGATATCATGCAGAGTTTAAGTCTAAGCTCAAGTACCAAAAAGTAATGTAATAGATTGCATGAGGACATGCAATACCTTCAGTTTGGGGGAGATGTTGGGCCTCAAAATGGTCCCTATTTTCACTACATTATTCACCAATATTTTCACATTTTACCTTCATGTCACCTCCATTCCACCTCCACATCATTACATTTACCTCATTATTGGGTTATAACAATGCTTTTCCAAAGTTTATTAACTCTTAAAATTGTTAAGTGGATTTATGGCTAAATTTTAGAAAATAATATGCTTATACTTATACCTAACAATTAGAATGAGTTTGTTGACATGTGTAGGTACAAAGGAAGCTTCCAGGGCATTTTTATGTGGCCTTGAATGATCAAATTCGAATTTGATAAGATAAGCCTCATGGAAAAGATCATGATCTCATGGAAAAGATCATGGACCTCATGGAGGAAATCATGGAGGATAGGGTTATGTGTCTATATGGTTGAGAAATGTATGGAACTAAAGAGAGATTAGTGGATCATCATTATGAGTTTGTTATCTCATCTCATTGTATAAATAGGAGTACCTCCTCCATTCCAAGGAGAGGACTCTTGGAGCATTGTATCCAACTTATGATGGAATAGAATAAAGCTTCATTTTGCATATATTTCCATTATGTAGTTATAGATATAAGTTGTACATATATTTTCATTATGTAGTTTTAGATATAAGTTGCCTTATTGTAGTATATGGAATAGCTTGTCACTTTGTTCTTAGAGAATTGAGCTCACTCTAGAAGGATCAAAGGAACATGTTATTTCATATTAGATCTTATTTCATTTAATTTCTTAGATGTTTGATGTTTGAGGGTTAGTTTATGATTGATGAATGAGTTTTAAATTAGAATCTTATCAGCATATGAGAGAACAACCAAGGGTCTAAGTTAGGCTCTCTCTCCATTTGATTTGTATGATAATTGAAATTCATTCTTTTGCTTTTATGTTTCAAGTCATTTCATTTCTTATGCTTATGAATGAATCTTAGTTTAGTTTGGATTAGTACATGAGAGAACAATCAAGAGACTAAGTTAGTCTTTATCTCTCTTTGAATCTAAACAACAATTAAAGTTCATTCTCTTGTTTTCATTTCAAGTTTCTAGTTTTATATAATCAATGATTTCTCTATGATACTGTAGGGAAGGACAACCAGGACCTCCTTAGTTAGGATCCCCTTCCCTTGCATATTATATTGAATCGTAAATAATTTAGTTAGACATAGAGTTAGTTGCCTACTCCTGCATATATTTTGCTGGCATCATCACAAGCTTACAAGTTTCCCTGGTCGATAATTTAATGCAGCAATTTAAGCCCAATAAATTGCCCAACAAGATGTTCTGTGTATTACGACAAGCACCATCAGCGAAACCAATGTATGTTTGGAGAGGCATCGACATCTGCAATATCAAGAGTAAAACCAAGATAAGCAGGAATAATGACGAAAAAAACGCTCTCTAAGCTAAGCACACTGTTTAAACTAAAACACATCAGCTAGAAAGAAAACTATCCTAACTAAAAATCTCCATACCCATTCTTTTAAGCATAATACCTCTTCAAGTAAAGGCCATTTCTGGGTTTACCCAAAGAGTCCCCATCAAAGTCTACCAATTCATAAGCCCCTTTGGCTAGCTTTCACTTGACAACATAGGGACCATGCCACATAGGAACGAATTTTCCAGCGCCTAATTTATCATTAGCTTGATCATAAACTAAGACTAGATCCCCTTCCGAAAAATTTCGAGGGGTCACATTTCGATCATACTGAGCTTTTATTCGTTTTGCGTGAGTCTCGATCGCCAATGCAGCATCACGTCGATTCTCATCTAGTTGAGCCAAGTATAACAAACACTTTTCCTCTTCGGAAGTGGCTGGAAGTAACTCGATGGTCATTTGCAGTGACGGGATTTCGCATTCAATGGGTAACACAGCTTCCAAACCATAGACTAGTTGGAAAGGAGTGAACCCTGTTGATGTTTTTACTGAAGTTCAGTACGCCCAAAGCGCTGAAAATAGCATGTTGTGCCAATTCGACCGATGAATCCCAATGATTCGTTGGATCATGATAACTAAAACTCTGTTGATGGACTCAACCAGACCATTCGCTTGTGGATAATAAGGGGTTGAACTATCATGACGTAAACCAAGCTGGCCTGTAAGTTCGGTCATCATAACGTTTCGAAAATGACGCCCATGATCAGTGATTATCGCTTGCGGGACACCAAACCTAGCAATTATATGATTGAACACGAAAATTGCAGCTGCCTTGCCGTCTACCTCGAATGTAGGCATCACCTCGGCCCACTTAGTAAAATAATCTACCGCAAGGATGATATACGCATGCCCCCTGGCCGAGTGAGGGTTACATGTAATAAAATCAATACCCCATTTGGCAAAAGGACCAACGGCAATTATAGGGTGGAGAGGAGCAGGTGGAGCGCGCATCTTACAATCAAAAATCTGACAGTTGTGGCATTTTTGGACTGCCGTAATACAATCTTTAAATAAAGATGGCCAGAAGTAGCCAGCGCGCAATATCTTTTGGGCTGTGGCATACCCAGACATATGACCGCCACACACTCCAGAGTGGCAGTCATTTAGAACCCTTTCAGGTTCTTCGTGAGTTAAGCAACGTCGAAAAATAGAGTCCATCCCACGGCGATAAAGAGTATCTCCAATAATTCTGAATTGTTGGGACTGGAATCGAATTTTCCGACGTTCTGACCTTGAAATTTCTGGCCGAAAGGATTGGGTCTGGAGATAAACGATGATATCCAGATACCACGAATCTAAAGTGCTGATTAGAAACAAGGATTCGTCCGCAATGGGCTCCTCCGCCACAGTTTCCGTGTCAGCACGCGGGAATTCACACATTAATTCCGCAAAAACTAAAGATTTCCTAGACTTAGATTTCTCAAATTCCAAGTCGAACTCTTGCAGGATAACGATCCATTTAGAGTACTTGCCCCCTAGCAATTGCTTGGTCAAAAGGTAGATCATAGGGTTGCAATCCGAAATTACTGTAGTTTTACGTAGTAGAATGTAGTGACGAAAACGTTGGACAGCTTGGACGGCTGCCAATGCCAATTTCTCCACATGTGAGTATTTTAGCTCAATTGGATTTAATGTTCGAATAAGGTAATATATCATATGTTCAGTTCCTGATTCATCTTCCTGAACTAAGACCATTCCAATGGTAGAATGAGAAGCGGCGAGATACAAGAAGTAATCCTGGTTGTAGTTCGGAGGATGCAACAACGGTGCATGGGTCAACACGTGTTTGAGTGCATCAAGAGATTTCTGAGCTATCTCATCCCAATAGAATTGAGTGTTTTGTTTCAACAACTGGGTAAAACCCTTTGTAACCTCGGCGTAGTTAGGAATGAATCATCGTAAAAAGTTTGCTTTCCCCTGCAAACTTTGGAGTTGGCGAAGACTCGAAGGAGGAGGCAATTTGATGATAGCTTCGACCTTCGAGGGATCAACGTGAATGCCGGCTTTCGAAACTACAAATACCAGCAATCGACCCGTTTCTATACAGAAGACACATTTGTGTGGGTTCAACCGAATACGATAATGCCTACACCTCATAAAGATTGCTTGTAAATTGATGAGGTGATCAGCTCGATGTAATGAATGAGCAGGCAAATCATCGAGATACGGTTGCATAATGTGCTTGATGTCATGAAATGCATAAGACATCGCCCTTTGAAAAGCTGCTCCGGCATTCTTAAGCCCAAAAGGTAATTTGCAATAAGCAAATGTCCCCCATGGACAAATTAAAGCCGTTTTTGGTTGATCGGTAGGTAGAATGTTGATTTGATTGTATCCGGAAAAACCGTCCATAAAGGAGAATATTTCGCTGTCGGCACAATCATCAATGATTTGATCGATATAGGGAGTTGGGTAATTGTCCTTTGGAGAGGCTCGATTAATGTCCAAATAATCGATACATATTCTTATTGTTCCCTGCTTTTTGTTAACCGGAACAATATTCAATACCCAATCCGTTAACGGGATCGGATAAATGAAACCTGCTTTCAATGGTTTTTCAACTTCTGCTTTAATTGCAGCAGCTTTTCGTGGGTGAATCTGACGCAAACGTTGCCGGACAGGTTTAGCGTCTGGGTAAGTCTTGATTTCATGAACAACAACCGCGGGATCAATTCCTGGCATTTCCTCATAGGACCAAGCAAACACGTCGCGGAATTCTTGAAATAGGTCCTTATATAATTGAATTTCGTCATCTGTACACGAGGCACCTATATGAATGTTCTCAACAATTCCCGGTTTAATCAAAATGTCAATAGGAATAGTTCGAGAGATGTTTCCCAAATTTAACTCTGAATCGGGATGTTTCATTGGATTCTGAGGTTCCTTGACATATTCAGTTGTAAAAATTTATGAGAAATCATTTTCAAAACGATCATCCTCGGGTAAAAACGAAGATCTGTGATGGAGATCTTCCCATGGTAAATCATCTACACATAGGATTTCACGAATTTGCTCATCAGAGTGAACAAGTTCAGAAAACGTAGTTAAATCTGAGGTTGATGTGAAAAGTGATTCCTCACGGACCACATTCATTAAGTCATTTTCGGTTGAAAACGAGTCAGAAAACGACTGCACAACTTCATAGGCAATTTCATATGGACTCAAAGGCATGGAATTACCAAATGAGTCTATCTCAGATTCAGAAGGGACGATCCAAGGATCATCATAAACAATAGTGTCTGATGTAATCATATGAATGGTTGCAAATGAAGATGATGCGTTCATTGGAGGAAAAGGAAAAGTTCCCAGTAAACCGACGTCTTTAACTAATCCTACTCCAACCTCCTTATATGGGATAGTCGTTTTACCAACATGCTGAATACTCTCCGAAGAGGCTGGGTCGGATGAAAAGTAAGCCAGCTGGTCTATTGTTACGATCTTCCCATTGTGTGGAAACTTTATTACTTGAAAGACCGATGAAACGACCGCTGTCATAGCGTAAGACCAACTTCGACCCAAGAGAAGGTTATAGTCTAGAGGGGCATCAACCACCTCCACATCTAGACTAACGGTTTTTCCTTCAACCCCTATAGGTAAATCTTGTAGAATCCCAAAAGGATGAAACCCACGGCCATCAAAGGCCTTTAGAATCGTTGGGGATTGATTTAGTGAAGGAGAACCAAGCGATCTCCAACACTGTATCGACATAATACACGTTGAGGCTCCCTCATCAATTGCAGTCCGATGAATGGGCCTGTTTTTAACTATCACTGGAATCTGGAAAGCCATTTGATGAGGCAAACGCGGTGTACTATTTTCTAGATCAAAAATTATTAGGTTCGGGTCCTGAATATCAACAGCTCCTATAGCCAACAAAAGTAATTTACGTTGTGCTGGGCATGATTGCAGCACTTCCAAAGCCGACATTGCTGAGGGTGAAACAGCTAAATCCTCAACAACGTTATAATTCTGAGCCGCTCTCGCATGTGGATTGAAAGCTGACTTTCGAAGTATACCCTTGGCGGGAGGTTTGATTACCAAGTCTGGATTAGGTTTCTCGATCTGTAGTGGATAGGAACCGGGAGCTGAGGTTGATGGATTAGAATGAGAAGATTCTGCTTCTTTACCATCAACAGGACTCTTACTACCATAATCTTGCGATCGAGTCGCAATCCTAACATGGGACATCATCAGAATGGGTTCTTCATTGGCACTCGAGGATGAACCTATCATCTTGTTGTCTTGAGCCGGAAAAGGATCCTTCAAAACAGCAGGAGTTTGGGAACCCTTGACAATATTCGCAACCTCTGCACGATGAGGGCAGTCTTGTAAAATGTTCATCGTCACAAATGAGACAAGGATAATGAGGTTTGCACTTTTCGTCATTGGATTCCGCCTTTTCAGGTTTCTCCTTTGAACTTTTGTCCATTTTGTTCTTCTTCTTTCCTTTCTTCTTCCCACCGGATTTTGATTTGGCTGTAGATGATTCTACAACGTGAATATCGGCAGAAATCTTTGCAGAAGAATCTCCTGTTGGGGAATCAGGCAAGGTTATGATAGGGGAAGAATTCTTGGAAGACTTCTTCTTACTTTTAGTGTTAGTCATGCCAATCATACCATCAGCGGCATGAGATCCCGAAGGAGCTGCAGCGATTTGATTTTGCGTGGGAAGATCGGGAATTTTTTCATGTAGCGTACCTGACTGAGTATAGACCAAGTCAAGGTACTGTGCTTGAGCAATGACTTGCTCCTCAGTAACAACTTTGGCTTTAGCAACATCTTCAGTGATCTTTGGCAACAAAGATTTTACAAACCACTCAGCCAAGATCTGATCCGGAATAAATACCTTCACTAAACGACGTCGACGTCTCCACTCATGAATATGATCTGAAATGTACGTGGATGTCGATTGTTTTAGCGAAGTTAACAATTCTGTGCCATTGTCATATCGGACTGGCAACTGAAAATGAGTTAAAAACGAGGTAGCTAACTGACTAAAATTATAAAAAGTGCCTCGCGGTAACTCAATGTACCACTTGGCCGCAAGACTAATTAGAGTGCGCTGGAAAAGTCTAAGACGGATTGAATCATCTGTGATGGAGTTAGACGCACACCAGAGGTGGTAAGTCATCACATGGTTTGACGAGTCCTCTCCTGATTTACCTTCGAACTTGGGAATGTCACTGGGCAACTTATTCGGCGTTGGCGGCCAAAACGGAAGATAATTAATGGGATCGTTCGTTAGGTGCGACAAGTCAGGTAAGTCCAAAGTTGTGATAAACGGGAACTGCCGATTAGGATCCCTAAAACTCTGGGTCATGAGACCAGCCCCAGGAGGAGGATATCCATGATAACTAGGAATAGGAATCGCGTTCGGGATATTGTATCCTCCCAGAAAACCAGGATTAACCGGACCATACTGGGGTTGTTGAGGTTGTTGATAAGTGTACCCATGATACGGTTGTTACTGATAAACTGGCTGTTGGACAGCAGGACCGAATTGGTACTGTCCCTGGTACGGTTGATAGGTGAATTGTGGTTGACTTGTGACAACCGTACTTAAACCACGTTGTCCTACAGGCATCTGAACCGAAGTTTGAATCGTAGATCCAGACGGTGGTAAAGATGTCTGATGAGTAGATACAGGAACAGTAGAAACCGGAGCTGTCGATACTCTAGAAGTAGGTGGGGTAGATTGAACAGATGTAGCGGCAGTTGTAGCAGTCGTTTGAGGTGGAGTACGAGGTGTACTGGGCCCAGACTGAGAAACTACCGAAGGTATAGAAGTTTGAATGTTAGACTGGACTGGTTGCTGGGGTGCACCAAAAACTAGGGGTTGTCCAGTTTGAGATGACAACTGTACACTTGGCTACAACACCTGTTGGGTTTGCGATGGATCCCACACTATATTCATTCCGGGGTATTGACCCATAACTGGTTTAGAATATTGAGGACCATAACCGGGTTGAGGGTAGGATTGATAATTGAAAGGTACATTTCTCGTTCCTTGAACAAATGTTTGACGTTGGGGTGGTTGGAAACCTTGGTTCGAGTATTGACCTTGGGGTTGATACCCTTGAGGCACATACTGATATTGGGGTTGACCTTGAGGTATAAATTGATATTGGGGTTGACCTTGGGGTACATATTGAGTCTGGGGTTGACCTTGAGGAATGTATTATCCCATAGGTATGTACTGTCCTTGAGGTTTCCCCCCAGATGCAAATTTGTGTACCTTGAGGTTGCCCCCCAGGCGTTAATTGAGGCTGCCCCCCAGGCGGTAACTGGCCACCTTGAGGTTGAGGATTGGGAATAGAACCTGACATCATGAGAATGTTTTCTACGGTCAACGGTTTATTACCATTACTTCCAGTTAATAACCCTTGCTCAATGGGTTGATGAGATGCTCCCAGAAAAGTACCAGAAAGAGACTGATACCCAGAGGGAACAGATGGACCGCCGTACAAAAAAGATTCGGGCGATTGAGTAAACATGGACGACTGTCCTGACATATTTACGGGAGTATAAAAACCTCTAGGTGTTGAGTGATAAGGAGCACAAGGTGGTGAAAAACTTAACCCTGAGTTTTCTAAATAATTAGTCAAAGAAATATACCAAGAACTACTCCTAGGTGGACTGTAAAAAATTGATTCACGCTCCCTTAGTTCAATGACAGGTTGATTTTCAGGGATAGGGATGCCTACTTCTTCTTCTTCCGGAGAAAGTTCTTCAATAGAAATAAGTCCAGAAGGAAGATCTTGAGTGATTACTCTTTCTACCCTAGGTGAACCAGGACCACTAAAAGTTGGAGAAACAAACCCCGATGTCAGAGTAGCAGCAAATTCACTTTCAGGCTCGGATATTTCGGGTTCTTCACCTATATCACTAGTAGATGAAAAGCTACCAGCGATTTTGGAGACAGACACTGACTGTGGATTATATTATGCTACTGGCGTTTGAAAATCAGGATGTACTATCAGAGAAGATTCTCCTTCTTCCGGTGACCCAACTCTACTGTTTCTAGGAGTTACGAGGACTTTTAAGCCTTCAAGTTGGCTCGGTACTTCCTCAGGAGGTTGGCCCCGAAGTCTACGGGACTTCCTCAGTAACTCAGCCACGTTTATAATCTCAGGAGATTGGCCCCGAAGTCTACGGGACTGTCTTGGTAATTCAACCACAGTTAAAGACTTTTAACTACTTCACACGCAAACAAAGTAAAATCTCAATAAAATGCACCTAAGGTCTCTAAAGAAGCAAACAAATTTGAATCACACGCCTAAAGAATCTAGGAGATCAAACACACACAAACAGTAACTTTCCGGACCGAAAACACTAGTTGGTGATGAAATCCAACGTCGCAAAGTTCAGTACAGAAATGGCGGTTGGAACAGTTACCCCAGCAACCTGCTTAATGAATAGACTGGCACAAGTTCCTCCACTTAACCGTCTCGAGTGAAGTGAACCCCCAAAAAATCCAAGTGAGTCTAGCCGATGTCTGCTCCAGGTACAGTGGGATCTTCCCACCACTGTCACCTCAGGAAGAGTCCTAAAGAATATGGCCACTAAGGTTACCAACTGAGACAAATACACTTGGGGGAACAGTCTACGATCCGATACGCACGCAAGGGCAGAGTAGCAAGCTCAATCCCCTTGAAGGCTCCTTGACATAATCCAAGGTTTAACAACAAGTGACCCCAGGCTCCTCGACAATGGTTAATCCGAGGTTTACCATTTTTAATACGTGAATATCTGGCGTCATTCCCAATGAGGAAGGATTGATTCCCACACTGGTTCGGACATGATCTCGTGCTTCTCCTTTAAGAGGAGCTTTCCCAGAGCATAAATGAAACAATTGGATTTCTTCCCTACCACAAGATACAGCTACTTGTTTGTTTTTACTGTCTTGGAGAGTTAATTACTCTCCTACTCCAAGACACTAGCCTAAGCTAAGTTGGTGTATCAGAGCCCTAGAAATAAAAATGTTACTAGGTGAATTTTACTTTAAGCGTTAATTTTAGTGGTTTTTATTTAAGTCCAAGGTGCGGAGATGAAACTCGTGGTATGAAGACTCGACTCAAAATCACTAAAAATGCACCTAAGATGATCTAAACAATATTTTTCTCTTCGATGAATTTCTAAACTAAGAAAGAGTTTGAGAATGCAAATACTTTAGAAACACAAATCTTTCTCAATTAAACAAATTAAAAGAAGAGCTTTTCCTTTCCAAAGCACTCAAAAACGAGACAACTAATTATTTCACAAAAATTTCCCTTCTTCATTTCAAAGCACTCAATCACTACAAAAACAAACTTTTCCAAAAGAGATTTTTTTTTATATTTTGTAAATAAAAAACTCAAAACTAATGAAAATGACTAACTTTGAGAGCTACAAACTATAAAAACCTATTTGAAGTCAAAGCCTACTAAAAGTCTTTTTAAGGATGTTTTACTCAGCTAGATGCAAGCTAAGGACTAATTTATGCAGAATCACAAATCAGTCAAGAACAACCAATTTCGTTTTCTTTTTGAAAATGAAAATCCAAACTCTCAAACACAAGCTTTTCGAAGTTTTGTAAAGAGAAAACTCAAAGCGGATTCCTCAAACAAGGGGAGATTTCATACATGGTCAGACTCATAAGAAGGCTGGTAGACACTAAGGTGATCTGAAGTCCCTACAGCTTCTAAGCTTAGAGCCACTACACAACCAAAATGAGAAATAAACCCAACAAGCAAAACTCCTAGGAATTTCACCTACAACCCTAACACTAGTGAAATTAAACCAAGGAAAGTTTTTGACAGGGTACATGCAGGTCTGGGCAATGGCTAAAACCTATAAACAAATTCTAAACTGATAAAAAAGAGAAAAATTTAAAATTTCTCAAAATTTTGACAGGGTACGCAGGCAGCCTGTTTACACAGGTGCGTTCACGCTCTGTGCACAAAGCAAAAGCGCGTACAGGTACGCACTGTGCTTAACTCAGAGGGTGCGTACTTCTCCCAAAACTATGAAAAATAAAAACTAACTCAAAATTAACTAAATCACCCAATCCCACAATCATCAAGCCAAAAACAGAAACAAAAAATACAGTTTCTCAGGTCAAAGTATAAACAAGGAAAACAATCAAGTCCCCAGTATGGTCGCCATTTTGTCACACGGAATAAGTCGATCTTGCGGACAAGATAGACCTTCCTAGAATCTAAAGAAGACCTAATGACAAGCAAACCAACCAGACACTATCTTTCTCTAAATATGCTTTAATAAACAATAGCAAACAAGTGTTTTAGGGCCTACCTTAGGTCCAACGCTAGCTTGTGGATGCCTTCACTCCTTTGATCCAAATGAGCTCCTCTTCGCGAATCTGCAAACACAAACAAGGCAAACGAATTAAATAGCACCTGAAAAGCCAATTTCATAAAACATATTTAAAATGAAAGTCAAGGAGTCCATGAAACAAATAACATAAGATACTTGTTGAGAAAAATGAGTTTGATTGTATTAATTCAAAAGAAGAAGAACCTTAAAACCTTTGCCTTGACGTTGTACAAGCTCCTCCCAGGGTCCAGCAAGAAGTCTCCTCTACTTTGACAAGTTTCACTCACTCCCCAATGAAACCAAAAAGGTATGTGATCTCTCCTCTTTAGGCTTAACTATGAAGTCTTGATTTCACCAGCATTTACCCTCAAAAATGTTCAGCTTCTAACCTCTCTAGCAACCAGCCCAATGCTTGTTTTTATAGTGCAATGGAGGGAGGTTACTAGGTCCTCCTTCAAAGGGATAAAGCCCTCCTTCAAAGGGATAGCTCCTCTCATCAAGGGATTAGCTCCTTCTCTTTCGAAATGCATGAGCCACCTCAAAGCGAACAATCCACGTCAAAATTCCTTCTAGAAACCTCTAGAATTAACCCAAAGTGAGTTTTTTAAGATAAAACTTGCGCCTTTTGACTTTCACAGGGGTCCGCACCTACACCATTAGGGACAGAGTGGGCAGGTCCGTAGCTTTTGTACACAGAAGGTGTGGGACCGTAGGTGACCATGAGAGAAAGTACGGAACCAGAGTTACATTGACTTTTAAATTCTTTCTCTCATTTCCAAAGCTTGATTTGAAGAGCTGAGGTCTGAGACTTGCTTAGGAGGACAATACAAGTGATGATAGACCTATGCTGACTGCAAATAATCATGATGACGATATTTTTGTGTAACACAACCATAAAACCTCACCCCTTTGGTTTATGTCGTTACAATATTGCGATGTGATCTGATCGCAATCACATATCGTTATATGTAAAGGCCCTGCCCCTTGGTCTCCCTGATTTACAATCCGTCGATGTGGTTTGGGCCATCGGTCTACGTGCATGATCGACAATCCTCATTTTATCGCTGATCACCATTGCCATTGCCCCATGGTTTGCATCGATTTGCCTTTGCCATTGCGACCCGCCAATTCGATTATTAGTGATAGCTGATCGGCGGTGTCCAGTGCTGATTGCCATTTCCATCATCCATTTTCCCAATCCTAAGGTCATCCTTCTCTCTCATCCCAATTATCCATGTACCCATGCATCCCACGTCCTTGACCATTCTGTCGCCTGAAGGAGGAGATGACCAGCTGTGCCAAGATCAGTTACAGTAATATCCCCAACAACCACATTAAACAGAAAGCATGGCCAAAAGGAGAAAAGGACATGGCACGACTTTGTAACAAAATTTATCAATCATGGACTTCATTGCTTCGAGCATTCCAATCACCTAAAGGACATCACAACAATTGTACAAATTAGATTTGCACAGTCAAGCAAGCAACCTTGTTCAGACTCCATCAGGCAGTTAAATGTAGTTGGTGGTCAATTAAGACCCGTCCATACCTAAATGGCTAGGTGCCATAGTAATGTAAAATTATAAATATCCAGAAGAAAGATGTAATCAAGGTTGGCATTTGATGTAAGGTTCAACTTCTGGAGACTGTAGACATTTTGTCACTTGCAGTGTCTCATCTTCATTTTCATCAAATACAAGCTTCTTTTGTTTTTAACTGCTCACTAACCATTTTCCTCTGTTCTAAGCTTGTACCTGATATGCTGTGTTCTTGATCTCTTGATGTTTATCACTAGATAAATGTCATCTCATCTATGTGTTAGAATTTTGAATGCATCACTGAATAGGTTGCTCAGGTTTCTTTCTATCTAATGTAGGAGAGCTGTCATCTTGTCTTTGCATTAATAGATTAGATTTGCAGGTTTCTGTACCAGTTGCAGCCGACCATCACATGGTCTTGTGCATCTGCTAGTGTGGTTAGTATTCTCCATATTCACCTAATATCTAAAACTGTGAGCAATGGTGGTCTAAAGCCTTGTAGTCTGAGGATGTTCATGCATGTCTGGCTTGAAACAAAGTAGAAGTGGTTATCTTGCTTGAACCAAACCATCATTCCTTCCAGTAAAGCTTGCAACAATAGTTGAATTTATATGTTACCATGCATCTCCGAGCTACAACCTAGGAGAGTTTCTTGGAATCCTAACAATACATATTAGGACGTTGACCCCAGTTGTGAGGAGGGGTGGAGGTATTTGCCACCGTGTAGTCTCAAAACCTAGAATCATGTGGGGGGGGGGGGGGGGGGGGTAGTGGTGGACACACTCCCCTAGACACGTGATGATAATTGTCAGTTCCTTGCTAGGGAAGTTAGGTCGATATAGTCAACGCTTCTGGCATGTTGGTTTTATCAGTTGTTAGATTGGTATAGCCGATGCCACCGTATATAGCAGCAGAGGATGGATAGGGTGGGAACGGAAGTAGGTTAGGAGGGATTGGAGGATATAGATCAGTTGAAGACTCTTGATGGGAAGGAATGTCATTGTCTAACTTATCAAATTTTACTATTATAACTCTCTCTCCATTTGTTATGCCTTATTGCCAAATTGCTTCGAACTCTTGTATCTTTTACACTCTAACTTTGGGATAAAGTTTTCTGAAGGAGGAGCGTATGTAATGCCCTATTTAATCTTATCCTGTAAATTTTACTTAGTGTTTAAATTTTCTTAAAATATGGACATAATTATTAAGAAATATTGGTACATACCTACATTGGTGAAACTGTAAATTTGGCATTGACATAAATTTTGTAATTACCTCCCCAAATTTTTAAATTTTGAGAAGACATAGTCCTCTCCAATTCATTATTAAAATTATATATATATATATTCATACCTCACTCCCAAAATTTCCTCTCAGATTTACTTGGCAGAAGACATGGACCTCTCCAATTAATTACCAATTTATATATTGATCTCTCATCCCCAAAATGTCCTCTCACATTTACTTGGGAGAAAACATGGTCCTCTCCAATTAATTACCCAATTCTATATTCATATCACATTCCAAAATGTCCTCTCAGATTTACTTGGGAGAAGATATTGTCTTCTCCAATTAATTACCAATTTATATATTCATCTCTCATCCTCAAAATGTTCTTTCACATTTACTTGGGAGAAGATATGGCCCTCTCTAATTAATTAGCAATTTATATATTCATCTCTCATCCCCAAAATATTTACTTGGGAGAAGAGATGGTCTTCCCCAATTAATTACTCATATTCATATCACATTCCCAAATGTCCTCTCATGTTTACTTGGGAGAAGAGAAGTCAAATGTAAGAATGAGGGAGAAGTTATAACATTAATGACAGGAAGTTGAGGTGGAGAAGAGAAAGGGGCATAAAAGGGGAAGGATGACGGGAGTAAGTGGATGCTTGGTCTTGCCTTTGGTTTTGGTTTGGTTGTGGTTTTGAAGGAATTTTTTGAGAGAGAGGAGGGGAGTATTATTCATCTTGGACACGCTACATCAGGTTGGACTTGGAGGTCTAGGGAACCTGTGGAGGTTTCATGGGCTAGGAATTACTTCCTAGTTGGTTGGGAGGTAAATCTAGTTGGTAGTCAAGAGGAGCATTCCAACAGGAGCAGCAACTCAAGGGCATCTCCACCAGGCTATCGGTATAGGTATTTCTCTATGCATAGATTACTCATGTAAGTGATTGAAATGAAATGTTCACTATTTAAATTATAGGAATTAGATTTTAAATGGTAAATTATCATTGTTTAAATGTCTTATTAGAAAATAAATTATTGCCCTTTTATTGCATTTAAAATTAGAGAATATAGATCTGGTAGAGGACCTTAGGAGGGGACCTTACATCAATCTCTGCTCAATTTTTGACAAGATTACGTGATCGCTGAGGGTTGAAATTGTGCAATGCATCTCAACAAAGATCTGGTGGGTGGGGGGTGGTCTAGTTGACAAATTTTCAACAAAAGGACTAAATGTGTGAGCGAGTGAAATTGTGCATGCATGAACTTGCGAACACACACTGAACATGACTCAACGATAAGATACCTCAAACGAACAAGACAACATGCTCAATGTGATTGACTGCAGGACAGTCAAATGGTGAAAGTGACAAGTGTGATACTTTGAATAGACATTCATGTCTGTGATGACACTTACATGACAATACTTACAACATCATGTGTGAGTGCGATAGATGTTTACATAGTGAACATAACTTAAACACAACATTCAACATCACCAGAATGAGGTCACAAGCATGGCATAATAATCAACATGCTTAAGAGGAGAGTTGGTCGAATAAGTGAAAAGGAAGCAAGACATATAGAAGAAAGAAATAAATGACTTTTCGTGTTTGGGCACATGCATGTTATTGAGGACATGATGATATGACAATAAGAAGCAGTCTTACAAACTCAACTAAGAGGTGTAGTTAGGAAGGTGTTCTTTACTTACCATACCTACCCTCAAGATGATCATGCATCCGACAGAGTTTGCATGCGGTCTTGATATTTTCTGTTACCTGGTTCCTCGGTCCTTCTCCTCAACTCTTTGGAAGTGATCACAACATGTAAACTTTTCCTGTAGTCACTGAGAGGTAGATCTGTGCAATTTCAGTATACAGTGACTGTTGTTGGAATGAGGCCATGAGAGGCCCATCTGGGTAGTTTCTGCATGCAAGACTGATAGGACAAATTGAACAAAACTACAGATTTTTAAGGTTCAGGGGAATGTTGCAGGATAGGGGTGCTGACAGGACACCTCTGCCCAATTTCTGAGTGCAGTGTAAGTGGACTTCAATATAGTGAGAGTAGTGTTGGCTTCCTGACTATTCTGCACATTTTTTGAGATGGATGGGTGTTTTTCGGTTGCGGGGTTTCAACAGTGAAGGGGAGTTGGTGTCTCTACTCATTACGGGCTTTCAACAAGAAATGTGGAAGCTTGATAGTGGTAGAAGCAAAGCACATAGTTCCAGGATGTTGGATGATGCTAGGTTGCTCAGGAAAATGGCTAAGTGTGAGACCAATGAAACATATGTAAACATTGATATGACTTGATTGTGATTGCACAGGGACGCTTAGTGACACAAGGTAGACCATCTAGAATGCGTAAGACATACTTTGCTTGATGTAACAACCTTTGTCACAAGAGTACATGAAGTGAAAGTGAAACATCTCTATGTGATGACAACAACTCATGTACACATGATTTCCCTTGAGGCAAAACGACATCCCCTTTGCATGGCAAACAACAACCCATATTCTTGAAAATGACACATGCTACATAAAGATGAGAACACGGACACCTCTTAGGTTCAAGGAGGGGAGCTTGAAATCATCAACTTACCAATAAGTTACCAAGGATGATCGATTGCAGGATCGAAGGTAGGCTCCGAAATTTGCATGCTAGCCAAAATTTTGGAGGGTGTTTGTAACCACTACAACAATAATGGAAGGAGTTATGATGGTACAATAAAAACTCGTCTATTTCGTAATGAAATGATGTAGAGAAATTTAGAGAATGAGCAGAGAGATTGTTCCCTAGGGTCATGTAGAAAACCTATACCACTATTGTTGACATTGTAGGAAATGACCATGATTCTTTATTATATTAATTTAGCTACTATATCTTGTATTGTAGTTTTGAGTTGTGCAATTTTTGCACTTAAAACGATTAATGAAGATGTATAAAAACTAAGAATTTAAACATTAAAAGTGAAAAAGAATATTTCATATAATCTATCGAAAGGACTATTGTGTTGATTAGATGAAAGAGGATAACTAAATTCTAAAAGCTGAAAGGATTGGGTGTGCAAACTTAAAATAAAAGGAAACTGTGAACTATTGAATTCATAATTTTTTAATTAATGTTCAACGCATGAGTATATAAAAAAATTGAAAGAAATATTTTAAAAAGAAAATAAAAATCATTATGTCACGATTCATTTTATGAAATTTTGCAATAAATCTATTATTAGGAAATAACAAATTTAATTTTCAAAATTTGAAAATTATAATAAATAGTATAAAAAATGATTTATTTTTATAGCATTTCTCTAACTATGTTAAATAAATTACATATTTTGTTGGGATTAAAAAGAATGAATTAAAGTGTAATTAAATACCATGTATATCCCAATTATTATTGTGCGTACAATTTTATAGGGTATGCCATTTTGTGTTGTAACGTGTTTCTCTATTTTGATAATTAATAAAACATATTTAGCATTAGATATCTATCTTTATATTTCCTTTGAGTATGTATATAATTATGTTAAATAAATTTTGAAAATATAAAATTATGCTTATTAAGTAGATGATTATAATGTAATAATAATAAATATTATTTATTATATTAAAAAATAAAACACAACAATAAAATATTAAATTGATTATTACTCAAATTTTATTTTATTATTTGATTTTTTCCTTTTAACTTAAAATATTCCTAACCATAATCCAATACTAAAACACTAGTCTATCTTCTTATATCAATTTTCTTTTTACATTCATTACCCATATCTTAGTCGCTCGAAATGTTTGATTCTATATTGTTAATTGAACGGTGGTATGATATGTTAATTGGTTTCTAAACGCGTCGAGAAAGGTCTTTTTATATGTGATTTACGTAGAAGTTCTACTTATAACTATTATGAATCACAGAAGTCTCAATTCAAAAACTAAAAAAACTTGTACTCCACTTGGGCATGAAGCGTTTTAAATGCAATACAACTACATAGTTATACTGTTAATGCTATAGTAGGATGATATGTTAATTAGTATCCAAGAGCTTGTCATGCAACTGGGCGTGAAGCGTGAAGCATTTTAAATGCAATACGAAAGTATTTAAATGTTTTCGAGTGTTCCAATGATTGTTGAAAAATGATATGAATGATGATAGATGTTTGCATGTCAAATTTGTTGAGAGAGAAATTTGCATGGACTAAATTGAATGTATTTAAATGTTTTTGAGACTTCCAATGATTCTTGAAAAATGATATGTTAAATTTGATAGAGATGTTTTCAGGTCAAATTCGTTGAGAGAGAAATTTGTATGCACTCAATTGTTTTCCTTTACGCTTTTCCTTCGCCTTTTACTTTGTTAAAATGTGAGAAATGTAATAAAATGTATTGATATATTAAATTATTGTTTTATAAGTCTTTTTCTCTTTTATAAGTTTAAAGGTGAGAAATACACTGATCATATAGTATATTATATAGTTTTAACTAATGTATATCAATCCCTACTTTTGATGTTATTGTGTTCTTTCGATAGTAAAACTAACTATTTATAATGTTATATTTGTTATTATAATCTAAATTAGTATAGGTTTATTTTAATGAGTATAGGTTTTAATGTTATTGTGTTGTTTCGAGGGTAAAACTAATTATTTATAATGTTATAGCTGTTATTATAATCTAAATTAGTATAGGTATATTTTAATTAGTATAGCTGATTTAAAAAAATCAAAATTTTTAATATACAATTATTTGAGACATGAATAAAATGAAATTCCCATGTTTAATATAGTCATAAACCCTCTTTTTGCATGTTTTCAAAGGAAATTAGAAAAATACGTTTAAATACATTAATTTTTAAAAACATATATTTATATACATTAATTTTTAAAAGCATGTTTTCATCTAGACACATGCTTACGATTTAGTTGGTATGGTGTGCTTTTTCACATTAAAAAAAGAAATTTGAAGTTTTCTGTGTCGAGAGGCGCTACAACCTATATAGGGTAGATGTTTAGGTGTAATGTAAGTATGTAAACAATTTGAATTATTGGCTAATGAAAAAATAATTAAAAGTCAAAAGTCATATAGGGAATGAGTGTAAAAATGATTGATTAATAACAAGTTAAAAGTAATAAACAAAAGGTTAAAAGTAATATAAGCCCTTGTATTTTGGATGTGTGTAAACATTAAAATGTTGGCTCAATTAATAATAAATATCTAAAGTAATAAAAATAATAAAATTCAATTTGTTATATTTTTATTTTGTTATTAACTCGCAAATAACTTTGTTACAATACCATGGGCCAATGACATGGCTTATCAATACCACATGCCCAAAAAGATAACTTATTTCACAATCAAAATATTTTATAACAATATGCTCACCCTCACTTTACCATTAATATTATGAACTTGTCAATAGGCTTTGTTACAATACCATGCACCAATACCATGGCTTATCAATACCACATGCTAAAAATTGATAACTTATTTCACAATCAAAATATTTTATAACAATATGACAAGATTCTTTACCACTTTACCATGAATATTCTTCACTTCTAAATAGACTTTGTTACAATACCATGGGCCACTACCATGGCTTATCAATACCTCATGACCAAAAACAATAAATTATTTGACAATCAAAATATTTTAATTTAATTTAATTTTATAACATTTTAAAAAATTAAATCTAAAAGGAAAAATGTTATAATTACTTTTGAGATATATCTAAACCCTCTATCCTCACGACTACTAAAAATATTCCAATAGAAATTAAATGAGGTTTTAATCAAATTAAAAATGAGAATACTTTTATATATAAAGATATGAAATTTATTTAATACAAATAATATTATTAAGAACTATGAAATTTATATAATATAAATAATATTATTAAGAACCAATATAGATCTTTAACTAAGATAGTAGAGGAAAAATAGTGGATGATTCCTTTCATTTTTTCATTATTATATTTTCTTTGACATGATTGATCCAAAATATAGGTTTAACATTTTACAACCATTGGAGTCTTCTTTTTCTTTTTTTTTTTTTAAATTAGATACTTTCTTAAACACAATACAATGGGATCAAATTTAAGTGGGAGAGAGGGGAGTAGAGAGTAACAGTGTTGAAGAGAGAGATAGAGAGAGATGATGGGGGAGAGAGAGGGGGAGGTGAGAGAGAGAAGGAGAGAGGATGGGAGAGAGATAAGGAGAGAGGGATGTGTGAGAGAGAGAAGAAGAGAGAGGAAGGAAGAGAGAGACAAGGGGAGAGAGAGAAGGAGGGAGGGAGAGAGATATATATGGAGTTGGATGTGGAGAGGGTGGGAAGAAAGAAAAAAAGACATTGATAGTTAGAGGTGGAGGGAGAGAGGGAGTGATGAGGCAGAGATGGAGAGGAGGGAAGCGAGAGAAGATGAGAAGAGAGAGATATAGAGAGAAGGGGAAGAGAGGAGGGAGACACATTGATGGAGGGGAGAGAGAGAAGGAGATATGGAAGGAGATAGTGATAGAGTCCGAGGGAAGAGAGAGGGACAGACTGATTGGGGGAGAGACAGAGGGAGGTGGGAGAGAAAGGGGAAGAGAGAGGACTCAAGAGAGATAAAGAGAGAGGGGGAGGGAGATGGAGTTGGAGGGGGAGAGAAAGGGAGGAAAGAAGAAAAGGGAGGAAAGAAGAAATACATAGAGGGAGAAAGGCCGAGAGAGAGAGACTAAAGAGGGAGAGATGGAGAGAGAGAGGGAAAGAGGAGAGCGGGAGGGAAGAGGGAAAGAGGAGAGCGGGAGAGGGGGAGAGAAGGGGAAGAGGGAGAGAGGGAAGAGGGAGGGAGAGAGATATAGAGATATGGGGAGAGAGTGTGTATGTTTGGGGGGTGAGAAGGAGAGAGGGAATAACAAAGAGACACATACAAATATATATCTATAGATATAGATATATATATATATATATATATATATATATATATATATATATAACCAGCCTATATCCATCTTAACCAAGATCTATCAAGTATCGTGTAAACATTTCCTCAAATTTTACACTAAAAAATAAATTTGCACCTCGAAATATTTAATCCGTCTTAGGCTTGATAAATGCAGGTTTAAAATAAATCTAAATTGACTTATTCAATTTGTTTTGAATTATTAGATTGAATACTAAAAAGTTATTATTTTTATAATATTTTTATATAATTTGTGCGAATAAAATGATTAAGAATATGATTTTCTTTTTATTGATATATAAATCTTCATAACTAAATCACTATATAATTTATTTTCAATGTATCACTAAATTCTAATTCTATTTCATTACGAAGTATCGAAAGATGACACACGAGCTTTCATTGAAATTAATGAACTTTGAATTTTCGATTATTTCGGATAAGGTTTAGTTCCCCAATCCCATCAACCAGGACTTGCCACGTGCTGTACTGATTGTGACTTTGAATTACTCATATAAGTACGCGCATTTTTCGATTATTTCCGATAAGGTGTAGTTCGCCAATTCCATCACGTAGACCTACTACATGCTGTACTGATTGTGATTTTGAATTACTCATATAGAAATGCAACATCACGTGGACATGCCACGTGTTCTACTCGTTGTTACTTTGAATTATCCATATAGAAATACGCTCTCCAGAAATATTCGAAAGTGTGTTATATGCAGAAAGAGGACGTGTTCCACTTCTTTCACTTTTCCGTGAACTCTGTACATAATGGTGGCCATTGTTTTCTTTGAGTAACGTTTCCCTGGATAGAAATATAATGATCTTTTTATGCCCTCTGATATGTGAGGGAAATAGTGTTTGTTTTTTGAGTGACAGCACGTAAACAAATCAATAGAACGTGGAAAGAGAGGGCGAAGGCTATTTCTCTCGCATGTCAGAAGGCATTTATATTGCTATAAAATTGGAAATAGCATTCGCCAAATAACAGAGGTTTACAATAAAAATGTTACTTATATTTGTTTTTCTTAAAAGGTATGAGGTATGAGGTATGGATGGAAATATAATATTATTTTAAATTATCAATCGAAATTTCGTGCTGACGTGAAATATAATGCTATCTTAAATAATTCAATCAAAATCGATAACTTCTTTCCAGCGGCACCTATTTAAAATGAGCGTTGATAATTTATATATTTTAATTTTGATTCCATGATCAAAATAAGTAGAATATAAGTTAACCTCACGACAAAATCTGTTCGTCGACGACGATTTAATATTAAAGATTATACTGACGTCACTTTTATACTCGCGCATTTCTTTATCCCGCTATATTCGCTAAGCTCAACTAAGTCCGTTGATAATGTAGTCAAAATCAAAGAAATATTGTAAGTTTCTAAATCAAATTTTCCATTTATTAAATGGAAAGATCAAATTTGTGATTTATTAAATGGAAAGAGTCTCATATGGGTTGTAAGGTTTTTTTTTTTTTTTCTAGTTAAGACTAACCTAAGTACCCATGGGGGATTTGAACCGGTGACCTATCGCAAGGAGTGCCTTAACAATGCACCCATTCACTGTCAATCCAAAGCCCCATGGACCACGTTGTAAGGTTTTTTTATAATTATTTGTAATTATTATTAATTTTAAGGTAAGTTAGACACCAAGTTGGTGGATGGAATTTTTTTTATTTATAAGACAAGATACTCAGCTCATTAACTTCACTGTTAGATCTATGTAGACATACATACTCTAACTTTCTTGATATTATATAAATTAACCTAATAATAAAATATGTTCATGTAACAAAATTTAATATTAAAAATTATATTAGTATCATTTTGCTAATTTAAATTTAAACTCTAATCTAGTTATCATGGAATCAAAATTAAAATACAAGGTATCAATTTTTTAAGTTTATTTTTTATTTTTTTTAATTATATTAATATCATTATGCTAATTTAAATTTAATCTGTAACCTAGTTTTTTTTTTTCAGAGAGAAAAAACGGAATAGATTATATTAAGAGTATATAATGTTCAGAAGTACATTGAATGCTTGAAGCTTCAACCAATAAAGCAAGACATATTGAGCAAAACATATGTAATGAATATGGCGGCATGGAGGCATAAATCCGCAGCAAAGAAAGGCGGAAAACATGTAATCGAAACCAAAAGAAGGTATGGAGAATCCCAAAAGATTAGAGAAGAGCTGAAAAGCGGGTCCGAATATGCCAAATGTAAACAAAGAACTGTATCGAAAAGAAGAGCTGAAGGAGCTGTTCAAAGAGCCAAATATAACGATGAGCTGTAGCGAAAAGAAACAGTATGACAGAAATAGAAAGAGCTGATCCGGATATTCCAAAAATGACGATGCGCTGTTGCCGAAAGAGAAAAGACACAGGCATCCATTTTAGATCGGAGTAGGCATAGACCCCAGAATGGAAGGAAGAATGGAGGCGAGCGGCAGGTGACATTCTTGGAAAATGCGGCTGTTCCTCCACTTCCATATGTTCCAGCAGGAGATGATGAAGAGAGCCTGCCAGTTGGGGCGTTGAGTGCCCCACCATGAGAAGGCTTCCTGAACAGAAGAGAACAACATGAGAGGAAAGCCATAGATCAAGGAGAGATCGTACCAGATAGCAGAGGAGGCGGAACAGTGAAAGAACATATGATAGTTGGATTCGAGCTCCGCGAGGCAAAGCTGACATCTGCCTGGTCCATGCCATCCTTTCTTTTGCAGAACATCCAAGGAAAGATTCTTGTTGGAGAAGAGAAGGCATGAAAAGAGAAGGGATTTGAGAGGGCAGGGGGCTTTCCAGAGTTTGGCCGGAAAGATAGAGGGGAGAGGAGGAAGAACAGCTATGAAGACAGAGTAGAGATTCCGGACAGAGATGGAGCGGATGGTGTTATCAGTAGACCAGATGAGATCATCCTTGGTACCTAATTGAAGAATCCTCCGGCGGGTGAACCTGGCAGTGAATGAGAGCCAAAGAGGACGGAGGGTGGGGGGGATGGCTAATTGGAGATCGGATTTCCAGAGAGGTTCGAGAGAGGACCATGAGTCAATAAGAGTGTTCCAGGTGAAGAGGCCCCTAGAGTGAAAAAAGGAGAGTAAAGGCGGGGGGATCATGGATTCAAGGTTGTATAAGGTGGGTTCTATACCAATGAAGACGCTGGAACCAGAGAAAAGAGTCCATTTTAAATTCTTCAGGAAGAAGGGTTGGACTTTTTTAAAGCTGAGCCAAATAGGGGAACCATTCCTGATTCCAAGAGAAGACCTTCTGAGCCAGTATGCCAAGTTCCTGCCTTTGAGGTACTTTTGTTTGATTAAAGAACTCCACGGACTGTTCCCGAATATGCCCCTGTGAAGAGATTTGCAGATGAGAGCTTTTCCAAAAAAATTCATGTTGAGAAGACCCCAGCCACCTTTTTCTCTCGGCCTAGTAATAGAGTCCATCTTGACAAGATGGATTTTGGACTGGATAGATCGTCCCCCCCACAAGAAGTTGGCTGCGATGGACTTCATTTTCTTGATAACAGAAGCTGGGAGAAGAAAGAGGTGGCCCCAATACACCGCAAGTTGGGAGAGAACCGCCTGTACCAAGATAAATCTGCCAGCAAGGGACAGAAAACGCATTTCCCATGTTGAGATCATGGAATCAAAATTAAAATACAAGTATCAATTTTTTAAGTTTTTATTTTTTATTTTTTTCAAATTAAAGTAATGTAAATTTTATAATTAAATTTTTTATTTTAAGAATTTTTACGAATTTCCAAATAAAATTGATTGAAATGAAATAATTTTTTTAGTAAGTAAGCACTTATGGGATTTGAACCAGTGACCAATCACAAAGAGTCCCTTAACATTGCACCTATTCAACATCAATCCAAAACCCCATGAACTGAAATGAAATATTTATATCACAATATGATTACTCCAATTAATATAAATATAAATATATATAATTAATTTCCATGCTATATTAAGTTTAATAATTTCTAATATTTTCAAATTCAATGTCATGTTACATCGACTTCTGGCTCGGAATCTGAAAACGATTGCTTTTCTACATCGGTTTGGATATCTGTCTTTTTTTTTTTAAGTATGTGCGATTGTAATATAATGCGATGTTCTATTCAATATAGAAGTTCCAAACTTTGAAAAAAAATAATTGAATAAATAAAATATTAAATTGAATCACATTCATCCCAATTTTCAGTGGTTCTGATAGAAATCTCATCAGTCATAGCTACATTCTCAACAAATTATTTTTTAATCCTTTTCTCTTAAAATATTATCCATCAATTATTTTCCTTTTGAGATTTGTTCACGTTCCACCAGCATAAGATTCCCTATAGCTCTATCCGCTCATTCATTCTCTCTAACTTATCTAGTTTATAATTCAGGTAGGCAATATTTTTATAAGTATTGTCTAAATTTAAGAGGAAGAGTGAAACACACGGCAAAACACAAAGTTGCGGAGATTGAAAACCGAATGCAGCTTCAGACTTTTTCTAACATTAAGGTACTACTTTGTCTGAACTACAGCAAAAAATAAGTTATATAGCGAATATATACAATTTTTTTTTTACTCAATCTAACACATTGTTTCATACATACTAAGTCATTATTAAGTTATTATTGCAAACTAATACTTGTGGATTGAATGTGCTACACTATCAAAATTAATAGTAATTAAGTAAACTTGGTAATAGCTAGAATATGTAGTAAATAATTATATCTAATACTTCCCTTAGTTTTGACTTTATTTCCATTACAATTGTAAGTACACACAATTGCTAAGTGTTGTTTTTGAACTTTAAAACTAACTTTTGGAAACAGCGTTGTAAATGTGTGGCACATGATTTTTGGAATGCAAAACTTAATATTGATTTTACTATTTTTGACAAGTTCTATGAAAAATGAAAGTTATTATCATGTAAAATAGGAGTCGACTCTTTCCTCTATTCAATCTCAATATTAGCTCTCAATCTTCTTAACCAAATTGTTTGGCATGTTTCTCTTGTTGTTCATAAATACTCTCCATCTACTAATGAAATGGAGACAATGAGTTATTTCTTAGATGTCCATGAAACCAATCATATGCTTAGGTGAAATGGATATCGAGAGGTACTCTTTTTGTCATCGATATTGTTCGGAAAATCACTATGATTTTTTATAGAACACTGGAATTTTCTACAAATACCTGAAAATTCCTTTTTCTTTCTTTCTGGTGTGGTTCTTTTCCTCACTCCATAAACTTGGGTATAAAGCTAACTAAATACGTTATTATATACCTTAATGTTGTGAGATGCATTACGTTACCTACTAGATACTTGTACAAAGTGGAATCGACTACTCGTTGATCGTCATCTTTTCCTAGCTTGGGTCATGGGATAATTGGTGTGTTTGTTGGCTTGAATTCACTCATCCCAAAATTTGTCAAAATGTCTCCTACCAACTTTATTTGACAAATAAAAATTTCCTTTTTAGACTGTTAAATTTCTATTCCAAGAAAATATTTCATGTCATTGAGATTGGTCGTCTAAAATTCCTCTCAATATGTATATGAAATACTTCGAGTTACAAATTTCATACGTAAATCATATCATCAACATTTTCTATATAAATCATTTCATCAATATAATGCAAACAATGAAATTACCTTGTCAATCTACTTTTGTATAGAGAGTGTGTTCATTAATGTTAAATTTGAATCCTTTGTTGAGTAGATAAGAACCAATTTTGTTGTACCATGGCGTACGAGCTTGCTTTATACCATACAAATATTATTTTAACTTGTAAACTTTCATATCTTGAACCTTGACTTCATATCCTGAATGTTGATCTACATATACTCGTTCCTTCAAGATCACATGTAAAAAATGTTTATTTGACATCCAACTGGTAAACTTGCCAATTTTTTCTTTCCTGATATTGATAATATTGTTCTAATAGTATCCAACAACATTATCGAAGTGAAGGTATCTTCATAGTATACTTTAGGATGTTGTGTAAAGACTTTTTCTATTGATATGGCTTTACGCTTTTCAATTTTTCATCTTTGATTGATCTTGTTCTTATAAACCTATTTGAATCCAATGCTTATGTTTCTTGTTCCTAGCTCCATAGGAATCCACATGTAATTCTTCTCTATTGTTGCAATTTATTCATCCATAGATTTAACCCATTTTGTCTTTTTGACTACTATATCAATATGTGTTGGCTCCTGTTATGCGAGATTTACGATTGTGGACAAAAGTATCTCCCCTAGGGTTGGTGGCTAACCTAGGACAATAGAAAGACAAACAACCCAATGTTTTCCTTAAAGTATGTAGATGAGGGGAAGAAACGTACTTGGAATCAGGGAAAATTTTAAGGATGAAAATTTATCTTAAAGTTAGAAACCTTGGTGAATCTTACTAGTCCCCAAATTGCAAATTATAAAATGTTTGTTGACATCTTTGTAAAAACATGAAAATTTATAATAGTTTTATATATAGTCTTTATACAATTTTGACAATTTTTAAGTTAAAATAATTTTATAGTATAAAACATGGGCAAATCATTTTTAGAAAAAAATGGAAATTGGCAAATCTTTTATTGAAAAAACTATGGAAAGTTAGGCTATGACGAATATTAGCCCCTAAAATTTTCCATTCTGGGAATCTGTCGTAAGTTTCACTCCTTCTTTGGCTTGATTGTTCCAATCTTAGCTTCAACTACCAAAATTAGAACCTGCACAACTAAAAAACACAGGGTAAGAAACTATGAGATCTATGTAGAATCATCTATCTACCTTATTCAACACATCAACATGGTATTCAAATACATGAAATAGCGACATCACATATAGGAAAACAAAAGAACTCTTTGTATTGATATAAATGGAGTGAGTTACAACCATAAATAGGTGTCAATCTTGTAGAAGAGCTCTGCCAAGTTGTTGACTTGTCCTTTATTTGTCACAAAGTTTACCTCCAATCACCCTAAATGCATGAAAGAATCACTGTCACAATAGTAGCATAAGGGTAGAATGACTCTCCAAAAGCCAACCTCTTTCATATGGAAGGTTGTAAATATATAGAGGAGTGGGATAACTTGGGAGTTCTTATCCTTTTATGAATCTTGGGATTGGGATCAACTCTTGATGGGAGGATGAAATCTAGAGATAAGGGATGGAAACTCCAAGGTAGGATAAGTTAGGATTCAATTGTTTTATATGAGGTAAATGCTTACAACAAATCCTAGAAGCTTCTGGAAATGGAGGCTTCAGGATTCTCTCTCTTTTTCCCAACTTTCTAGAACCCACATAGGTGCAAGGAGAGTAACCTGTAGGTGATCCACGCAGGCCACAGTGGAGCAACCTGTAGGTGATCCATGCAGGCCACAGTGGAGCAACCTGTAGGTCATTAACGCAGGCCACAATGGAGAAACCTATAGGTTAACATTGTCCAGCAAGAGGCGAGGGTGCGTTGGTCCTAAAACTAGCATGGATGATGCAGTTTAAGGGAGAAACCGTGGGGAATGAGAGAGTCTTGCATAGGGCTTTGTGAAATGGTGATATAAAGGGGGAATATGATGTGAATGATCCCATTAGGAGTTTGATTGATCATATGAGACAAAATAACTTATAACAGAGTGGCCCCTAAATGAAAAATTCATAAATGATGACTGTTAACTGCAATGCTTTACTTTTTGACAAGTCGGGGTCAAGAAAAACTGGTGAGACTATCTCAAATTACTATACATTTACATCATGATATTTCTTTTGCTAAGGGAGGCATACCGATACTCAACACATAAGATAACATTACTTTTACAATGATCAAAATAAAATGCCCACTAATGACTGATGGTGGAATCGTGATTGGATGACTGCTACTATGATCATAGCCATCATACATAACGATCTTTGTAAAATGCTGAAATCAATGTCTTGATGGCAGAAACTAGATATGGGGTCTTCTATCTCGTTCACATGACCAACCAACATATGAGTCTAACAATGTGAATCAATGAGATGAGGTTGAACATGGTAGACACCATCTGATTACCAGCCGATGATGTAAGTAGTTAAAAACACGAGAGAAACCATCGATGGTGTTAATGGCCCTATAGGTACTCAAGTACAATTCGTATGTTGTGAATAAATGAGTTTATATCAAACACCACACAAAATATTTTGGTTGAGGTAAATTGATGTAAACTTATCTCCGAAAGTGAGGAAACTTTCCATTGATGTATGCAAGCGTCAAGGTACCGATCCGTGTTTCTAAGTCAACTTCCTAGGTAATGTATTGATGTTGATAGGAAGTGATCTGTCATAAGAGGGCCTTAATGTATCCCCCATCAACGACATGATACATGTATGATGATTGAGCCAAGATGATCAGAATGATGGTGGTATGAAAGTAGACCAAGAAAGGAAAACAAGGAAGGAAGGCTTAAGAGTATTGTAACAAATATCAACTGAATGATTTCTCTTGAACACAATGGTGACATTGAAATGGAGTTGGTAACATTGACCCAAAACCAAAATGGATGTTTCATGAAGGTATGATGAATCGAAAGATAAGTAGATTCCACAACCCAACAACCATGAAGATGAAGTGGAAGAGTTTCGTGTTCAATATCAACTCGTTTCCATTAACAAATGGAGTACCCTGTTTTCCCAAGTTTCCGAACCATACTAGTCAGTACCTCTTTATTTTTTAACAACCTTAAGGAGGATAAGATATGCTTGATCTATAAATCTATCCTTCGAATGAATCCCTCTGAGCATATTTCATGAACCTTGAGAAGGAGTGGCTCAAGCTTGTCCTATTTGACAAGTCCATCATTGCTTAGTGTTTTAACAAGTATAGCGAAGGTAAAATTCAACTTCTCTTTTATTTTTAGAGATTTTGAAAAAGAGGTGAAAAATAAAACTCCAGATATCCTTTCTCATATGTAATCCCTTAGGTTTGATAAGGTAGAAAACAATACCCAAGAGAACCTCTTAGCCATATTTGACTAAGGCTTTCCTTTTTTGCAGATAGCCTATCTCGGTCTGGAAAAGGGTTTAACTTATACTGGGTATATGTCTTTCCTTTTACTTTTACAAACTCTAAAACACAAGTGATCGATGATATTTTCATATTTTGGGAGTTTGAAAAGAGCTGAAAGAGGACTCCTCCTAGAGGAACGAGTGGTATAAAGGGTAGAAACTCATTCCGGTAATGATGGAACTCCTCAAAATAGATAAAGGTCAAGAGGCTAACTAATAAGACCACTTATCACAATGGTTACTTAGGCAAGGGTAAAACAACTAAGTGAAAGTGTATGATCAACCAAGAAGATGGTGATGACGGAAAGAAAAAACCAAGGTGATTTGGATAAACTAATGATAAAAATTGAAATCTCGAGGGATAAAATGGGAATTCTTTCATTTTTAGAGAAGCTTGAAACATTGGAAATTGTTTTGAAATTGGTTTGATTTTTATGCAAGATTGAAATAGAGGAAAAACTATGCTTGAAATAAGTTTTCATGGCCCCAACATAATGACTGAATTCGAGGTACATGAGCCCCAAGCTTCATTTCATGCACCTAAGTAGACTACAACATACTAACAGGTGGATGGAATGAAGGTTCATTTACGAGATCAAGTGAAAGACTCCACTGGGAATTTATGAGAACTAATCAATGAATCTAATTAAAAAGGAATTTGTTTCTTTTTTTAACAAGCTTGACATGGGAAAAGAACTCTACTCAGGAACATATTTCATTTTTTAACGAGGTTGACATAGTAAAAGAACTATCCTCATGAGAGCTAGTTTCATTTTTTAATAAGCTTGACACAAGAAAAGGAACTCTCCTCTGACACCTTGTTTCATTTTTTAAGGAGCTTGACACTAGAAAATGAACTCTTCTCTAGACCTTGATTCATTTTTTAATGAGCTTGACACAAGAAAAAGAACTCTGCCCCTGGAACCTTGTTTCATTTTCGAAGGAGCTTGAGACAAGAAAAGGAACTTTTCTCCGGGGACCTTTTTTCATTTTTTAAGGAGCTTGACACAAGAAAAGGAACTTTGCTCCAGGGACCTTGTTTCATCATTTAACGATATTGACACAAGACAAGGAACTACACTCCAAGGACCTTGTTTTATTTTTTGAGGAGCTTGACAAAAGAAAAATAACTCTGCTCTGAGGACCTTCTTTCATTTTTAAGGAGCTTTACACAAGAAAAGGAACTCTACTCTGATCCTCATCATTGCCTCCATGATACCATGGCTTCAAAGAGGTTCTCATATGATGGCAGAACAACGCTCTGGAAGGGATAAATATCAAAGGATCCAATGGAAAGATCAAACTCTAATGTCCCTAGTAAATGATGCACTACATCACCTACTAGATAATCAGTAGATGCGGGCATGGAACAGGTTTCCACATAATTAATTTGTGGCTGGGGATATACCAATTTCATATAAGGACCATTTAGGGAATTTAGTTGATTATAACCAATGAATGAAAGTTTGTCAATGGTCACGATTATTCCTTCATGTTGGAAACACATAACAGGAAAGACTAAAGAGACAAGAGCTCACATGACATAAAGATAGTCATGGCCAAGGATTAAATTAAAATCCAAATGGAATTGGACTACCATCACATCAATATAGACAGTCCTTCCTCCCAAAGTAATAGGAAGTTGAGGAAGGATCCCCAACAGTTAACTAGTTCCTCTATTAAAAGCCAAAAAATATCTAGGTAATGGGCACAAGTTGTGGAGAACCTAAATCTTTCCAAGCAGTTGAGGATACAATAATAAAATACACACCTTCATATGTGATTGTGCTAGGTATAGCCACATTATAATCTTGTACCATGATCTGGAAGGGCACGTCAGGAGGAAGATGATATCTTGTCGGTCAACTCCAATCAAAGGAAGTGGCCATACTACTTTGAGGGGGTTTCGTGTAAACGAGATAAATTCTACCTTATTCTATGCGAATGGGAGAACTACTCTCCAGTGTTTTGGGAATGGTAGGATTTCCCCTTTGTGCCATTGGAATGGGATAAATATCCCCCAGTTCATTAGAACCTAAAAAAATGAGAAGTACCTAAGCGTATGAAGTTCACACTCTACGAGAAAGGTACGATCAACTTAGGGTGGAATCGAGTCAACCATTTTCTCAACCAATTTTTGGCTGCGAATGGACACATGGGAATAATGCTCAGAGAGAGTGGGATTGATTGGACATGGATTATGATCAATCACTTCATTAACTAGTGGAGGATTGGGAGAAAACTTTTGGTAACCAACCAAGAGTCGAGGCTAAGAAGCCGTAAGGTTTTCCAACACTTATGAGGCTTCATCTATATAAGGACAAAGGTGAATAGGATGATTCCATTCTCATAACTTACAATGAAATTTAACTTTACCATTTTTACCATGGACCTTATTTTTAGTAGTTGATGGTTTTTCACCTGTGTGATCTCCAAACGTTGATGAAAAAGGCCGACGTGAGCCTATGGACCACACTTCTAATACATTGGGAATACTGAGAGAATATCTAAGAAGGTGTTCACCCTTTCTTAACATGCAAGGGAATTTAACTTTATTGGGTGACTAGAATATTTTTCTATAATAGTTTTGTCCGTAGCAATGGTTTCTTGGTTCCCCCTGCTTATTTTTGTTCTTTTTCTTCATCCTTTTTTCTTCTTCCTAGCTTCCTGGTTACTAGAATCAACAATTTCACCAATCGAAGAGGAAGAAAGGGATGAAGAAAAAATATGTGAGCAAGGAAGAGGGCCAACTTTAGGATCAACATAAGGTTCATGTTGTTCAGGTGGAGGAGAACTCAATTGAGAATTAGTTTGGGTATTCATAACTATAAGGGTCAAAAATAACCAAATCGGAAAGCCAATGATAAATCTGGGAACAAGAAACATTTCCATATAAGGAGCACCAATATTTCCAAGAGAAGGAAAAGGAATAGGATTCCTGTTAGAGGGGTTCCCTTGATTGGTAGAATCCAAAGTTGTTTCGATTAGTCTTAAGCAAACACCCACTAAGGATTTATTCCATGGGAAGGATTTTTTTCTATGGTCAATTAATTGATTTTAGAAATTAAAGACACAAACAAAACAAATAGGTAACTAGGCATAAAGGTTTACCAAGTAACGATCAATTGCAATATACACCTTACCGAACCAAGGACTTAATGTACGTGCAGGAAATCTCCTCGAATGTCGTGTTCGGTGTATCATGGTATACAAGGCGATCAACTTGGTTATCTATGGATGGATATAAACTTATAGAGGACTCCCAAAATATACCCAGTGGTACATGGGAGCATAGTCCATAGTAATGTTGTCTATTGTGTAACTGTTTGATGAGAGCTTTCCCAGATATTTTACATGGATGGAGCACCACTAATATACTCAAAGGTACATGGAATGAGATTTCACACCTAGGATGCAACACTAGAAACTAACGACATATGTTATGTTTAACAACACCAAAACATGTCTCTAGCAGAGGCCTCTATGCGTGTCGTTAAGTTTCAAATTCTCCTTAGGTTAATTAAGTGAATTTTAATGTTGATCTTCAATTAAGTTTTAGTTTGAAGGCTCAAGAAATCAATGCCAGCTGAACAATCCTATGATGCAACCAATATTACAAAAACAACTCTTTTCATTTTCCTTTTAATAGTGAAAGGCCTAACTAAGTAGGGGAATAAGAAATCAATCAGAAATGCAACAAACGAGTGATGCAACAATCAATTGCTATAACTTCACTTTTCTAATAAAATCCCTATATGCAATGCATGATGCATAAGATTTTTCTTTTGTATCCCACTTAATTTTTTGATGAAAACTAAGATATTTTTCTGATCATTGATAAAAGAAAACTATTTAGAACAATATCTAAAACACTAATTCTTTCAAGCACTCAATGACTAAAAAATTTACCTTGCTAATGACCTAATGACAAGAACAAAGGAAAATATAATAAATTATTATCAAAGGCAAACTGGAAACCAAATGGAGGCTTTAGAGAGACCACAAGATAATCAAGACTCATGGAAAGGTAGTTGGAAGTAGGCTAATCAAATCAATAATAAGAAAATAAGGAAAATTTTGTGCAAAAACAAGAATAAATGAAGGTGCATAAGAGGCCCCACTTATTTGCAATGAAGGAACAGAGAGGGCCTAGGTGAGGGTTTACGAAGGCACAAAGAGAGTGTAGGTGGAGTGCAATTCTCTTTTAGAAGGCCAAAGGGTATGATGGTTCTGGGAAAGAGGATTCCAACACAAAAATTGCAAACAAGACTCAATGCAATCACTTAATAGGTCTGTTCTTGGATGACTAAATCAAGAAAGGTATATGATAGAGGTAAATCAAACACAATGGAGAAGGAAACCACTAAGGGAATACAAAACTCCCTAGTATGGTCAACAATTCTTTTATGCAGGATTTACAATTACGGACAAAATTATATCGCCTAGGCTTGATGGCTAACCTAGAAACAACAAGAATATAAAGGACCCAATGTTTTCTTTAAAGTAAGTACATGAGGGGAAAAAACCTACTTGGAATCTATCGTATGTTTCACTCCTTCTATGGCATGAATGTTCCAATCCTAACTCTATATTCCAAAATTAGAACCTGCACAAATAGACAACACAAGCAAAGAAACTATGATATCTACGTATCATCATCTATGTACTTTATTGAACATATCAACATGTTATTGAAATATATGAAATAATGACATCACATATAGGAAAATAAAGTAATTGTTTCTATTGATATAAATGGAGTGAGTTACAAGCATGGATATGTGTTAATCTTGTAGAATAGCTCCTCCAAGTTGTTGAATTGTCCTGTCTTTGTCCCAAAGTGTTCCTTGAGTCACCCTAAATGCATTAAAGAATAACTCTTGCAATAATATCATAAGGGTAGAATCACTCTCGATAAGCTAAGCTATTGCATATGGAAGACTGTAAATATATAGAGGAGTGGGGGAAGTCAGGAATTCTTATCCTTTTACTAATATTGGGATCGAGATCCCCTCTTGATGGGAGGATGATATCTAAAGATAAGGGATGGAAACTCTAAGGTAGGATAGGATAGGATTCTAGTGTTTTGTCTGAGATAAATGGTTACAAAAAATCCTAGAAGCTTCTAGAGATGGAGGATTCAGGGTTCTCTCTCTTTTTCTTGACTTTCTGGAACCAACATAGGTGCAAGGACAATAACATGTAGGTGATAAAGGCAGGCGACAGTGGAGAAACCTATAGGTGAACACTTTGTAGCAAGAGGTCATGGTGCATTGGTCCTAAAACTCACTCAGATGATGCTTTTTAGGCCAAAACTTATGGGGAATGAGGGAGTCATGCATAGGTATTTGTGCATTGATGATGTAAAGGGGAAATAGGATGTGAATGATCCCATTAGGAGGATGATTGATTAGATGAGACAAACTTGCCTATAACAACTCCCAACACAATAAAACAAATGTACTTGTTCATTATCAAGTTGTTAATAAATGTTTGTATCAGATTCACTCCTTAAGGATGGAATGTGTTCATTTAGTGCTTGTTGGTTTGTCCCTTCAGTTGGTACTTATATATGTGGCAGTCCATGTTATGGCTATTCCACTTTTGTTGATTCACTTGCTTCGAATGCATATGATGAAGGTTCATTGGTGTTTGTTTTGTTATCTTGATCATTCCATGTTTGATTTTCAAAGAATTTATTATCTCTTCAAATAATTCCTTTATTGGTGATAGGATCATACAATTTATAGGCATTGGATTCTTCACTATAACCAACAAATATGAATTTTTCACTTATGTCATCAAATTTCCTTCTTATCTTATTCAAAACATGTGAGCAAGAAACACAATCAAAGATTCTCAAGTGTGATGCACTTGTCCTCATACAAATGTAACCTTCTAGGGGAGAATTTTATTTAATTCTTTTAGATGGATATGTGTTCAAATATAAACCAAGTATACTCCTACTTCTACTCACTACTCATATAAAAATCCCTTTGTGTTCAACATGCTTCTTGTCATATTCATGATCATCTGATTTTTTTTCTACTACTCCATTTTTTTTTAGTGTACTTTCCCGCTAGTTGCCTTTTGATATCCCTAAAATAGGTTGCTAATTATTTACAATCATATTCACCTCCTCTATATAATGTCAAAAAAAAAAATCTTTCCGCTTTGGTTCTTTCCAATGGATGTAAATTTCTTGAATTTTCCAAATATATTCGATTTCATTTTAATGAAGAAGGACCATGTAATTATGTTCAAATCATCAATAAAGTTTAGAAAACAAAAACATCCTCCTATTTACTAGATTTGCATTATACCACGAAGGTTTGTGTTTACTAAGTAGACTGGACTTTGGGCTTTATAGCTAGCATCTTTTAGAAAATTATTTCTTTGGTGTTATTGTTTAGAAAATGATACAACTTTCACACAGATTATGATAGACATATGTCACAAGTAGACCTAGAACCATAGACTTATTTTGCAAAATATCAAGACTGTGAATAGCTAAATGGCCATATATAAGATTCCATGAGCAAGTTTAATCAAAATGTGTCAGAAACTGAGAGAATGACTTCTTGACATTTCTCATCACTAGAGGAAACATCATGTGTTTAACTATTTGGATCCTTTCTATCACTCTCTGACTAGGTGGCTTGTGAATAATTATCTAGGCATGACCTTTAAACTTGAATTTAATGCCATTTTCATTCATCTTTTCAACACTTAGTTGATTGTGTTTCAAACTTTGTACATAATAGACATCATGATTGTATTTCTTTTTATTTTACTTGTTTATAACTATATTGCACATTTATCTAAGGCATTAACAATATTTCCATCACCCAATTTAATATGAAATTTACTTGTCTCATCAAAACATGAAAAAACATTTTTTGTTATCATTGATTTGGTTAGTGCAAGCAGAATCTAGTAACTAGAGATTTATTTTTATTTTATTGTACTTTTGAACAAGAAAGAAACATGGAAGATGGTGCATCATCACCAATGCTTTAAAAGTTTGCACAACATTTGTTCAAATCTTATTGTTTCTTCTTGCATTCACATTCAAAATAGCCATAGTTACTCCAATAAAAAAATTATATATTTGAATTCTCTATCCTCCCTCTCCCTCTTTTGTTTCTACCTCTTCCTAATTGATTTTGAGGTTGATCTGATGGTTGTTATGGTTGACTTGATGCATTATTTATTTTGTTGGAATATCCTCTTCCTCTTCATCCTATTTTTTCTATTAGCTTTACCTCTTCCTCTACTAATTGTGGCTTGAGTTTGAAACGAAATTTGTAATAAGTCATTTCCACCTTTAATTATGCACTCATGGATTAATATTGATTCTATCAATTCTTCAATTGAAAACTAGGCTAGACCTTTACTTTCCTCTTTTTTAGTGCAATCATGTCGAATGAAGTTCGAAGACTTCTAATATTTTTTCTCAGCCACATTTTGATCAGTGACATGCTCTCCATGAGCTCTAAGCTAATTTACTACATCAATGACCTAATTCATAAAATAATCTATTATTTTAGTATCTAAAATTTCTAAAGTTTTAAAGTTCTTCACAATTATCTAAAGCTTTATCATTCTTGACTTTATTTGTGCATTGTTATGATTTTTCAAAAAATTCACCAGACTTGTGAACAATGGTTACTGATGCAATATTAATGAATGTGAAGTCTTCAAGTCTATTGTGCAGATTTTGTAGTACTCTTAAATCCGTTTTTGGCTCTCTGCTAAAGATTTTTTTGGGGAATCTATCACTAATTCTAAGTCTATAGCTTAAAGTTCTTCATATTTCCTGACTCCACTTCTCAATAGTCCAAATTCTTCAAAAATACCTTGATCGTAGTTGACTACAATTCATAATTTGTTCGATTCATTTTGGGACCATGTGTGTTCCAATTGCTAGTAAAAGCCATCACTCACTTCTGTAACAACTCCTATTTACTATGGATTGGGGTGCTTCTACTCAATTTTAACCTCACTAAAACCTTAGTGAAGGTATTAAAACTTTGGCTTAGGAAAATATGACAGATAATGGAGTACTTGAGAAATGTAAAGACACCTTGGTGCCATTAGAATTTCTTCCTATAAGACATCGAATGTGATCTACAATGGTGCATCCAAAAAAAAAATATCAGCATCAGTAGATCTTGTGTTGACTCCATAAAGAAATATGGACTTATAATGGATGAACAACTATTCAAGGAAACCTCATATCAAATTCGGCATATAGGTCCCTCTGACAACAAGTCCTCTGCAAAGAAAAGAAATGAAACATTATCTGTTTGGTGTAAAACATGACTTTTGTTTTCCATATATAGTGTGACTTCTCCTTATCTTCATGGAAATATTAAGCTCTAATTCTCCATTGACGGTATGATCAAGCTACAACACACCCTTGGGTCTCTTGATGTAGCACAAGTTAGAGAAATACTAGCATGGGCATTCTTCCCTATGAAAATCAACACTAACATGGACATTCTTCCCTATGAAACTCAATAATGGTGGATTACAACTCTAGTGGCCCCTCTCATGCTTTGCCTTCGCAAAAATTGGTACTTTCTCCTCTCTAAATAACACTTTGACAGTGATTACAACAAAAATGGTGGCCCCTGCAAAAAGAGTGATTGGAATCTATGGTGATTTAAGCATGGACTGGACAAATCTATAAATATGCTCAAGACAAACATAAAAACTCCAATACCAAAAACAAATATTCAACATGACCTTTCTTCTAGGCTATCTTCGTCTTTCTGGATAAAGATATGACTCTAATACCATGTCAATACTTGAGATTAAGAGTGAAAAAACATAATAAAACATAGTGCTTACCATATTGAAAATTCATTGGATTTTTAGAGCTCTTATAACATTATATGCAATTTTTTCACACCACACCAAAACATTGTTACGTAGAAAATATATACAATTATTTATTTGGCTCAATTTAAAAACTTGTTTGATACGACCAATTCACTATTGCAAAAAACTACTTGTGCATTGAATGAACTACACTACACTACTAAAATTGTTGACTAAGTAAACTACCTAACAACTACAATATGTAGTCAATAGTTACATTCAACAAATAGTGGTTTAAAGATGCAAAATTAAAATTGTTTGTTTATTGGGATCTATATTTGTGCTAACTAATTATGTTAATAGATAGTTACATTTTAGAATTGATGAACAATTAAATTTGTACTAGCTAATTAGGTTGGTAGACAATTACATTTTAGAATTGTATGGAAAGTTTCGTATTGAACTATCAAGACATGTATGAAAAAAATATTATATTTTGGAATTAAATGGAAGGTTTCTAATCAAGCATTAAAAATACATTCAATTATCATTCTCCAACATGTTTCACTTGCTAATAAATCTTGCTACAATTGATATACACCCTAGCAATCACATTATAGTTAAGTTATGACATCCATCTAGGCAAATCAAATGTGAGGAATATATTTTTTAGCTGTAGGACAATGGACAATATCTCCAACTGTATCTATAGAGAAGGATGCCACATCCTGATTTCTAGTTATAGTACGATACTGCATCCATGCAAGCAAGAAAATATGAGGAATATATTTATTAGCTACAAGACAATAGACATTATCTCCAATTGTAAATGCAAAGAAGCACCATACATCTCACTGAAGTTGGGCCCCTACTTATAGCATGTAGTGATCGAAACCTATCAGCCCTCACCAGTAATGAGTTAGTCAATTGTGTTACTATACTCCTATTAGAGATTCACTTGTGATTTAGTTGTTAAGGGAGAGTTTCACTACACCATCATGATTTGGAATGTATCAAGACATGGCCATATCCTCCTTAGTAGTGTCGAAAGTTGTTGCTATGAGAAATAAGAATATATTTGTAACGATAACTTTACATTCAAATAAATCAACCTATAACTTCAAAGACACATGTTGATGATAGTCAACAATAATCCCAGTTTCAAACCATTTCATGTTAAACTATCTTTAACTATTCATTATTATTAGTTATCCAGTGAGACTTAATAGGTGGGACCCCTCTATAAGAAGTGTCTTTCACCATAACAATACTATAAGTACGAATTCATAGCAAGAATGATAGAATGGATAATTAGTGATCTACATACAAATATTCAAATATGAAAATAGGTTCCTAAATACAAAGTTAAAGTTGTATATGTTGGTTGGGAGTGACATAAACAATTAGTCTCAGTTCAATATTATGATTACCTAGTGATATTTCGTTGTGGAAACTATAGTAAATTTAAATCGTGTCATGTTAAACTATGTATATCTATGTTGTGCACCACTATGATTCATATTGGTGTGTTATGGGTGCAAATGGACTTTCAAACATAAAGTATATATTAGAGATTATGCGGGAGTTGTGATCTTGTTCATGGTATACATGTAATTATGAATGGGATTATGAACGCATCCACATTGTTGAATTATATGTTTGAAGATTGTTAAGCATGGTTGTGCATATGACATTTATATACATACACAATTTATATGCATATGTTTATATGTATGTTTTCCACTTGAATGAATGTTTGGTTTGACAATATTACCAGAATTTGATAACCCTGGCTTGGCTTCAACCATATGTGTTGTATATAATTTGGCATTCAAATATTCCTTAAGTCATTTATTAAAATTCATAATTTTAGAAGTTTTCACAAATGAGAAAAAATTCAATTCCCTCAATTTTTTATTGTCAGGCTTTCATTTTGTATTCAGCGGAAAATGGTCTCAACTGCATGATATTAATATGGCGCCTATGTATCAAATGTCCAATGGATTGGGAAAGATTATAATTATGTGACTACATTAATGAGAAGTTTTATAACTTATTTGGAAGAGATATGGTGCATCACAGTTGTCTCTAGGGAATATTTTAGGGTTTAATACTCGCACGTGGCCTAATTTTCCATGCTTTTTCCAAAAAAAAGATTCTCTAGTTTCCATTTTTTCCTAAAAATTATTCGCCAAAATTTTACAACACAAAATTATTTTACCTTAACAATCGCTGAAATTTTATATAGAATAATATAAAATCATTGGAAATATAATTATTTCTACAAAAATATCACCAATTTTATTATAGTTTTCATATTAGGGACTAGTAAGATGTGCCAAGGTTTCTAAACATTAAGATAAACTTCCATCCTTAAAATTTACCCTGGGCTCCCCTCAATAATTTTGATTGAAAACCTTAATTTGTAACCACCATGAATTTATCGACTATTACAAAGGTTGTGATGAAAGATCCCTCCACATTGAAATTCCACTATGATATTCCACATTTGGAACATTTTCGACATTCAACTCCGTTAATGCACCCATTTGATCATATCTCCCACATTTACTCCACCACCACAAATTTATGCATTCGATTCTTGGTCATTCCTAAAACTACTTGTTGGGAGCGAGATCCCCCAAGGGCAATTTTGGGTCTAAAAGCCCATGTTTTAGTCAAGTTTTTGTAATATTATTGTAAAGACTTGGCATTTTGTGGTCACGGAGCATGAAGATATTATGTGTCACAAGGGTATTCTTCCCTTAATTTTGTAAAGTGAAGTCGGATGTAAGAGATCTACCCATGGTCCGCGGACCATGGGATTGTATAAAAAGAGTTAAGCTCTAAGTAGTTAATAGGATAACATGAGGAAGAGAGTCATAAGAGGAAGTCTAAGTCTTAGGTTGTAGCGTAGGTAGAGGCTCTGCAGCTGAGTGTGCAAAGGCCTAGGGTAGAAGTCTACAAATGAGTGCGTGGACCCTTGAAGCTGTGTGCGCAAGGTGAAAAAAGTTTGTAACACTTGAAAGATATCAATAAAAAGAGCTATTCTGCAATCTCTAGGTACTTATTCTATAATGGGTTTGGATATCTTTTGTATGAATTTCCTTTATTATGCTCATATGATGTGCGAAATACTGTAGTTACATTGAATAATTGAATGCAATCACGAATATATGCTTATGTGGTGATAACTTTAAGTATTTAACAAGATAAGAAAATCACTTAGGGTAATTAAGGAATCTACAAGGCGCGCTACCATAGCAATGTGAAAGTACCTAAGCCCTAGGTTAGGGCTATGCAAAGGTAGATCATATACTTTCACAAAGACATTGAAGGCCAGAATAAAGGATTTGTCTTAGAGTGAGATCACCTGTGCGAAGGCAGGGATAAAAGAGAGCAAATGACATCAAAACCATCTCAAGGGTGTGGAAACTTGGTTCCAACATACCCCCATACTGCTTTGGGTGAGACTTCATTCTGTGCTCCGTGGGCTAATGCCAAAAGGGCCAGTAGTGTAGGGATTTGTTTGGCTAATTAACACTAAACTTGGGTCAAGCCCCGTGAAGCCAACAAATGGTTTCATTGTTAGGACATATGAGTTATTACACAAAGTTTATCAAAAGCTATGCCCAGATCACCGCACCGATGGAAAAATTGTTGAAGAAGGATGCCACGTTCTACTAGAACGATGACTGTAAGAAAATCTTGGATATATTGAAAGAAAATATGGTTACTGCACTGATTCTAGTCTTCCCGGACTAGAATAAAGAGTTTCCTATACATCTCGACACGTCATGTATAGTGCTGGGGGCAGTACTAAAGTAGGATGGAAAAGAAGGCTTGGACCATCCTGTGTAAGCCGTACATTATGCAAAACAGAGAAGAACTACTCTACAACTAAACACGAGTGGCTAGCTATGGTGTATGCACTCTAGAAGTATTGACACTACTTGCTAAGAGGCCATTTTAATATGTATACGGATCACTATGCACTGAAGTACCTAGATAATAAGCCTGTGTTAGGGGGGTGAATCTATAGATGGCTCTTATTTTTCCAGGAGTACGGTTTTGAAGTTGTTGTGAAGCCTGGATGATTGAATGCGAGAGGAGACCATCTGTTGCACATTGAAACGGGGGAGGAACCTACTAACTTGGAAGAAGGATTGCCTAACTCACAACTATTTGTAGTGCGTGTCGTGGATGGTCATTTCGAGGATATAATACACTTCCTAACAATAGGAACTGCACCAAAAAGATACTCTATCTAGCAAAATAAAGAATTAGTGGTGTGCATGACAAATTTTTTGTCATTGTTGGGCATCTATACAATATGGGTACTGAGGAGATATTGTGATAGTATGTACCTAAGTTTGAACGAAGTAGCATCCTCGTGGATGGTAATGGGGGTGCTGCGAGAGGACACTATGCAGGGACAAAAACCATGCAGAAGATTCTATGCGCAGGGTTGTGGTGGCCAACCCTTCATCATGATTAAAAAACATATTGTAAGGTGTGTTATGTATGTCAATGAATAGGCAGGCCATTGTGGAGGCATGAAATGCCTTTGAATCCACGAATGACATTGCAACCCTTCGAGAAGTGGGCAATAGATTTTGTGGGACCCATTCATCCACAAGGGAAGATAAGAGTGAGGTACATTATCACTGCGATGGAGTATTTAACTCGTTGGGCAAAAGCATAGCAAGTGAAGGATTTCATAGGTACGATGGCCATGAAGTTATTATTTGAACATGTACTGATGCGATTTGGATGTCCAAGGATCTTGATGAGTGATCGTGGTATGCAATTCTTGAATGAGATGATTAGCACACTAATGAAGGAATGTCAGGTATACCACCAGAAGAGCACACCTTATGACCCACAGCCTAATGGGACAGTGGAGGCGTTCAACAAAGTTCTTGAAAATGTGCTAACCAACTTTGCAATGCTCAACAAGGTGATTGGGACCTATGCCTACCTGCAGTGTTGTGGGCTTATCGAACGACATGCAAGAAGTTGATGGGACAATCCCCTTTTAGGCTTGTCTATGGTGTGGAAGCTGTAATGTCTATGGAATACATCGTGCCTAGTCTGCACATAGCATCACTCATAGGTATGATGGATCACAGAGCCCTGGGAGAGAGCCTCCCATAGCTAGATGAGCTCGAAGAAGAAATATTTTTGGTTGGATTTCACCAGTAGGTCCAAAAGCAGCGACAAAAGGCATGGCATGATTGACACATCAAGTTGTATTCATGTAAGGTAAATGATATAGTTTTGTTGTATGATAGTAAGTTTGATATATTTCCAGGAAAATTCAGGATGTAATGGTTAGGGCCTTATGTTATTAAGGAGATTACCGAGAGAGGAGTGGTATAGTTGGTCAAGTTAAATGGAGAGCCCTTACGAGGAAAGGTGAATGGCAGTTGCTTGAAGCCATACACTGGTGGTCCGGCCATGTGACTAAATTAAAGTAGCACAGTCTTAGCGCTCTAGGTAGCTGAAAGGAGGCGTGGGACTATAAACTACACTGCCCAATTTGGGGAGTTGAGCAACTGGAGATGGTGCAAGGCAAAGACATGTCACTGGGTCTGTAACAATGCAAAGGGAGCTACACTACCCAAGAAGAAATCACGCAAATCGGCTAGAAGGTGACCGTTAAAGTCATTGTTCATGAAAAGATGGAAGAAGCACTCCACTCCTTACAGGATGGAGTAATTGAAGAGCTGAGGGCTTGTGAGCACCGCGCCCTCCAAGTAACCAGTGAGAAGAGAATAAATAATGAGCAGATGGGCTTATAGAGGGATGTTCTCATCCCTGCCAAGGCCGAGGTGACTAGCCAAAGATAAAATATTATATAGGTCATGGACGAGGCCTACAGAATGGTCCCAAAATTAGCCACTCCAGAGGAGGAGCCAGTCGAGGTCCGCATCCACAAATTGGCTAGAGGGGTGTGCAACACTCAGACGGAGATGGTGCGGGTTCAGTTGGAGCTGAACTTGCAAATTACAGAGCTCCAGTTGAGGGCTCAGTGTTCGACACCTCTAAAGGTAAAGGAACAGTGGGTGGCCACTGTCTCAGAAGCAGTCGTGGCAGTGGAGAGTGCAATAGAAGAATACACCCAGTTGTTTGAATATTCGTTTGAGGTCCTGATCAGCTTGCAGGAGGACAAAAACATCCAGAGGCTCAAGACGGAAGCGCATGAACTCCAATAGTGTTATGAAAAAGTTAAGGGCACAGCGCGAACTGTCGCACTGGCACCGAGGATAGCCAAGCTGCAGGAAGCCAAGTAGATGAAGGAACAGGTAGACACAACGCTACACAAGGAAGCAGTGCTGAAGGCGCGATTAAAGCCCTGGCTGGACAAAGCTTATGCGGTTACAGGAAACACTAAAACCAAGCTTGCGACTCTGCAAGTGACAGAACAACAGCTTCACAATGAGAACACAAGGGTAGTAACTGAGAAGACTATCGAAGAGGCGAAGCAAGCAACAACTTAGTGCACAGCGAAAGTTGTTGTCACCAAGGTTGAGCTGGACGAGCTTCGCTCAAAGATCTTCGTGCCTGCCGAGTGACTTGAGGGTGAGTCATGATGTTTTTGTTGGGGGCCTATTGGGAGCAGGATCCCCTAAGGTAAATTTTTGGGTTAAAAGCGCATGTTTTAATCTAGTTTTTGTAATATTATTATAAAGACTCTGCATTTTGTGGTCACAAAGCGTGAAGATATTATGTGTCACAAGGGTAGTCCACCCTTAGTTTTGTAAAGTAAGGTCAGCTATAAGAGATCTACCCATGGTCCGCAGACCATGGGATTGTACAAAAAGAACTAAGCTCTAAGTATTTAATAGGATAACTTGAGTAAGAGAGTCACAAGAAGAAGTCTAAGTCTTGGGTTGTAGCATAGGTAGAGGCTCTGCAGTTGAGTGTGCAGAGGCCTAGGGTAATAGTCCATAGCTGAGTGTGCGGACCCCTGCAACTGTGTGCGCAGGGTGAACAGAGTTTGTATCACTTGAATGATATCAATAAGAGGAGTTATTCTGCAATCTCTGTGTATTTATTCTGTAATGGGTTTGGATATCTTTTGTATGAATTTCGTTTATTATGCTCATATGATGCATGAATGATTGTAGTTACATTGAATAATTCAATGCAATCACGAATATCTGCTTATGCGGTGATAACTTTATTTATTTAACAAGATAAGTAAATCATTTAGGGTAATTAAGGAATCTACACGACGAGCTGCCATAGCAACAGGAAAGTACCTAAGCCCTAGGTTAGGGCTGCACGAAGGTAGATCGTATACTTTCCTGAAGGCATTGAAGGCTGAAAAAAGGGTTTTTATTAGAGCAATATCACCTACGCGAAGGCAGGGATAGAAGAGATCAAACGACATCACAACCATCTCACAGGTGCAGACACTTGGTTCTAGCATCCCCCCATACTGCTTCAGGTGAGACTTCGGTCCACGCTCCCTAGGCTGATGCCAAAAGGGCCAATAGTGTAGGGATTTATTTGGCTAATTAATGCTGAACCTTGGTGAGGCCCCCTCAAGAAAATATTGTTCAACACTACCATTTACACAAATTTTTTCCCTATTTTTCTCTGCAAGCAAATTGCATTGTTTCTTAGTGTTTCATTGTGTTTTGTGTTGGATTACATTGCCTGGAGGACATTGCTTACAAGTTTCATTTCCTTCTGCAACCCTCTTACAACCAGGTATGTCGAAAAGGCTACATTTTATTTCTCTCTAGATTGCTCTGTGTTTATTTTTTTGTATTATCTTCCCTACTTCCTTTTGCATGCGAATGTATTAAGATAGTTGGTCTCATGGCCAATATTAGTTTTTTATTTCATAAATATTTGAAATTTTTCATGTTCAATCTCGTTACAAGCATTCCTACCCAGCTTCAATAACATTAATCTCGTGCATTTATACTTGAAGCACTTGAGGTCTTGAAACCTCAAGCTTGTATTTTCCGACATGAAAAGACTTTCAACTACAAAAATCATAGTCATTAGTGTAATAATTACCTAATTAATTAATTCTCTAAATGAAAATTATTAGTATATAGCCGTAATTAGTTTTGTTTGTCCCCAAATTTCTAAAATGATTTGTTTATGGTTACATATGGGTGCTTCAAGGAATTATTAGTGCGACTTCAAAATTTCATATTGTAAATTCCTCATGAAGTTGTTACCTAGTATATTTCTCATTGTATTCTTTCATAATGATCAAAGACCTTGTGTCCTTACCAATATATCTGCAAATAATTTTCCTTGTTACCCAGGCATCTAGAATAGTGTCTAGGTAAGTTTACTTTAATAGCCAACTATTATTCGATTGGTCTCAAAGCATTTCAATTTTAACAAGAAACCCTCATTTTTTTGGTATCAACGTCTATGGTTTTGTCATCTTTTCACCTACATTTTTTCTCAAATATACAATCAATTTGCAAACTATGCTCTACCACCAGGATTGACTATGTAGATACATATGTTTCTCTTGTTCCTTATTTTACTTATCCTTTTTCTTGACTATAAAACCTAGGGCTTTGTTTGTAAGATAATTTATGTTTTCCTATAGCTCCATGCATGTGTGTAATAATCTTTCTGTTCTAAAATTTATTATATCTGTAGAATGATTTTCTTTAATCATAACAAGGGAAAAGGAAGGGGCAAAGGAAATTAAAATAGAAACCAACACCTATGTGTCATAGGGGAAATTGGGCCCAGAATCTCTGTTCATTTTAATGCAAATTGACAACTATTAAGGGGTATGTTACATATGAAATGGATAATTTTCTAGGGATGCTCCAAAATAAATCTCAAGAAAAACCTACATTACAACATCCCTGGTCTCAACATCCTTCACAAGTTGGTATTATAGTTCCCCTTCATGTATCTTCTCCACTAGTTAGTCCAGTCAATGACAGTTGGGAATAAGTTGTTTCTACACAACCTCTATGCTGTAGACAAGGATTCCCAAACTTTTCACCTCCTAATCCTCCTTCTCAAGCTCATGCATCTCACTTACACACTATTGCCTCTCATATTTTTTATATGCCTCTTGCAAAACCTCAACCATTCACTCCTCTCTCACATCATCCCTCCTTTGCAAGGTAAGTTTCTAAACAACAAAGAGCCAAGTCAAACCTTCTTTCTAAGCCATCCAAATTCCCTATTGTGCCTAAGGCTAGTGAGCATGGAGAAAATTCACAAGTTGAGTCCTCTTGTTCATCTCATGGATAAACTCTTTCAGTGTCTTCACATCTGAAGCACGAGAACAACAGGTAGAATCAACCCCCTCTGACTCAGAGGGAGACAAATTCTAACTGATTTTGAAAGCAGAAGTTATTTTTTTCTTCTGTCTTAGTTATTTTTTAGAAATTATTGTTTACTATTTGGCTAACACATTTTTTTCTAGGTTTCCTATGGGTTGTTATGTTACATTTTGATGATGTCTGAAAACTGATCGAAAAAGCATTTATATATTTTGATACACAAAAACACACACGCACACAAATTTATATATATGGTGGCACCACCTTGAATCACATGATGAAAAAAGGAGATACAAGGGGATAAGGAGAGACGAGGTAATTTTTGGGTATATGATGGGAAATTTTTTTGATGATACATTTATTTTGATAACTATGGTTATGGCTTGGTTGTGTTATGTTTGTTAATGGCCTATATTTATAAGGAGTGTCATTCTATTAGTTTAAATCTAATGCATAGAAATAACAAGGCCTAATTGAATGATAAAGAGGGTCCCAACTATTAGAGTCTAAAATTTGATTTAATTTCTTCCTTTGGAAGTCTCCCTCTTTAACCCTACTAACATTAATTAGGTAAATAATTAATTTGATGTGCCAAAAACTAGAAGCCACCAAAATTGTTTGTGACTTCTTTAATGATAAGGTAGGTCTTTGAAGGAAAGGAGGAAAAAGTTGTGGAGAGAGGTATACTAAATTAAAACTAGGTTGCTCCTTTCCCTCTGATTTTATTTTCTAAATATTAGAGATTTGATTATAATGGTGACAACAATTCTAACTCCAAAGGAGAGATCAATTTTGGTGACCCCTTTTAATAATTAAAGGAATGTTGAAGCTATCTTGTTTATTTTATGATCCTTAAATTATTTTTTTGATGGTTCGATTTCTCTTTTCTAGTTCTAATAGTGAGGTTATTAAATTAAAGGAGGCTTCCTTCTCGTGTTGATTTCCTGAAGGATTTTTATGTCGTCATTTATTGTATTTCCTTAGCTATTGTATATGGATTAATATATTGTAGTCTTATGAGTTTTTTAAACTAGTCAAGGGTCTTATAGGGACTTGCTATTGATATTTGACTATTTATTTATTAATAAGATGAGTCAATGTTTCATAAAATCAGTAATTTACATACATCTCACATTTTATATTTCTCTTTTCACAGCTTATATTCTACAAAGTTCTATGTTTCGGCTAGTAATCTTGACTAACTCGTTGTCATTTCAAATTTTCTTTCTTTGACTTTGTTAATTTCGCATACATTGGGAATACTTGTTTATAAATATATTTATTTATTTACTTTTATGTTTCTTTAAATACTTAAATTTTTTTTTTTTTTTCCTTTTATTTTATTTTGTAAAATCGAGAACTCTATCTCATTATCTTCTTATGATTAAAAAAATTGAGGAGTCGTATCATGTGTTTTCCTTTAAAAAAAAATATCTAACATATTTTGGTAACCATAATGGGGACAATCCATTCCCTCAATATTTAAAATATGATTAGTTCCATGATTATTCATTCTTCAGAGCAATCTAATCTTGGATTTTGGATTCGTGATGAAATGTCACATCTCCATTAAAACAAGGATAATGTCACATTTATTTTTTCTAAGTATGCATATATCTTCATCTCCCGAGTTGCATTTTATTCATGTAGGGAGTTTTTGGAAAATTACTGTTGTACCACAAATTACTAACTTACTTCCATGTCGTTACTCATCGTATCTCGTCGATGGATAGGAAATTTTGTATTGAATGTCCACCTATCCATATTCCTTACACCTTCCACACTAGTATTGTAATCTAAATGACATACTGTATTTGAACAACTGACAGGCCAAAAAGTCTCCCCCCCTCTTTTCAGTTTTATTAGTCCTAGGGTGGACCTACGATATAGTTAGTCCCTTGGTATCTCAACACATGTACCTCACATCTCACGTACCCTTACAGGCTTACCCCATGTAAAGTTAAAGTTTATTTCATTCTTTGTTTAGTTTGAGAATTTTTTCTATACGTAATATTACATGATATTGTATATAACATTATCAGTTTTTCATAAAATTTAGTTCTCTGAGCAATACCTATTGATTTGTTTTGTGGCACCATTCCTGCTTGGTATACCACTTAATGATTTACACCTCAGAACAAATAGATCCATTCTCTGTTTTCCATGCTTGCATACTCCACATGAACATCTGTGCTCTCTTCTTACCACATCTGTGAATCTCACGTGAAAATAGGTGGTCTCTGACCCACCTTCGACGGTGATAATGGGCAGTGGAAAATCAAGGGTTCATATTTGATATTCAAACCCTACTCCCAAAAATTATCTTTTGGGGGTCTTTGCACCCAATTCTTCACTGGCTCTCTAGCTTGTAACTCTACAACCTTCACTATCTCAGAGATTTTTGTGTTCGTTCCCCTACTCTGCATCAGTTATAAACTAGGTATTTTTCTTTGCACCCTTCCATCTTTGGTTTTGTCAAGGGTTCGAGGTTTCAAGTTCTACTGGTGCCTACACATGTTCGTTCCACGCTCATGTATTCAGGTAATCCAACTCTTGTTTCGCATCCTTATTATATTTTTCTTCCTTGCTGCAGCACGTTGTGTTTGCCTTGTTCCTTACGCTATGTTTAATGTTAATATCCATTCTATTGAAACATTTTTTTAGACTTTTTCAGGAAAGGTCGAGGATCTACCACCACAGCTTTGTATGATAATCATTTCAGGGCTATATTCTCATGGTAAGGTCATTGAGATTAATTTATGACCCAAAATAATCTTACTACTATTATAGTCAGCATCGTACCCAAATCTAATCCTTTCTGTCACATACAGATCAAGGAAGGAGAATGGTTACAATTTCGACATCATGGCTTCGACACCTAAACTGTTCTAACTTCCCACTTTGGTGTTATATATTTCACTGAAGGTAATATTATCTTGGTTGGCATAATGAATTTCTTTTTCTATTTTCCACTGCCCTACAGGTAATAACTTGACCCTAAGTCCTCTTACAACCTTGGTTCAGAAATAGCGGATTATGCAATTGCTCTCCCACAACTCTTTTCTAGATTTCTGCTTATAGGTCGATTGGATCTCTATTTTCAGGGCTTTTGAAAATTGTTTCCAACAGGCCTGGTGGAAATCAAATTAGGGGTTTTTCCATAAACACCCCTCACCCCACCCCCTTTCTTCATTATTTTCTAGGGATCGAAACCCCTTGGTCGATAGAAATCACAATTTGGGATTCCTCCTTATAGGGTTATGAAATTTTTCCTTTTTATTGTATAACAGATATGTCATTTTTATGTTTAGATTATTTTAATTCAGGTACATGTGTGCTATTAGAATCTAAGAGATTGTTTAAGTTGTTGTCTCTATGTACGTAGTACTTTTAGAAGAACAATCTACTTTTTTGACAGTGTCGTTCCCCTATAGTATATCAAACTCATCAGAAATTTCTTTTTTTCTCTTCTTTCTGGCATCTCGGCCAGGTTGTTGAAAAAGAATTTCCATTGACTATATTCTTCTATGGAATATCGAGAGGGGTCCGGAAGGTATTAATTTAATATTTAAGTGTTTCAGTTTTAATCAGTATCATTTCACTATATACATTTTGTTTCTTGGAAATTTTTTATCATAAAAACAAGTTGGAGGCCATAACTTTTTCTTGGTTGTGTTTACGCCACTGTAATAAGATGGATGGCACATTGCTGCAATATTCGTTGTAAATTATGCCTTTAGTCAGATAGTTCTATGCTAATACTTTAATTCAATTTTCATAATAGACTCATCAATATGTGTAATTTCTCTAGCTACTTCCTTCCAAGAGAATCAAAATTTTTTCTTCTCAAATTTTGTTTCTCAGTAATTGTATGATGGTGGCTTTAAGCCCTGTAATTTTCATTTTATTAACTGAGTCGTGGTAAGGTGTACAAATTTCTGCATAATAGATAGAGTATTATATTTGTTGCTATTCTTGCAGTAGTCTTGGTTTGGCTAATTTAGATTTCATCTACAATAGGAAAAGTAGTATTTATCATCGCATAGTAATCTAGCATAATGGTTTAACTATTTCCTGGTTTCCTTACCATAAACTCCCGGTCCTTTTATTTCCTGCTATGTGCGTAGCTCAAATTGTGAGTATCTTCTAAATTTGATGTATAGTCCACGAAATAATAGTTCTGGCCAATCTTCTTGTAAAAGACATGTCAATTAGTCTTACTCAATTCCTACCAGCAGACATAATGTAACTCTGTGATTAATTTCCTCAAAATCTTCACCCTTTAGACGATTAAAGAAATATCATTCGGTTGGCTAAGTGCATCGTAGGTGTGTCATATTCCTTGATTGTTTTCTAATGATTTACACAGTCAACAATAAATTTTTTCATATTGTGTGATTATTATTTATATTTTTCCATAGACAGGTCTGTTTTCCCACTAATTTGAAGGGAAGAAATATACATGCCTTTTTGGACTCAACCCTCCAGTGTTTACAATTAACTTTAAATATATTCTGCCTTATATTCACTAGAATTTTCTATTGGCAAAATTGTACACCGAATAATCACCTTTCCTACTTCAGTATAACCATTGATGTAGAAATAATATAAATAATTTATCATGTCTAGGAATCTAGCCTTTAAAAGGGGAACTTCATACTATCACTATTGAACACTCCTGTGTTTTCTAAGGAGCAATATCTATTGGAGATAAAACTTTGTTCTAAACATTCAAATCTATCGAGCCCTTTATTTTATCGTGATGGATTCCATACTTGCTAGGTATAATATGACTGGTGTCTTACAAGCAAACCATATCATGCACTAGATTTATACACACATGTATATGTATCACTTTTGCGTGAGTCTACTACGTGGAAGGAAATTTATATGTTATTCAAGGTTTCTAGAGATTGCATGCAAAAAAAAGATCACCATCTTATGCTGAATCACATACATATTCATAACACTAAAAAATCTCAACATAACTTAACCAAATTCCAAAAACGACATCGCAAAAGACTAAAATAATTATAGAAACAACCTTTCCACTTGCAAGAAAACATCCAACTAATATTTCAAGTACTATTTTAAGTAATATATCAGTAATTCCAAACAATACATAACTAACCTAACCAGAAGCACTGAGACAAATCAAAATTTGAAATCTAACACCTTATCCACCCAACCGAGAACTCATTCCTCTAGTTCACCCCCGAGTTGAGAGCTCTTTCCAAGGAAAAACAATCCCTATGGATCCATGCACCCGGTATTTAATACCTTTCTTTCATGATAGAGTTTCTCTTAGTGGTGTCCAGCTTCTATGGTCCTTTTTATGCACTCTCCTAGGTGTTTCCATAAAATGTCGCCTTCCTCTCCTACAACACTTTTATTCTTATTCAAGCTTATTAGCATCCTTCTCCAACTAAGCAACTTAATGGAGTTTTCTCTCCCATCCATTACGTTTATTTATATTTTTGACTAAAATTCTTATCATGAGAGAATATTCCAATCTCATTTACTAATGAGATTTTTTTGCTTATCCTTCCTTGGAAAGAGTCTCATTTTCCAGGTGCCTCATTCCCAACACTTGGATTCCATTTATTAATTTAACAAAATATTCCTTTCCCTAATTATTCCAATGTATTTTCCACCATTTTATCCAACCTAACTTAGCCTAACCAAAACAATATTACGGCAACGAAGAGATATTACATGAAACTAATGTTTCTCATTCATTACTTGATTTCAATCTTCAAAATTCACTTACCAATGAGGAAAATGCTATGAAATGGGCCATTATCTACCGATATATTGAGTGAGAGGAAGGAATATTATCTCTATAAAGAGGAGTACATCGATATCGTGATCACTTATAATTTGATCTGTCTAACTCATGACAATTTGATCAAATTTGCAACCTTGTTTTATCCCTCAACTATATGATCAAAGGAACAATTCCAGTTCCATTCTTGATTACATCTTGAATAACAAACTTACTATCTAGGAACCCAATTATGATTGGTCCATACTAGGCCATGAATTTCACAAAGGAAATCAATGCGACCTTCTCATTAATCAAGAAAGAGAATGTCAATGCCAATGTGTCCATGATCTTCATCATTAATATTGGATGAGTAGCAAACCTAGAAGATCTTGATGTCTTAGAGGTGATATACCCAAATAAACTCCAACAGATCAAATTCAATGATGTACGGTCATGTTAGAGGTAGAATCCCACCACAAGTTTCTCCAAAGCCTTACTAGTTTTCTCGAACTACTTCACTTGCTAAGAGAAACATGTCTAGGACACAAAGCCAACCTTCGATTGGCTCCCAAGGTGCTACCTATTCAAGATCATCTTATTTTAGTTCTGGTTTAATTTTAGCTCCATATATCTCCATTGGATCCATCTATTCCTCTTTCAACCCTCATTCATTAAGTACTAACCCCAACAAAGTTATCAAGAAATTTGGACTCTTTCAGTTTGAAAAATATGCAAATAATACTACCCCTTAGTATATTTACTGTGCTCTAAATATTTCTCCTATGAATGTGCCTCTTTGGAAGTTTAAATATCATTTACCCAAATTCTCTACAAATGGTATGATTACCGCTAATGAGCATCTAATCACTTTCTCAAGCACGTGCCCTAATATTCAAGAAAGTGATAGTGATACATGTATGTGATTCTCTGTTAATTCCTTAGCCAATAAATCCACCACTAATTTCTTTGAATTTCCATTAAAATAATTCAGTATTTCAGATAAGCTTTGTTACCAATTCAAGGTAACATATGGGGAACCACGAAATCATATTTATTTATTGCATGACTATAACAATGTCTCCTTTCCAAAAGGAGAAAGGATTAAGAGTATTTATCTGTGCTTTACTAAACTGTATAACCAAATTCCCAAGATCATTCATCCACAAAATCAAGCTGGTATGATGCATTACTATAGTACATTACCTCTTATCTATCATTAGTGACTTGAATAGAAGAACACTACCAATTTTGAATCTAATTTACAAATATTTCTTGAGTATGAAGAGAAACATAGGAGAATAGTTGTCTCTCTGGAAAGTCAAACCAACCAAACTAACATCACCTCAATATTATAACTTATGCAAGACATGTGCAATAGATTAATCTCGTATCAATGTAGGTTGAATTTGTAATTGCATAACCCTGCTCCTAGACATGTTCAAATAGCTCAACCAGCCTATCAACCTCTTGACCTTCTTTCACGATCATGGTGTGACTTTTGTGATGAACACCATGATAGTAAAACTTGTCAAGTATGCCATACAGCTAGACAAATGAATTTTGGTAATAAGCCTAACACTATAATAGCCAATATTCATTGGGCTAACGAAGATGATGTTCTAGCAGTTCAAAGAAGGAGTGCATATATAACTCAAATGGACAAATATTAATCCACTAAACAATAGTCCAATAGAAGACCCTCAGATCATGCTCATAATCACTGATTTATAAACAACTCTACTTCAAACCAACATATACCTTATTCTTCCTCCTATTCTTCCACTTCATTTCCTAGTTTCAATATCCCTACCCAAATGCCAAACATAAAAGTTGATGTTTCATTACTCGACATGGCCATGGTTCTCGAGAAACAAAAACAATTAAGCGAAATCTGTGAAGGGAAAATTTTAGCACCAATTAATTACTTAGAAGTCCAATGAGAAAATCTGGGTTAAGAAGATACAATTTCTACTAATCACCCATTTACCCCTTTTAGGACCCCTCCATTCCATGTATTAATGAATATTTATGACAAAATTTCTCATTGTGTTCTCATAGATACATGATGAAGTCCAAATGTCAATCCCAAAATAGTTATGGAAGAATTGGGATTGTAATGCAGTAACACTACCCCTGTGAATATCATAGGTTTCAACAATTCTCTACAAGACTCTATAGGTACTATTAAATATGTTACCTTATTCATCTATGCCCATCCTGAAATCAAAACAATTTGTAACATACATGTAGTTGACATTCCCATCTCTAAGTAGTCACTCATAATTGGTGGATATTGGCAAGTTCATACTGGAGGATATCTGTCGTTCAATGGGAGACATATATCCATTCCAAATAATTTTAAATATATCACCATATTATGGGAACAACATATCTCTCCTTACATCGAAGTATTAACTCAACTACATGTTAATTATATTGAACGAGGCATGGGTGCATATTCTCTTTTCATAGAAGATGATATTCCTCCTCTAACAAAACCAGAATTTGATTACCAATTTTGGTATTTTCATTTTGATGGTGCATCGTCCTGTGAGGGCAATGGCAGAAGTATCATTCTATAATCACCTTATGGAAAGCTATATCAATATGCTTACATACTCAAATTTTATTGTACTAATAATGTAGTTGAATTTGAAGATCTCCTCCTTGGGATTCAACAAGCTCCTAATTTCGGAAACAAAATCCTAACTGCTTACGTTGACTCTAAAATTGTTATTAACCTTGTCCAAAAAATTTACTCTCCTAATAACAATATCATCAAATGTTATACTAAAGCATTCTAGGAAAAAAATTCCATTCTAGATGCTTTTAAGATCACAAATATTTGTATGGAATTAAATGCTTTAGCCTATCGACTTTATTCCTATGATTCTTATATCTCATGACGAAATCTTCTTGATAGACCTACTTTAATTTTCCAATCCTTATATAGACCTCACCTTCTGAATAATGAGGAGGATTGGTAAGTTTTTCGGGATAATTAAAGTATATGAATGTTTCTCCAAAACCAACTTGACAATAATAATAAAATTATCTCTTTGGAATTTAGCAAGTTACCTCTAGGACTTTCTCCTCTAGAAATCTCACTTTCACCTAGTTATGTCCCTACAACAACAAGTAACCTAATAGAAGAATCAAAGAGGAAGATTGGTGAAACCATCCTAGTTAATATTGAAACTCTTGGTGATCGTAAAATAATGTAGATTTGAGACCAATGTTGTAATCAGGGAAAAGAGAAGTTTGTTTCTCTTTTTAAGGAATTCTCAGATGTCTCTGCCTAGTCATACAAGTATCTTCGTGGTTTATGTAATGGTATTATACAACATGCCATTCCCATTAATCAAGACACAAATCTAGTCAAACAAAGACAAATACCTATTATTCCTTCTCTTGAGGAAACCATTTGCAAAGAAAAAGAAAAAATGTTGAATGCACATATCATTTTTTGTGTGAAATATTTAGAGTAGGTCGCTAAATTTATTCTGGTTAGGAAAAAAATGGGGATATTCGCCTTTGTGTTAACTATAGGTATTTGAAGAGAGCTAGTGTGAAGGACAACTTCCCCTTCCCAATTATGGATGAAATTTTACAACAGGTCATCAGATCCCAAATGATGTCACTCCTAGATGGGTTCTCCAATTAAAATTAAGTCCACCTAAAAAAGGAAAATAAATTGAAACCAACATTAACGTGCATTGGGGCACCTTTTATTATGGATGTATGGAATTTGGTTAAATTAATGGTGGTTCCACCTTCCAGAGAGCCATGCAACTTCCCTTTGAAGAGCTCATCGGGAAAACTATTCAAATTTTCCTTGATGACATGATTTTTTACTGCAAGCTTCAAATATAACACTTTGACCATCTGAGATGAGCTGTTTTACATTGTAGATGTTTTGGTATTTCCATAAATCCTAAAAAAAAATTCTTTGCTGTCACAACTAGGAAGCTATTAAGACATATTGTCTTAGAAGTGGGAATTAACAATGAGCCTGTTCAAGTTGCAGCAATTAAAAATATTCCTCCACCTAATTCCAAAAAATAAATTTAGTCTTTAATGGATAAGATCTATCTTGTAAGAGGCTTTATTAATGATTTTGCTAAAATCATCAAACCTATACATAGCCTAACCAGGCAAAATATGGAATTTAAGTGGAATAATGTCACCAAGAAAACCTTTATAAATAACAAAGAATCTATTGCATCTAATTCTATTTTAGCCCAACCTAATTTCACAAAAGAAGTCACAATTTACACTAATTCCACAAAAGAAGTGTTATCGGGAAATCTAGTGTCTATTCAGAGCTGCTAGTCCCACTAAGATGGGTAGCTATCTTAGAAACAAACAGATTAAAGTCACTTGTTTTTCCTTTACATGAGAGAGATGAGAAAGAAGCAGAGAGTACCAACCTCAGTCTTCCACTTGGCTCCTCGCTTGTTTCCTTTCCCCTTTGATAGAATCTCGCCACTGCTTCCTTACTTGCCCCGCTTCAAAGAACACTTGTAGATTCACAGCAGGATAATACCATCAAAGCATAGAGATCTTTCACTATAAACAATATAGGATCAGATATATATTGACCATACAAATGCATATATCAACACAACATTCAGAGATACACAAGAATATGGAGGAAAACTCAAATATCTATATTAGTAAAAGTAATAGAAGAGAGGATTACAACCACTTGGTGTGACCCAGTGCCATCCTCCTAGCTTGAAAGCCCTCTTCACCTCATACAAAGCAAGATCACCCAACAATGTCTTCCAAGAGAAACCAACATCACTTCCTTGCAAATTACAAAATTCCAGCCTTTGGATCTCTTGTATGAGGGATCCATATATAGATGTTTACAGGAGAGTGACTCAGCTTCTGGGATTTCGATTAGTTTCATTTCACTGATAGTTCTTGGTTGCACATGGAGATTTTAGATCTCTTACTCATCCCTGGGTGAACTCAGAGAGGTAAGTGTCAAATGAGCAGTTTCTAGAAGATTCTCTGGGTTTCCACCTAGCAAACTGCTTGTGCCATTTGTCTGCTCTCCCTCATCGCACCCTATATAAGGGATTTCCAGTATGCATCACACTTTTTTCATGTGGTAGGTGAAATGCATCACACCTTTAGCACTGGGCAGTCTGTATGGTCCTGCTTTGACCAGTTCTGAGTAGTTTTTCATGGAGAACTTCTGGGAGATGATGTAATCAGCTGACGTTGCTCCTTTAGGGTATGAAACAACACTTTTAGGGACTTAGAAGCCCTTGGTTTATGAACATGTATGATTGGGGTTGCAGTACCCAAATATGTCTATAACAGTTGCCCCCTAAAGCATAAGGTCGTAAATCCTTTTGATGTCAGGTGAAATGTTTTATAACGAGGATCCGAGGTTTTTCAAACTAGAAGGTGACCTGTAATAAGATACAATACAATACATTATCTTCATAATATTTTTCATGATCTAGCTTAGGCGGGCATTCCCATGCTCAGCTTTGATAAATTCTTTTTTATGTACATAGGACAGACGACAGTCCGTGTGCAGACTTATGATTCTGGTAGAGCCATCATCCCTTAGTTTGGATGATTATTTGTGTAGCAATGATATACATTTGATGTCTTTAGTTTCCTGAATATATCGCAGCCCAGATGGATGAAACTAGATCTGGGGTCTTCAAGACTCGTTCAATCTTCACCCAAAGTACAAGCCGATCCATGTGAATAGATGTTTTGATGTCAAACATTGAAAGACATTGCCTGATTACCAGCCAATGATGTAGACTGTTAACAGGCAAGAGAGGAATTACCGATGATGATGATGACCCTCAAGGTACTGCAGTACAATTCATGTGGTGTGAATACATGATTTGATGTTGAACACCATGCAAAGTATTTTGGTCGAAGACCATTAATATAAACCTGTCGTCGGAAGTGAGAAATTTGCCATTGAGGCATGCAAGCTTCAAAGTACTGAAAGGGTTGTTCCTAGGTTGGCTTCTTGGATAATGAGCTGATGTCGACAAGAAGTGACCCATTGTTGGAGGGCATTGATGGATCCACATCTACGACACGGAATGGAGCAAATGATTTTGTAGAGGTGAAAACAATCTGATAATACAAGGTTTAGGGTGGCAGTCATGAAAGAATGAAGCGTGAAGGCATTGTAGCGGATGAGACACAAGCTGGGTAGGTGAATTATCTGAGCAACTTCTCTTGAACATATCGGCGACACTGAAATGGATTGGTAGCATTAACCCCAAAAGTGGATGGTACGGTTGACCAATGGTGATATGACCCGTGAACGAAATAACCCAACCCGACTCAATCATGGTGATGGAGTGAGAGTGTCATTTTCAAGAGCGACCTGCTACCAATAAAGTTTCTTCAAGTTTTCTTCCCAATTTTTCCCAGTTATTTTTGACCAGTACCTCTTTATTTTTTTCAAGCTTGACGAGGATAACATATTCTTGTTCTATAATTCTCCCTTCGAGTAAACTCGTCGCTGTGTTTTAACGAGCCTAGCAACAGTGAAACTCACTCTTGTCTGAATGGAAAAGTTTGTCGCTATTGTTTTAACGAGTTTAACGACAAGGGTAACTCGGTTCTTTTCAATTTTAGAGAGTCTGAAAGGAGACGGAAAGAAGACTCCAATATTCCTTTTTCGTAATATAATCCCTTAAGTCTGAAAAAGTACAAAACAATACGAAAGGGATGACTTTTCAATAGTTTTAATGAGCCGAACAAGACAAACACTTGATCTTTTTGTGAAATAATCCCTCAAGTCGAAAAAGAATAAAATCTAGAGGATGGATGGCACTTCCAATCACTTTAATGAGAAAGAGAGGCCAATTGCTCGGAAATCTTTTCATATTTTACGAGTCAGATGAAAAGATCTTAAAGCGGACTCGTTTTTTGAGGAACGAGTGATGTTTTCAGATAGTAGCTGGTTCCAGGTAATGTTTGGAACTTTTCAATCACAACAGTGTAAAGAAGGTGTCTAATAGGACCACTCATTGCAGCTGTTCCTCAAAAGGGGTAAACAGTCAAATGGAGGCGAATGATCGGCTAAAACAGAGTGGAGGTGATGGTAAGAACACGACCGAGGCTCAAAAGCTGATAGTAATTCAATCTCAATGGTTATTTACTAGAGGTTGGTTCATTTTTTAATGAGCTTAAACTCTAATGGAACATATGCTCATTGCTAGGTTTATTTTTTAACGAGCTTGAACTTTGCATAAAACTGCTCGTGCCAATCGTACAATAAGGATGTCTCATCGATAGGTTCATTTTTTAGTGACCTTGCACCATTCGAAATTATGCTCCGACTCCTTTTATTATGTAAGATAGGAATGACCAATCCTACGAGTTTAAAGGGTTGGGAATCTACAAACTAGGAAAATAAATGGTCATTTTTCACTTTCAAGAAAAAAGGTTTGCATACCCCCAGGTATAGCGAAGTAGAGTTTCCTAGGTTACCCTTCAATTTGTAGACAAAACATTTGTTCTATCGAGAAAGGCCTACCTTTTCCAAGTTACCCTTCAATTTGCAGACAAAACATTTGTTCTATCAGGAAAGGCCTACCTTCTAACAGAGGTATCTTATTTCGGTCTAATCCCATTTTCCTAAACGGATGGGTGTGTCAGACCAGTCATATATCCTCTGCGGAAACCTACCCTATACCTGAAGCTTTCCTGCCAAAGCAGACCAGGGCGCATGCCCCCTGGGTTTCAGTCACGACCACCGAATCACTCGCGCTCATCAGGTGGATGGACTGGAGATTGATGGGACATTCCTTGCACAAAAAGACCTTTCAGGGATGGAATTTGACTATTAGCTATGTGTGAACTGGGGAATGAAAGCTGGTCTACAAGTTGGACCACTCTACCTTCATGTGGAAAACACATTACTCGAAAGATTGAGGAGACAATGACTCCCATGCTATAAATGTAGTCGCATCCAAGGAGTAGATTATAATCTAAAGGTCCTTGGACTACCATTACATTCAGATAAATGGTTTTCATTCTCAAAGTTATAGGCAAATCTGGAAGGATCCCTAACGGTCGACTGGTTCCTTTGTCGAAGCTTGTCAGATGTCGTATCTCAGGCAGAAGCGATGGTGAACCAAATGCTTTCCAAGCAGTTGAGGAAAGGATACTCACAGAAGCCCCTTCATCTATGATGATACCAACCATGACCATTCTGTAAGTTTGCACTATGATTCAGAATGGTACATTAGATGGTAAACGGGGCCTGCCTAGTAGATTCAAATCAAAGGAGACAACTAGGTTGCCTGGAGGTGGGACCGAATAAACGGTCGAATACATCTCTGACGAACTTCCTTCCTGCGGTAAAGGAATGGGTAGATTTCTCCCATGTTCATCGGAGTCTATATTTACAAAAATAATTTGAACGATGTCATTCTCATTCTCTTTGGTGACTGTATCATTTGAAGGTAAATCCTCTGAAGACAAGATGGGGTCAATTGCCATCTCGACCTGTTGACTTTGGTTCGATGTAGGCTCAGAGGGTTCATCTTCAATGGTAGGCGCTTCGACCGACAACAAGGGTGTGCCAGTCGGGTTTTCAACTAGCAATGGACTCGGTAAGAGTTTCTTGTATCCAAGAGGAAGTTGCTGCGGTGATGCAGGATGGTTATCCAAGACTCTTTTAGCTTCATCCAAGAAAGGACAATGGTGGAGGGCGTGATCGCCTTCACACAGTCTACAAGGAAATTTAGATTTTCCTCTCTGCCCAGTGACTTTGTTTTCACTAGTTGATGGTGTAGTATCAACATGATCGTCAGAGGTTGACGACACCGGATTGTGCAAGTGGGGAGACCAGTCCCTTAAGACCCATGGGATGCAAGGACAATCTCGATGATAGTGGTCTCCTTTACAGATGACACATGGAGATTTAGGTTTGGACGGTGCAGTGTGTGGATTTTCACTAGACGATTCACAGTTGCCCCTTTTTGCCATTGGCTCCTTCTTCTTCTTCTCCTTCCCTTTCTTCTTCTTCTCAGTTACATGGTTTTTAGTTTTACTAGCTTCACCAAGAGAAGAGGAAGAAGGGGAGGAAGAAACAAACAAAGCAGAAGGTTGGGGGTTAACTCTAGTATCATCTAGTTGCTGATTTGATTGCTCAGGAATCACGGTGCTTTGAACGACAGAGGTCGAGAAAAGCCATACCGGCAGGCCAATTATCAATCCGAGGAGGGACAATGTGCCCATATGAGGTGCACCGACATCTCCCTAAGAGGAGAAAGGACTAGGATTTCCCCCAAGGGGAAATCCTTGGTTGGTGGACTCCATTTCCTCAACCTAAGACCAATGAGGGAATAGTGACGTTATTTCGATTAAAATAAATTTTAGATGCTTTGACACAACTTTCTTTTTCAGATTTTAAGAGTCGAGAAAAGGCTAAAGATGACTCTAGTCGCCTTCGATTTCTAATGAGCCTGAAGTGACAAGTGCTCAGATGGACCTTTTCTTTTAAGGAGTCTAAAAAGGAACGAAAGAGACTACTCTGGAAATCTAGACAGGGGGATTACCAAACCAATTGCAAAACTACAGAATACTTTTTACGGTATGGCACTCAATCTTCCCGAATGTTGTGTTTAGTGCATTGCGATCGATAGGGTGGCAGACACGGCTTCCTAAGGATAAAGGATATAGTCTACTGTGGCCTCCCAATATATACTCGACGGTACGTGGGAGCACAAGTCTGTACTGGCACTTGTTGTGTCAAAGAGGAGGAATCACCCAACCTACGATGAAAGTGACAGTTACCAGGGTTTACAACACCGGAATACGTCTCTAGCCTAGACTTCTAAATGGTGTGCGTTAGGTTCTAAAGTGTTTTTATCTTCATTGAATTTATTTTACAGTTGATCTTTCTTAAGAAGTTTTCCTTTAAGGTTCACCATGTGATGTAGATATACAAGTCCTAAAAATGAAATCTAAGATGATAAATAGTCGTTTACTCTTCTTTTTGCAATGAAAATCCTATCTACTAAGGAAAGAGAAATGAAATCCTTTCAACATAGAGTATAGAGCACACACTAGATGCACTATCCTAAATCAAAATCAACAAGCAGTATAAATGCAAATGCACGTGCATGTATTTGTTTTCCACTTTCTTAATGTGTGAATTACAAAAAGGATGCTAAATACAAATCTGAATTATCTCTTCTTTCAAAGCGACAGTACTAACAATTTTCTTTTCAAAAACGACAGGAAGGCAAGAACACACTTTGCGATTTTGAATTGAAAACTACTTTCGACACTTGAAATACTTATAAATTCAGATCAAATACAAGAGTAACAATGTAATCAACTATCAAAAAGAGAAGTATTCTTTTCTTTGACTGAAAACGACACTTGCGACACTTTCAAATCAAAAGACAACAATTTGATTAAGCTACTATTTTTTAAATGAGAGTTGTGAATGGAAAAAAATACATAAAAGCATTCACAAATCTTTGTAGAATGTAGGCTGAATGATGCAAAGGAAGGGGGTTTCTTCAATGATCTACTGATTATAGACAACAAAACTCTTGAATAAAATTGAAGACAGTGAAGAAAAAACCAAAATCTGGAGGCAGAAACAGTCTTACCTGATCATCACACTTGTAACACAGGGAAACTGGGATGCATCTCACCTACTACACATGGGAGGTGCGATGCATCTATTCTGCCTAAAGGAGAGGGTGCGATGGTCCATGAACGAGACTTTAACTTGGTTTTTGGTCAAAGTTTGCAGTTTAGTTCAGGGATTTAGGCTGAGCAAATGATAGTCAGTAACTACAAAGTATAGGGCTCATCTAATGAGGTTACTCAAGCTACCTCTAGGGCACTTAGGATGTTTGCAAGTCAATTGTTCAGTTCATAAGCAAACCCAGATATTGACTGAAGCAGCATTGATCTACTTTGCACTTGCATAGTAAATGCAGTTCGAAGTCTAGCTGGCTTGACTTCAGGCTCCGTTTGTGGTTTATGAATCAAACAAATAGAGACAAGCAATCAAACTAATCGCTCGCCAGTATGGTCGCCATTTTGTTATTGGGAAATCTAGTGTCTATTCAGAGCTGCTAGTCCCACTAAGATGGGTAGCTATCTTAGAAGCAAACATATTAAAGTCACTTGTTTTTCCTTTACAAGAGAGAGATGAGAAAGAAGCAGAGAGTACCACCTCAGTCTTTCGTTTGGCTCCTCGCTTGTTTCCTTTCCCCTTTGACAAAATCTCGCCACTGCTTCCTTACTTGCCCCGCTTCAAAGAACACATGTAGATTCATAGAAGCATAATACCATCAAAGCATAGAGATCTTTCACTGTAAAAAATATAGGATCAGATATATATTGCCCATATAAATGCATATATCAACACAACATTCAGAGATACACAAGAATATGGAGGAAAACTCAAATAGCTTTATAATAGTAAAAGTAGTAGAAGAGAGGATTACAACCACTTGGTTTGACCCAGGGCCATCCTCCCAGCTTGAAAGCCCTCTTCACCTCATACAAAGCAAGATCACCCAACAATGTCTTCCAATAGAAACCAACAGCACTTCCTTGCAAATTACAAAATTCCAGCCTTTGGATCTCTTGGATGAGGGATCCATATATAGATGTTTACAGGAGAGTGAGTCAGCTTCTGGGATTTTGATTAGTGTCATTTCATTGATAGTTCTTGGTTCCACATGGACATTTTAGATCTCTTACTCATCCCTGGGCGAACTCAGAGAGACAAGTGTCAAATGAGCAGTTTCTAGAAGATTCTCTGGGTTTCCACCTAGCAAACTGCTTATGCCATTTGTCTGCTCTCGCTCATCGCACCCTATAGAAGGGCTTTCTAGTATGCATCGCACTTTTTGCATGTGGCAGGTGAGATGCATCACACCTTTAGCACTGGGAAGTCTCTATGGTCCTGCTTTGACCAGAACTTCTGAGTAGTTTTTCATGGAGAACTTCTGGGAGATGATGTAATCAGTTGACCTTGCTCCTTTAGGGTATGAATCAACACTTTTAGGGACTTAGAAGCCCTTGGTTTATGGACATGTATGATTGGGGTTGCAGTGCCCAAATATGTCTATAACAAGAAGTTGTATCTAGAATTATCATGCAAAAAGGTGATCTAGGAGAAGAACATGTGATTGCTTTTATGAGTCAGAGTTTATCTGATGAAGAATTCAAATATTCTTCGATTGAGAAACATGTGTTTGAACTGGTAAAAGTAATCAAGAAATTCAGACATTACATGGAAAACACACGCTGGTTAAGGTCCCTTTATCTGCTACTAAATTTGTATTGTCACAAACTCTTCTCTCAGGAAAGCATTCCCATCGGTTGGCCAAGATTCAAGAGCATGATCTAACTATTTTGACCTCCAAAACTATAAAGGAATGTAACTTGGCCATACACATAACATAATTTCCTAAGCTATGTCTTTCAAATTATGATGACGAGTCACTATATACCTTGTTCTTAGTCAATGAGAAATCAATCAATGTAGTAGATCACCATTGGTATAGAGACCTCGTATGTTATCTTCAGAACCAAAATTCAAGAAATCTAGATAAATCTCAACGCAGGTGCTTACATTTATAGTCTTCTATGTATTTCATTCTAATCACAATGTTGTTTCACAGATCTTATGATGGATTGTTACTAAGATGCATAGACGATGAAGCTTTTGCCATGTTATTATCTTCCTCTCATGGCTCATGCCAAGAAGACTTTCATATAGGAGGTCATTTTTTAGCAAAGGACACCACTCATAAAATCCTCATATTTGGTTTTTACTGGCCCACTATCTTTACTTACTGTTATAAGTTTGTATAAAGTTGCAAGTATTTCTAGCAAGTGAAAAGGAGAGAAAAAATTCAAGTACTTTCCCTCCATCCTATAATTCTAAATTCTCATTCGCAAAATAGGGCTTAGATTTTATTGCTCCTATAAGTCCTCCCTCTTTTTGAGGTCACTCTTTTATCTTAACTTCTCTCGACTATTTTACCAAATGGTTAGAAGCAGACCCCTTGAAAAATGCGTGTGATGAACAAGTGATCGAATTCATAGAAAATAATATTGCCTCATGCTTTGGGATACCTCTTGAATTTATCTCCGAGAATGGTACTACGTTCATTTTTGCTAATTTGACTCGGTTTTGTGACCATAATCATGTTAAGCATTCCATGTCATCAACATATTATCCCCAAGGTAACGATTTGGTTGAATCTACTAACAACAACCTTATTATAATGATGAAAAATAATCAATGACAAACCTCTTATTACTATGTTGAAATTTACAATGTGGGCACATTGCACCATTACTAAGTCTAGCATAGGTGCCTCCCTCTTTAAGCTTGTTTATGGACAAGAAGGCATTTTGTCTCATGATCTAGAACTCCTATCTCTTCACCTAAATGTACAATATAAAGAATTGAACTCAAATGATATTCCCCCTAGAGTCTTCAATTTGTTGACCTTACAAGAGCAATGAAATATTTCCCTTGAGAATTTGCGTAGAAGAATGAAAATTGTTAATAAATACTTTGACAACAAATCCAAGGATGTTAGTTTCTTTTTTGACCAAAGGGTCCTTATTTGGGGCGCAAACTACGCTGATAAGGGAAAACATCATAAATTTCAAAGATTATGGATTAGACCTTTCAATATTTATGTAGTGGTTGGACCTAACACTTACCTCCTCATGATTGTCTCCTGCCTTAAACCACTAATGGTTCACATTTGAAGCCTTTTGTGGAATGGAAATCAAAATAATCATTTGAATCAGAATATCACCCTGTACATAGTTTTTTTTTTTTGTTTTTTTTTTGTTTTTTGTTTTTTGTTTTTTGTTTTGTTTTTTTTTTTTTTCTCTGATTTTATTGAGTTTTTCTTTATAACTTTTCTTTACGTTGTAGTTTGTTTATTGTTAACAGTTTCTTTGCAAACTATATGTTTTTGAAATGATCGATTGCGTCTATCACTGATGACCTCCTGAAATAGTCAGGGAATGCTATTTGCAGTGTATCCTTCAACAAATGATCATTATAAAAGGGAAAATTCTTTTCTAATATTTTCACTAAATTTTAGAAACATTATTGTTTAGAAAGCTACATTCTTACAACAAGACCATTTTACAGAAAGTATGAGTATCATCACTCCTTATCAATAAAGAGAAAGTCATTAAATTGTTTGATCTGATTGTTATCTAGATAACTCACTATCTCACAATTTGCACATTTTCAATGTCCAGCGCTGTTAATGCACCTGTCAAAAAATCTCTCCTTTATTTACGACTTCACCACGGGAGTAATACTAGACTACATAGGTTCATATTTGGGGTATATATTTAGGAAATAATGACATAATATATTGAGCATATATTAGGGGATCGCGTTTTTTTATAATGGTGGCTATAAAAAATGGATCTGAAAATTAATGAAAATATAGATAGGGGTATAAAAAATGTTAATGGAAAAATGGATACCTACCATATCTAATGAAAGTATGGATTTTTTTTAATTGGTTTTATTTTATTGAGTTTGTATTGGTAGGGGATAAAGAATGTTATTTTTATATGTATTTTCCAATATGTAGTCAAATTAAGGGTATAGTTTAGTATGCCATAAATGCACATGATATGTCAAAAGTTCATTGAATTGAATAAATCCCCTGTAATATTGTGTGGCATGCAAATACTTATACCTATTCAATTATGACCATCATAGTCATTAACCTAATTATTCCTTGATTAATTATTTCCCGAAATATACATTATCAATTATCAAGGTATAGTCGTAATTATTTTTTGTTCGTCAACCAACTTTCTGAAATTATTTGTTTATGATTACATATCGGTGCTTCATAGAATTATTAACCCGACTTCAAATTTTCATATTATTTCCTTCAGGAAAACACTTCAATGTTGTTTTGTTTTCAGTTTAGATAAAATCATTTAAGATCATGCCATATATGGGAGCTCTTAGGGTCCTAGGGCTTTCAAGAAAAAACCTATACGAAGGCCATGCAAGGAATTTTGCCACATTTCTCTCTATTTTCATTGTCATTTCATCATGAAGTTGTTACGTAGTATATTTATCATTTCGTTATTTCTTAATGATGAAAGACCTTGTGTCCTTACCAATATGTCTGCAAATAATTTTCCTTCTGTTGAGATTTTCTGTTTTAGTCAAATAGGCAAAAATCTCTGAAGGATGACAACAATAGGGATTCAGTTCCTAAGTTAGCTCCAGGTTGTTAGGAGTGAGTTAATGCCTCCTATATTTGATGTGAGGGAGTTATGAGGCTGTTAGATTGTCTATGCTATATAACAGGCAATCATTCGGATGATTTGCCAAGAGAGAGTGTGAGGATTTCTTGATGTAATCTCCTGATTAAATTAATAATACTCCTTTAGATTCATTATGGAATGACACAATTCTAGAGCCACTCCAAATGTAATTCCTCGACATTTATTTGGATGATTATCTTCCTCACTATGGGTGATTAATAATGAAAACACAAGATATATTTAAGGAATGTGACTACCGGAAGTGGGGAACATTAGGTGGCATTAGTATCAAATAAAGTCTCATGCACATGCAAGAATGAGGTTAATTACGGTCGTTTTCATTTAGAAGAGGAGTGGAGTACGTAATTATTTTAAATCCATTAAACAAAAAGGAGTTATAAGGGTTATGTAATATGGTTTTTCAAAAAATTAAAAGGCTTTAAAAGTGTATGTATTTTTTTTTGTGGAGTGGAATTTGCACAAATAACCTGAAAGTGTTTCTTTGTTTTTTAAAACAAAAATAAAGAAAAGTAAAATAAGTGCAAAGGGCAGTTTTTTTTTTTTTTGTAAAGGCATAGGCAGTTTTTTGTATAAAAACAAAGGCATAGGCAATTTTTTAAATTGCTGGTTGGATATTTGGAGATTACTGTGTTTTTTGCTTATATCTAATGGCGAAAACTCAAAGTGCCCGTTTTGAAATTGAGAAATTTAATGGCAAGAATAATTTTGAGATCTGGAAGGTGAAGATGCACGATCTGCTGGTTCAACAAGGTGTGGCGAAAGCACTGTTGGGGAAAAACAAAAGGCCTCCTTCCATGACGGAGGATGATTGGGATGAGATGGACGATAGAGCTCTGAGCGCAATTCGGTTATGTCTGGCGGACGATGTTCTGTTTAACATTGTGTCAGAGAAAACCGCCGCAGGACTGTGGACGAAGCTTGAGAAGCTCTCTACAGCTTCATATGGTGGTTCATCTTATTTTGTATCATTCATTGATGACTTTTCTCGGAAAGTTTGGGTCTTCATGTTGAAAAAGAAGTCTGAGGTTTTTACAGTTTTCAAGCAGTTTAGAGCATTGGTAGAAAACAACACTGGTAGAACAATAAAATGTTTAAGAACTGACAATGGTGGTGAGTTTTCCTCGAAGGAGTTTGACAGCTATTGCAAGGATGCAGGGATCGAGAGACATAAGACCATGGTTTATACTCCTCAGCAGAATGGAGTTGCTGAACGCATGAACAGGACTCTTCTAGAGAGAGCAAGGTGTATGTTGAGTAACGCCGGGTTGCCGAAGGAGTTGTGGACGGAAGCAGTGGCAACTGCTTGTTATGTGATAAATCGATCTCCATCAATGGCAATAGACTGCAAGGTTCCGCAATAGGTATGGACAGGACACCCTTGTGACTATTCTAAACTCAGAGTGTTTGGTTGTGATGCATATGCTCTAGTGCCTAAACATCAGCGAACTAAATTAGATCCAAAGTCTAAAAGGTATATCTTTGTTGGGTATGGTGATGGAACAAAGGGATTTAGATTGTGGGATCCTACTACCTGCAAAATCATCATCAACAGAGATGTAAGGTTTAATGAATCCTCTCTTGTACAGTTAGATGTAGATAGAAGATTGAAACAGGATGATGTATCTGATTTCCAGCATATTCAGTTTGACAACATTTCTAATGATAGTCATAACGACCATAGTTCAGATTCTAGTCATGAACAGGTTTCAGAATTAGATTATGAACAGGGTTCAGATGGAGGACATGAACAGGTCTCAGATGGCGATCATGAAGAAATTCCTAAAGTTGATAGACAACCAGTTGTGGAAGCACCAGAAACATTCTTAAGGAGATCTACAAGGATCAAACGCCGTCCGAGAAGGTATGATGATTCAGTTGCTTTGATCGCTAATGATGATGAACCTTTGTGTTATCAGGAAGCTGTAGAAGGTTCAAATAGTGACAAATGGAAAACAGCCATGAAGGAAGAAATGATGGCCTTAGGTAAGAATGGTACGTGGGATCTGGTTGAACTTCCCAAAGGCAGGAAAACTGTGGGATGCAAGTGGGTATTCAAGCTGAAACGGGGTGTGAATGATACGAAAGATAGGTACAAAGCGCGACTGGTTGCAAAAGGGTTTTCTCAGAAAGCTGGCATAGACTTTCATGAGATATTTTCACCAGTGGTTAAAATTGTTTCAATTAGAATTGTGTTAGCATTAGTGGCTTTGTTTGATTTGGAGTTGCGACAGTTAGATGTTAAGACTGCATTTCTACATGGTGATTTAGATGAGGAAATATATATGGAACAACCTGAAGGGTTTGTTTAGCATCGCAATGAGAAATTTGTTTGCAGGCTCAAGAAGTCATTATATGGCCTGAAGCAGTCGCCTCGGTAGTGGTATAAGAAGTTTGATTCTTTCATGTTGAGTCAGAAATATGTAAGAAGTGAATATGATCATTGTGTTTACTTTAAGCAGTTAAATAATGGCATGTTCATTATCTTAGTGTTATATGTTGATGATATGCTTTTAGCAAGCAAAAGCATTGAAGAAATCAACAGGTTGAAGACTCAGATGGCAAGGACGTTTGATATGAAAGATCTAGGAGCGGCAAGACAGATTTTGGGCATGGAGATTTTCAGAGACAGGGGCAATGGTAAGCTGTGGCTATCACAATAGAAGTATGTTGAGAAAATACTTTTGAAGTTTGGTATGAATAATGTGAAGCCTGTGTCAGTCCCTTTAGCTTCCCATTTCAAGCTTTCTTCCAGTTTATGTCCTAATACCGATGAAGAAAAGGATTATATGTCTCGAATTCCTTATGCCAATGTAGTAGGATGTTTGATGTATGCGATGGTGTGTACGCGACCAGATATTTCTCATGCAGTTGGGGTTGTCAGCAGGTACATGGCAAATCCGGGTAAAGAGCACTGGTCAGCAGTGAAATGGGTGCTTCGGTACTTGAGAGGCACAAGTAGTTATTGTATTTCTTACAATAAGAGTAGTGAATTTGTTTGCGGATACGTTGATTCCGATTTTGCAGGTGATTTGGATAAGAGAAGATCAACTTCAGGGTACATCTTTACTCTTGCAGGTGGAGCTATTAGCTGGATGTCAAAGCTACAGAACATTGTTGCTTTGTCCACTACTGAAGCAAAATACATTGCTGCTTCTCATGCTTGCAAAGAGGCAGTTTGGTTGAAAGGTTTACTTGGTGAGTTTGGTAGGTTACAAGACAACATCAGGTTACTTTGTGATAGTCAAAGTGCAATACATTTGGCTAAGAATCCGGCCTATCATAGTAAGTCAAAGCATATTCCAATCAAATATCATTTTGTAAGACAAGTTATCACTGAAAGAGGAGTCTCTCTTGAAAAGGTGCATACAAAGGAGAACTGTGCAGACATGTTCACGAAACCAGTTTTGTTGGAGAAGCTACGTTGGTGTTTGGCTTCTCTTGGCTTGCAGAAAAGATAAAATAATAATAACAGGGCATCAGGCGAATTGTTGTCAAGGTGGAGATTGTTGAGATTTTCTGTTTTAGTCAAATAGGCAAAAATCTCTGAAGGATGACAACAATAGGGATTCAGTTCCTAAGTTAGCTGCAGGTTGTTAGGAGTGAGTTAATGCCTCCTATATTTGATGTGAGGGAGTTATGAGGCTGTTAGATTGTCTATGCTATATAACAGGCAATCATTCGGATGATTTGCCAAGAGAGAGTGTGAGGATTTCATGATGTAATCTCCTAATTTGATTAATATATTCCTGATGCCTATGTTTGGTGGACGTAGCCCAGATTGGTTGGGTGAACCACATTAATTCTTGTGTTTATGTGCTTGATAATTGCTGTGTGTATTTAAGTTTGCTGTGCACCTGATCCAACACCTTCTTACCAAACAATGCAGAATGGTGTCTCAAGAAGTTTATTTTTATAGAGAATGATTATTCGAATTGTATGAAAGAATTTCACTCGTAATGTGAAACCCTCGTGTTTTTGGTATCAACGTCTAGGGTTCTGTCATCTTTTCACGTACATTTGGTCTAAAAGATACAGTAAATTTTCCAACTCTGCTCCACCATCGGGATTAACTATGTAGATACCTACATTGTTCTTGTTCCTTATTTTCAATTATCGTTTTTCTGGTTCTATTAAAACCAAGGTTATTTTTCCTTGGTTAATGTATGTTTCCTTATAAATTTTCATATAGGTTTAGAATGAGTTTCTTTACCGTAACAGGGAAAGAGGTAGGGGCAGAGGAAACTTAAATAGAAACTAGCACCTATGTGTCATGGGGCCTAGAATCTCTGTTCATTTTAATGCATATTCACAACTATTAAGGGATTTTTTACGTTTTGAAATTTATAATATGGTAGGGATTTCCCAAAATCAATCTCATGAACAACCTGGGTTACAACAACCCTTGTCTTAGCATCCTTCCCAAGTTGGTATTCCATTTCCCTCTCAGGTATCTGCTTCTGCTCTACTACTTAACTCAGTCAATCATAGCTAAGAATCAGTTCTTTCTGTCCAACCTCTATGCTCAGTGTGAGATTGGTCATTTGGGAAAATTTTAAGGATGGAATCTTATCTTAAAGATCGGAAACTTTGACAAATATTATTGGTGTCTAATATGCTAATAGTAAAAATTTTGTTCATATTTCTGTAGAAATATTTAGATTTCCAATGATTTTATATTAGTTGATTTAATATTTTGGTGATTTTTAGTGTAAAATAATGGTGTACTATAAAATTTGGGAAAATCATTTCAGAAAAAAATGGAAGTTAGCCAATTTTTTTTTGGAAAAAGCATGGAAAATTAGCCCATTTACCAATATCAACCCCTAAAATCTTCTCTGTTGATCAGAATTTCCCTCCTAGTCCTCCTCAAACTCATACATCTCACATATAGTCGGTTGCCTCTCGTATTGTTCATACACCTCTTGCGGCACCTCAATCGTGCTCTCCTGGCGTATTGTTCATACACCTCTTGCAGTACCTCTATCGTGCACTCCTCCTATCTCGCAGCATGCCTCCTCTGCAAGGAAAGATTCTTAACCACAGAAAGCCATGTCAACCCTTGTTTCCTGGCCATCCAAATTCCCTGTTGTCCCTACGGCTAGTAGGCATGGAAAGAATGCACAAGCTGAGTCCTCTGTTCATATCTTGGATCAACTCATTTAGTGTCTTCACGTCTGCAGCAGGGAGAACAACAGGTTGAATCGACCCCCACTCAGAGACACGGAGACAAATTATGACTGATTTTGAGCGTATAAGTTATTTTTGTGGTTGCTGCTTAGTTATTTTTGTAGACATAATTGTTTACTGATTTATAGGAAAATATTTTTATGGGTTATGTATCATATAATATGTTACATTTTGATGATGTCTACAAATATATCGAACAAGACTATATATATATATATAGAGTGGTGCCACCTTGAATTACATGATGACATACGGAGAGATGAGGCGACAAGGAAAAACAAAGTTTTTTGTTGGGTATATCATGCGACATTTTTATGAGATATGTTTCTTTTGATAACTAAGTTATCACATGATTTCGTTATGTTTGTTAATGGCCTATATTTATGACGGAGGACCATTTGATTAGTTTAAATCTAATGCATTGAAATAAGAAGGCCTAATCCAATTATAAATAGGGTCCCACTTATTAGTGTCTAAACTTAGATTTATTCCTTTTCGTCAAAAGTCTCCCTCTTTAACCCTAACCACATTGATTAGGTAGATAATTAATCTGATATAACTAAAAATTGTCAAAAATACTCATGACCTCTTAAAAAAAAATCTATGAAGGCAAGGAGGAGGGGGAATAGGTTGTAGAGAGAGGTATCCTACAGTAAAACTAGATTGTTCTTTTCTCCCAGATTCTATCATTTGAAAATAAGAGAGTGGATTTTAATGGTGACAACATTTCTAACTCCAATGGAAAGATCAATTAGGGTGACTTTTTTAATAATTCAAGGGACGCTGAAGGTATATTTTCTATTTATGAAAGTTTTGATTTCTATTTATCAGTGCTAATGATGACCTCTTTGTAGGAAACAGGATACCCACTCATATTGATTGCATGCAGGATTTTTATGTTGTAATTATTGGATTTCGTTGCCTGGTATATATGAATTAATACATCGTAGTAGTCTGAGTTTTTTTAACTAGTCAAAAGTCTTCGCAGAGACTAGTAGTCTGAGTTTTTTTAACTAGTCAAAAGTCTTCACAGAGACTTGTTGATATTTGACTATTTCTTTATTAATAAAATGAGTCATTCTTTCCTACAACCTGTATTTTACATACTCTCGCATTTTCTATTGCTCTTTTCACAACTTGTGCTCTACACTTTCGTTAATCCTGGCACAATGTCATTTCAATTTTTCTTTTCTCAACTTTGTTAATTACTCATACATTGGGAGTATTTGTTTATAATATATATATTTCTTTATTTTTTCCGTTAGGAAAAAAATACTTTTATTTTATTTTGTACAATCAAACAGTCTGGTTCATTATCTTATTAAAATAATAAGAAGATTCGAAGAAAATTGGTATGAGAATCTTTGATTTCTATAAGAATCGGTTCATGAATGCCACTCGTAGTAAAACATTTTGAATTCGTATTTATTTCTATTGTATATTGAAAAAACCTATGAAGAGATATGTACTCACAAGTACTTTCAGGTTTACTATTCTAAAGTGTTCTATAGGTTCAGGCTAGGTTTTCGAGAATATTAGACTTTATTTAATTATTTAAAATTTAAAATTTTAAGCCACCGAATCCAATCTTTTTGAATTGAAATATAATGTTATCTTAAATTATCAATCAAAATTTTAAGTTTTTTTTGAGTAGATATTTAATTAAATATATAATATTATTTTAACTACTCAGCAGATTTTGTTATTGGGGTAGCTTGTAGAATATTATAATTAAACATAGTTATAACTTTGTGTAACAACTTACAATTATGGTAGGAAAATAAAAATTTTATGGTAGGAAAATAAAAATTGTTCACCCATTTCAAATTATTTATTGTGATGTGTTTTGAACCATCTACTGTAGTTTATAGTCAGTATAAGATGGAGAATCAGATCCAAATTACTGTAAAAATCTTTAAAAAAAATTAAAAAATATTTTTCAAAAATATTTTTAAGGTCTTTACAGTAATTCTTCTATTTAATCTACCGTTGGATGTGATTCTCCATCTTATCCTGACGATGAATCACACTGAATAGTAAATCGAAAATAATCCCATATTTGAATATGTGCAATGTACGTTGTTTCAATACTGTGGAGTCGTGGACGTTACTATTGTCAAATTTATAAGTGATATTGGAAAACTTCCACTTTTCTTCACTGGGGTTTCCGCTATTTGTTAGAAGTTTGTGTGGTTGTAACAAAGAGTGTTGTGCTTTTGTTTGCGTATAATTTTTTGGTTCGAAGTATCGATGAAATTTGTAATAGGAAATAAAGACCTTAATTTCTCGATGTAATTGTCATATTATTTGTCAACTATTGTACGATTCTTATATCAATCCTTTACACCGTCGTAACGATGTCGATTGTCTAAAAGGAATACTGTCTATTATCTGCACAAAACCAACAGCAATGAGCAGGCAGACAAATTGAATCATACACATCTAAATTTTCACTTTGATGAAACCAGGAGACCCTTCGTTTAGGAGAAAGGAGCTCTATCCATTTAGATGCCCTACTTTCGAGGAGAAGGGTACCTACCCATGTCAGATTCTCTTCGTAACTCTAATGTCCAAGTCTAATGAAAACACATAATATAGCAATTGTTTTACATACCTTAAGTTTGTGGTATGTTTCTTTAGAGTTGTTTTTTAATTTAAATTGTGTGAATAGGCTTCTCTGCCTCTTTGAAAGAATATGAATTAATATTAAAAATTAGAAATGAATTAGGGAAAGGGGTTGTAGAAACCTATGGACATCAATAAGTTTATTTTAAGATACATCTTGCATTTTAAAGGAAATCAAAAAATAACTAAATTGTAAGTTTATTTTATGTTATTATTACTATTACTCGTAAATATAAAAAGAATTAATACATGAGTTCAATATATATTCATTTTAAAAGCTATATAACAAATTTTTAACCATGGAGATTCTAAACCTATAAATATCTTGTGTTATAATATCATGCTTATTAATACCACATGTTCAAAAAACCCATGACGCATATCCATATGATAGTTTTATTAAAATAGTAGAAAGTGCATAATCATTTCGACACATGTTTCAACCTTTAATTTATGGATACCATTAATACTATTGTAGAATATTCCGTGAACATTAAATCCCTACTATCCACCTAATAAATATTGATAATTTTGTGATATGCACATTCTATAGCCTAGTACTAGGGTGACGTGTAACTCCTTCTTTGTAGAACCTCACATGTCGCTCTTAAAACAAAAAAGAATTATTCTATAAATAAAAGACAATGTAGGTTGCAATAAAAATCAGAAAAATACATATTTAATTAATTTAAATTAAAAGGGATATAAAGCCCATGGGAATTAGGTGCATTGTTAAGGCACTAGATGTTAAGTCACCGGTTCAATTCCCTACCCTATGCGAGTGTTACTCTTGGACATTACCATGATGTGGCCTGATTATTACTGAACTCACAAAATAAAATAAAATTAAAAGCATTATAAAACATAAATAAACCCATGCTCACTATGCTCACATAAATGCGTTGATGATGTAATAGAATAAGCCTCAGTTTGTCATTTCCCCTAGACCTAAGGGGGTCTTGGAATTTCAAAATGAAATTGAACTCCCTTGACTGTAACTTTATATATATTATAATTTTTTCATGCAAAGACAAGTGTCCTAGCTCTAAAAGGAATCGAGATTGTTAGGGAGTTTTAGTGAGTTGGAATTTTAGGCCATGTGGCATAGTGTAAGAGAGCCAAATAACTGGGTTGTGATATTTTGGAACTTCTAGAAGAGGAATTGATGTATTTTTTCGAGAGGTCTATTAGTTAGATATCCTGCTTACTTAAGGGCGCATTACTAAAATTGAGCCAATTTTCGATGGTCATTTCCTTTATTTCGACGAGGTTTCGTCACTATAATGACAAATAGAGCTCTCACTAAACATAATCTTAGGTACAATTATACTATCAACATTTTACAATCATCAAAATATTGAATCTAGTTATGGACATGTGTCATTTAAGACATAAGGTGTTTCCTGACACAATCACACATTGGAGTTCTAACCCCAATAATAATCATAACATATCATGAGAACATAGATGGAAGGATGGTTTCCAAGGGTAATAAGACCAAAGAAACATGGCTTCGTCAAACAATGATGACATATATCCTTTGACGATCTTTCCCTACCACCGCACTTTATGGTTAATGTTTGGACATTTATGGTCGTCGTAAGACCGACAAAAGTGGGTGTCTACCAATTAACAGAATTGGATATCCTTTGAAAAAGTTTTTATACACACTAAACTTTTTGTTTTACCATTTGAGGGTTACATATCAACATAAGTTTTCCAAGCACATCATAAGAAGACTAATGAAATAAAGTATGTTTTCAAAAATATATATAAACTATTTTTTTCCACTAATGACACCATAAATTATTATAAAGGAAATATATTTATTCCAACTTAAATCCTAAGTAATAAAATACTAACAACATTAATTAATTCATAATAAGAACTCCTATCATCTATAGTTTTTTATGCCTGGTTAGTGACTCCTTCCAGGATAGCTTCATTATGCACTTAGTCATATGTTCTCAATTTCATTACTCTATTTTAACAAGGTTATAACCGTAAGTACCTCTAATTCCATAGCTAAAACACCTTAATTCTACAAAAAAAAAATGTAACTCTATAGGAAATGAAATGAACGGTTTCTAAAATAAATATTGAGAGCCAAATTACAACACATATATGTAAACAAATGTAAATGTTAGTTCAACATCTTACCTTTAGTGGCCTCCCTTAAGGATTGGTGTGTGCATAAACTATGAATTGGCACACACCTTTAAGATACAATCACGGATAGGAACAATCTTGAATGTACGTGTCCTAGAAAGGAACAACCTTGAATGCAAAATTATTGTAGAGTGTCAACAAAATGGATAGAAAGTTCTTCCCAAAAAATGAGGATACATTTGTGTATAAATATGTGTAGGGTACTTTCTCATCTCAAAATAGACTCCCAGAGACCCTTCAATTAGGGTTTATAATTATGGTTACAAAAGAAATTGGAGTGCAATATGATCCATAGTAAATGTAGGCTACCGACACACATATACAATAATTGATCAATTCCTTCCGTGGTTGACAATGTTGAAGCACAAGAGTACCATGTTAATTGGCATAAGAAAGAGCATATTCCAATGACTTAGCTAAAATTTGTTGTGTGTTCACTAATTTCCAAGGAAAAATAGGTACAAGTAGTTGAGATGGAAATGCCTTTAGTAAATTGCATATGATTTTAGTTGTGGTTGATGATGGGCCTCCAAATTAGACATAAATTAAGGCTCATATAACCTTTCCTAGGCACATAAAGGCTATATTAATTTCTCCTACTACACTTAACAATTTTTTTAGCTTTAGGATATTCTTAGGAAGGTTTAGAAGTAATTGCATATTATGTGCTTAATATTATTTATTATTGCAAAATATTGAGAGAATATGGAGGATATTATGAATTAGATAATATAGGGAATTTCTCCCTACTACATGATGGACTAAGACTTGATAATAAATAAACTAAATATCATGAAATTATTGACAAATTCTAGAGCTCTACTGATTTAGAAAATCTAGGAATGTGTTGACTGTGATTTAATGTAGATCCCTAGTGTTAGGAACGAGATCAAGAATTTGAGGGATTTTATTAGGGAAAGCTTCCGCCTTTCAAGGATAACTTTCCCCATAAATTTGTGTAAGTACCAATTCGAATTTTCCTCTAGAGGCATGTATTTCTTAGTCTTCTTGTGGAGAAAACTTGTTATCTAGTAGCTCCACTTTCATTTCTAGCAAAGATGTTCTTGGATTCATTGAAATAAAGAAGGTTGGTGCCATTTTCAGCCTCTAACGCTTGGTTTTCTCCATAGATCTCTGCATTTCCTTGGGCTTGGCCATCTTGGGAGTCTCATATCCCTCTTTTATAATTACTTTGTTCCCTTTTAGTGTCTTCTTCACTTGCATCCCTTATTTCTGCATTTACTATTCATGCCTCTTTTGTTGTAGGTTACATTGGTTAAGTGAATGAAGTGAGTTGTTTTGAAAGTTATTTATAGATTCACAAGAATTATGTTTGTGTAGAACAACTTTTAAAATCCATATTCATCATTCAACTACTTGGATTGGTTTACTAGTTCACAAATCCAGAATTTATGGAACTCCCTTGTAGCAAAATAGTAGTAATTTTCTGCTATTTTTTGAGAGAGTGGTAATGAGATTCATTTTGAGGCTATTCCACTTACATTGGTTCATATAAAGATTCAAGTTAATAAAAAAATAATCCCATAGCATTTGGACCTGATTAGGTTATGCATTTGGTAGGTTAACTAGCTCAGTAGTGCTTGAATTTCTAGATTTCAGAGTAGTAATTTTCTACTAATTTTTAGCATATGTAAACAATGGTATTTTGGAGTGATTTCACTAGGAATGGAGTCCTAATATATCCTAATAAATAAATAAAAAATTACCATCCCATTTACATTTGATTTAGTTTGGAATTTGGCAAGTTATCTTGCTCTCATAGTAAAATAGGGCCTCATGTATCACCTCTTGTAGCACTACTATAACACATGTAAACTTGACTAGATTTTCTCCAAAACTTGGTTTTTTTCTCTTAGGCTTGAATAATGACCCCTAGGCTCTTAATCCATGACTAGGAAACAATAAAAACCACATAATACATTCTTTTTTACAAAGTAGATTAGGCCTATTTCTTTGAATTCATGCTCTTAGGATTTCAATTACAAATTTTTGTTCTTGCGTAAGATTAGTTTATTTTCAAGGCAACTTTTCACATTCTCTAATTAGAATAATAATTCACATTGTCGTAAGTAGAACAAGGTTTACATTATGAAAATAGATAAGTAATTTTCATTCTTGCAAATAACATAACCTTTACCTTGTTGCAATTAAGATTAGTGTTTACATTTGAGAAAGTAGCATTTCCATTTGTTTCAAATAGAGTATATTTCCATTTCTACAATTAGTTTAGCATTTTATTCCATGACATTCAATCCATTACATCAGATCAATGAAATAAGGACACATTGTATGATGCACATAGAGTGTCGACACCTCTTAAGTTTGTACAAACCCCTAGTTCATAATTTAAGCTCCTAGCCATAGGAGTTGCAACTTTGTTCTTGCAATACCAGGGCTCATCACCTTTTTGCACCATTTCCCAAGAAGTGTAAAATTATGCATTTCTTTATTCCCTAAGTTATTCATTTCTTTAACTTTCTGCAAAAACACAAAAAAATTTCATTAGGCATCTTTCATTTCAAAAATAGAAAATTGCATTGTATTAGTGTTTTCATTCAAAAGGATCATAAAAACAAAACATTTATTCAATACCACCCCCCCACTTGGTCATGTGGTGTAGTAAGAGCCACATTTCCATCCACTTTTGCAGGTAGAAGAGAGGAGGTGACAATGGATGACAATGGGGAAGATCCTCTTGGATTTCCCATACAAGATATTGATAGCAATGTTCATATTAAGAACATCCCTCCTTCTTTCCTTCCCAACTTCTATGTTATTAGGTTAGAGGATCCAAAAACCTTTCTCTTTGAACTTGAAATCATTTGTAGATCTTATGGCTACTTTTTAAACAATAAAAAATTGATATTGTTTCTCACAACATTCAAGGATAGAGTTGTTAAATGTTCATGAGTTTAGGGACTAATTTAATAAGATTGTGGTATGATATGCAAAAGATATTTTTAGAAAAGTATAAAGATCATGATCTTACAGAATAAACTTTTAGAATGAATAAAAAATAACATGAGAGCCTTCACAATATAATAGACAAATTTATGTATAATGTTATGATGAAAAAATTACATCATTTAGGATCTAACACACTAAAAACCATCTTACTTAGAATAATTATGGATGAGTGGATTTATCTCCTTAATCTCATGAGTAGAGTTGATGTGTACAAATTAGCATTTGAATAAATTTATGAAACATGAAATTTCATCTCAAGGGGAAGTGAAAGGGTAAGTAGATCAACATCAACATCCATAAGTCAAGATGAACTCAAAAATTTGCCGGATAAATTTAAAACAAAAATCCTTGGCAATCTAACTGGACATGTGCAAATGTTAGAATGTAAGATGAGAAAAAAGAAGTTTATATTTGAGTTATTGATACAAAATCACATGCTACTAAATATTTCCCATCATTACTGAGGTTGAAGGAAGTTTACCAAGAAGACAATGGAGCAAGTCAATAACCAAATAAGCTCTGTTATGTAGCTCAAATAATACCATGGTAACCTAGTCAACCTGATATGATGCAAGAACCTAATTCATAATTTCAAGATTATGCACATCGATATCAAAGTAATTGACACATAGCCTTTCGTCGGTAACCTTAGCAATCTTAACCGCAAAACCAATGATGGTAACAAGTTTGGCAAGAACATAGTGGGATAAATCTAGAATATCCTCAATTTTTTCCTCAATATCCTCCATACACAACTCCATGGAATCCCTACCATCCACCTCCATCACATCCACAACCCCATCCACATCCATCTCAAAGATTGAGTTCCATTCAACTACTTGTACCACTATTTCCATACCCAAACAATGAAGTAATTTAGCCCACTTATAATGCTAAGGCACAACACATCCAAACAATTCTTCTTGATCTAAAAGGTATTCATCTTAACTCAGGAAAAGTATTACAATAAATAGATTTTCCTGTTGTCATTGATGAATAACATCTAGAAGAGGAGAATCTAGAAGAATCATGTATCACATTTTATGGAGAGCAACCATTGGAGCTTGAGATTGAAGACTTTATGTTATGCTTAGAATCAGATCCTTTATGTGTTGAAGGGACTAGTAGAAAAAAATTAGAATATTTGAATGGCACAGAAAAGGAAGACATGAAGAATGATCTAGATGAGTAAGTGAACTAAGGGCATCAAAACTATATTGAGGTTTGGTTCAAGAAAATCAACAAGACAGAGAATAACTATCTTCTTCACAATGCTTGGTATCATTAAAATCAAATAACTTCATCTCTAATATTCAGGTACATGTCAAAGAATATGTTTTGATACTACACATGAGTTTATCTGTCATCTTACTATGCACATGGCTCTATTGGAAGTATTCTTACACTTGAAAGAGATTTTTTTTTTCAAGTACAATAGGATAGAAAAAAAAATGAAAAAAGAGAGAGAAAAAAAGGAAAAGAATAAAATCTCAAGTGAAAACCTCTTTTGTGGCATGTAATATTGGCTCACTAATTGAAAACATCCTTGAGGTGGTAAGTGTGTTGGAAACTAAAAAAGGAAAAAAGGAAAAATATCCTAGGTGAAAACCTCCTGTTAGGCGCCTAAGTAGACCTAATAGTTGAAAAATTGATTGAGGAAGCTAGTAGGCCTAGGAAAAAAAAAATGAAAAATGAAAAGGAAAAGATATTTTCTTCATGTATCTCTCTCTCATTAGCATAGGTTCTCTCCAACCTTTGTAAGCAACAAGGAAAATTTATCACCAAAAGAAAAACCTAGTAAAACGAAGTCAAACTTGGGCTCTCTCCTTCTTTGCCTAGATGCTCGAATAGGACCAAGGCCATCTTAACCTATCACCCTCTTCCATTTCCAATATTCACACATCATTTCCAGGCCTTTCCCACTCATTTCCCTCGATGCCCTAAAATGCTATAGGAAGGTTTTGTTTTTCTAGAGGAGGCCAAAATACACAAGGCAACCTTTTTTTAACCATAACTCAAAAACTATTTATCTATTTTATGATATATGTCATGGTGAGATGCATATGGATGATGCCAACATGCTGAAGGAATTTCAGCAAATTCTAGTGCACAATTTTCGAGAAATTGGCCTCGATCACCTACAACCATTTTTAGATTTTATCGATATTCATACATCTAGTAGCCAAGAAGTTTTATTGGGAGATGCATAAGGATTATGGAAACCTTCTCACTAAATTTCAAGTCCATCCAATCTACCATTTGAGAGATATGTATAAAAAAATTATTCTACATGGGCATTCCAGAATTGCTACAAGGGTGACCCAAATTGCTACAGGAGCATGCTTTGAATGGAAAAAGGGTTTATATTTTATGTTTTTCATCTAGGAATAAGAGGAGGGGTCCATGATAGCCTCATCGTTCATTTCCCTTACCACGTGACCACTTTTCCACTACCATTTTCATCTTTGTCCATGAAAAGAACCCATTTTCACCCTTTCTTCCATCCCTTCAACCACAAATGATGCCTCTGATCCTTGTCAACAAATTACTCATGAATAATAATTATTATTAAATATATCACCTAAAGGAAATAATTATCTTGGGAGGGTCTATGTGACTGCTACAGGAAGACACACAGTCTTCTAATAGTCTGAAAATTCCCTATTAGACCACATCTAGAGCATTGGATTTAGAATTCAATCACCACGAGAACTTGAGGATTAAAATTTTGATCCTTAAACAACCACAAGACGTCGTATAAACTATTAAAAGATTCTTTATCACCAAGAAATAAACAATGCTTGATTCCAAAATCACCTGCACAAAAGACAAAAGGCCTGCATCATCAAGTTTTAGAAATCACAGAACATAAAATGTTCATATTATTCTAAGGAAATTGAAGAAGGAAGGTGAGAAAAAGTAATGAAATCATAGAAGAAACTGAAAAACAGCCTTACCCATGTCCCATTCATCCATGCAACCATCAAAGGATCATTACTAGAAGCTTGAGAACCACCAAAGGCAACTTCAACAATCATATCAACAACCTCAATATCACCTGCAAAAACATATCAAGGGTAAGGCTCAGGTATGAAATCCCCTAATCCTTTGCTACAAACTTATTTTAGCTTGAAAAAAATTCGTGTATGTAAGAAATTTTTTTATAGAAGAAATTAGTAGCAGAGCAAGCTCATCCTTATCTAGCAGTTAACTTGAATTTTCCACCAAGACATCTTCACGTGTGGGTGACAAACAAGACAAAAGTGAAGAGGACGTGAGAAAGTGGGTTGTAATCATTTAGTCAGGATGAGGACAAGGAGTCTGAAGGGGTAAGTGATGGCCAACTCAGTTAAAAGAAAGAAATCTGATTTGTATATGTATATATATACATAGATATATAGTTAGAAATAATTAATTCCTACTTGTCTATTGTTGTAATTCTCCATTTGAGGAGTTTTTTCCTACATAATAGGAATTTAGTTTCTCCTAGTTTAGTGTGTGGTTGAGAGAATCTCTCAACCACACTACTGTACGTCTAAGATATCATTCCTATCTTGAGACTATTGATTGTATAAATATGTGTGTAATTTCCTCATTCAAATTAATAGAATATATTATTGAGTGTCTATAATTTTATCTTGGTATCACAGCAGATCCTTCGCTATACTCAGCAAGGTCCCGCCTAAAAAGCACAAACAAACATCTACTTTGCTGTCCACCATAAACATTGTTGCTGCTCCTTTACCTCATCTTTTCATAGTTCACATCTTAGGCATCTTTGTCAAATAAATTCTTCGAACTGCATGCTTAACCTGTCATTCGTTAGAGTCGCGAATTCTAACAAAATGACTTCATATTGAGGTCACGAATCTCAATATGTATACAAAGTTGGCGGATTTGCCCAGTGGTGGTAGATTGGACTTGCCCGGTTGTGGCGTATTGAAGTTGGCGGATTTTCCCGGTGGTGGTAGATCGGACTTGCCCGATGGTGGCATATTGCCTGAGTGGCTAACATGTGCACAGGAGCTTTGTGCTCGTAGGAGTAGGTGGACTGCAGTAACACCTGGCTCATGGTCTCAGATATTGGTGTGTCTGAGCACAAGAGGGTCGACGCACTTTTCTATTTGACAGTTGCGTAGAAAGGCGCAATCAACACAACTGTTTGCGATTGTTATTTGGACATGAATATTTGGCTTAGAAAGGCATTGATCTCGCTTTGTTTTTTGGAAGTTCTGTACATGCAATTCACCTGATGGTGGTGGATTTGACCATCATGACAAGTAGTCATTAATGGGGGGAGTTAGAAATAATTAATTCCTACTTGTCTACGGTTGTAATTCTCCATTTGAGGAGTTTGTTCCTACATAATAGGAATTTAGTTTCTCCTAGTTTAGTGTGTGGTTGAGAGAATCTCTCAACCACACTACTGTACGTCTAAGATAGCATTCCTATCTTGAGACTATTGATTGTATAAATATGTGTGTAATTTCCTCATTATATATTATTGAGTGTCTGTAATTTTATCTTATATATATATATATAATAAATAACTAAATAAATAAAAGGTGTACCCACCACCTCTTCAAATGCAAATATTACTTTCTACAGGATTTAGGTTGTATGCTAAATGAAGGGAAAAGACAGCTACAGGAAGGAACATCATTGCTACAGGAAGAACATATTTTCTAGAAGAAGCTAATATAGTGCTACATGAGGGAAAATTTCACCCATAGGGAGACCCACCACTAGAGGATTCACATCTAAGAAGTTCGAATCATAAGATACCCTAGTACAGGAGAAAATAGATGAGCTACACACAAAAACAATGCTACTATAGGAACAAATTGATTGGCTTCAGGAGAAACAAGGAATGCTACAGGAAGGGGAAACCACATCAAAAGGGGAATGAAAAGACCTCTAAGAACACCAGGAGCTTGGTCCACAACCTTACCTTGGATCTTACTAGAAATTTGTTAAGAGTGGGATAATTATACCCACCAAATTTGCAATAACACTCTTCCTTGAGCTAGAAAGGGAAGGAGTCAAAACTTACATATGGATACAAGTTACAAATTCCAAGAAGGTGGAGGATGTGGGCCTCATGAAGGGAAAATTCCAACAAATCGGTAAGGAATTGGCTGACTTGGGGGTAACATACATAGTCATGAAGGAGAAGTTGTAGAGGCCTATAAAGAAACTATAGGAAAATGTGTCACAACATTCCACCATGGTAAGATTTTCTATGAAGGCCATCCAAAGCAGGAAGCCATCCAAGTCATATGCCATTGAGATAAGGAAGGGAATTTCATCAAAATACATCTGAGGCATAAAACAAGAACAATATTGCGATAAGTTGTATAGGTTGCTTAGAGGATGAGCAACAGTTTTATTAGGGGGTATGATGGGCATCCAAATTAGACATAAGTTAAGGTCCATATAACTCTTCCTAGGCACATAAATTCTATATTAAATCTCTCCTTCTACACTTAATAATGGTTTTTAGATTTAATATGTTCTTAGGAAGGTTTAGATGTAATTTCATATTATGTGCCTAATATTATTTATTTTTGTAGAATATTGTGAGAATATGGGGTAAATTATGAATGAGATAATATAGGGACTTTCTCCTTACTATAGGATGGACAAATATTGGATAATAAATTAAATTAATAGAATTAAATTATTGAAAAATATTGGAGCTCCACTGATTGAGAAAATCTAGGAATCTCCTCACTGTCATTTAATGTAGATTCTTAGTGTTGGGAACCAGATATACTATTTGAGAGATTTTGGATGGGAAATATTCCTCCTTTCAAGGATAATGCTTCTAAATAAACTTTTATAAGTGCCAATTCGAATTGGACTATAGAGGCATGTATTTCTTAGTCTTCTTGTGGATAAAACTTGTTATTTAGCCATTCCACTTTCACTTCTAACAGCGATGTACTTGGACTGATTCGAACAATAAAGTTTGGTACCATTTCTAGCCTCTAAATCTTGGTTTCCTCCATAGGACTCTAACTTTATTTCGGAAATTCCTTCCCAAGAGCCTCAAAACCCTCTTCTACAATTAATATATTCCCTTTGAATGTCTTTTTCACTTGCATCTCTTACTGTTGCATTTACTATTCATGTCTCTTTTGTTTTAGGTTACATTGGTTAAATTATTCAATCAAGTTATTTTTCAGGTTATTTACAGATTCAAAATCATTATTCATCCTTGGAAAGACATTCAAAAGCCATATTCATCATTCAACTACTTGGATTGGTTTAGTAGTTCACAAATCTAGAATTGTTGGAAGTCCCTTGTAGAAAAACAATGGTAATTTTCTGCTATTTTTAGAACATGTTAATGAAATTCATTTGATATTATTCCACTTGAATTGGGTAAAAAAAAAAAAAGGTTAATAAAAAAATTTACCCCATAACATCTTCACTTGATTAGGTTAGTAATTTGGTAGGTTAACTAGTTCACTAGTTCTTGAATTTACAGTTTTTAGAGTGGTAATTTTCTTCTATTTTTTAGCACGTGTTAACAAGGGTATTTTGGAGTAATTAATATTGTAATGGAGTCATAAGGCATCATAATTATTTAAAAAAAATCCCATCCCATTTTCATTTTATTTACTTAGGCATTCGGCAAGTTATCTCAATCTTGTAGCAGAACAGGGCTTCTTGCAACACCTCCTGTAGCACGTGTAAACTTGACCTAATTTGCTCCAAAGACTTGGTTTTTGTCTCTTAGGATTGAATAATGATGCCTAAGCTCTATGTAAATGATTAGGGAAGAATAAAAATCACTTAGGACTTTCCTTTTTACAAAGGAGATTAGGCTTATTTCTATGAATACGTGATATTAGGATTCCAATTACAAATTGTTGTTCTTGCATAGGATTGGTTTCTTTTCAAGGAAAATTTTCACATTTTGAAATTAGACTAATGATTCAAATTGTTTCAATTAGCATAAGGTTCTAATTATGCAAGTAGACAAGTACTTTTCATTGCTGCAAATATTATAACATTTGCCTTCTTTCAATTAGGATTAGTGTTTACATTTGAGAAAATAGTATATCCATTTCTTGCAAATAGAGTAACATTGCCATTTTTGCAATTAGTTTAGGCTTTTATTTCATGACATTCACTCTATTAAATTAGATCAATGAAAGAAGGAGACATTGTTTGATACAGATATACTATAGACACATCTTAGTTTTGTACGAAAACCGGGTTGATAATTTAAGTTGGTAGCCTTGGGAGTTGCAACATTCTTGTTGCAATATTGGGGTTCATCAGTTGATATTATGTTTCTCCAAAAAATTGATAGATAATTTATTACAATAAACATTCATATATTCTCATAAATGTCAGTATCTTCTCATGAAAAACTCACTTATAGACATACATAATATATTGTCAAAATGTGCTACATGTTACATTATAAATCTTATTTAAAAACAACACACATATGTATACATCCTGGAATATCCCCTATCATCATTAATAACGCAATTAATCTCATGACCCTTTTTAAATTAACCAAGAGAAACAAAAAAATGTAGATTTGCAATCAATTTATTCATAGTCTTACTTGTGCTTAGGTGAACTAAGTACATGGAAAAAAGAAAGTTGCAAATAAAAAGGGAAGAAAAAGCTGCAAAACAAGCAATAAGCATTAAAACCCCTTCCAAGGTTATAAACTTATAATAGATGATGAAACACAAAATTTTGAACCATTAACTTCAACAACAAGGAAATTTTTTTTATAGAATATTTATTACATACTTGATAATAGGTCTGAAAATAAAATTCTATAAATGATACATAGTATGCATGGTTGGGAAAATAGAAAAATGATTTCCTTAGGAAACAAACCTATGGAGGTAGAAACCACATATACAAATTCTCTGTCAAATTGTAACCAACAATTCTAAAAATTTGTCACATTTGTTTCCACCATCTAATTCCCCAGCCTAGTCTCTATATCTATTTCAGTTCAACTTATTTTAAGGCCAATTCAAGCCAAGTATCTTCTTAACTAACCGATATATAAGCTTTTCATGTATAGATCTATAAACTACCTAAATTAGAGATTTTCCCTTAAGAGAGAGGTTATAGTCATCTAAGGCCCATGTGAACAAAGTAACTAATATTCAAATATATCATGATTTGTGGATTAATTGTAGTTACAAGGGAAATCATATACAAATTTGTTTTCATTCAAAATTCCTCCAAGAAAGAAAATAAGTTCCAAGGAGAGAAAGATGAATCTAGTTGACAATGGCTACCTCTTGTGCATCAAATTACTCCCTATATGCACTTGGCATGGCATTTCATTTCAGTAAATCCCTTAATGCAATGTTATCATTCTCAACGTTGCATTTTGCTTCTAGAAAAATATTCACAAAATGTGAAAAGTGCAATATGAGTTAAACTTAATCATTGGGTGAGTTGAATTTGTTTCTTAAGAAAGGAAACTAAATATTTTAGCCTCCAAACCCACATCCAATCCCAGCAAAGGAAGAAAATGCACATGGACATTGGACACATCACCAAAGGGTTTGCAACAAATCCCTAGAGATACAAGTAATGCACATGATTCAAAAATGTAGATAGAGCCAAACACAATAAATGAAGAGATAAATAGGGACCAACATGTATTTCTCTATAACTATAACATGTATTTCCATATGGGAACCATAAATATCTACAATGGGTTGAAAAATTCCTATGTGATAAAAACACAGCATAACTAATGCTAAGGAAGCAAACCAAATAAGAGAATGATGTGTTTTCCCTTCGAGGCTTTGTCAAGCCCCACAACAAGTTAGAAAATACATGGGGAGAAAAAAATGCATTTTCTAGGAGGTTACAACAACAAGAATGGAAAAGTTTCCAATCAGGCATGGCATTGAGTGTGGACTCAAATGTTTAATAGTTAAAAAGGAGAAAGAACAACAAAGACATTTCATTTCATTATAAAATGACAAAAATACAAACATATAAAACCCAAATCTTTTTTCCTAGTTAATTATGCTTTAGGTTGACCACTTATAGCTACACTTTAATAGCATTGAAAATGACATGATGAACTACAATTTGGGGGATGAAAACCTTTGAGGAAGTTTCAAGCATGATTAGGAAAATACAAATAAAGACACTAGAATAAAACCACAAGCCTTATCATCTTCTTGGGGATGGAATAAAATGAAGATCTAGCTAGCATTGAGGAGAGGCTCTACAAAAAACCAATTATTGTACCTTCACACAGTCTAGCCATTCTAAGCACTATTGATATTTCCACCTCCTCTTAATGGCTTCAATTAACTCATGGCTTGAAAATTATTAATGTTGTGGCATAATGTATTACATAATGAAGTTATGGTCAATTGCTATTTTTGTATGTATCTAGTTAGTATATAATATTGACATTTATAATAAAAGACACTAACATTTGTTGTTGGTTTGGTTTCCAAAATAGTATAGAATTACAAATCGATATTATGTAATCTAGTATCAATCTAATAGAAAAAAGGTTTTTACAAAGAACAAATTAACGAAAATAAAACATAGGGCTCAACAAAGATCAGTCAATATGTATATTTCATTCTCATGTTGTCATCATATTCCCTGCAAACCAACTAAATTTAAATGAACCTTTAGAGGGAACAACAAAAGAAGTAGAAAATGTGACATTTCACAAGTAGTTTTATGAAAATGGTGTCCCGTAAAGTAGGAACAATTGGCTTCAGGTTCCAAAATGTTGAGTGCCATAGAAAAATAGAAGAAAGGTTCAAAAGATCATCTTGAAGTAATTTGAGAATAATTATTGTTGATATTTGGATGACTGTTACAGGTCTATTTGTGCACATCACTCCCTATGATCATATCAATGTAAACAGGGTCTATCAAACCCTAATTCAGTTGCTACATGCCCTAGACATGCCACATCATTGAGTGCTTTCATCCATAAAACTTTCCTAGTTTTAAACCCTGCTGAAATGCCTCCTTGGCACACCAACACACCCTTGGTCAAGGGAAACTACTCTGCATAGTGGGTGGTCCCATTCAAGGCTGCGCTGCAGAGCACTTAGGCCACTTAAGCCTGCGCTGGGCAAGGATGAGCGAAATTGGCATAGGATTCTAGGAATATTCCTTGATTCTAGAACTTTCTAGAGGATGGCCCGCTCTTACCTCATCCTATGAGCTCGACTATGGATAGGCTATGGATAATCTAATCCTCTATCCTCTCATCCCTTTGAACATGGAAACTAATAATCCAATTATGGAAAACCATTCAATACCATATTAGTGACCAAACCACTTGCATTCATTTATAAATTGGCCTCCCATCAAAGAGCCAAGGGGGCTAGAGCTTGGATATTATAGAGAAATACTATTGGTTTAGAGACTTGAAATCATTGTCAAGTAATGTAATGTTGTTGGATTGATGTTGCTATTGGTGAGATGAGGGCTTGGACTAAGTTGGATGAGTGACACGAGACCGAACCACATTGGGTGTAACTTTTCCTTCTATCAATCAATAAAGTTATTTGTTCCTTCTCCAATAATTTTTTCTATATCTATGATGAATGTATGTTCAAATTTTTTTGATTCCATTTGTTTACACCAAATACATCATATTCTTTGATTATTGTCGTCTTCTGTTTATGTTGGTGGGTACCAATTGAGCGAATTCAGTTTGAGCAGGAGCGACGAGAGCAACTCAAAGGAGATCAAAGGAAGCAAAGGATCAAAAGTAGGTTCTTTTATTTTATCTCCTTATTGTAGGAAATGGGTAAACATCTTTACTTCAGTTTTTCTAAGTGTAACTACCCACTTAGGGAAGATATACTTATTTGTAGGTATAAATTATGCATAACAACTTGGTGACCATACTACGAAATGATCATCATTCTTGGTAGTTATCCTTATATATTACATCCTAGTAGACCTTATTTGACTTCATTGATCTCTCTTCAGTCATTTTGAAGCTTTTTTGGTCAAAATTTTTCACTAGAATGCCTACTCTAGGAATGTTATGTTACCAAAGCACCCTTGGTCAGGGGATAGTGCTCTGCAGAGCACACTTGGCTTAGAGATAGTTCTTTGCAATGCATTGTCACCCACTCAGGGCTATTCTGGTCCTTGTTAAGCCAAAAAACCCATCTTTTGCTTGATTTTTTCCAAATTTGCTTATGATGTTGTTTGCTAAAGATCAATGTTTTTTCTTTGTCTCTGAAATTAGTTTGCATTTCCTCTCCTAGCCCTACCTTGACCTTGATTGTTTAGTGTTTCTTAAGATATTTCTTTATCATTATAAATTCATTATCAAAGTTAGCTTACATTGATTAGACTTTACTTTTTTGAAAAGGAATTGTCGTAAAGTCTTCATTTCTTTGAAAAAGAAACTATCATAAAGTCTTCGTTTCTTGTGAAAAGCATTGACTGATTTTTTGTGCATTTAGTTTCTTTCTATTCATCTAAACATTAAAGGAACGAAAAGAAAAAAATGCATAATGTATTTAGAAGTTTGCGTGTGCCTGTAGGAATGGTATAGGGAAAGTTGCATTAGATGTGCTCTATGATCTTTGTTTAAATATTTTGATTGTTCTATCCATTTTAGTTATAGTTTTCATTGTTTAAATCAAATTAAACGAATGTTTCTCATCTTAGTTGCATTCTAGGAGTTTCAGAAAACATCACATGGTAAACCTGAAAGGAAAAATTTTAAACAAGATCAACTAAAATTTATCTTAATTAATGTAATGGAGCATTGTAACTTAACACATAACATTTAGAGGTCTAGGCTGGAGACATGTTTTGGTGTCGCTAAACATAGCAGTTGTCGCTAACGGTTTCAAATACATTCCGAGTGTGAGACCTCATTCCACATACGTAAGTATATCATAGCTCGTCCACGTACTTTTGGGTATATCGGGTGGTGTTATAGTACGAAAGTATAAGGGAATGCTCTCACTATGTGGTTTAGTATTAGACAACATTAACATGGATTGGGCCTCCACGTACTTTTGGGTATATTTGGGAGGACTACATTAGGTTGATATCCATCCATAGGTAACCGAGTCGGTCGCCTTGTATACTATGATACACCGAAAATAGCATTCAGGGAGATTGCTTTCACGTATGTTAAGTCCTTGGTTTACTGAGGTAGTATATTGCAGTTCACACTTACTTTGTAATCCTTTTGGCTATATTATCCCTCTTTTGTTTTATTATGTTATTTTGATTAACAAAAATAACTGACTGCGGATAACATCCTCCACATCACTCCTTAGTTGATATTAGGTTGAGACATATGGCAACAACTCTAGTGTCGACCGATCAAGGAATTCCTTTTGATGGGAATCCTAGTCCTTTTCCTCCTTTCGGAAATATTAGTTCTCCTTATATGGCTACATTGTCCCTTCTGGGACTTACAACACATATTTCCTTCAATACCAAGTATAGGGATTACTGTAGGTCTAAGGAAACCAAGGGAGAAATCTTTCGGATGACCATGGGAAATGATGAGTCCTTAGAGGATTATGAGGAGAGGTTCCAACTTAGCTATAAGCGGGCCAGGTGCACACTTGACCCTGAATCCCTCAAGTTGGTTCTACTCCGAGGAGTCCCTGAAGATCTCTTAGACACCCTTCACATGTTAGCTGGGGGGGACATTTACCAACTTCCTTATGAGGACATCAAAACTGTGTTTAGAAATCATTCCAGGGCAGCTAGGAAACGAGGTAGAGGAAATCTCCTCTCCACTAGTGTCCCTTTCTCCAAACATGAGTTTACAAACCAACTAGAAGATCTTAAGAGTGAGGTGAGACAGACCATTGCCATGCAACTGGACACATTCAGGATCCAACAGAAGAAGGAAGAAGCTGAGAGAGCCTTGGCTGTCTTTTGCCCTAGGTGCACCAAAAGACACCCTAAGAACGAATGCCCATTGCACTCGGTTGAAGTGTGTTTTGTTTGTGAGGAGGACCATCCAACAAATCAGTGTCCAACCTTACCTCGGTTTAAAGCCATGTACCAAGGGACCGAAGCCCCCACTGAACCTCTCTACTTCATCAACCAAAGGAGGCCACAAGGATCTAGACCTTATCAGCAGGGAATGCAAGGGGCACCACAAGCTTATTATAACCCCAACCAATCGACTCCCATGCCTTCTTGGGGTCCCCCTGCTCATCCTTCTTGGTCCATGCCTCCTCCATGGTCTTATCCACCTCAGTACCCTACTCAACCTACTTCTCATTCATATCATTCACATGCCCAGTCACAGCCTCAGTGGAGTGCACCTCAGTTGGGGTGGAGGCCCCAATACAACACTCCTCTTGCCATTTTGCCTCCACCACCAGTTCAACCTCAGCCTTTACCTCCTGCTCCTCCAAGGCAACCTCAAATGCCTGCTCAACCGAACCCGAACCCCAACAATAGACAAGCTCAGCAGGTATACACTGGGGAAACATCATGTCCTACCTATGCTATGGAGATCCAGGAGATCAATCTTCGATCTGGAAAGATCCTTCCAGATCGCCAACCTCCTCCCCCAGAGGATGAGGAAGATCTACAGGAAAGTGAACCAAAAGCTATTCCACCCTTTCCTGAGAGACTAACTGCCACCACACAACCCAACCCAGAGGAAGATGAGCTTCTGGGTGAGCTCAAGTAGTTGTGTGTAAAAATACCGCTCCTCCAAGCCATCAAGGATGTGCCCATATACAACAAACTGGTTAAGGAGAAGTGTTTCAAACACCCAGGCAGGAGAAAGAAAGATGCCTCAATCATCAATGTCATAGGACAACTGTCTGACCTTATGCTAGGACAAGTCATTTGCCCAAAGTACCTAGATCCTGGAAGTCCTGTAGTAGATGTCCACATCAATGGCACCATTATACCTCACACCTTGATTGATCTGGGAGCTGCCATTAATGTGATGACCAGAGATACTATGCTTAAACTCAATCTTCAGGGTTCCTTAAGGAAGACCTCGACAATACTGCAATTAGCAGATCGCTCCACCGTGACTCCCGAAGGGATTGTGGAGGATGTCTTGGTCTCTATTGATTCTTGGGAATACCCTGCAGACTTCCTGGTTCTACAACCAAAGGCCAAGCTTACTGGATATCCTCTCATTTTGGGAAGGCCTTGGTTAGCTACTGCAGATGCTTACATAAGTTGTCGTGCAGGAAATATGACCATCAAAAATGGTCCCATGTCCAAGCAGCTAGTCCTATACCCTCCTGCCCAACCCTCCTTAGAGCATGATTTACCACTCTGGTTAGAAGAAGGAGAGGAAGACGAGGTGTAATCAGCACCTCTATGCACCCTAGATACCACTAGAATAAATCCTCCAACCGAGGATGACTTGATTGAGACTCTGATCCAGAATCCACCTTCCAGTGCACTATCCTTAGAGAAGTTGGTGGAGGATGCCCAAGCTAGCACCTTAGTGGACCTTTGTACAACCAACCATGTCACTCCCAGAGTCAAAAACGTGGAGTGCGGCCCTGAGAGAGCATTAAAGATCAGCTCCTCCCTATCTCCTTCCCAGGAAAAGGAGCTGTGTAGTCTGTTGGCCAACCACCTAGATGCTTTTGCTTGGAGCTGTAAGGAGATGAAAGGAGTCCATCCCTCGGTCTGTACCCATCATATATACATCAAAGAGGATTGTAAACTGGTTAGGCAACCCCAGAGGAGAATGAATCCAGCCCTTAAGGACATTGTCAAGGAAGAATTGCAGAAACTGTTGGATGCCGGATTCATCTACCCCATCTCAGATAGTGAATGGGTGTCCCCTCTGGTCTTGGTTCCCAAGAAAAATGGGAAATGGAGAATCTGTGTGGACTACCGAGAACTGAACAAAGCTACCAAGAAAGACCATTTCCCTCTACCTTTCATAGATCAAGTGTTGGATGGACTGGCAGGAAAGAAGTTCTTCTCTTTCCTAGATGGGTTTAGCGGGTACAACCAGATTCAAATCAGCCCGGAAGACCAAGATAAGACCACCTTCACCTGTCCTTGGGGTACCTTTTCCTACCGTGTCCTTCCCTTTGGGCTATGCAATGCTCCTGCTACCTTCCAGAGAGCTGTCTTGAGCATCTTCTCAGAGCTGGTCCATGATGCAGTAGAAATCTATATGGATGACTTTACTCCTTATGGGGCCAACTTCCAGGAAGCATTGTCCAATTTGGGAAAAGTCCTAACCATGTGCATCGAGATGAACTTGTCCCTTAGCCCTGAAAAATGTGAATTCCTAATGACTGAAGGGACCGTGCTAGGCCATACCATCTCTCGCCAAGCGTTACAGGTGGATCCTAACAAAATTGCTCTAATCAAGAAGGTTCCACCTCCACAGAAGGTAAGGGATGTTAGGAGTTTCTTGGGATTAGCAGGATATTACCGAAGATTCATTAAGGACTTCAGCAAGTTAGCCTCACCATTGTTTGGCCTTTTGGCAAAAGATGTGGAGTTTAATTGGACTGATGATTGTCAGAAGAGTTTGAATGAATTAAAAGACAAGTTAGTGTCAGCACCAATCCTGAGAGGTCCAAACTGGGCCCTACCCTTCCACATCCACACTGATGCCTCGAACAAAGCCATAGGTGCAACCTTAGGACAAGTTGAGCAAAAACTTCCATATGCCATTTACTTCGTTAGCAAAAACTTGTCCAAAGCTGAGCTGAATTACACTGTAACCGAGAAAGAATTCTTAGCTGTGGTCCATGCACTGAACAAGTTCCGACATTACATCACTGGCTATCAAACATTTGTACATGCTGACCATGCTGCAATCCGATATTTAATGAATAAACCAGATGTGAATGCTCGTATTATTAGATGGTTACTTTTATTGCAGCAGTTTGACTTAACCATTGTTGATAAACCAGGTAGAGAAAATGTTGTTGCTGATTTTTTATCTAGATTGGATTTGTCTGCAGATGAAGATGGGACGGTGGATGACTAGATGCTTGATGAGCATCTGTTTGCTATCTCAGTACTCTCTCCATGGTTTTCTGATATAGCAAACTACCTTGTTTCAGCTCAGTTCCCTCCGCACCTCTGTTCAAAAGAGAAGAGCAGAATCATCAGAAAGAGTGCCTCATTTACCTGGATTTGGGGCAATCTGTTCAAGCTTGGCCCTGATCAGATCTTAAGGCGTTGTGTAAGGGAGGAGGAAGTCTTTGACCTCCTCCTCACTTGTCATGATGGGCCTTGTGGAGGACATTTTGCAGCAAAGAGAACTGCCTTCAAGATCCTGCAGGCAGGCTACTATTGGCCCACACTTCATCAAGATGTCAGAAGATATGTCAGTCAGTGTGACCAATGCCAAAGAATGGGGAAACCGACCCAAAGGGATGAGATGCCTCTCCAACCTCAAGTGACTCTTGAGCCATTTGAGAAGTGGGGTATGGACTTTGTGGGCCCAATCAACCCTCCTTCAAGGCAAAGGTCTTACATCATTGTGTGCACTGACTATTTGACAAAGTGGGCAGAGACCAAAGCAATCAAAGCAGCAACAGAAGAAAGGGTGGTCGAGTTCTTAAGAGAGAACATCTTCTACAAGTTTGGCTACCCAAGAGAGCTGGTGACCGATCAAGGGAGCCATTTCACATCCAACTTGGTTGAAGATCTACTAGCTCATCACAAGATCAAGCATAGGACTTCCACCCCCTATCATCCTCAAGCAAATGGGTAGGTGGAAGTCACCAATAGAGCATTAGAAGGGATCTTGACCAAGGTGGTGAGCAGCAGCAGAAAGGACTGGGCAGATCGCCTGGTTGAAGCCACATGGGCTTACAACACCACTTGGAAGACCACCACCGGCTTCACACCTTATGAGCTAGTCTATGGGAAGAAGGCTTTGCTGTCCATTGAGTTCGAATACAACACTTTGAGGATGGCAGCTCAGCTGGATCTAGATCTCAGCCATGCACAACAAGAAAGGCTATTGCAGCTGAATGGACTGGATGAGCACCGCATGCAGGCCCTCCTTCACTCAGAAGTGGTCCAACTTCAGAGAAAGGTGTGGCATGACCAACATCTCCATGACAAGCAATTTCAGCCGGGAGATTGGGCTTTGTTGTATGATTCCAGATACAAAGACTTCAAGGGGAAGCTAAGAACCAGATGGCTCGGGCCATATTCAGTGGAAAAATGTCATGACAATGGATCTATTCTTATTCGGACCATTGATGAGGAAGCCATCCCCATGCTTGTCAACGGGCATCGATTGAAGATCTACAGGAAGCCTCCCTCCAGACAAGAGTTCATCAAAACTATGGAGAAGGCAGTATTGGTCATAGAGAAGGGTTCTGCCCCTGCTTTGGGCACACGCTAAAGAATCTAAAAGAAAAAAATATAATAATAATAATAAATAAATAATAAAGATCCTTGGGTGAAAACCTTTCTGAGGCGCCCAAGGCAGGTGGTAGGGGTGAAAACCTCATTGAGGCTCCCCTGCTATCTTTCAAAAAAAGAAAAAAGAAAAAAGAGATAAAGATCCTTGAGTGAAAACCTCTCTGAGGCGCTTAAGGCAGGTGGTAAGGGTGAAAACCTCATTGAGGCGCCCCTGCTATCTTTCAAAAAAAAAAAAAAAAAAAAAAACAAAAACAAAAAATACAAGATCAACAAGTTTCTTATGTGAAAGTTGCATGCAGATTGCAGGTGTTCTATGGAGGAGAGGAAGCCTCTCAACTCAAAGCCAAAAGTCCTTATCATGCAGCCAGGACACCTCACCAACACCTCCTCCAAGAATGCTTATGTTCTTCAAGGTATGTGCACTTTCATTATAGATTGAGTCTCCTACAGGAAGACGTAGATTTTCTACAGGAAGGTGCGATTTTCTACAGGAAGGTGCAAATTTCTACAGGAAGGTGAAAATTTCTACAGGAAGAGCTGTCTGTCTACAGGAAGCTCTGTATTTCTACAGGAAACTTCCTGTAGAAGCTCAGAACAGCCCAGAATGCATTTCATGAACAGATCTGATGACTACGGGTTGGTTTGGATGCATGCAAGCCTCTTTTGGGCCCATGCATGACGCTGTTACCTTGCTCCACCATCCTCATCGACATGCACCCAAGATCCCTGCACCAGCCAACCAGATCAATGAGTTCTCGTGGTAAAGCCGTTTGTCAAAGAAAAACAAGCACCGAGAGCTCATACCACATCCATGTCGAGCATCAGAAGCTCCGGGAGCGTGATCAGAAGATTCTATCCATCGTCGTGCAGCATGCACCCAAGGAGGAAAGACTGTTACAAGGCATCCCGCGGGAATCCTGTAACAGTCAAACCTGCATGAGTGGATACCATTCACAGCACCGCCATCTGCAAACAACACACGGGCGCAGGCAACCAGAGCATCCACTCCATCGCCAGCATCCTGTAACCATGAGCCTCCGGGATTGTGTAAGCCGCATGCAGCAGGTAGATCCGCTCCCCGTCGTCCAAAAACAGAAAAATCGTGTGCAGCCACGCGCAAGTAAGTGTCTCAACCCTTCCTTCCACCAAATCGCATGAGTATTACTTTGATTTGTTTGCATGGCGTAGAAATGAATGGTTGAGCGGCCGTATGGCCAGTTGACTGGCCACGTCGGCTAGTTATGGTATAGTCGGATGATTGGGTGGCAGCCACGACAAAGAAAATACGCAGCACGCACGTGAGGATAGTCCCGTTAACCGAGAAATGAGTTTAACCGAAAAGGGCGGCGGCAGATCTGTGGGAATGAATGCAGCAGTGAGTGAATATGCAGGCGAATGATGGGTGACGTCGCCCAACGGTCCGACGGGGACAGCTCACCCCCCGTGCCACGAGCTGCGCCGATTCAAAATCTAACCGGCTAGATTATGCGCATGTATTCATCAACCTCCACTTCAAAACTCGAGTGGCTCTTCTGATTTCCTCTGCACGTTGATACGCCGAGCTTTCGGCTACCAGAACGCCGGTGAAGCACATCTCGACCGCTGGCCAACTACAGTCCTCCCCGAAGTTTGCACACTGCTCCTACAGGAACAGTTTCTACAGGAACGCAGTCCTACAGGAAGTAGTCTCTACAGAAACGCAGTTCTACAGGAAGGTGAATTCCTCACGTAAGAAAAGGTGGCAGAAAAAAGGTAACCCTGAAACTCCTTCCGCAATTGGCTTTCAAAGGTGGCAAGATCATTATTCACAGTCTGGTCATAAAAATATCGGATTGTTGTGCCTATACTATCGCTTCTATAGGATAGCAGTATAATTAGACTGTGTTTTGTGAATTGTATGCATGCTCTGCCTAAAATAGACCGAATCTCCTTTGCATTTGTCACCTTTAGTCAAAACCCCCGTGTTCATCATGCCGGGTGGATTTATCAGGCGAGAACCCACGGATTCAGATAAATTGAGGAGAAATCACGCAGTGGTAGAGCTCTTTACACGAGCACAGTGGATGTCTTTTTGTGATAAGTTGCAGGGGTACGATGAGGAAGTGGCCGAGGAATTCTTGCAGGCCGTGAGGCCAAAATCCAAAGTGCTGGCCACAGTCAATTTCAGAGGCCTAAGCCTCAAGATCACCCCGCAGTCTATCAGTAGAATCACTGAGCTTCCTATGGGTCTTCCATGGGATAAAGACGAACGAAAGTTAAGCCAGCAAGCCAAGAAAGAGTTCTTCCCACCTGAAGAAGCATTCACGGAGGACAAAAATGGGGTGAGAAGGACAAGCCTGTTGCCACCATGGAACGAAGTCAGCTTGCAAATCATGAAATATATCACCTATGAAGGTCGTTTCAGCATCGTGTATGCATATCACTTCAGGCTACTCAATGAACTAAGATACCGGATTGATCTTCCTGCAGAGCAGAGACTGAGCATTCCTTACTTTTTGCTACAGTCCTTGATGGAGTGCGCTACAAAGCTCAAGGACGACATCCCGGATCAGGTAGCCCACCATGGGCTAATCAAGCTTCTTGTGGAGGATGCTCTCCACTCATATAAAGTTACCCTCTCATGGGAATCATTTAGGAATTTAACAAGAGAGGGGGATATAAAGATGTTGATTGAAGAAACGGGTTCCTCTAGCAGTGAGGAAGAAGAGGTAGTAGCCGAGAGTAAGAAAGGGAAAGGCCGGAAGATCCCGACTCCAACACAGAAGAAAGAACGAAAGGAGAAGGAGGAGGGAAAGGATGACAGAGTAAAAGAAGGCACCCCCATCCGGTCAGCAAGAGAAAAGAGGTTGAAGAGTAGGACGGACAAAGCTGAGGTGGTCCCCGTCAGCCCAAGCACCTCGTCAGCTCCTATAGCCAAAGCCAAAAGCAAAATCCATGCAGCCAAGCAAGAAAAGGTGGTGACATTTGCATCTACAGGAACGCAGGAACAGGCTTCTACAGGAAGCCCGGAAGCAGTCCCTACAAGAAAACAGAAGCAGGCTTCTACAGGAAGCCCAAGAACAACGCCTACAGGAAAGCAGACGAAGGCTTCTACAGGAAGCCCAAAAACAGAGAAGGGGTTTTCTACAGGAAGCCCGGCAGTGGTCAAAACCGGGTCTTCTACAGGAAGCCCACAGCTCGTAAAGAAAGGGTCTTCTACAGGAGGGCTGAAAGTGGATAAAGTAGGGTCTTCTACAGGAAGCCCGAAAATAGAAAGGGAAGGACCTTCCACAAGGAGCACCAGGAAAGTAAAAATCAAGGGAGAGAAGGCTGATCTTCTCGAGAAGGCGGCGGCAGCTGCACTGGCCGCCCTTAGCACACCTGCAAAACCAAAAGAAAAGAGAGAGAGGGAGATCCCTCTACCTTCCGAAACTAGGAGAAGTCAGAGAATGAAAGCAGACAAGTCGCAACCTCCTCCCAGTAGCCAAACCACTTTAGGGAGTGTTCCTACTTCACCCAGTGAGAAATCTCCCTCTAAGACACTGGCCACCCCCGAGAAGGGAAGCCCGAAGGTCACCTCCTGGACACGAAAGATAGGCCAATCGCCCTCCGAAGCCCGGCTCAAAGAAACAGGAAAAAGGGAAGAAGTTCCACCCTCGTCACCACCAGGGGAAGAGAAGGCAGGGCAATCAAAAGCAGGAAAGAAAGAGCCTGTTCCGATCCTGATTCCTCGGCCAAGGACAAGGAGCAGGAGCAAGGTTGCTCAAGGATGAGCAAATGGTTCAGCTGGGGGGTGATGATGAGCCCCAATTTTGGTACAATTTGGGCTCATTTTGGCCTATTCTACTTGCTCAAACCATTCATCTTTTATTGCTTATGCATGCATTTCTTAGTTTATTCATGTTGTTTGTAGGAAGAAGGGTAGGCACTCTATCCACGTGACTAATGCATTATGATTTCAGGTTTTTGCATTAAAAGGGAGAAAAGACCACGTGAAAAGGAGACAAGGAGACAATGAGGTGGCACTACTAGTTTTTAGGAGAGGATGTCCACAATCTTGGGACCCTCCTCGTGATTCCCACCATAGCTCCGAGCTCCAATCCATCTCCCCACCGAGCTTAGAAGCAGCCAACTGTTCTACAGGAACAGCAGTTATAACTGTTCTACAGGAACAGCAATTATGACTGTCCTACAGGATCAGCAGTTTAAACTTCAGTTGGACAGCCGAGCTCCTAAAATCAAGGACACCTGTTGGATGATCATTTTTGCATAAGTATAGAGGCCATAGCCTTTGATAGGTTGTTGAAACTTTCGCATTACTATTGTAATTCTTGAGCACAGCTCTGTGTTTTTGTTCCTTTTGTAAGCCAGTTTGGCATGACATCAGATTATGAATAAAGAAGGCAGATTTTGATCTAGTTCTGAGTTTTCTCAAGGAGCTATAGCTCTCAGGTTAGGGCCCAACCTGAGAGCAATAGATCTCCTCGGTGTTGTAATGTGTTTGCATTTAGTTCCAGCACTTTGAGTTTGTTTACTTTCACATGCAATTCGAATTTACAGTTTGTTAACTTAGTCCTTTTCATGAGCTTAGATAGGATTAGTTTATGGTGCATTTGTTTCAGTTGCTTAAGTTCAATAGGAGGCTAGTTATACATCATTGGAGCTCCAGCAAAAAGGTTGTAAAGGCCCACTGCCATCTCTGTTAGAGACTGGGGTGCAGTCCATAACCAACCACCAAAAATACGCATTTCTTTACTTCATGATTGCTGCAACACAGTCACGGTTATGTTAGATGCTTCCATGTAATTAACACCTGCACCACACACCTTCATCACAACTTCATGCACATTCCTCTTCGCGTTTTGGATTGCTGTTCATTGAGTTCATAGCACAGGTAGTCTAGGTGAATGCATTTTCGTCTTGGTGACAGTCATAAGCATTTGTTTCATTTACACTGCTCTCCCTCGTTCCATTACCTCCTCCTTCATCTTGATCACGCATGCAACCACATCCTTGACCACTGCTCCGCTCTGTTATCTTCCAAATTCCTCCACTCCTCACGTAACTTCATTCTTTAGCCCTTTCATTGACATAGCCCTCTATCTTTCAACCTACTCCATACACTCGTTCCCTGTCCTACTTCTCCACTCCTGAACCATCACTAGCCTTATTCCTACCTTACATATCTCCCCCTACCATTCCATCACTCCTCCATCACTTCAAACACCCACGGTAGGTCATTCTGTAGCAATTTGTAGACTTCCTGTAGAAACCTCTGAGTTTCCTGTAGGATCCCCTGCAGACATCCTGTAGGAGGCCATTCACTCGGTTGTTGAGCTTCTGAACGTGAGGAACCTCTGTGGACGGATGCTAAGGATCCTTGGGGACCTCTCCTAGCCTGCCCAACCTTTCCCACGCTTTCCTTCCTTCTCCATCCCATCTGCACAACCAAACCCTAATAAGCACAAAATCACAATCATTCCATCCACTTAAAGAAAAAATACAAAAATATGTCTTTTAAGATGCAAGCAGCTTAGATTCATGCATTTTCACTTATTAGAGGTAATGACAGCATTGGTAGAAGTTTCATTCACATTCTTTGCATTATAGAGGTTAGACTAGTCAAATTAGGGTTTCCTAGGTTTACATGCTTTGATTTGCTTTCAGTCCATTTTTGTCAAGTAAAGTAGCTTTCCTTTGAGAATAGCTTTCGTCCATCAATTAGCAAGCTTCTTCTGAGAGCCTATAGAAGTTGGCTTGAGCCCTAGCGGACTTGTGCTAGCTGACCAAGTGACAGCTGCGACAAGAGCTAGTACTTGTGCATATAGCACCGTCGCTTCCAAGTTTGTACGAACTACCGGGTTGATAAAAGTAAGAGACAGGAAGCCCCAGGAGTTGTAGCATTATTGCTACAATACTGGAGCTCACCACCGCCCAGCCCCTTAATAATTGTTTAACGTATATGGAGGGTTGGTTAGGGTCCAGCGGGGTCATAGCCGCCAACCCATGCATTTATATAATGTTTGGGTATGGAGGTTGGAGGGTCCGGGGAGGTCATGGCTGATGGCCCTATTTTTTTAATAAAAAATTTGATATGTGGCTTCTGATTCGAGTCAAGGTGGCAGGGGTCATGGCTCGCCACCTGTATAATATTTTTTTTATTAAATAATAGACATTTTTCGAATTTGTGTTATATGGGGGATAATAGACAGATTAACAATCCAACAAATTCACCCGCTTTTGGGAGCTAGGTTTCATGCCTTGGGTCAGTCAAATTGAAAGACACTTAAACCTAGCCCACATCCCAACTTTGACCAAAACTTTGACTAGCTCATTCTCCCTCATATGAGCTCGGATTGATGAATCATTCACACCATTGCGATGATGATGACAACATCTACGCTTTGGTCTTGGTTTGAAATCATTCTAATCACTTTGATTTTCGAGCTTCTTTAAGCCCTTTTTGTCCTATGTGTGTCCCTAGAGCCACTTGGATCACTTTTTGGCATGGAAGTCCAGAAAATGACTAACTGTGGCTCCCTTTGTTCACTCCGTTCTTGTACCGCAAATGGAAACTTTCCTGCTTCATAAAATAGAAACATATACACAAGAATAAATGGATATTTGAACATTACTTTAGTTTTAATCTTAAGGAATTGTTCATGAATTCTGTCATGAAGGAATTGGATAAAATTGAAAATTACTGAGGGATTTTGTTCATTGGAGAAAATTGATAGAAAACCTAAAATGGGTTCATCTACCCATTCATCCGAATAATACCCCAGTAAACATGAGAGTAAGGAAATGATTTGATTAACTTTGTAAGGAAAAGTGGAGGAGCGATATGGTGGATTATTTTTTGGGAGGTGGACATCTTCACGTAGGAAGATTTCGAAACTCTTGGATCTCTGGGAAAATGTCAACTTCTGATATAATTCATTCACGGATTCGATTGAGAAAGGAATAGTGGAATCATTCTGAAGGATCTGCAACATTTGGTTAATTGACTGAGGGGTGATTCTGAATAGAATTTCACCATTATGGGCCACATTGGCTCTATAATTTGACAAGTAACAAGCTTGGCATTTGAGGACAAATTTGGGGAAGTGATGGGTTTGGGGAAACATGTAGAGGGGTACATTGGATTACTAGAGGACAATTTCATTGCTCTCGTTGACGAATATGTCTTTTAGCTAGCCGTGTAATTTGAATAAATCAAATTCACACTTCGGCTCTTAGATTTTATAGTCTTTGTCAGCGAGGAGGGAGTGATCAAGGTCAACTGATGAGGTAATCATAGGATTTTCATTATTAACATTGGTTTTTCTCTTGGGAGCCATGTTGGGAATTTTGAAGCAATTTGGAAAAGGCTGAAGAGTTGTGCAATTTACCTGGGAAAAGTCCCATAATGGAGGTTCATGATGATGGTGAAGGTGCTACTACTGCACCCTAGTTTTATGCTCAATATTGATACAATTTAAGTGTATTAGTTGAGATTGAGAAAATAGATCTGGACATCGTAGGATCAAATTCAGCAAAGGGTGTAAGGGTAATGGATAACAAGATTTTTATGGCTAAGTAATCATTCGTTGAAGGCGCAAGACCATTAGGAGGTTCAATGGTAACTTGGAGGAAGATCAAATGCATAATGGGTAAGGGAAACTGTTAGATAGGTGTTGTGGAGGGATTAGTGGTATAGGTGCAGAAAACCGTTTGTTGGAAGGAGAGGGTTAGGTAGTTTTCATAGGGGTGGAGGGTGGTATATGGTATTAAGAGGGGGGAGGTGCGAGAGAACGAGAGGGTGACCAATAAGGTGGGGTCGGGGTGAGTGAACCACCTTTTCGAATCCCCCATCGTAAAGGACACATAGATTAGATTGGGTGCGCCATTTATCCTCTAGATGACATAACATATTTTCATTTTTGACTTTTGTTTATAGGCACGAAAAGTTGAGGACAAATCCTATATCTATTTAAAGCATGAGTAATAAAGTCTTAATGTTTTTCATCCTAATTTTTGAAAGAAAGGCCTATCTTCTACAAACCAAGGGTACATCTAAATGTGCAGACCCTTCTTATTTTCCTTTGGAGGAGAGATTTGTCCTAATCTAATTTCTAACCTTCAAACTTAAATTATTAATCCACCTTAAACAATTGGATCAATTTCTTCACCTATCTACCTAATTTTAACCAAGTTTAAAAAATTTGGTTAAATTATTCTCTAGCCTAACAACAAAAATTCAAATGTGTTTGACCATGATTATATTCTATGATTCAAACAAATCTATGTGATTGTGCCATTTAAAACAAGATGCACACAATTCCTAATTTATTTTTCAAAACAAACTATTTTTCTCCTAGTGGCATTTGAATTTTTATAACTTTCACTCTTTTTCTTTTCACTGGGTTCTTTTCATTTTTTTTTTTAAATTCTTTTATTCTATTTTTATCTTTTTATCTTTATATACCCTCTTTCCATTTTTTATTTCTTTTTGGAAAACATTTGCAACGTGCAATATTATTCACAATTTGATATACTGAAAGAAAATATTCAATTATCATTTCATCTTATCAATAATAGGACCCTAACCGAAATATTTAGGTATGGCCATCCACTATGAGCTCAATTCGAACTGTAGCATTAAGAAAAGGACTATAGGAGGTTGGAAATCTTACTATGGGCTTCAAAAATATTGTAAGATGACTGATCTTTAGGTTTGGAGTAAAAGAAGTTCCCCTTGGAGACTTTGGTCACGCCTAATATTTTATATGGATGTGAGGTGTGGGGTTGCAGTATATGTAGAGAGTCATGGAGAAATATTGAAATGATCCAAAAGCAATTCAGAACCTATAACCTCAAGATTAAAGGTAATACTCTATACCCTATTCTCTTAATTGAGGGTAGCCTTTCCCGTATTGAATGTGACTGTTTTTAAGTATTTGATGTATAAGAGGGAGTTGTACAACATGGAAGCCAAGAGACTCCCAAAAATTTCTTATAACTCTAGTCAAAACCAACTTTGACTCAATCAACGGTGGGATAAGGATGCCAAGTCCTAGATCCATCATTGTGATATAAACAATGAGATCATCTTTGGGAATAAGGATAATATTAAAAACATCATTACTTCCAAATTCAAGGATAAGTTGTGGAGTGATAAGGAGTTATGGGAGAAAAGAAAGTTAAGATACTATAAGGAGGTTATCAACCCCACAATTGCTAACCTGTTGTGGTCACCAACAACCCCCCTCTTTGTTTAGTATTAGCAATAATATCAAGCAAAGGGGGACCCTTAACAAAAAATCTCAAAAATATTTTTATCAAAATCTTTGTATTTAACTCTCTAAAATCTATATCGCGTCGCAAAGAGAGAGTGAAGCGTTTTTCTATGCGCGTAAGTAAGCTGCGATGAAGCGATGCAATATCCATCGCATCACATATTTTGAAAGCACCCTTAAAAGAAAAAACTAAGGAGTTGCCGACGGCCGATATGCGATGTCGCATATCGCAACATCGCATAAACAGCGCATAACGAGCAAATGAAAGTTGCGATATTGCGATTTGCGACCTGCGATCTTGCAAACTACGATTTTTCGATTTGTGATCTGCGACGATTGAGACTATTAATTGCTATGATACGAATCGCAGAAACCACTCATCGCAAAGTTTCTTCGGCATGATCTGTAAACCCAAAATCGAGCGCTCACCTTAAGGGAAATTAATGATTGCACGCCTGAGTATCCAAAGATGATCGTGTTGCGTTTTTCAAAGGGTCAAGTCATTATGAGTGTCATGATTATGCATTCATTATGGATTTAAAGCTTTCATGTCAATCTTTTCGTCATGTCTCTTTTCCTTTGCGTGAACTGTAAGGCAGCAACTAATATAAATCTATATGCAGGAAACATCTAAGGAGAAGGGGAAAGTGCCAATACTTGAAGGACAGAGAGGAGATGCCTTCGCAAATGTTTGTCACATGCAACAGAACCACGGATTCCAGAGTATCACTCCACAGATACTGATGAAAATAGAATATCCAAGACTCAGAGTCAAAGGCGCACAAAAGAAGCATGTTTGCAAAAGATCCTGAAGCTCAGATTGGATAAAGCAAAAAGAAAAACGCTAAAAAGGGATGATGCTTCAGAAAAGCCTGGAACAAAGAACGGAAGCAATTTTCAATACGTAAGATTGTTTAGGCAACGAAATCCCTAACTCATTGAGTCATTCGCATGGCCGGAAACCGAAATAGCAACAGCACAATCAGTTTGAAAGAAATCTGGGTTATACTAAGTATACACACAGCAAATACACCTAGCCAGAGGAAGATTTTCAAAAATATTTTCTAGTCTGTCAGAAAGAGGTGCCAGCTTTTGTTATTTCTACTTTTATCGCTCGAACAAAAGGAAAAGACAACCAGCCGACTCTTTCCAGGCGGACCTCACATTGCTTACAGCACTAAGGAGCAGATAGAGAAACGGTTAGAAATTAGATTCAATTTTTAGAAATAAAATTGCTTTAGTAAAAGGGCGGTCATTTGAAGCCGTTCCCTAAATTTGTGTAATTAAGATTAGTTAGTTAGTAGTATTTAACCCTTCTCATGGCATTTGGAGAAGGGTCCGGAAATTTGTCAAAAAACTTGTCCTCAGAACATGCACTTTTTCACCCTCGGAGGTGGTTTTTGATGAATGGATGGATCGAGATTTATTTATGTTTGCATTTTAATGTCTGCTACTGATGTTGCACTTCTGTACTCTTAGTAGATGTTAGAAGTAAGTAGAGATAAATCGTTATTGCTTGGAGTTTGTGAGTAAAATCAGTCATAAATGGTACTTTTATCTCTTGATTAATTTCTGCTCATATTCTCAGAGTGATATACAGCTGATTTGTTTATATGTTGATATATGAATGTCTGGGTTACCATTTGGCACTTTTCTATGGTGGAATCATTTGTTTGTACTTAACATATGAATAAACTTATCATGCGATATGCTGTTCACAACTGTTTTGCCTAACTTCTTATGCAGAATGGTTTATCTTAATTGATTTATATTCCTATGATAGCTGAATGATCTTTATTACCAGTTATTGTATGAAATCTTTTTAGATCGCATGATGAAAGAATCCTACCCCGGGTTAGTATAGATTAGATGTGTTGTTTTTGTTAGATTAAAGTAGCATAGAGTCAGTTTAGAGTTTAGAGTTAGATTAGCTTGAAATTACCTTTAGATTAGCATCATCAATATCTACACACACTCACACATCCTTTAAATTGGGAAGCTGGTCCCATCATCCCCAGTTGGACCCGCTACACCAAACGGGCAAGGAGCCGCCAACCAGGTTCCCAACTGGGTGGGTATCCCCCTTGTTGTTGACCCGATTTCGGGGCCCTCAACATATTTGGCACTAGAAGGAGGGCCCGAACTATGAATGGCAACTAAGTCAAAATCCAAATACCGTTCTGAGAGTAAATCACCCTCATCAACTCCACCGACTTCTCCAATACGGTTAGACCCAGAGTTAGAAGTCGCTTGAGTATCCACCGCTGCTACTTACCCTAATATATCAGACCAGCTGATCATTGAACCCCCTGAAATTCAAACTTTGATTCGTAAACTCCAGGGATTCTCTATTTTTTCTCAGAGGTCTGATAAATCTTACAGCAGCGTGACTTCGCAGTACAATCCTGCTCATCCCCTGACCAGATTGAAGAGTGAAAAGTTTGGTATTCAACCAAGTGAACTCCCTCTCCCTACTAGGAAAAGAGCAAGGAAAACACCACCAGAGTCTGACCGTGAGACTCTTTCATCTACTTCGTCCATTTCAACCCCCTCACCGCGAAGTCAACCACCCACATCCTCATCCCAAATCACTCATCAATCTTCCACAACCCTTCCTCTTCAATCATCAAAGATCATAATATCTTCATCTCCTCAGCATCAGGGCCCGTCTTCTGCACTTTCGTTAAGTATCGGCTCAACGATGGCCCAGTCTCCATGGAACAATCCTGGAGCAGTTTTAATGCCTCCACCCTTGAGCCCAATATCGGCCCATCCCGAGAAATGGCTACCCAAATTCAATCTAGAAACAGGCATGCTAGCCGAAGAGCATATCAATAATTTCATGCTTTCTGTTAATCTCAACGGAGTTACCAACGAGGATGCTGTCGTCCGGCTTTTTCCTTATACAATGCAAGGAACAGCCAGGTCATGGTACTTTTCGTTACCTTCCGGGTCCATCACAAGTTGGGACATTTTTCAAAGTCAATTTCTCACCAAGTTTGGCGATGACAGATCTACAGCGACATTAATCAATGACCTATCTAATCTTAAAGCTGAGACTAGAGAACTCATTAAAGATTTCAATTTACGGTTCAACAAGATCCTCAACAAAATTCTCGCTGCTTCTCAACCCAGCGAGGAAGTAAGATGTGAATGGTACATCACGGCCTTACCATCAGACTTGGCTATCTTCGTAGACAGGGCAAACAAGATGACCTTAGTTGAAAACTTGACTAAGGCATTAGCAGTAGAAAAACGCGTAGTTTCCCTAGAAAAGAGATCTGCGATAGAAGAACGCAAATCTAAGAAAATCTCTTTCAAAGAAGACACCAAGAAGAAGCAAACGAAAGATCCTTTCGATATGGAAGGATTACAAAAAGTGTTAAAGGCCATGTCCAATGAGATGATTGACATAAGAAAACAAGTAGCAGAAACTTCTTCAAAAAATCCCTACAGATCTTTTAAAAGAAATCTTCCCATGGAGATGAAACCACCCAATGTCGTCTCAAACGTCGAATCTGAAGAAGAAGAAGAAGAAGAGAATACTACTAAAGGGCAGACCGATGATGAAGAAGTTGTGGAACTACAAGGAATGTGGGATTTCATCCTCCCACAAGAAGAAGATCAAGAAGCATTTCCGGTTAGCACACGAAGCAAGAATCAACTTGATCCTCCCCAAACTACCCCCAAATAGAAAGGGGCAAGCCCTGCAACGAAAGATAAGGTCGCAACAAAGAAAACAACTGCTAGAGCGACCCAATTTAGCCCAGTCCAATCAAATCAAGCACCTCCATCAAGAACACTGATAGTGTCGGATGAAATGGAATATAACATTATCGATGACATGAAAAAGACTAGGGCTAACATCACTCTTTACAAATTGAGAAAATTGGAACATCAACAGAAAATAATGATGAAAGAATTACATGCCGTGCCTACTACATCTTTACCTACAGCTGTAGCTTCCCACAACATGGGAAGACCTCCAACCAACATGATCAATAAGATTGATCCAGACGACATTGCCTTGATTGGAGGAGGATCAAGATCTCATACTCCTCCTTTTCTTCTCACTTATGAAATTTTCAATAAAAATGTGCACAATTGCTTGGTTGATTCTGGTGCTTCAACGAATATTTTACCCAGATCAATATGTGCCAAATTGAATGTTCAGCCACAGAAATCCGCAGTGCGCATAGTTCAACTTGATCGATCTCAAGTCGAAGTGATTGGTGAACTTAACCAGGTGACCATAAGATTGTCGTCTAACCCGAAAGTATGCCAGGTTATCGACATTCTAGTAGCTGATATCCCTGAATTCTATGGTTTAGTTCTTAGCAGGGATTGGTCTAAAAAACTCCACGGATATTTCCCAATCGCCTGTTCGCACATGTGGTTACCCTACAATGGTAAACCCAATCAAATAAAGGTTGAACGAGAGTTGCACCAAAAATACATAGTGACTGAATTGGAAGGAGAGAATGAAGCAATAGCATACAACAGCAGTATCATAGGCAATTACTCGATAGACTCTTTCCTCGACAATTTCAATGCTCCCACCTCACCTTACTTAGAAAATTCAGTTTTGTCCCAAGTTGAAAATTTTTCCCAGACTGATGATTCAAAGTGTTTTAAATTTTTAGATAACTCTGTAAATACATCTTTGTTTTGGAAATTATATTTTGATGGCTCTAAATCTGACGAGGGAGTAGGAGCAGGATGCGTTCTGATTAGCCCAGACGGAAACAAGACCATGCTTACATGCAGACTTGAGTTCTATTGCACAAACAATACAGCGGAATACGAAGCCTTGGTGCAAGGCCTATACAAAGCAATCGGGATGAATGTTAAGTATCTTCAAGTCTTTGGAGATTCTGAAATTGTCGTCAAACAGGTACGTAACACCATACATTGCCTGTCAAGTCATTTAAAGCACTATCAATCTTTAGTACAAGATCTGACTTCACATTTCATAGCATTCAATATTTCGTCAATCCCAAGACTCCAAAATGCGAGCGCAGACCTGTCAGCTAACGTAGCCTCTAGACTTATTCCCTCTGAAGATTTTAGTCCCGATAGGTTCTCAATAGAATTGATCTTTAAACCGTCCATCCCTGACAACATCACCAACTAGAGAGTATTCAACGATGACCCCGACATTGTAAATTTCCTCACTTCTGAAGGATCCTACTCAAATCAAGTAATTGACGAAGACCATCATGATCACCAAGTTCAACAAAATAGCATTGATAATGCTATACCTAAATCGGTGGTTAAGTTAGAAGATTTATATGATTTGAAAAGTCGTTTTAAAAGGTCTGCCAATTCTAAACTCTACAGTTCAACTCTAAATCATGAATTAGTGAACTTAGGAACCAATCAGAAGCTGCAAAACGTTAATCTGGGCCACGGCCTAGCCCCTGAAGAAAAATCAGCATATATTCGTCTTCTAAGACAATACAAAAACGTTTTTGCATGGAATTACGATGAGCTGAAGACATATAACACTTCTATCATTCAACACACTATCCCTATGATTGACAATGAAAAACCTGTCGAGCAGAAGCTCAAGAAAATCCACCCCAACTTAGAAAATCAGATAAAGACTGAGCTAAATAAGTTGTTGAGAGCCAGAATAATTTTCCCCGTCAGACATTCCAAATGGGTATCCAATATGGTGCCCGTTAGAAAGAAAAACGGAGATATTCAGATTTGTATTGATTTCCGGAATCTCAACAAAGCCTGTCAGAAAGACAATTTTCCCCTCCCACCTTTGGAGCAAATACTACATGCAGTAGCGGGCTCAGAATTAATGTCTTTCCTGGATGGATTTTCAGGATACAATCAAGTGCTGGTACATCCCAATGATCAGTTAAAAACCACATTCCGAACCAAATGGGGCACATACGCATATCGGAAGATGCCATTTGGTCTGATCAACGCCGGCGCTACCTTTCAGAGAGCCATGGACATCGCGTTTAAAGGTTTAGTCAATAAATCGGTAGTGATTTACCTGGATGATATAACAGTTTACTCCAAAAAACGAAGCGACCATCTCAACGACTTGAAACAAATCTTTCAAAGATGTTTAAGGTATGGAATTTCACTTAACCCAAAGAAATCCTTTTTCGCATTAAGTGAAGGGAAATTGCTCGAATTCATAGTGTTGAAATCTGGTATTCACATTAAACCTGACAGAATCAAAGAAATTTCCGAAATATCCATTCCCCATAACAAAAAGGCCATGCAATCTTTCCTTGGACAAATCAATTTTGTAAAAAGGTTTGTCTCGGATTTTTCACGTATTATTTCTCCTTTACAAAATATGATAAAAAAGAATTCAAATTTTAAATGGGGCCTAGATGAGCACGAAGCATTCAACTTGATCAAACAAGCTATCATCAACGCTCCATCTTTAGCTACCCAAAATTTTTCAGAACCCTTTATCTTATATACTTTTGCCTCAGAGAAATCTTATGCCGGGATTTTAACTCAAGCAAATCAAGAGAAGGCGGAAGCTCCAATCGCATTCTTTAGCTCGAACTTACAAGGTGTTGAGCTCAATTATTCAGACGTGGAGAAACAAGCATATGCTGTTTTCAAAGCGATCAAATATTTCAGACCTTTCTTACTTAAAACCCATACCAAAGTCGTCGTACCATTTCCAGCGGTAAGAAACTTGTTGGTACAGAAAGACGTGGGCGAAAAGAGGGCGAATTGGATTACCGCTTTACAAGAATACGATCTTGAGATCAAACCAGCAAACATCGTAAGAGGTCAAGGCTTCTGCAAGATGTTAGCTGGAGCATCGAAAATTCCTTAGAACTCATCTGAAGAGGTACATACATATGAGGTAGCCTAAACGACGCAGAATCATTATATGCGGACACCATTTATTATCTTAAGAACGGGTATGCTCCATCACACCTGGATCACACCAAGAAAAGAGCTCTGAGATTGAAAGCTAAACAATACCAGCTCATAAATGATGTTCTGTTTAAAAGGAATTACGATTCTGTACTTCTTAGGTGTCTTGAGAAAATTGAAGCAGAAAAGGTTTTGCAGGAACTCCACGATGGACCAGCAGGTGGACACTATGCTGGAGAGACTACTGCGCATAAGATCTTACGTGCAGGATATTATTGGCCCACGATGTTCAAAGACTCATACAATTACGTAAGAAATGCAAAATCTGCCAGACTGCTGCAGGGAAACAAAGGAAATCGTCCATGCCACTACAGCTGATTAACATCGAGCAACCATTCAGCCAATGGGGTTTGGACATAATAAGTGAGATCGTTCCTCACTCTTCTAAGCAGCATAGGTATATCCTCACGGCAACAGATTATTTTACTAAATGGGTAGAAGCAGTTCATCTCAAGATAGTTAATTCTTAAAACATTATTGAATTCATAGATCAGTTTATCATCACTAGGTTTGGGTTGCCAACGGCCTTAATGCTTGACAATGCATCATACTTTTCTAGAAATGCAATGACTGAGTTTGCACTTAAAAGAGGGTTCAAACTGAAGTATTCTGCCAACTACTATCCGCAAGGTAACGGGTTGGCTGAATCGACAAACAAAAACCTAATCAGGATTATTAAAAGAACAGTTGACCAAAACCAAAAGAATTGGCACAAAGCGCTGGTTAATGCTTTATGGGCAGACAGAATTACGAAGAAAGCTTCGATCGGCACTTCTCCCTTTAATTTAGTTTATGGGAAAGAAGTGGTTCTTCCTACTTACCTAGTCATTCCCTCTTTGTCTTTAGTACAACACATCGATGAAGTGTCTACTTCCTCTTTGCAATTGAGACAAATGGAGATAATCAAACTAGAAGAACAATGAGAACAAGCTAAGAAAACCCATGCTCACCACCAAGCGCTAATAAAATCCTCTTTTGACTCAAGCATCATAACCAGAAAGAACTTTCAGATGGGAGATTTAGTTTTGAAATGGGATAAGGCTCATGAAGAAAAGGGCAAGCATACGAAGTTTCAGAAGCTGTGGCTTGGTCCTTTTCAGATTGTAGAAGTCATAGGCCCATTAACGTTTGTGTTGCAGGATTTGGCAGGTAGAAGAGATTCTTTGCCTGTGAATGGACAGATTCTTAAAATGTATTTTCCATAAGAAGATCATTCTTCTATTTTTGTGGGATAGTTTTAGTTTGTTTTTATTTTCATTTTGTTTTTCTATTTCTTATAAATAAAATTAGTTGTAAGTGATCATTGAAAAGGATTCATGAAAGAGCACACTAACTCTCTATCAGATTTTGATTTCACTTGTACAAATAGCAAAGCTTTTTGAAAAATATGATTTTTATTATTGACAAATAGAGTTAACTTTATCCTGAATATGATATTAGTTTCAACCTCTCAAAAGACTTTGATGAAAGCAACCTTTGGTAAAAAGTTGTTCTATGTCAGCACAATGAAAGGTATCATCAATAATAAAATAAATATTCTTTGTAAAGCTGTTGTTTTCAAACTCTATTATTGTCGTCCAGAGCTTTCTTAAGGAAAAACAATGACTTCCTCCCTGCAAAAGGAAACCGCAGCATTCAGAGAAACTATCCGAAAAAACATTATATCTCAAAGAATAAGAGGTCTCATCACGAGCCGGCTTATCATGATCACAGATATTATAACTTGCTGACTTTGCCAATACTGTCTATCAAAACAGGGCAACGACTCAAGATTGTTGCAATCAAAAGACAAGGGGTGTCATTACGAGCCAGCTTGTTCAGCAAAAGTGTAAATCAAGTGAATGACTGTGTCATAATTTGGCCACCAAACCAAGACATTGTTCTTTAGAGAATAAAAAAGGAAAAAGTGTCAAAAAGGATTTTTCTCTGAAGTGTTGTAAATAACCTCAAGCAGGAAAAAGGATCATTGCTGGATAACATGGTAACCCTGTCGAGGCTATGGATGCTTGCGGGCAACAGAGGCTCTACCTATGACAAATGAGCATATTTTAAAACCAGTATGCAGAGAAGACCTTATTTTATCTTTTAAAAGGGACCGAGTAATGTCTGGTATGAATGCAAGAACTAAGCCTAGGGAAGCAGACAATGGGACAAAAAGAAAGGTTGAAACAAAGTATCATTGACAGGATGAGGGGTAATCTACTCTATCTGTCCATAACAAAATTTAGACATAAGAAAAAATTTTCTGTTTCGGAAGTGGAAATGTCAATAGAAAAGCAGAGATAACTGGTTCTTTACAGTGAATCGCCATTGTTGTGGTCACCAACAACCCCCCTCTTTGTTTAGTATTAGCAATAATATCAAGCAAAGGGGGACCCTTAACAAAAAATCTCAAAAATATTTTTATCAAAATCTTTGTATTTAACTCCCTAAAAGCTATATCGCGTCGCAAAGAGAGAGTGAAGCATTTTTCTATGCGCATAAGTAAGCTGCGATGAAGCGATGCGATATCCATCGCATCGCATATTTTGAAAGCGCCCTTAAAAGAAAAACCTAAGGAGTTTCCGACGGCCGATATACGATGTCGCATATCGCAACGTCGCATAAACAGCGCATAACGAGCAAATGAAAGTTGTGATATTGCGATTTGCGACCTGCGATCTTGCAAACTGCGATTTTGCGATTTGCGATCTGCGACGATTGAGACTATTAATTGCTGCGATACGAATCGCAGAAACCACTCATCGCAAAGTTTCTTCGGCATGATCTGTAAACCCAAAATCGAGCGCTCACCTTAAGGGAAATTAATGATTGCATGCCTGAATATCCAAAGATGATCGTGTTGCGTTTTTCGAAGAGTCAAGTCATTATGTGTGTCATGATTATGCATTCATTATGGATTTAAAGCTTTCATGTCAATCTTTTCGTCATGTCTCTTTTCCTTTGCGTGAACTGTAAGGCAGCAACTAATATAAATCTATATGCAGGAAACATCTAAGGAGAAGGGGAAAGCGCCAATACTTGAAGGACAGAGAGGAGATGCCTTCGCAAATGTTTGTCGAATGCAGCAGAACCGCGGATTCCAGAGTATCACTCCACAGACACTGATGAAAATAGACTATCCCAGACTTAGAGTCAAAAGCACACAAAAGCAGCATGTTTGCAAAAGATCCTGAAGCTCAGATTGGATAAAGCAAAAAGAAAAACGCTAAAAAGGGACGATGCTTCAGAAAAGCCTGGAACAAAGAATGGAAGCAATTTTCAATACGTAAGATTGTTCAGGCAACGAAATCCCTAACTCATTGAGTCATTCGCACGGCCGGAAACCGAAATAGCAACAACACAATCAGTTTGAAAGAAATCTGGGTTATACTAAGTATACACACAACAAATACACCCAGCTAGAGGAATATTTTCAAAAATATCTTCTAGTCTGTCAGAAAGAGGTGCCAGCTTTTGTTATTTCTACTTTTATCGCCCGAACAAAAGGAAAAGACAACCAGCCGACTCTTTCCAGGCGGACCTCACATTGCTTACAGCACTAAGGAGCATATACAGAAACGGTTAGAAATTAGATTCAATTTTTAGAAATAAAATTGCTTTAGTAAGAGGGCGGTCATTTGAAGCCGTTCCCTAAATTTGTGTAACTAAGATTAGTTAGTTAGTAGTATTTAACCCTTCTCATGGCATTTGGAGAAGGGTCCGGAAATTTGTCAAAAAACTTGTCCTCAGAACATGCACTTTTGCACCCTCGGAGGTGGGTTTTGATGAATGGATGGATCGAGATTTATTTATGTTTGGATTTTAATGTCTGCTACTGATGTTGCACTTCTGTACTCTTAGTAGATGTTAGAAGTAAGTAGAGATAAATCGTTATTGCTTGGAGTTTGTGAGTAAAATCAGTCATAAATGGTACTTTTATCTCTTGATTAATTTCTGCTCATATTCTCAGAGTGATATACAGCTGATTTGTTTATATGTTGATATATGAATGTCTGGGTTACCATTTGGCACTTTTGTATGGTGGAATCATTTGCTTGTACTTAACATATGAATAAACTTATCATGCGATATGCTGTTCACAACTGTTTTGCCTAACTTCTTATGCAGAATGGTTTATCTTAATTGATTTATATTCTTATGATAGCTGAATGATCTTTATTACCAGTTATTGTATGAAATCTTTTTAGATCGCATGATGAAAGAATCCTACCTTGGGTTAGTATAGATTAGATGTGTTGTTTTTGTTAGATTAAAGTAGCATAGAGTCAGTTTAGAGTTTAGAGTTAGATTAGCTTGAAATTACCTTTAGATTAGCATCATCAATATCTACACACATTCACACATCCTTTAAATTGGGAAGCTGGTCCCATCATCCCCAGTCGGACCCGCTACACCAAACGGGCAAGGAGCCGCCAACCAGGTTCCTGACCGGGTGGGTATCCCCCTTGTTGTTGACCCGATTTCGGGGCCCTCAACATAACCATAATTAAATTTTTGTCTAAATGAGTGCTAAGAAGAGAATGGATATTTCAAGAATTAGAACTAATTTTCATGATCTTCAGAGTAAAACGAGACGTTGTCCTACTCCCAAGATACATTGGCACGCGAGAATATGCCTTCTTTGCAAAACTAAGAGAGTTAAATATGAAAAATACTTTCTCTTGGATTGTACGACCCTTACTCACATCCACTCTCATTTGAAAATCATATTCCCCATGACCAACCTCCTCAACTTTTTCAGTCAACAAAACTACAATGACCTAAAAACGCTTCTTTCCCTCATTTTTTATCACAGAAATACAATTTTAAGCAATCCCAATTAACTGCTTCTTTCTTAAGATCTGATAGACCATATTAGCCTTAGTGGACATTAATCATCATCATCATAGAAAACTTAGATCTAAATTAAGCATACTTTAATATAATTTCAAGTACCGTAATATAAAAATTTAACATAAGAAGGTCTTCGTAATATTTTGCGACAACTTTTATCTACAACTCAATTGAGTTCATGTATTTCAAAATTTACTTTCAATTTAATTTTATGATTTTTTTTTTTTAAATTAAAAAAAAAATAAAAAAATTGATCTCTCATATAATAGACCAACAATAAACAAAAGGTTATAGATTGTGTACCCATTTTGTGAGGAACTTAGTGAGCATAAAAATGTTATGAAATAAAATAAAATTAAAATATTTTGATTTTAAAATGAGTTTTAGTTTTTGGGAAAATGGTATTGTTAAGCCATGGTACTTACCTATGGTATTTTAAGAAATGCTATTAACAATAAACACAATGTCATAGATTGTTTACCTATTTGGTGAGGAACGTAAATGAGTATAAAAATGTTATGAAATAATATTAAAATAAAATATTTTGATTTTGAAATGAGTTCTAGTGTTTTTGCGAAATGGTATTGATAAGCCATGGTATTGGGTCATGGTATTGTAGCAAACTCTATTTACAAGTTGACAATATCTGTGATAAAATGAGGTTAATTGTTATAATCTAAATATTAAGTGTTAATCTTAAAAATGTTGTAAAATAAAATCAAAGTAAAACATTTATAAAATATTTTCATTTTCATATAAGTTATGGTTTTTTGGCATGTGGTATGGATAACCATGGTATTGTCCATGTATTGTAACAAATTGGAAATTATGATGACGCTTGGTGATAAGATTTTTTTAATTTTTAATTTTTTAATATAAGTTTTATATTTTACAATTCAATTTAAAACAACATAAACACAATTCAATTTAAGACCACATAAAAATGGTTTTTATTTATTTATTTCAAGATATTTTGTTTAATATTTATTTTTTTTCAAAACATTAATAAACTTAATTTAGTTGAAAATTGGAAAACTAATTAAAAGTGAAATTTTTTTGAAAAAATAAAAAATAATATAGTAATATACATTTAATAAATTCAACATTTGATAAATTGAAATTTAAGATATATATATATATATATATATATATATATATATATAACTTTAAATTAAGACACCACAAGAGATTCACAAGAGATTTTCTAATGCTTAATTTATTTTTTCAATATAAAAAAAATTAATTTAAGATTAATTTGTAAGTGAAATAAAATTTTAGGCATTAGTTTTAAACATGTAACGAAGATAACTTTAAACCTATGTTTCACTTTAATGGATCTCATAGGAAAATATGATAATGGAGTGTATAAATGGATAGAGCACCAATACCATATATTTTGTTATATTTTTAAAATAAAATTTATAATATTTTGAAAAACTATTACACAATATTGATAAACATTTGCAATATTGCAATTAAATTTTTAAAATTAATTATTTAAAATAATTGTTAATTATGTAATTGAGTTTGTTTTATAATTTTTTTTCAAAATTTCAAAAAAAATAAATTATATAATTTTAAATAAAAAAAAATTATAATAGAAATATTTTTTTTATTTAACAAAAAAAACTTATAAACCAATTTAGTTTCTATCTTCAGCCGAGTGTAATGTCAAAAGTAAATTTTATATATATATATATATATAACTATATTTTACTTTCTAATCTTTCCCTTTACAGGTCTATCTTTATTTTATTAATTAAAACAATTTTTTTTAATGCTGGACGGGGTCAATCTTCAGTTAGTATAGATAAAAATAATATTTATTTTTATTTTAATAATAAATTTAAAAAGTATATCTTTTTTAAATATTGCTTATTTTTTTCTTAAAAGTTAAGAGGTTCAATCTTTATTTTATTAATTGAAATAAAATATTTTTTTTAGGGTTGACAGGGTCAATGTTTATTTTGTATAGATAAGAATAAAAAATATTTTAATTTTAATTTAAAATAGAGGAATTGTTTCGCCTGAAAACCTACTTTTCCGTTTACTATTTGCAATAAGTAGTTGAATATTCTCAACAAACACTTGGTTTTTACCGGAAAACAGATTGACTTTGTCCTAACAAACATTTTCCTTCATTTAAAAGTGAGGATTTGTTTATGGTGACCAGCCAGTGCTATAAGAAGAGATTTGTCTTGGGTAGCCAGTGCTATAAGAAGAGAACTGTCCCGGGTAGCTTGTGATACAGAAGCTTTGTAAGTCTTTTGGGTAGCTTGTGATATAGAAGCTCTGCAAGTCTATCACTGGAAACAACATATCGACATAGGTAATGTTGACAGGTCAACTGATGGAGAAGCTTTGAATGGTGCTCCAAGGATCCGTGTAAGGGCTGGTCGAGGACAAGCTACGGATCCTCACAGTGTAAAAGTTCTTGGGTTGAAGGAGTCGTTAGAAGCATTAACGGAAATATTTGTGTGATAAATTTAAAGATCTTAAAAACTAATGAAAAGTCTCTGCGGAAGGTTAAGAAATCTATAAGGAAGGGGGAAGTGTTGGTGGAGGTGGTCCTGGGTCCCTCTTCATATCTTTTGGTTTTGTTGATTTCTTGTTTTGAATATTTTCTCACTCAGGACCACCTCCACCAACACTTCCCCCTTCCTTATAGATTTCTTAACCTTCCGCAGAGACTTTTCATTAGTTTTTAAGATCTTTAAATTTATCACATAAATATTTCCGTTAATGCTTCTAACGACTCCTTCAACCCAAGAACTTTTAGAAACTCTTTCTCTGTTTCAAATCTTTTAGTCTCCAGACGGTTTTGACATTTTTTTCTAATTGGACGAAAGTGAAAGCGTTGCAGGAGCTTGTTCCAAATGCTAATAATGTACAGTAAAAGAGGCATTCCTAAATGAGGTATTAATTTAGTGGTCCTTTTTTTTACGTATTCCTGTTTTATATGAGTAATAGAATAGCAAATCCGTGATGGTAATACCCTGCCATGATTGATCCGTGATGGTAATACCCTGCCATGATTGATCGATGGTCTCACAATGTAATTTGAACACTGTGGCTTCTACTACTAATGAAGGTTCATCTCGGGCTCCAGATCATCTTGGGTTTTAACCTTGGATTATTCTCAATCATCAACATTCCATGTATTGAATTACAGTAAATGCATATACACATTAGAGAAATATTAACAATTTTGTCTTCATCTCTGGCAATGAGTGGGTTGCCATTTGATCCCCAAGACTATGTGATCCCGTAGCATTATGGGAATCGTTATCTCCTTCAATTTATATATATTATTTTATTTGAAGTGTTATGAATTTTTTTTCTCAACTGAAGAAATCAGGATTGGAATAGTTTGCAGAAATACATAGTTTTGGTCGGAACTTATCAACTTATAGAAGAAAATTCTAGGAGGCCATCAATTTTATTTGAAACTTTATTATACTAGGATTAAAATCATAATTACAATTATTTGCATAGTCAAAATAGTTTCGAGATTTTTTGTGAATCACCCAGCATTTCTAATCAAATTTGATTCAATTCCCGTAGAAGGTGAATTATGAAAAAGCTATGGCCGAAATTATGAAAAGCACTAAGAGCCTAGTAGTAAGAGTCAGAGTGTTCATCCACAAATACATTCCTAGATCATCAGGGTATGCTCTTACCATCACCGATTTGCTATTCTATTAAATCAGGGTATGCTCTTACAGTTACTGATAAAACAATCACTAACTAGTGTCTTCTTTCTGAATATTTAGGAATGTCTCTTTTCCTATACCTCATTTAGGAATTCCTCTTTTACTGTACCTTATTAGCATTTGGAACAAACTCATGCAAGCTTTCAATTTTTGTCCAATTCTGTCTCTCCGTTCCTGCCGAATAATTAGCAAGAAAGGTGAAAACAGTCTCACCCGTTCAGCTACACTTTGAGGATCCATATATTGACCTACTTATCCATGGTGTTCCATTAAAAGCTTTTCCACCAGTTGACCTGTCAACATCACCCATGTCTTTCACATGATTTCCCATACGCTGTTTCTAGCAATAGACTTACACAGCTTCTGTATCACAAGCTACCCAAGACAGTTCTCTATTTGTAGCACTGTGGCAGGTCACATTAACACAATTTTACTTTCAAGGAAAATGTTTGTTAAGACAAAGTCAAATTATTTTTCTGTGGAGAATATTCAACTAATTATACTAAATAGTAAACAGAAAAATAGGTTTCAGCTAAACAATTCTTGTATTTTAAATTAAAATAAAAACAGTCTCTATTCTTATCTATATAAAATAAAGGTGGACCTAATAATTAATTTTAAATAATAGATTAAAGATTAATCTTATTAATGGAAAAAATATATTTAAAAAATATATATAATTAGTAGGTTTAGTTTCATTTATGATAATAAAAGGGATATAATCAGCGTATTTAGTTTTATTTATTGTTATAATGAGTGGTGTGTACACCAGAAAGATTCAAAAGTAAAGCATTGTTTTATATATATTTATATAATTTATTTTTTAATGTTATTTTTAAGATAGACACTACATTGTTATGAGGTTTTTTTATTTAGTCATTACGTTCTTAACCCAATAGGTATACAATCTATAATTTTGTGTTTATTGTTTATGGTGTACAATATCATGGGCAACTACCATAACTTATCAATACTATTTGCCCAAAAACCATAATTTATTTCAAATTCAAAATATTTATTTTAATTTTATTTCATAAGATTTTTATACTTACCTAGTTCTTGACCAAATAGGTACACAATATATAACTTTGTGTTTATTGTTATCCCAGTTTGTTACAATACCATGGGCCCTTACTATGACTTATCAATACCATTTCCCCAAAATCCATAACTCATTTCAAAATCAAAATAATTTATTTTAATTTTATTTCATAACATTTTTATACTAGCTAATTTGTTGACCTAATAAGTACACACTCTATAACCTTGTATTTATTGTTAGTCTATTATATTAGAAAAAATTTCTTTTAATTTAAAATAAAATTCATAAAAGTAAATTGCAACTAAAATTTTAAATATATAATTCCAATTGAATTCTAAATAAAATTTGTGATGTCCCAAAATATTATGAAGATCTTATTATGTTAAATTTTTATATTTATTTTTAATATTACATTAATATAAATTATATTAAACTATGTATATATATATATATATATATATATATATATATATATATATATATAATCAGTAAAAATATTGGTATTATTCTAAATTATCAATTTTTTTTGCACAAGACACAAGTACTAAATAGAAACACAACATATTACACTTTATTTTATTATTTAATGAAATATTATATATTACTTTATTTACATAAAACCATTAAATATTATAGTCAAATAAATATGGTGAGTTTAAATGGTTTATAAATTCAACTTCAAAATTGATATAGGTTGGTTAGTTTTTCTCTTAATTAATATTTTTGGTCATGTAAATATGTAATGCCCCACATGTGGAAGTAAAAAATGAAATCAAATTATTGTTGTTCATATTTTAATTTTAAATTTTCTGTGATTATGAAAATAAATATAAAAATGAATTATAAAAATGAATAGTTACAACAGATAATAATGAATTTCTAGAGTTAAAATATAATGAAGATTCGAAGATAATCTAAAGAAAGTTTGGGAAAACAGTTGAAGGCACTTATTATTCAGTTCCTTTCTTCTAAGTCCTCCCCATAAAAAAGGCCAGGGAGGAACGAATTGGAAGTTGGCTACCATAGGGAGGAATCACCTGAAGAAGAAGGATACATGAAAAGTAGGAGTATTTCCAGAGTTGGTTTGGATGAGTGGCAATTTCTCAAGTGCGATTGATTTCTGAGAAGATCCAGACTAGATAAGGTCGGGTTGTGAGGTTTGGAAGCCTAACCTTGAAAAGTTATATATAGTTGTGTGAAACTTTTGCTAGGGGAGGAATGTGGACCTAGGAAGGGCAGACTGGTCTCATTCTAGTTCCAAACTCTTAATCATCTAAGGAATTTCAGATAAGTACATTACTCATTGTTTTTTATGATAGAATAAGTTCATAATAATGTGTGACACTCTCCAGTAATTTATGAATAGAAAGAAATAAAGGTTTGGTTGTTTCTTTAAAAAAGATTTCTTGTAGTTCTTTCTTATATGGAAGTTAGCTAGCAGTAAAGGTTTAATGGTTGGTATGGACCAACAATTTGCATTTGCGAGTATGTCAATCCTTGTTAAGGGAAAACTATAGACAATGTTGTTGATAATTAGATGCAAAACCTATTACTGTTGGTAAAAGCATTGTTGAGTTAAATATTGTGTTACTCTTGTTAATGAAATTATTATTGAATTAAAAGCCTGGGACTGTACCTAAAAATAGAGTGGTGAATGGATTCTTGTTACTGTTATGCACCGTGCCAGTAATGCTCTTCAATTTACTAGTAATACCTTCTAAATACAATACACCCTTTGAGTAATGTTCTTCAATTTACTAGTAATACCCTCTAAATACAGAGAACAGTCATGCATGGCACCCCAAAGAGGTAACACTATCCTAATAATAATGAATATAAAACATGTATATGCATATAAGAATAAGTGTGGCTAATTGTGTTGATTTAGAATAGTTAACAGTGAGAGATTTTCTATTGCACCGTGAACCTAAACCAAACAACTCTGCATTCTGAATAGTGAACTTGAGTCATGTTTAGGCCATAGTAAGGAAAGCACTGAACCTAGTCACCGAATTTACCTTCCGGCCGATCCCATTACGACACTGGGGAGGCGGTTCCTCGTGGTTGAAGGTGGAATCTAAGAATTTTACCTTAAATAAAGGATACACTGTTATCAAGGTAGCTGCTAATTGTAACCGTATTGATTCATAACACACAGAATGATAGTAGCTTCAATAATATCAAATGAGTAGCAAACATAAATAACCTATAACATTCATTCTCGCTATTAAAAAGAGAAGAACACATATAAGTTGCTGGGAAGCATTTCTTAACTAAATTGAACTCAACATAGGTAGTTTGAATCTTATAGCGAGAGACACTGAAACCCTCGACAACAAAGTTACATCAAGGAGTATTGACTAGTTAACCTAGTTGATGGTGCAGCAATAGGCCCATAATTGAAAAGAGACAAATATGCAATACAGAGAAATGGCTCTCAAATGGAAAGGAGTAATAAATCATGCTTGATATACATATATTAACCAAACTCAAGTGTCACATTTAAGCTATAGGAGTTAAACCCGAGGGTGAAACCCTCTTGAAAACAAATATTAAACCTTGGCGAAATGCCAAAAGGAACTTGAATTAGTCCTTAGCTCCATTAACAAGCTTGAAGTGCAAACCTAGAACCTGTTCTCTTATGAAGAAATGTGTTAAGAGCTTATTCCTTTTTCGACATGACAGGGATAATTTTTCATGAGAGCCGCAAGGAAACATATGTGATTGCCAACTTGAAGGTGGAGAGTGGTTCCTTCCAAGCCATCCTCTGGGACCTGAACCTTTCCGACTAATCTGAAATGGGGACCTAAAGGCTTCTTGTCAACTTACAAGAACAAAGCTTATATATTCCCAAGATCTATGCTTATGATTAACAATTTGCGAAATTAAAAGAATGTGAAATAGGTGTATGCTTGTGTTTATTTTTAGATTGTTCAAGTACTTATGTACATTTTCGTATGGTGATGTAAAACACACATAACAGCATTAGAGTAGCAAACACATAAGACAACAATATAATATGGAGTTCACCCTGATATCTTGGGCTTGTCTCATTGAACTCTAATCAACTCGATTAGGCTCTTTGGTATTATGGTCTGAATTCTTTTACAAGTCTTTTACTCAACTCTAATGGTTTTGAACTAAACCATTTGGCATAGAATACCATCTTATCTTGCTGGCTGTCCATACTCTATAGACAGATCTAGGCTTCTCTAGACTAGATTCCTTCAGTAAGCGCTCCGAGCTATCTTGAGCTTCTCGCTTGCACCAACTCCCTCAGAATTCCTTTTATGTCTCAGAAATTGCTTCTTCTGTCTTGAGCACACATCAGACACCACCAACAGCTTGATCATTTGATCTCTTTGTTGTTTTGAACTTCATTATAGCTCCATGGTTCTTAAAAGTCTGCTTTGAGCTCTTTGGCTCTGAGGCTTTGCCTCCAACCTCTGGTGGCTATGCCTTTGTCAAGCCTCCAACCTCTCGTGGCTCTTTTGTTGTCCTCCCAACCTCTGGAGGCCCTATACAAATCATGGGACTCTATGGCCCTCTGTGCTCTCTGCTTTCTCCAACTCTTAGAGCATTCATTGGGCCTTCCATCTTTGCTCTGCCCAAGTATGGCCTCTATGAGCTTCTCGGAGCTTGTCCTCAACATTATGCTGCCTATGCCTCTGAGAATTCACCACCCTTTGTTGGTCTTTGTTTCTCTCAGCATTCCCTCAATTCCACTTTCGCTTGACCTCCAAGCGACACCTGTCAATTGTTCTCTCTGTCTATTTATCGTGCATAGGTTTTCGCCTCCAAAAAGCATGGAAGACTGATCGTTTGAAAAAATAATCCATTTTCCAATTGAAAGGAATGCCAACATTGGGTAGCCGAGCCATTTGGCCTTCCTCTAGCAGCAATTCCCGAAATAGATAATTAACAAAAGACATAGTAAAACTCATGAAAGCACATTCGTGAGCATTAAGCCCGGACTTCAAATAATATGTAGCAACATTTATAAACACTTCGGGTCTGCCCCTTTATCGCAATATTGCAATTGCAAGTCACATATGTTAATGACCCTTTGTATTGTGCGGTTCGATCGTCGATTGCCGATCACATTGGCTATCGCTATCGCCTCCTTCGCATTTGCATTGGCCCTTTATATTGTTGCGATCTCTATTGCTGCTTGCCACCTATCGCGATCACTTTATCGGATCGCTCGGGTTCTGATATCGCATGGCAGCCTACCTCTAATGCGATATGTTAGAGGTCACGATCGAGATTTCTTAAGGCCTGCTGCTCCGCTCTTTATCATAGCAATGTGATATTATATATAAATCCTGCCCTTTATGCCTTTGCGATGTGATATTCTTTAATGGGCCCTTAAGTCCACTATTATAAGAAAATGCCTCCTTTTTAAAGGACATTGGGCCAACTTATTTTTGCAATAACTTCTTCATTCGGAGTCCATTCTAGTCCATTCAAATTGTAGTAGATTCAAATTGAAAAGATCTACACAATGAGACTATTCCCAGGAGCATCCTTTGACTTTCATTTTTGAGTTAAAAGTCATCAAGGATCATTTTCTAATCACGCCTCCCCAATAGAAATATTTTGGACCCCAAAAGACTGATATATTGATCTGAACAGTAGATGAGTGTAACAACACCCTTTTCTTTCAGCTTCCATACACTTGCCTTGCATAGCAAGTGCCCCTGAACCAAAACTCGAAGATAGTCAACACTTTCTTTCCTGGAATTATTTACCTCTTCTTCAAGTTGATACTCGACTAAGGCTTCTTTGGCAACAAAGAGCTATGTCTCTAACTCATGCATCCTTTCCAAGTTCATATTTGCAATATGAAGTTGTCTCTTCATTTCCTGCAATTTGTCAGAAAGCAACTGCTTATCTTCCTTCATGGAATTCAAATGCTATCTAAGTATGATGCTCTTCCTTCCATCCTCATACATTTCCCTCACCATATCCATCATGGAGAACAAGTCTTGCTTCATGTCTTTGTCAAAGAAGCTTGTGAAGGAAGAAGAATTTGAGGACTCACTTGTAGAAGTTGTCATTATCAAAATGAACAAAATAACTTCAAATAAGATTAATAAAGAGCTTATTCAAGAAACATTTTACAACAAACCTCTTGTGCTTCAAGGATTGCTTTGAGGTCCTTTGGGATAAGAAGAATGCCTTGAACCCTTCTTCCTTCTTGTCCTCTCATGGACTTAGCTATCCATAGCTTTTCCCTTCACCTTTTCAAACTCAAACAACAGCCAGTTTACAAACAGTGAAACAAAAAAAATCCTTTCTACTGTTTGAACACCTTTCAAGTCAAACAAACAAACTTATGCTCTATCAATCAAGCATTTTGATTTGATACCGTTTGCATCATCATACAGCCTACTTCATGATACAACTTGCTCTGATACCACCTTCTTTGAAGGTGGGGTTAGTCAACCTGCTCTGATACCACCTGTTACGCTCTTAACCTGCAAAATGATACCCAAATACAAATATGCGAAGAAAAGATACCCATAACATAGAATAGCAATGATTTTATTATTCAAAGAATAATGTTCACTTGCCTCTTCGAGGGGGCAACCTCCAATAGAGCAGAGCTCGATTACAAAATAAGACACGATACTCCTCGCAGGGAGTCTCTATCCTTTATATATGACTCATACATGCAATACCACGGGCCAATACCGTGGGTTTTATTAATACCATCTATCTAATACCACGGCCCATTTGCAACTAACTGTGGTCCCGTCATTAATTGCGGGTTAACCACTTACAAATATTAATATGGGCTTTATTGACTCTTGACTATGACGTGATCCCATGACATAAATAAGGGGGTTAGGGTGGGACCCTAACATGCCCTCCCCCTTAAGACTAGCCCTGTCCTCAAGGTTGAAGCTACGGAAACTGCTGAAGAATAGTGGCTGGTTCCAAGTTGCATCTTCCGGAGAGGTGTCTTTCCATTTGACGAGGACTTCCTTAATCATGCGGCTGCGCAGGTGCTTGTCTCTTGTGTCTAGAACATGTTCGGGTTGAAGCCAGATTGACCCTTCTTCGTCCAATTTAGGTAGACTGGTTTGAACTCGGCAATTGTTCCCGATCACTTTCTTGAGGCACGATACATGGAAAACTGGATGGATTTTTGTAGTAGGTGGCAAAGCCAACTTGTAAGCCACTTCTCCAATGCACTGAAGTACTTGGTATGGTCCGTAGAATTTTGGAGATAGCTTCTGACAACCCTTGTCTTTGAGTGATGTTTTCTTATATGGTTTCAGCCTCAAAAGGACCTGATCCCCTTCTTGAAATTGGCGCTCTGAGCGATGCTAGTCTACCTGTTGCTTCATGCGGTTCTGAGCTTGATGAAGATTCTCTCTAAGATGGGCGAGCATGGTTGCGCGGTGTTGTAGGAGTTGATCCACTGCTTGTACTTTGGAGCACCCCTTGAGCTAACAAGTAGGGGAAGGCGGAAGTTGACCATATACTGCTTCATAGGGAGTCATTTTGGTGGTGGCATGATAGTTGGTGTTATACCACCATTCAGCCAGAGGTAACCACTGTACCCAAAGGTGTTGCTTTTCTGAAGTGAAACACCTAAGGTAGGCTTCTAGACATTTGTTGACGACTTCAGTTTGACCATCCGTTTGTTGATGATAGGAAGTACTGAGTTTTAGTTGAGTGCCTTGTATCATGAAGAGTTCCTGCCAAAAATTACTGGTGAAGATCGAGTTGCGATCGGACACAATAGAAGTGGTCATGCCATGCAATTTGAAAATCTGATCCATGAAATTTTGAGCGACCAAAGTTGGTGTAAATGGGTGGGGTAGGGTGTAGAAATGAGCATATTTCGATAGTCGGTCCACAACCACCATGATGACTGACTTGTTGCCGGACTTTGGAAGACCTGTAATGAAATCCATAGAAACTTCCATCCAAATTGATGTCGGAATGGGCAATGGTTGTAATGTGCCTGGTGTGTTGACGGTTTCCCCTTTGTGGCGTTGACAGACATCGCATTCTGCTACAAAAGTAAGGATGTCCTTTTTCATGCGTGTCCAAGAAAATGATCTTCTGGTGCGAGCATACGTCTTCTGAAAGCCCGAATGTCCTGCAATGGGCGATGAGTGAAATTCTGCCAAAATGTGACTTTTGAGGGTGGATGTTGGTGAGATTACGACTTTGTCCCTGTAGCGAAGAATATCATCCTGCCACGAGTAGCCCTTGGTGGAATTTGGATCTACCTGCAATTGAGAAATGAGTTGGGATAGCCCGGGGTGTGAAAACCATTCCTTGCGAGCCTCTTCAATCCAGTCTGGAATGGGGAGGGAAATTGCTAGCAGAGTACTTTCTTCCTCAAATTGGCAAGATAATGCATCTGCTACACTATTGTCTTTCCCTTTCTTGTAAATGATCTCATAATCATATCCCAGCATTTTGGCGAGCCATTTATTTTGTTGTGGGGAGGATAGGCGTTGCTCCAAAAAATATTTAAGACTGTGATGATCTGTGCGGATTTGGAAACGTCGCCCCAATAAGTAAGGTCGCCAGGTCTCGACGGCATGTAAGATGGCCATCATTTCTTTTTCGTAGGTAGATTGGCCCAGATTCCTCCCACTTAGTTGTTGGCTTGTGAAGGCCAAAGGTCACCCTTCCTGCATTAAGACCGCCCCAATACTAGTCCCCGAAGCATCACATTCAATGACAAATGATTTGGTGAAGTCAGGTAGTGCTAAGACTGGAGTGGAACACATGGCGTTTTTGAGAGCGATAAATGCCTGTTGTGCTTCCTCATTCCACAAGAAGGAATTTTTCTTTAGGAGTTGAGTGAGGGGCTTCGCTATGCGGCCATAGTTGCGTATAAATTTACGATAATAGCCTGTGAGACCCAAAAATCCTCTCAAGCTCTTCAAGGTCTTAGGTTGAGGCAATTCTTGCATTGCCTGGATCTTTTTGGGGTCCACCTTGACACCTTCACGCCCCACAATGTGGCCTAAATACTCAACTTCTTCCATGCCAAACGAACACTTGGACATCTTGAAAAATAATTTATGCTTGCGGAGAAGGTGTAAGAGTAGATCTACATGCTGAAGATGTGCATCCCAAGTGCCACCATAGATGAGGATGTCATCGAAGAAGACAAGGACAAATTTCCTGAGAAATGGTTTGAGAATGTGATTCATAAGGCTCTGAAAAGTAGAGGGGGCATTACAAAGACCAAATGGCATGACCAGGAACTCATAATGGCCTTCATGAGTTCAGAAAGCAGTCTTGGGAATGTCGAATTCCTTCATGCGAATTTGGTGGTAGCCTGAGCGAAGATCCAGCTTAGTGAAGAATTGAGCCCCATTGAGTTCATCCAGCAAATCGTCAACCACCGGAATGGGAAATTTATCTTTGACTGTCAACTTATTGAGGGCCTTGAAGTCGGGACACATCCGCCACTCCCCATCTTTCTTGAGCACCATGACCACTGGGGATGAATAAGGACTAATGCTGGGATGAATGACACCTGCTTCCAAAAGTTCCTTGATTATTTTTTTTATTTCATTCTTTTGGGTGAACGGATATCTATATGGCCGCACATTTGGGGGTTGGGCCCCTGGAACCAAGGTGATGCTATGATCATGTTCCCCTCGTGAGGGTGGAAGCTCATGAGGCTTGTCAAAGACCGGCAGATGGTTATTTAAAATCTGTTGCATCTCAGGATGAATTGGCAGAGACTTGGTTTCGACGACCTGGATGGCATTAAATTGAGCTACCACTCCATGATTGCCCTTTTTTAACAATTTTTCCATCCGATGCGAGTTGATGATACAGGGGGCTCCCGCTTGGAGTCCACGGAGGGTATGTGTGTAGTTGTTATGCTTAAAACTCATATATAACTCTTGGAAATCCATTGTGATTGGCCCAAGAGTGCGGAGCCATTCAGCGCCGAGGACAATGTCGCAACCCCCCATGTGTATGGCAAACATGTGGGTTTTCAACTGATAATCCCCCATTTGAAGTTTGACATTTTCACAACGGCCTTCACATTTCATTGTGCCCCCATCCGCAATTTGGACTTGGAAGTTAGAAACTGCTCGTACAAAACAATGCACTGCTTCTGCGACTTTTTGATGGATGAAATTATGGGTACTTCCACTATCAATCAAGACTACTATTGGGCGATGTTTAAGAAAACCCCTGATTTTGAGAGTTTGAGGGGAAGAAATCCCTGCCAACGCATGCAGCGAAATAACTGGTTCGTTAGAGACATTCTCCTTTTGGTTGTCTTCTTCTAGCGCCTCATGTTCCTCAAGTGGTGGATCTTCCTTTGTTGAGCGGTAGTGAGTGGCATCTATTTGAAAAAATTTGGGCTCCTTGCATTTATGACCTGGGGAGTATTTTTCATCACACTAGTAACATATTCCTTGCTTGCTTCTTTCGGCCATTTCCGCAGGTGACACCTTTTGGACCTTAAGTTTTTGAGTCGTGTTGTGAGCCTGTGGGGGACGACCTTTAGCGGGGAAATTTGGGCGACTGTATTGGGTTGCTAATGCACATTCCACGTTACGGGCTACCTTGCAAGCCTCTATCCAAGTGGAAGGGTGGTGCAGTAAGACTTGAGCTTTGATGGCTTCTTTAAGACCACTGATAAAACATTCCATGTAGAACACATCTGAGAGACCCCAAGTGCGAAAGGCTAAGGCTCCAAAAGCTGTAATATATTCATCCAGTGTACCCGTCTATCGGAGCTAAGTAAGACGACCCAAAAAAGAGTCCTCCTGTTCAAAGCGGTCTCGAAGAGATTTGGTAAATTGGGTCCAAGTCCTAAAAGGTCCATTGCAATGTTGATGCCATTCCCACCATTGCCACCGTTCATTGTCCAAGTACATGCTCCCCAACATAAGCTTAGTCGCATCATCTAAGATATGATTCAGTTTGAAATACTGCTCCATTTGTGCTATCCATGCGGATGGGTGAGAACCATCAAATTTATGCATATCCAACTTGGGAGGTCGCTGACTGGGTGGTGGGTGGGTGTGCCAGATGTGAGGAGAGTGGCTAGACTCACCCTCATTGTATTCATTGCCATTATACACCTCCTCGTGGGCTAGCTCCTTGCCCTTCGGGATTAATTGCTGGACCTAGAGACATACTCGGGTAAGCTGATTTTTGAGGGATTGCATGGATTCTTCAAGTTTGTCCATTCTTTCATTGGCCATTACTTGAGCTCTAGTTTCTACCATACACCACCCTGATGAAAAATTGGGACCGCCTAAAAATTTTCACTAATAACTAAATGGTACCACCGTGCTCAGCTCGTCGTCCTGATTCTGATGGGCTAGATCACCAATAAGCGCCCCGGAAGATCTCAGACTCTTTTTTTTCTTTTTTGAAAACTCCTAATGGAGTTTTACTCCTTCCTGATCAATACTGCAGTCGCCAAATCCTCAAAATGTCCATGTGGCCAAAAGTCCTGCGAAAATTATACCTGGGTATAGGAACCCTTCACAACAACTCCGATCTGGTGGATCTGAGAGATCTGAATGGCGGATCGGATAGCTCTGGGTGGCGGAACAGACTGCTGCTGTGGATCTGCTAGATCTAATAGATTGGAATGACTGATCTGCGAACTCGAAACGGCGGGAATGATGACTGCTGCTATTGCACCCCTTTGCACCAGCGGATCTGGAATAGATGATGTGTGATCCCCTGATAGAAAAGGCAACTATGGTCTTGAGGAGTGTCAGGTGGTACAGATCGCAATAGAGATAAGGGTCTGGCAGTAGTACTCGGCCCAATGTTTCAGGGCTCTAACTAAGGAGGATCGACTGTACCCTTAGCCGTACAACCCGACTACCCTATCGTACGAGCGAGTAATCTCTCTGAGTGTTGTTCTCGGTGTACTGTAGCCACAAAATGACCAACGTTTATCTATGGCGAGGTTTCAAGGGAGCCTAGGGGGCTTCCGATATACCCAGAGGGTACGTGGAAGACAGTTCGTGCATGGTTCTGTCTAATGCGCTACTACTCGAAGGGGTACCCACAGGGGTTACAAGGGAGTCCAACAGACGTCACCACCTCTTGTATTTCCTGCGTGCATGCCTCCCCAAAGCCGCAGGTTTATGCGCTCAATGACAGATCCCGTGGTTTAAAGACATCGGAACATGTCTCTAGCCAAAAAAAAAAATTTGCTAAGAATTGGAGATCCCACCGGCCCTGGAAAGTGCTCTGATACCACTTGTTATGCTCTTAACCTACAAAATGATACCCAAATATAGAATATGCGAAGAAAAGATACCCAGAACATAGAATAGCAATGATTTTATTATTCAGAGAATAATGTTCACTTGCCTCTTCGAGGGGGCAACCTCCAATAGAGCAGAGCTCGATTACAAAATAAGACACGATACTCATCGCAGGGAGTCTCTATCCTTTATATATGACTCATACATGCAATACCACGGGCCAATACTGTGGGTTTTATTAATACCATCTATCTAATACTACGACCCATTTGCAACTAACTATGGTCCCGTCATTAATTTCGGGTTAACCACTTATAAATATTAATATGGGCTTTATTGACTCTTGACTATGACGTGATCCCATGACATAAATAAGGGGGTTAGGGTGGGACCCTAACACCACCTGATCTAAAATGGGGACCTAAAGGCTTCTTGTCAACTTACAAGAACCTCTCCCACTCCAAAGCTTATATATTCCCAAGATCTATGCTTATGATTGATAATTTATAGAATTAAAAGAACTTGAAATAGGTGTATGCTTGTGTTTGGTTTTAGATTGTTCTAGTGCTTTTATACATTTGTTTATGCTGATGTAAAACACACATAATAGTAAATAAAGCACCAAAACAACAAACACATAAGACAATAATATAATATGGAGTTCACCCTGATAGCTTGGGCTATGTCTCCTTGAACTCTAATCAACTCGATTAGGCTCTTTGGGATTATGGTCTAAATTCTTTTACAAGTCTTTGACTCAAATCCAATGGTTTACAACTAAACCATTGGGCATAGAATACCATCTTATGCCACTTGCTACCGATACTCTACAGACAGATCTAGGCTTCTTTGAACTAGATTCCTTCAATCAACGCTCCGAGCTATCTTGAGCTCCTGGCTTGCACCAGCTCCCTTAGAATTCTTTTTTTGTTTCTGGAATTCCTTGTTCTATCTTCAACACACACTAGAAACCATCAACAGCTAGATCATCCCATCTCTTTTCTTTTTTTAACTTCATTACAGCTCCATGGCTCTTAGAAGTCCGCTTTGAGCTCTTTGTCTCTTAGGTGCTGCGTCCAACCTCTAGTGGCTATGCCTATATCAAGCCTCCAACCTTTAATGGTTCTTTCACCATCCTCCCAACCTCTGGAGGCCCTCTATGAATCCTGGGACTCTATAGCCCTTTGCGCTCTCTACTTTCTCCCACTCTTTGAGCATTCACTGGGCCTTCCAATGTATTCCCGAGTATCTTTTCTCTACCCAAGCACTCACTAAGCATTGCGGGACTCTATGAGCTTCTCAAAGCTTCTCTAGAGCATTATGATGCCTCTGTCTCTAAGAATTTACCACCTTCTGTTGGTCTGTGTTTATCTAGGCATTCACACAATTCTAGTTTTGATCAACCTCCAAGTGACACCTGTCGATTGTGCTCTCTGTGTATTTATCGTGAATCAGTTTTTGCCTCCCAAAAGCATGGAAGACGAATCATTTGAAAAAATAATCCATTTTCCAATTGAAAGGAATGACAACATAGCGTAACCCAGCTGTTTGGCCTTCCTGTGGCAGCAATTCATCAAATAGACAAATTAACGTGAAAAATAGGAAAATGCACAAAAACACATTCATGAGCCTTAAGCCTGGACTTCAAATAATATGTAGCCATATTTATAAACCCTTCGGGTCTACCCCTTTATCGAAATATCACAATCAAAAGTCACGTATGTCAACAACCCTTTGTATTGTGCGGTCCGATCGTTGGTCGTCGATCGCCGATCGGATCGGCGTATTGCTATCGGCTCCTTCGCATGTGCGTTGGCCCTTTATATTGTTGTGATCCTGATCAATGCTTTCCACCTATTGCAATTTCTTTATCATCTCACCTCGGTTCCAATATCACATGGAAACGTACCTCCGATGCGATATGTCGAAGGTCGTGATCGGGGTTTCTTAAGGTCTGCTGCTTCGCCCGTTATCGTAGTGATGCGATATTACATATAAAGCCTACCCTTTATGCCTTTGGGATGAGATATTCTTTAATGAGCCCTTAAGTCCATTTTTATATTAAATGCCTCCTTTTTAAAGGACATTGGGTCAACATCGTTTTGCAATAACTCCTTCATCCGAAGTCCATTCTGGTCCATTCAAATAGTAGTTGATTCATATTGAAAAGATCTATGCAATGAGACTATTCTTAATAGCATCCTTTGACTTTCATTTTTGAGTATAAAGTCATGAAGGATCATTTTCTAATCACCCGCCACTTCAAAAACCCGTTGGGTAACCTGCAAATAGTAGGACACATACATTAAGTTGAATATTCACCTCTGATGCAAAAAAAAGACCAAAAATTAATAAGTGAATGAGGATTACCATGTTTTTCTGCAAGTGGGGTGGCCTGACAGGGGTATGCTGAGTGTTGAGAAGTGGTAATACCCTGTACCGACCATTGAGTGACAAGGAAAGCTCACCATGAACCTAAAACAATAGGACCATACCAATTTTCCCAATGGAGAATAGCAAAACTAGGGAATATTCGATCTCATTTCTCTATACGCAAGGAAGGAGAACAAGGATGGTCCACGATGAACTAGGTAGGTAGGTACCCTAACCCTCAGGTCTTGCCTCTCGAGCGTTTGGTGGGTTGCCTCGGGGAAGCAATATGGAAACGCTGCCAAGTGGAGGGGGGATTGACATGCACCTAGAGGGTGCCTTGACGATTTGAGAACCATCCAAATTAAAGATGAGTGCATATAGGAATTACCATGGTTAAATCTCATAAGAATTGTTAGGAAATATAGCATGAAATCCAAACTTATGCTTGTAATCTCGGTCAGGTTTATTCCAATTAAATGTTTGTGCATAATCAGACTTATATATGTAATTAATCAAACGCTTATGGCATGATTGTATTGCTTGAGTTAGTTCCACAATTATATTGAATAGACCTTGATGGTAATTTGGATGAGCTAGGGAGTTAAAAGGTAGTATGGATGTAAATTTTCTTTCATTACCTTATGCTTAGGTCATGTAGGTGTGAGAAGTGGTATCAGAGCCCTGAGGTTGCTACACTGAGGCTGAAAAGAAAGATTATTGAATAACAAAAGTAATTATGATACACGTACGAAGAGTGTTGGTGCATTGTGAGACGAGGAGCAGGATATTCCCCCTCTAGAGGGAGAACTGGACATAATCCAGAGGTTTGGGTACATTTGAGTGAGCCAAATCAGAACAAAAATGCTGCACAACTGGAAACAATACTAGAAAAAGACTAACAACTAGTAGCAGAGATGTTGAACTTATGAGCAGACAATTAAAGATTACGATTGGAGGAGGAAAATATTATGAAGAGTCTTTCAAATAGGTAGAATCAAAGGAATTCTAAACCTACTTAAGATGAGGAAAATAGAAAAGAGTCACAGAGATAGCAAGATGAGCATCCAATGTCTAAGGAAGGCTGAACTTGCCATGAAGAAGAATCTGATAATTTTTCTAATGAAAAACGATTTGAGAGACAAAAAACTGAACTTTAAGGGGAATTTGAAACAATCGAGACACCAATATACAATGGAGAGGCTGAGGAAGCGACAAAGGCTTGGTTAATCAACATGAACAAATACATTCAAATCTATGAATACGATGATAATTTGATGAAAATTTTGCCAGTTTCTCATCAAATCCAGGATCTTACTCTTTCTCTTGTTTGTTTTGCAGGGACCTTTGAGCAGAATGACCCTTACATGGCGAGAACGAGAACATGAAGAAGAGGACATGATTGCCCTCCATGATCCTGTCACGGTGAACGCGCTGCGGAACTGTGGCCTGCTGAAGTTCTTCCGTATCTCTAGTATGAGAGCACAGATCTCCTTACTGCAGTATATGCTTGATGCTTGGGATCCTATCAACCAAGTATTCCAGATTAGGGGCAAATCCATCCCCTTGACCATAGTAGACATTTACTTCTTGACTGGGTTGTCAAGGCGGGGTGCCCCCATTTCTTTGTCAGGTTCGGCCCGAGGGAATGACTCCGTGAGAGATTATGTCCGCCAATATTGCAGGGAAGGATCTCAGCCAAGCAGAGACGGCAAGGTCATTATCCGTGAGATTACTGACAGGTCTCTCAGGTCCATTTTGTATACTATTGGTAGGATGGCCGGTAGTGCATCTCTTCATGTTGCCAACAGATCTTATGTGCAGCACGCCTTGGAGTGTCTCCAACCGAAAGTATTCAACTGGTGTGATGCAGTACTTCTTCATATGAAAAGTCAGTTGACCAAGGTAAAGGACGGGAAGCTGAAGAACTTTGGATTTGGTTCTATTTTGACTGCCTTTGCCTTGGAGAAAATACCACTGCTGCAGCCTCAGTATATTGCACTCGACTTGCCTTCTCCTATCGAGCCACACATGCAGAGATGGGTTGATCACATGTCTAGGCATGCTGGTCAATCTCAGATTTCTTTCACTGATATCTTCTTCAGGTGGTTTGAGCGTCAGGAGATGGTCTATTCCGAGTATCCATATGTTGGCATGGATTTCCGAGGTGATCCGGATTTGGTACTACCGGACGGCGAACAGTGGGGCGCTATTGGTAAAATCTTCGACCATATCACTGTTTACTGTTTTTATTCATAATGTTTCTGTGCTTTACTTTATCAAGACTTTAATCAAACTCTTGTGTGCATGCAGATGTTGGTCCTATTCATCCAGTAGTTCGCCCGAGAGCACCAGTCACTGCCCCAGCAGGGGAGCCTACTGAGAGGGTTATTCTTTGTGACCTTGATGTGGCCGAGACCCTTACAGCTATGCAGGAGTAGGTTGAGAGCCTTACTCTCGGTATTCTGGATGTACGGATTGACGAGTTACCTTTACAGTTGCAGCGGCATACTACTGGTGTGCCTAGACGATGGACTCATCTCTTGCGCATGATTGCACAGGCCGTGACGTGCTATCATGAGCATCACTAGGCTAGGGTGCCCCCTAGCGTTTTTGAGTTTTTGGGTCATGCGACCAATTTTTGTCTTGGTTACGGAACATTATGTGTAAACGATAAACAACTTATATATATATATATATTTTGATTTTCGGGGTTTATTCCGGTTGAGTTATATGATCCACTTGTACAACACTGATGATGCATTTCTTTTTTTATAAATGTCACAAATGTCTATCTAACACATAGTTTGCTAATGAGTCAGTTAATGTGTTTAAGTTCCTGGAAACATGTTGGTATTGAATTAAATCAATCTGTCTTTCCAAAATCTTAACCCTTAGAAACATACGATAAATAGCTGGATTGCGGACAGAATATATACCATTGAGTTGTAGTATCACGAGTTGTGAGTCTAGCCTGACGATTAGTCGGCGTATACCATGGGTGATGGCATCAGAGAGTAGTTCTATCAACGCGCTATACTCAGCGATATTATTCGTTGATTGCCCAATACACACACCTCTGAAACTCACTAACTCGCCGCTTGGATCAAAAATGGCCCAGGCCGCGGAGGACAGGTTCCGCGAACTACGACTCGCTCCATCAGCATATCCCACACATGTCTCAGAAAGGTTCGACATCTGCAATAAATGTAAAAGGGTGGATTACTCGACCAAAACAAACACTTTAGTGAAAACAAAATACAACAAAAGCACATACGTTACTATTTAAGCATAGTAACGCTTGAGGTACAACCCATTGCAGGGTTGCGCCAGTGGAATTCCGTCATAATCCATTAACTCATAGGCTCCTTTTGCTAACACTCATTTAACAATATAGGGGCCCATCCATAAAGAATTAAATTTACCTGCTCCTAATTTTTCGGATTCTTGGTTGTAAAGCAAGACCAAGTCACCTTCTGAGAAGACACGGGGCTTGACATTTTTGTCGAATTGCGCCTTGACCCGTTTCTTATGGGCTTCGTTAGCCAAAGTGGTGTCATGACGGGTTTCATCCAATTGGATTAATTCCAAGAAACATGCCTCTTCTTCTGAAGTTCTGGGGAGGAGATCAATTGCGAGTTTAAGAGATGAAATTTCACACTGGACTGGTAAGACTGCCTCCAGGACATACACCAGTTGGAAAGGTGTGAACCCGGTCGCATTTCTTACTGATGTTCGGTAAGCCCATAAGGCTGAGTACAGGATTAGGTGCCACCTTCTTTTGTGAACTCCGATCATCCTTTGCAACATACGCTTCAGGACCTTGTTGATTGCTTCAACTTGTCCGTTGGCTTGTGGATAATACGGGGTAGAGCTGTCGTGAGATAGCCCTAGCTTGGCAGCTAATTCAACCATCATGTGATTGCGAAAATGCAATCCATGATCTGTAACTATAGCCTGTGGTACGCCGAACCTGGCGACTACATGATTGAAAAAGAAAAGGGCAGCTGTTTCACCAGTGTTATCTAATGTAGGCATTGCCTCGGCCCATTTGGTAAAATAGTCAATGGCGACTATAATATACCCATGCCCCCCGGTTGAGTTGGGGTTACATGTCATGAAATCGATGCCCCATTTGGCGAAAGGCCCAACAGCAACTATTGGCTGTAATGGTGCGGGTGGTCTTCTGGTTTTGCTATCAAAAATTTGACAAGCATGGCAACTTTTGACTGCGATTATGCAATCTTTGAACATGGTTGGCCAGAAGTATCCTGCTCGTAAGATTTTTTGTGTTGTTGCATATCCAGATTGATGCCCCCCACATGCGCCCGAATGACATTCATTCAAGACTTTTTCGGCCTCCTCATGGGTGAGGCACCTCCTCAGAACTGTATCGATACCACGACGGTAAAGCGCATCACTGACGATCATGTAGTCTTTAGCTTGGTATCTTATACATTTCTGTTCAGAGTGAGAGGTGTTAGGCTTGAACTTTTGGGTTTGGAGATAATATATTATATCTCCATACCACTCATTGCTTGTAGATATCAGAAACAAATTCTCGTCCACGATTGATTCTTCGGATGTTTCATCGTTGGACGATGATGGGAGATCGCATAATAATTCTGCGAAAACTAGAGCTTTCTTTGATTTGGATTTTACAAATTCCAGGTCAAACTCTTGAAGGATCGCTATCCATTTTGAATATTTGCCCCCCAGCAACTGTCGCGACAGTATATAAGTCATGGGGTTGCAATCTGATAAAATGGTAGTTTTCCGAAAGAGGACATAATGTCGAAATCTTTGAATCGCTTGAACAGTTGCAAGCGCTAGTTTTTCAACATAAGAATACTTGCTTTCTGTATCATTCAAGTTCTTACTTAAATAATATATAGGATTTTCAATTCCATCGACTTCTTGAACTAAAACCATCGCAATGGTCGTATCCGCTGCAGCCAGATACAGGTTAAAATCTCTTTGATAGTCTGGGGCATACATTAATGATGCTTTTACTAGAGAATCTTTCAGAGCATCAAAGGAAGCTTGCGCCACCTGATCCCAGACAAAAGGTACATCCTTTTTCAAAAGACGAGTATAACCTTTAGCAAGTTCTGCGTAATTTGGAATGAACCTCCTCAGAAAGTTTGCTTTCCCTTGGAGTTTCTGAATCTGAAGCAAATTTGAAGGTGGAGGCAAATTAATGATTGCCTGAACCTTGCAAGGGTTGAGACGGATCCCATCCTTAGAGACTACAAAGCCAAGTAAACGACCAGAACCGACGCAAAACACACATTTGTGCGGATTAAGTCTTATCTTGTAGTGTCGGCAATGTAGAAATATCGCTCTTAAATGTTGCGGATGATCAGTCCGCTTTCGCGAATGAGCCAGAAGGTCGTCGAGATATGGTTGAATGATGTTCTTGATGTCATGGAAGGCATAATTCATTGCCCTCTGAAACGTCGCCCCTGCGTTCTTTAAACCAAAGGGTAATTTTCGATAAGCGAATGTGCCCCACGGACAAATAAATGCAGTCTTTGACTGGTCCTGTGGGCGGATATTTATTTGATTATACCCGGAAAATCCATCCATAAATGAAAAGATTTCACATCCGGCGCATTCATCAATTATCTGGTCGATGAAGGGTGTAGGGTAGTTGTCCTTCGGACAAGCTTGGTTTACATCCCTATAGTCGACACACACTCTAATTGTCCCTTGTTTCTTCATAACAGGGACAATATTCGATACCCAATCGGTTAGAGGAACCAGGTAGATGAAACCAGCATGGAGAAGCTTTTCAACTTCTGCTTTAATGGCAGCGGCTTTCTTGGGGTGCACCTACCGAAGCCGTTGTCTTACTGGATTGACATCAGGATACATCTTAATTTCATGTTCAACAATACTCGAGTCAATGCCTGGCATTTCATCATATGACCAAGCAAAGACATCTCTGAACTCACGAAAAAGAGCGTTATATATTTCCAGGTTTGAAGGAGAACAACCTTTGCCGACATAAATATTCTCTACAACATTTGTTTTAGTCGAGATATTTATGGCTATAGTCTCTTCAATATTGGATAAGTTCCGCTCGGAATCCACCGTATTTACAGTATTTGATAGGAATTCAAAAACTGAAGGGTGATAAAGGTCATGCTGAGTATCTTCTTCATAATCTGGAAGAAGGGAACGATGGTGGCAATCATTCCATGGTGTCCCCTCAATCAACATTGATTGTAGGATTCCTTCGTCAGTCCCATGCACTTTCGACCAAGGATCTAATGGGGTACCGTATTCTCTAGACCTATCTACCCAAACGCTTGACGAGCATTTACTTGGGTTCGCCTCCCATGCCTGAAACATTGATTGCTACAATATTTCTATTGGGCTTGGGGGCAAAACCATTGCATGATCCATGTCGATATCGTCTTCTGCGACCTTCGTGGAAGATATCATGTTACAGGCTGCTACCAATGCTATTTCTCCTATATAGATGGGAGGTGGAAGTGCAAAAGTTCCCATTAATGTGGGGTCTTTCAGTAGGCCTACTCCGATATCTTGAAGTGAATGGTTTCTTCCATGGATCATGGGAATGCTTCCTGTAACTTGTGAACCATTAGGGAGGAAGTTTTGTTGGTCGACGATCGTAATCCCTCCTTGAAAAGGGAATGCGATCTTCCTAAAATAAGTCGACACTACAGCTGCCATGGCATATATCCATGGTCTTCCTAGTAGGATGTTGTAGTCAAGATTCCCATCGATGACTTCAACATCTATTTCTATTGTTTTTCCCCCTAGTTCAACCTTCAAGTTATTTAGGATACCGTACGGGGTGTACGTCCTTCCGTCGAATGCTTTTAATGTCGTTGAAGATCGCAACAAGGTTGGAGATCCTAAAGTTTTCGAGCAACTCATCAACATGATACATGTAGATGCCCCCTCATCGATAATTGTTCAGTGAACAATTTTGTTGAGGGCTTTCACTTGAATAAGGAAAGCTAGTTGAGCTGGTAACTGAGGGTCGTATCCTTTGTGGTCGAAGGATACAAGATTGGAATCCTTAGGATCAACCCCACCAATAGCCGATAACAAAGCCTGCCTTTGGGATGGACAATTTTGTAGTACTTCAATAGTCGACATAGCGGATGGCGATTGGGCCAAATCTTCCACTATGTTATAATGTTGTGCCGCTCTGGCGCGAGGATTAACTGTCGACTTGTGTACTACTCCCTTTGGCGGTTTTATTGTTAATTCAGGAATGATGGGTGCTACAACTTCTGTCGAAGTCGTTGTCGAACTACTTGGTTGATCTTTACCTTTGTCGTTCAACAGCTGCGGATTCTCGTAATCTTTGTTCCTCGTCGAAATCAAAGCATCATTCTGTTGCTTGGAGATCGACAACATTAGCACTTGCGACGGGGAAGCATTTCCACTATCAACCAGATTCTGACCTGGGTTTGGAAACGGATCAGTTAACACAGCTGAGGTTTACGAACTTTTGAAGAACCTTTTTAGCTCAGCTTTGTATGGACAATTGCCTGTCCAATGATCCTCATCACATATAAGACATGGACTTTTTGGTTTCCTATTCCCAGGAGGGTTTGAAGAAGTTTTTTCACGGGATGACTCACCCTGTTTCTTCTTCTTCCCTTTGTTTTGCTTCTTCTTGCTTCTTGGTTGATTGGTTTCTTTGCCTTTATCTGCTGATACGACATTTACTTCCGAAGCAAGAATTTCTTCTTTTGCATTTTGATCTGAAGTCTTACGGGATTTCTTAGACGAAGCCTTTGTCGATTTCGCGTTTGCCGTGCCAATCACACCATCGCCGGCATGAGAGTCACTATTTGATTTAGGAGGAGGAGGAATTGAGAATTCCGGTCTAGGGGCGTCAGGTATTTTGTCGTAGAGCGTGCCAGACTGAGTGTATACTAAGTCTAGATATTGTGCACAAGCAATAACTTGCTCCTCTGTTACGACTCCCCCCTTGGCCACATCTTCTGTTATGGCAGGAAGTAACGACTTGATAAACCATTCAGCTAATAGCTGATCGGGAACGTATGTTTTCACCATCCTACGACGACGACGCCACTCATGTATATGATTGGATATATGAGTGGCCGTTGTCTGCTTGAAGTTGGTTAAGATTTCCGTTCCCGTTTCATACCTTATCGGTAATTGAAAATGGGTTAAGAAAGTCGTGGCTAGGGAGCTGAAATTGTTGAAAGAGGCTCTAGGTAATTCAATATACCATTTAGCCGTTGGACCCGTTAACGTCCTCTGAAAGAGGCGAAGCCTTATCGAATCATCGTTCAGGGTGTTTGATGAACACCACAGATAAGTCATCACGTGATTCGACGGGTCTTCACCTGGATTTCCATTGAATTTAGGAATGTCCGATGGAAGTTTGTGAGGAATCGCTGGCCACAAAGGGGCGTAAGCAATTGGATCGTTTGTTAACCGGTGTAGATCGGGTAACTCTAAAGTTTCCACGAATGGTAACTATTGATTCAGGTTAGGTGAGGCGTACCCAGGGTACGATGGAATTGCCTGAGCAGTGGGCCTTTGCATACCAGCATAATGTAATTGATGTTGGTATGATTGGTACGGTTGGTGGACTTGACCACTATAAAGCGGTTGATTTTGACCGTTTTGAATGTACGGTTGTCCACTGTTCGCAAAGATCTGTTGCTCAGAACCTTGGTACACTTGCTGGAATTGTGGTTGTTGGTATTGCACCAGCCACGGTTGTGAAGCCATGTTCTGTTGCGCTATACTAACCGTAGGACCAAGATGTGGGGTAATTGTACCTGTTTGGACCTGTGTCATCCCACCAGTTGGCGATTGTGGTTGTGTCACAAGGTCAAGGGGCTGTTGCATTACAACCTGAGAAATATGAGGTTGACATACAACAGACATCGTTTGAACTTGTGACACTGTTACAATAGCTGGTGTTGTCGGGATGTTCGACATAGGTACACATTGTTGCATAGAATACACAACTCTTGGCTGTTGGGGTAGCATAGGTACCCAACCACTTGTTGTAACTCCAGTATAACCTGAATATTGCTGAGAACTCCTGTATGGGTATCCTCCCGGAGGGGATAATGAAAGGGCATACTACCCCCCATACGGTGGCAACCCGGAACTCAAGGGAATTGTTTGTCCATCGGGACTGGATTGCCCAAATTGACCTCCAAATGGATCAATCTGGCGAGTCTCAACATACGAGTTGCCGGATACTATTCCGGAGGAACAAACTGGAACAGACCACACTATCGAAATAGTCCCTGGGTGGACTCCTTCTAGTGGTTGTGAGCTAGTTGGGACAGATGGTATGCCGGCAAACATTGTCGGAGTGACGGCAGGTAGTTCTGCTGTCGCTGTGTCGTTCGACACAGTCCTAGATGTTGACGGTTGTTCAGACATTTTGAGTCTATCCAATAGATTGCCTAGCGAATCTACAGGAACTTCCACTGGTGATAGACTAACTTCTAATGTAGAAGGAAATAGAGTGACCCCTACTCCAAAATGCGTTGGAGTACTTGCTTGCAGATCCTCTACAATTTCCTCTATCGCAATCAAACCAGGTGGAAGAGGAAGACCATCAGGTCCGTAAAATATTTCTGGTGCCGAAGAAGGGGTTGATTCGACAACGACAGTTGTTTGAGGAGCAAGACTCTCTGAACCGGTCACAGATGGAACTGGTTCAGTAATGCAAGTATTTGCTCTCAGACTAGGATCCGTGTCACTGTCCCTCTGTGGCTGTTGAACTTCTTCAATAGAGGCAGGGTTTCCAGAAATGTTTGGAGTAACCGGAATCTCAGATGTCGTTCGAACACTTGTTCTAACTTTGATAGGAAATTTCGAACCGGTTAAACGAGTTCGCTTTGTCCGTACTGTTTTCGATTCCGGAGACAAAGATGGTTGACTCGTAAGCCTCCGCGAATGACGGGGTTTCAATTGACTTTCTTCCATGATTGCGGATTACTCGATCAACTAAAATACAAAAGGGGAAAGTGTGTTTCCGAATTGAATGAATTTTTTAGATGCTTTAGACACAACTTGGTTTTTCACTTTTAAAGAGTCGAGAAAAAGCTAAAGATGACTCTAGTCTCCTTCGATGTTTTAATGAGCCCGAAGTGACAAATGCTCGGATGGAATTTTTCTGTTATAGAGTCTGAAAAAGGCCAAAAGAAACTACTCTAGAGTTCTAGGCAGAGGGTGTGCCAAACTTTTCGCAAAACCGCAGAATACTTTTTAGGGTACGGGCGGTCGATCTTCTTGAATGCTGTGTTCAGTGCATTGCGATCAGTAGGGCGACCGACACGGCTTCCTAAGGATAAAGATTATATTCCTATAGGGGTCTCCCAATATATACGCGACGGTACGTGGGAGCACAATCCGTACTGGAGCTATCGTCCCTCAGGAGGAATCACCCACCTTCAACGAGATCGACAGTCACCAGGCTTTACGACGCCGCAACACGTCTCTAGCCTAGACCTCTATGTTGTGCGTTATGTTGCAAAGCGTTGTTAAGTTCATTCAATTTATTTTAAGTTGATCTTTTTAGAAGTTTGCCTTTCTGGATCACCACGAGATGTATGATACAATTCCTAAATGCAGTCTAAGATGATAAGCAAGCTTTATATCTTTTCAACTTTGAAAATCCTAGCTAGTAAGGGAAAAGAAAGACACCATCTTTTCTCAAAGAGCAATCAACACACTCTAATGCACTTTTCCTAAATCAAGCATGCAAACTATCAAAATGCAAATGCACAATGCGGGTGTTTGTTTTTCGCTTTCTTAGTATTGATGCCTACAAAGAAAGCTTTTTGTATAACTTTGAATTTGCTTTTAAATGACAAATACAAACAAGTTTACTTTTTTGAAATCAACAAGGGTGGAAGAGATTACAACACTTTGCGACTTTCAAAATGAACACTTGTTTCGACACTTAAAAGAGACAAACTCAAACCAATAAGCAAAAGCAAACGTATAATCAACTGTAAACAGCCAATGAACTCTCTCCTAAGATCACAATCAACAGATCTGAATCAAGGGCTACAGGATGATTATTTCACTTATGCAAAGGAAAACTGTAAATGACACCACAAACACATAAAAACACTCACAGTCTTTTTGTACAAAAGGAGGTGGAATTTAAGCAGAGAAAAGCAGTTATCAGACTGGTACCTATGCTGGTTACAGGCTGCAAAAATCAGAGATCAAAACAGGGCAACAGAGAGCAGAGAACCCCAGCTGCACAAGGCAAAACTGGATCAGCATAACCTCAACACTGGGGTTTTGACATTCAGCGCAGGTGGCCTTCACGGGACCTGCGTTGAAATGCAGAATCCCTTCACAGGGTTCGCGCTGAACGAGAAACGAGAGTTTCTCACTGGGTTCTCGGTCATAGATTGCTAATTAATCAATGGTTTCAGGCCAAATAAAAGCAACAAGCAAGGTACAATCAAAGGGATGCTTTGAGGGGGTACTAAGATCTATCACAAAGGATCGTAAAATCATTTGTGAATCCATTGTTCAGATCATAGACAAATCCAGTGATTGGATCAAGGCAGCAACTGTCTACTTTGCAACTGAGAATAGCAGAAGCAGTTCGATTGTTGCTGTTGAGTCTATGAAACAAACAATGATAGAGACACAAATAAAATGACTAAAACAAATTTCCCCACCGGAGTCGCCAATTTGTTGTGGGGAAAAATGCCTATGCAGGATGATCCTATCCACCTAAGGTGTGACAGTGCCTTAGCAACAAACAGAGACAGCTATTCTAGTATCCTTCCTTTATGAATTAAGAATGAAGAGAGATAGATGGACTAACCAGTGTCTTCCGTTTGTCCCTCGATCCGGTTTCTCTTCTCTTTGGGAGTTCACAGCTACTTGTCCTCTCGCTCGCCCAGCTTCAACAGGTCTCTGCAAGATTACAAGAGAAGAACACTACACAAAGACATAGATTCATAAACATAACTAGTTCAGGATTAGAAGTAAACTAAACATACTAATGCAATCATACATCAAAGATACATCAGTATATAGGAGAAACCAAGATAGCTTTATTGATGAATAACAAGGTTCAGGAAGAGATACAACCCAGAGGGCTCCAATCCAGCATCTCCTTCCCAGCAAAATGGAATTCCTATCTTCACCTCCCTTCAAAGCATTAAGCACCCAATGATTCCAGTCTCAAACCAACAGCAATTCTTTGCAATAACAAAATTCCAGCCTCCAGATCTCATGGAGGAGAGATCCATATATAGATGTTTTGGAGAGAGGATGAGTCAGCTTGAGATCTGACTAGTGTCCTCTCCCTCTGTCAGTTCTTGATTCCACTTGGAGGTTCTTGCTTCCACTTGGAGATTTGGAACCTCTTACTCATCACCAGTCGAATTCCCTGAGGCAAGTGTCATTTTGGAAGCTTCCTAGGTTTTGACACCTTGAGAAATGAGCTTGCCACATGTCCACTCTCGCTCAGCGCAGGTAGCCAGTGTTGGCTTTGACATTTAGCGTAGGTAGCCAGTATTGGCTTTGACATTCAGCGCAGACAGCCAGTGGAGCCATTGACATGATCCTGAATTGACTTGTTTTTGAGCAGTTTCTGGTGGAGAACTTCTGTGAATGGCTGTGGTTTGTTAGCCTTGTTCCTCTAGGGGTAGGAACAACATGTTTAGGGACTTTGGATCCCTTAGATTATGGACATTTCATGCTCAATGCTGTAAGGCACAAAAATGTCTATAACACTACGTGATCTCCACTTGCTCAGTCCTGCAAGTACTCATCCTCTGAGATCAAATACTACTCATGCAAATCCATCCAATATCATATATGCAACATCACGATCTAATAAGAGTCTAGTATGCCAATATCCATTCCATCACATGAAGTCATCTTGATCAACCTCATATTTTCCAAGCTAGAGAAACCTTGGAGTTGTCCCAAACATCCAAGACAAGTCAAAAGAATTCCATGATCAATAGATTTCCCTACAAAAAACTGTTATTCATGAGGCTCACCACCAATCCACTAGAACTCCCAACCAATCCTGCTTCCAAGCCAGTCAAGATCACATCTCCACGTCTTGAGTTGAACCCTCTTCTCCCTGATCTAGACAACCATTACGCCCTCTGATTTTTTTCACGTGCACACTATGATTCATTGTCCCTCAAAGTAGCTCAAATATCCCCTAATACCATGTTTAATATCCATGAACCTAGTGTCTAGGATAGAGTCTTAAATACTTGACACTACCAAACCAAGAATCACAATGAAACTACTTTGCATAGTGGAATATAAACAACAGTGAATCTACTAGTGCAAAAAATATGGATAACTTTTTACAATTTTGTAGAGTAACCCAAATTTGTTATATTAATCGAACTAAATAATATAATAATATAGGGCTCCCGCACTAGGGATAATGTCCTTCATACATCCATGTGTACAAGAATAAAAACTCGCGCTTGGTGTTAGTCCATCGACAAGCACTCTACCCTCCAAAAGATACGCTCACCATCTGGTTAATGTAACATGCACTCATAGTTCCTGTTGGTCGTACCTTGTACTTGCTCCCTTCAGCTCTCAATCTGTAGTTCTTCCCTTTATTAATTCTCCAAGACCATTTGGATAGTAAATCTCAGCTATCCAATCTGCTCGCTATTTGATCATTCTTCCATCAACACATCAAGACTCATGTTGAGTTGTTCACAACTCCATTTGTGAACAAGTGACAACTACCCAATGTTGCTCCTCACCTACTCAGGGACTTTAGCCCACTATGGTCTTCCTGCATTGCCCCAATGAAGACCAACATAGGGTGTTAGGCCTAAGAATTATCCTTAAAATACATCCACTTTCACTCCATTAAACGTCCACTTTCTCTCCATTCACACATTTCTCACCTCTATTCCACCACCATGTCATCACATTAGCTTCACTTTCATCATTATATTGGTTACCCTTGTGTTTTCCAAAACATTGTTAATTCTTAGTATTTTTAAGTGAATTTGCGGTTAAACTTTAGAAAATAATCTCCTTATACGTATACCTAACAATTGGAATGAGGTACAAAGGAAGCTTCCAAGGCATCCTTATGTGGCACTCTATCTTCAAATTCGAATTTGAGGAGATCATGGACCTCATGAAGGATACTGTTATGTGTCACCATTGGTTGAGAAATATGTGGATCTAAGGAGGGAATAGTGGATCATCATTATGAGTTTGTTATCTCATCATATTCTATAAATAGGAGTGTTATCTCCTTCATTTGTAATCTTAATTTTTAGAATTTAGAAACTTAGTCCATTTGTAATGGAGATTTATAACCTTTTGGAATGTAGAAGTTGGAGCTTGTAATTGCAATTTGCAATTGATTATAAATAAAGTGGATTGGAATTTCTTCTACATTTGACTTCTTTCTAAGTGTTGTTATGGAGCTATGGAGGGCCCCCATTGCCTCACTTGCACACTTGTTTTTGTATAGTAAGATTTCATTTATGTTTTTAATTTCATTTGTTTAAAGATCTTGATGCTAGAAATATAAATGAATAGTCTCTTATAACAAAGCTTGAATATTTATTTTAATCAATTTGATTTATGTTTAAATGCCTTCATTTATTAGTTTATTGATTAATATGTTAGAAATATTAATGAACAATCTCCCATAAGGCATATTTAATATTTCTTACACTAGTCACAATGTCTTTTAATTTTTATATTTCATTTTGTTAAATGACTAAATAGATGTTGGAGATCCCAATGAAAAACCTTCCGTAAGGGAGCTTTGGAATTTCTTCAGCTAACTTAGTTTAGTTTGTCTATAACTCCACCTACGGTGGATGTTCCTCAAATTTTACTTACTCGGATTGATAGTAAATGAAACTATAATTTGCATCCGCATTTTGGACCCAACATAGGGCATGAAGGGTTTCCACCTATCACTATAAGATGTCCATCTCCCACAATGAACATCGGCTAGGATGTCCTTCTCCACACACAAGTGTATGGATTCTCAACTACCCCTATAGCTGATCATACCTTGAATTCAACTTCTTCCACTCTAGCAACCACCTAAGTCGATGAAGATGGTGCACACTCAGCTCCAACTTGGGCACTACCATGTCGTCCTCCATAGATGCCCAATCCACATCCACGCTTGGTCCACTCCGAGTTAGAGTATCCAACACCTATGGAGACCCTTCCACATGGCCACTAACAGACTCCTCAAATTTACCTTTCCAGTGATGCCATCCACTTGCAAGTCACATCAACTCAAGAGGACAAACCTACCTCTATTTTGCAACATATTGCTTCTCATATTAACACATGTACTAATATTTATGAACTTCTCCTCAAGATGTCCACAATTGTCCTAATCTAGGACTACCATCCACCTAACATCCAACTATCACCAAGGAGACATTTGCGACCTCAAACTCCTATTGCATCCTTCCCTTCAGATCCATGCATTCATAGGATTGGTTACATCACAGAACACAGTCCTTAACCCTTGCTCTAAACCTATGTTTCCTCCTCCAGCTAGGTTGTCCCCTTTGTCATCCTTCTAAGCCTTCAAAACATTTTATTAGGGCATAAGGCTCCTCCTCAACGCACCCTACAACCACCTGCTCACAAAAACAAGATGAATATGCTCCAACCTCAAGGAGAATATCTTTGTTTAGGCTACTGCCTCCCTTCAATAGTTGTGTTTCAGTGAGGATACCCTCACAATGCTTGACAACCCTACAAATAACCTACTCACAATGTTATACCTATATCACTCTCGTGTGGACCATACAGAGACATATAACACACCAAAATAACACAAAAAATCCTCCTCCCTACCTCTGATTTAATGTTGCCCGATCTAGCCAAGGAGATATAAATACATTGCCCATAAACAACCCTTATGTCACCTTCTTGGTTTCTTCATGACTGCAGCCTATTCTACAATTAAAAACCGCAGCAAATGTGGAGATACTCTCCCAAAATCAACAACCCTTTACTCCTTTCTCTAGCCTCAAACTCGGACTCCAAATCACAAAGATAAACCAAGAAGGTCATTGCACTTAGGATGTCTCAAATGTCCTCACATTTGAACTATATTTATGTGCATCAAGTGTCTCCAAGGAATTTGTCTTTGGGCACCACTTTGACCCCAAGCCGACTAGCCTAATTAGACAAATTAACCCATCATTACTTCATAAATTCGTATCTCAACAACGACAAATCATAATTAAACGATTATCAATGTGTTGGATTTGTCTCGTCATATACTATCATCCTCATCCATCACATGTCAAAGTGTCATCACTGATTTGGCCCAAGCATCGATGGGTTCAAAACCCCAAGCTTGTGTTTGAAGCCACTAAGGCCGGTGGAACTCATTCCTTCAAACCCTAGATCCTCAAGGCTTGGAGTACCTCCCAAGCTATGAAAATCAAGAGATAATAGGTTGGTGAGTTTAGTGTATATAATTATTAGGTTGATGAGCAAGATTCATTTTTGTAGACCTATGTACGTGTGTATATGCATATATGGATTTTGGAGCTATCTTTTGAGGGACATATATGTTGTTTTGGGAAAGTTCCTCGAGGTTCAATATTTTAAATTTTTTACATATTTATATATTAAAATTATAATGGATGGATGCAGCTCCCAATCCATGGAAAAGAGTATGGGGATAGTGTAACTCCATGGTGATAGGAAATGGGTATTTGTTTCAGCGTTGGGGAAAAGGGATAATCGAGCCGAAATGGCTTCATGGAGTGCCACATGGTAGAGAAAGGCCATACATATTTAAAATGTGTATATTTTCCTAAGGGAGATAGAGGGAGTTTGTTGAGCTAATTTATGGTCCTAAATTAACACAATTATTTCTTATCAATCCGGGTTGTTTATGCTTTGAGGCAAGTTCACTATATGTGAAGATCAGATATAACCAAACCTTGAAAGATAAGTTATTCAAAAACTAAAGATAATACATCTTATAACTCTAATTCAATAAGCTCAAAAAGAGAAAATTATTGAAAGGGTTCTTGACCTCAAGAAGTCCACCTTCACCTCAATTATCACTTAATGAATCAGAGATTGAAACCAAAAGCTCAAGATGCATAAATTATAAATGAAAGAAGCTCTTAACTTAAGAGACACATAAGATATTCCATCATAATTCATTCATCTTCAATATCTAAATCTAAATGGAAATAAAACTGCTTGCATGTAAACAAAGAGAAACTAGTTTTGATTCATCATTTAGCAGAAGGGATGTCCAACTTGAACATCTATTTTTCCAACTCAATAAAGTGATGAATAAGCTATTAAAAAATGAAATAAATCACTATGCATAAACCATAAAACAAATTGAAATAAAGCTTTGAAAAACTAGTGCTACAATTAACCAAATTGCAATGAAATAAAACTAGTTTATCATGGAAGTGTACTTAGCTTGGAGTGGGGGCCCTCCACCCTTGCCTTGCACACTTTGAGAGGTGATATCAGAAGCTTAGATCAGTATCACATCCATAGCATTGCACAGCAAAATAATAATAACACATGTCTTCAAATTACTTCTCAATCCAAAATATGTCTCAGCATAAAAGTATATCAAAAATCAATACATAAGCCATCAAAGTTTTGGCTTTAAATAAGAAGTCTCATGAAAAAAATGATCTATAATCACTCAAACAAACCCATCTAATCTCATCCACCTATCCAAGTCGAATTCATTATCCCCAACCCAAGAAAGATCACCATTCCTATGAAAACTCAAAACAGCCCTATTTCTATGGGATTCCTGCATGACTAGTCATGGTTGACTAGCACCAAATGGGCCTAATAAAGCTTGTTCAGTTTGAACTAAGCATTGCTGGCTTAGTCCTAGTTCCCAAGCTGTCCATCCATGCATTCCATTCCTGCCCAAGTGTCCTTCAACGATATCAACCATAGAGATATTACGGGAATTTCTGAATCTGCCAATTTTGCACTAAAAACCAAATTTTCATAAAAACTTTAGAAATTGCAAAATTAAAATTAAATACCTGAATGGATATCAAATATACATAAAAATGGGATAAATGAAGGGAAAATAAATGGAAAATAGATGAATAAGTAAGTTTCTTTGAGCAAAAATAAGACCAAAACTAAGGCTCAACATCTCTCCCTTGCTTATCATCAAGCATGTCCCCATGCTTGCTTGTTCCTCTTTGACCTTCGCCTTTCTGAAGTGGATGTTGTACCCGTAGATGCCTCCTGCTGTGCTGCCCTGGCCAAACAGTCCAAACCTGTATCATGTCTCTCCCTAAACAAAGCTGCTTTGACCTTTTGTTTTCCATATTTTTCCTGCCACATGTTCTTTTCCTTTAGCCACTTAAATGCTTGCTTAGAGAGTAGATCATTTTTCCTCTTTAGCCTCCCCAATTCTTCATTCAGTTTCTCATTTGCTTTGACCAATTTAGCATTATCTTTCTTATTTGCCTTATTTTCTTCCTTTAATTACTTCTCTAAGATTTTGCTAATTTCCAATTGGTCAGTTAGATCTCTGATTCTTCCTAAGTTAAGTTCTCTCTCAAAATCTTGTGTTGTTTTCATAAGTGATGCTGCTGCATCATTATAGGAAGAATCCTTCTCAAATGCCTCTTGTGCAAGATCATTTTCTTCTTGTTGTCTTGGGGAATATGTTTCTACTTCCTTCTCTAAGTCAATATGACTCTTACTCCTAAATTGCCTAGGAATAGACATAACAGATGTTTCATTTTCTTGCATGGCCATGCTGTTCTGTTGTTTGGCTCTTGTTCTAGGATATAAGGGTGAGTTCATTACTCCTCTGTTTTCCTGCTCTATTTTGTCCTGTACCTCATGAACATGTTCAATGAATTTATTTTTAGCTATGAATTCTCACCACACTATGCCCTGTGATCTCACCTAATACTCAACTAGGATTTTGATTAATCCTTGATGGTACATCTATCCTGCTTTAGGCCTGTGCTCATGTTTGACTGTTTCTATCATTCTCAAGAGGCTCCTATATAAGAAATAAGGCATTTTTATCCTATCATCCCCTTTTATATGCTGCAGAAGTCTGACATGATACAAGTGAGCCATGCTATACCCCCTATCACAGGTCAAGAATTTTTGGATAACCAAAACCAACTCACCCCATGGTTCATTAAACCATTCCCTGGGTATCCCTTTTTTCCTGTCAAATGTCCCCTTTCGGTTCTTCTCTAGAAAGAAAGTCCAAGCTTTCTCTTTAAAGTGCAGGCCTTTGTAATACTTCTCACCTATCATGGGCAGATCTAAGGCTTGGGAAAGATATTCCTGGGTTACTGGAATGATGACATCTCCCACCCGTGTCTAGTCTTGATTGAAATTGTTTATAAACTCTCTGGTTATTTGTTCAGAGTGGCCATCAAATTTTTGTAGGAAACTGATCATCCCTGCTTGATAAATGTTTTCTATTGTTTCCTTCCCCCAACTCTCTATCTGGAATTTTCGCTCTGCTTTGTTTGACATTGCTTCTGTAAACCAATGATTAAATTCTTCTGTTGTTCTAATTTCATTTTGAAAGAAAGATGCAATTATTTATTTGATTTCGAAATGAAATTTCTGAAGGCGAAGAACCTTACCTTCCTTTTTTAATCAACTTAATTCACCTCTGTTTGACTCTACCCTCTGCAGCAGCACTGTTTTAACCCCTGTTCAATGCAATAAATATTTGTATACCCCGTTAATATACTGCCCCCTGTTTTTGAAAACAAAAATATACATGGAAATGATGCTCCTGATCTTTTTATTTTGCCAAAATTCAAATCATTGATGACTGTTTACGTTTTAACAATGAAAACTGTGTAATGCACCTATATTTGGCTCTCGGCCTCACTAACAGATGTGCAAAAATGCTCTCGGCCTAACCCAATATATCATCATTTTTAAAAAAAACATTGACTGTGTATTATGCAACAATGATGCACACGGCCTCGGCCTTAACTCAGGTGCAATCAGGGCTATGAGCACCAGGGCAATTCAGTCTTAGCATGGCAACAAAAAGGGCTATTCACGTACGCTCAGCCTTTGAAAATAAACATAATTGCATTTGAAATCATGCTCATGGCCTTAAAAACAAATCACAATTTTTTTTTTTGGCAAAATACAATCCTGAGCTTATGAAAAATTTGCAACACTGCTCTCGGGTGTCTCGGCTCAAAACAAAACGTACACAGCATATGAAAATGATTTGATATACATTCCCTTCATAACAAACCTCTGTTTTAATCCTCTGTTTTGATATGAATTAGCGCGCAGCAAGGGATGAATGTGGTGCTTGACTGTTTGTTTTCATTCGGCGCACAACTATATGTCAACACACGGTGCTTCTATATATCAATACAAATGAACAACGCGCATTTGATAATGGCATTCTACAGTATTCCTATCAACATTCACCGCCATTCCACATTTAAAAACACGGCACTGTGTTTTTCCTTAGTTTATGGGCTATGTTTGACACGGCACAGTCATACAAGTCCATATTTATTACCAAAGCCTACGTGTTAACCATGCAAATCCGTCACATTTAAATGAACACTGATCCACTAAGGATTCATTCCTCTTTCTATGCAGCAAATCACCAAGTTGGGGGCTACGGTTGCGGCTTACCTTTGATCACCGAGAACCTGGAGGAATATCGGTGCTCCAAACTTCAGTTTAACCGTTTCAAATGGACTGGTGGCAAGACAAACGATTGTTATTAAAAACAACTGCGATTTTAGCTTTGGTTCACTGTGCCGAGCTTGTAAATCAATCATACCTTACCTCAATAGATCCCTGGAAATCCGTTATGCAACCATTAATTTCGGAACAGCTCTCCTCTTTAAATTCCCCGACTCAATGCGCTTTTCTTTTTCACTGGGCGGCAGCCTCAAATACCATTTCTGAGCTTATGCAGTGATGAGGAATTCGGTTGAACACGACACAGGGTTATAGTTTAAACTATTCATGGCTCGGTTGGTGTTCATGACCGTTTCGACTGTACCGTAATGTGTTTCATTGGTGGTTGAATGGTCATGGCTTACATGGCCGTCCTCTTGACCAGTCGCCCGACTGTGTCATGAAGACGCCGAGTCGTGGCTTGGTACGCACGATCCCTGCGTATTGTGTCAACCAATGGGTGCATAAATCACCATGCCACCGTGTAAATTGCTGACCGGTTGTCGTATGTGGTTGATTACCATAGTTCATTGTTACACCTACCGTCGTATGCTCCACTACCCTGTATTCCTTTGCCCACTGTGTAATGATTCCGTGCTATGATGTTTTGGATGCCCACCGTTCCATCGTTTTGTTCATGCTCGGCCTTCCACCATGTCTCATTATCGTTCACCAACCTTTGCTTTGTAACCATGTTATATGCCTTTCCATATACCATATGCGCATTATTTAAAATTTTTATATATGCAACATGAATACATACAATTTACCATATAGCTTGTGCACAGTTGATAATGTATTCGTTCCCTTTGTCAACCTTCGGTCTATGTATTATTTGATATGTCCATATATATTATGGTATATATATATGTTTTGATTTCCACATAGCGCGTAGGTATATATGTTTGTTGATTTCCATATAGCGCATAGGTTTTACTTTTGTTTTGACTTGATATAACATAGTTTTATAATTTTAAAATGACCATTGGGGTCATGTTTAAAATTATTCCCATTACTAATGCTCTGAGTTGCATGAACTTGTATGTGCAGGTTGAAAGTGGTCCTAGTTTGGCCTTTTTAAGCTTGCAAAGAAAACTACTTAGGGGTATTAGGGTTAGTGAAAAGAGGGGAATGTATGGAAACAAAAGGGAATAGGGTTGTATGTATAGGGGTTATAGGAATATAGGATGTAAATGATAATGAATATCCTCAGGTACTAATTCCAACTTTAACAAAAACTAAGAATTTCTACAAAAAATTTGAATTTTTAAAGTACAAAATGACCATGTATGTATACTTCCCTGGATGATAGTTGTGCAAGTGGATGGAATTGTTGATGATAGCTGTGCAAGTGGATGAAATTATCGATGATAGTTGTGCAAGTGGATGAAATTAATTGATTGTAGATGGATTCCAACGTAGACTTTATTTTGCTCCTTGTTCTTCAGGTTCTAATCTTGGCTTGATGATCAGGTCCCTCTGTAATGATGCATTGTTTCAGGTCCCTTTTCTGCTTGGTATCAGAGTGTTATATTTATGATTTTTGAACATACATCATCCCCATATCCTCTCATCCAATTCTCCTTTATTCATTTACACGTTGGCAATATAGATGGTTTGGTTGTGCTAGCATTTCCCAATTGGAGATTGGGGACATAACACCCTTTTTGCAGTTCAATCTCAAACCCTAATAGTTTCTTTGTCCTACTTCTATTCTAACAATTTTAATTTGTTATCAAGCTTTGGATCTAACTCCATTTTAATTTCTACTCTCTAGTTTCTAATAGATCTATATGAACATAAAGAGTGTCTAGGGTGAGCTTGTTGAGCAAACCCTTGCTAGCTTGAGGTTTTGGTATGTAGTATGAAGTGCCCATAGTTGAAATATAATAGTAATTTGCATTGACATTAAAATTGAAATTAAGTAGAAAATATGGACCACATATAGTAATTCTTGTTGATATTAAAATTGAAATTAAATAAAAACTAACATGAATATAAGTATAAACTAAAATTGACATGGATATTGAAACCATTGTGTTAAAAATTGACATGTATATTGAAATCAACACATTGATTTCATTGTAAATTTTTTATCATTAAACATTATTACTTTATTTGTATTCAACTTATTCCTAGTGTCAATTTTAAAGTATAATTCTTAATAATATGAACTGTGTTCTCAACAAACTAAAAAAACTTAAAAGATTGAAAATGATTAGATTCATCTCAAACATACACATGTACATAATATTGATCACCTACGAAATGGTGTCACTAGAAAAATTGAGTAAATGTGTGTGTGTGTGTGTGTGTGTGTGTGTGTGTGTATATAATGTGTGGCAATGTAAACTATTCCTGGAAGTTTATACTTTAAAATAGTTCTAAACTTTCAACTCCTCTTAAGAGTTTGTATTTCAACCATATAATAGATATGAGTTAATATAAATTAAATAATGAACTTGATACTTATACTTAATTTTTTGCAAAAAAAAAAATTAGATAAACAAAATTGATAAATATGGTAAGTGAAAGAAAAATATAAAATAAATCCTTCATATACATTAAAATATCAAAATTTAAAAGAAATAGATATCACTTAGTCATCAAAATGTTCAAAATCTAAAAGCCTCAAATCCAATAGAAAAACCATAACTAAGTGCTAAGTATAGCATTGAATTTGAAAACATTTAGCTTCATCTAATATCTTTCATCCATACCCCATTAAAAAACACTATTAATTCATTCAAGTGCATCTATTCCCATTGAAAAACGTTGTTTATTCATTCAACTGCGTCCATTTCTACAATACTCTTATTCAATGACCTACTGCAAGTTCATATATAAAATGACTCCAGTAACTGAAATAAGCATACAAATATATAAAATGACTCCAGTAACTGAAATAAGCATATAAATATGTCAACTATCTATTATCTGAAATCTTAGAGATATGTCAATCCTAAATCTTTTCCTAAAGATTTCAGTTGATTATTACTGTTATCAAATACATTTTTTTAACATGCTTGTGTAACAAATGACCCTATAGAAAGTGTAATCAAATGTCACATTTCTTCAACAGTAGTTCTCTATAATATTCTCTCGTTCTTGACAGAAATGAATCTATTACTATGCTATTTCCAATGAATTAAGATGAGCAACAACCAACTAGCGGATGTTCCAACTAGTTGGGAGAGAGATTGCAGTTTAAATCACAAGCGACATCAACATTGCCAAAACTCCAAACGGGATGTTCCAACCTATGGTATTTCATATCTGAACTGCCAGGATACATTCCATATATGTACGAGATCCTATTAAAATTCGATAAAATTCATATATAGTAAAAGTCTATTATTGGCCTCAGGATACCTTCCCTATTCCTTTTCCATAATTTTGCACAAGCAAGATATTATCACAGAGAATCTGCTTCATCTGACTTATCGGTGGGAACTAATTCTTTTCCTTTCTTTATTGCTTTGTTTCGCTTTAAAGGTAAATCGCTGCCAGATCCAGCAGATCCCATTCCAAGAACACATGAACGACTAATGATAGTTTCTGCGTTTCGACCTTCATTAGATATAGAATCTGAAGCCCGAGATGATCCGAGCCCTGGGTTTCGACCTTCATTAGATATGGAATCAAAGAGAACCCTTTCCTGTGCAACTGTAATCAAACAGAGCCCTTTACTTTGTAAGTACTCTGTAGCTCAATTCATATCCCTCTCCATGTACTTCACAATATTGTTCTCGAACTCTCGGCCTTCAGCCGCGGATAGCATCAGCCAACAAAGTAAAACACACATCGTTGTTCCAGTAACAGAACACATTTCTATTCCTAGTAAAAATCAATAATCAGGTCTGTACCTCAGCTGCAACATTAGGAGTTAGAGGCTTTGAGAACAAGAACTGAGCTTATCATGGGCTGCAGAAATTCAATGTTGCAGAAGTTTGACATACTCAATTATTTCATCTAGCATTGATGCTTTGTCCATCTGCATATATAACAACAATCTTTCCATCATTTAAAGAACAATCATTTACCAAAATATAAAGAACAAACATTTACCAAAATCAAAAGAACTTTAAACCACCCAGTACCTTGGATTCTTATCAATCACCAACATTCCATGTATTGAATGATAGTAAATGCATATAAGCATTTCACACTTTACAGAAAACTATTAACAAATTTGTCTTCATCTATGGCAATGAGTGGGTTGCCATTTGATCCCCAAGACTATGTGATCCCATAGCATTATGGGGAATCCTTATCTCCTTCAATTTATATATATTATTTTATTTGAAGTGTTATGAATTTTTTTTCTCAACTGAGGAAATCAGGCTTGGAATAGTTTGCAGAAATACATAGTTTTGGTCGGAATTGGACTAAAACACGTGTCAATAACTGCAGAACTTATCAACTTGTAGAAGATAATTTGAGGAGATTGGTGGATGCCATCCATTTTATTTGAAACTTTATTATACTGAGATTAAAAACATAATTACAATTATCTGCATAGTCAAAATAACTGAATACAATATAATTTCCGGATTTTTGTTGTCAAACTTGATTCGCAATTCATATAAGCTCATTCACCATGGGTGTTTTCATTCCAAACATCCGCTCGAAGGTGAATTATGAAAAAGCTATGGCCGAAATTATGAAAAGCACTATATGATCCCCATGACTATATCATCACGGTATGCTCTTACAATTATGGATAAATCAGGGTATCCCCAGGACTATGTGATCGATAGCATTATGGCTAATCATTATCTCCTTCAATTTACACATAAAATATTCTTTGAAGTGTTATGAATTTTCTTTATTTATCTCTTTTCAATATATATATATATATATTATTTTCGTTATTAATTTATGTATATTATTTTCTTTCTTTCTTTGTGAAAACACTAAAGGTTGAGCCTAGTAGTAGAAGCCACTGTGTTCATCCACAAATAAGGTAGGAATTACATTTGGAGACCATCTATCAATCATGGCAGGGTATTACCATCACTAATAAATCAAGGTATGCTCTTAGGATCACGGATTGGCTATTCTATTACTCCTATAAATTTAGGAATATTTAGGAATAACTCTTTTACTTACCTTAGTAGCATTTGGAACAAACTCATGCATAGCTTTCAAGTTTTGTCCAATTTTGTCTCTCTGTTTCTTGACCTCTACCAGCCCTACCAGGTATATTTGGAGTTCCATTAAAAGCTTTTCCACCAGTTGACCTGTCAACATCACCCATGTCTTGCAAATGATTTCCTTACAGAGTTTTTGTATCACAAGCTACCCAAGACACTTCTCTATTGCTGGTAGCCACTGACACAAGATATGAAGTAGCCCAACCACACTGGCCCACAACTCCACGTGGCCTCGGCTTTACAACAGTTGCTCGACTTTACAACGTGTTAGATTTTTCAGGCGGTCGCATGCAAAGGTGGTGAGTGAATGTCGAGTTGGTAACTATGAGCAATTAATGTAGCATTCAATTCCTACCTACACACATCTCGTTCCTCCATTGGTTCTTTGGCAAAAACACTTTGGCTTCCGTATCATCCTGTGAAGTTGTTGCGAGAGTTTGTTGTGTGGTTTTTACTTTGGCGAGTATGGAAATCCCTCGTTCTTCTCCAGGTATTATTGTGGGTGAGTACAAGTCTCCCAATCGTGGTTATGAGGTTGTCTATCGAGTGGCTCGAAACCGTTGTGGTTCTCGTGGTGTGCTCACTTGGCTCCTTTCCACACGGTAAGATTTCTTCATCTCATTCTCGTGTGGTTGTAGAACCTAGTGTATCATTCATTAACTACTCCTTACTATTGTTCTATTGCCTCTGCTTTCATATGGTCGCCTCTGCTACTATTATTGGTATCTCTGGTCACTATTCTGTGGGTAAAATGGTTTAACTTCTGTCGTCCTTAGATTCAGGCAACAAATTAGTAGGTTCTCGTGGCTCTGAAATAGGTTTTGACTCCTTCCCTTATTCAATTCGGCCTTCTCATGGTATTGATGCTAACCAAAAACGCTTCTTTTGTCTCAGCTTTGTCGATTCAGTCACGACTCCTCCTCGAACCCTCGTTCTCTCTTGCTCAGGTGATATATGAAACCACCCTGTTTCTGTGGTTGCTTCGGTTTCGGTTCCTTGCTATGTAACTATATTAACAATGCTCTGTTGTGTGTACAGGTCAATGGCTCGAACTAGGTACGTGGGTTCCTCCATGAGTCGGTCTTCCAATGGTAGCGAACCTCTGTGAGTAGGCTCTCGCACTTCAATCCGTCAATGCACTCTTAGATCTTTCGCTTTTCTGTAGATTTTGTTTTGCTGTCTTTGCTTGTCGTATATAGTCATTGTCGCTTGCGGAGATGAGGCTTCTGCCTCATTGTAATTTCCTATTCTGGTTAGTTGTTCGTTTCACTGATTATTTGGGTTTCTCTTCCCAAACCCTAGGCCAGGGTTTGTCCACTCTTGACGCGGCACTTGTTTTTGTTTATCAGTGAATGTAATGTATCTATGTATCGGTCAATAGCAATGAGAACATGGTTTTGTGATATCTGTTTGATTTATAAAAATTATGAGGACTCGTTCAAAATTACCTTAGCTATGGTTTGCTTCTCCAGCACTCTGTTGCGAGTTATGTTTGCTCTCGGTCCTTTTGCTGTAACTCCCTATTCAGATTGTGCTTCAACTCATTGGTCCTTCACTTTGTGGCTGTACATTTAAATGAGTTTGATGTAGTTTGTTTATTTGACGAGAACCAAAAAACAATATGACCTTACCGTGGTCTTTCACTATTTTTGAACATTGTTCATTACAATTCGATAAATAAAAAGAAAATATAATATTACAGTAGATAGGCAATGAGTACAAATGGACAGTTTTTTGGAAATAAGATTTGTCTCTCTTTCTTTATTTCTCTGTTATGAAATTTCAGAACTTTTCTCTTGTCTTACATTGCTGCTTTTATATCTTTTGGTTACAGTTAACTTGAAACTGCAACTATTTGTCAGTTGAACAGAAACAATTTGTTAGGTAACTACAGTTTTAGTTGTCATTACAAGATCTGCTTTCAGATAATTTTGTCTTTTCTTTCCTAAATTGACAAATCAATTCCTAAACTAATGTTTATTATTGTTGAACCGTAACAACCCTAATCGACATTTAACTTTGACATTTTTAACTTTGACCTCATAACAACTAAGAGTAAAATAAACTAAAATCCTATCTCATGACCTCATAAACTAATTAAAAAAGACAATGGAGACACTCAACAACTTTCCAACCTGGCAGAGACTTCACTTGGTCATGGTGAGCTAGATGCTCCTGTATCAGGCTCGTGGGGCAAAAAGAAATCATGGCCTCGATCCATGAGATTCTTGAATGAAGTACTTGTCTGTTCAATTTGTCTGGCATCAAACCACGAGTTGTGCTCAATAGGACAGTTCTTACACTTGACAAGGTACTATACATGCTCCTTCCATCGAGTTCGTTTAACCACCTGAGTGTTGAGAATGCTTTCGATCTCGGGAGGTTGAACGTAAGGCATCTATCTCTTCCAAGCTTCTCCTTTCTCTTGGGTACTTCGTGTAGATCATGTGGTTCCATCTTCCTCCTTTTCCTCTAGGTCACCTGTGTAAGGGAACATGTCTGCTACGTTAAAAATAGTTGAAATGTCTATTCCGGGTGGCAACTGGATCTTGTAGGTATTCACTGAAAACTTCTGAAGGACTTTGCAAGGCCCTATCTTTTTATACTTCAATTTATTATGCGTACCTTTAGGGAAGCATTCTTTGCATAAATGCACGAGGACTTCGTCCCCCACATCAAACTGTACTTCCCTTCTCTTCAAATCTTCTCATTGTTTGTACTTTAAGCTATTGTCCTGTCATTTAATTTTCACGTGTTCATGCAAATCTCTCATCGCGTTAACGAAATCTTCTCCGTCCGTGCTACACCCTTCCTGCAGTCCAAGGTCCCACAGTTCATGCACTCCGTGAGGATGCATGCCATACAAGATCTGAAATGGACTGAAACTTGTGCTGCGGTTAGGTGAGTCATTGTAAGCGAACTTTGCCTGTGCTAGCGCTCGATCCCACATCTGCGAATTCTGCGTGACCAAGCTTTATAACAGGTTTCCCAAACTCCTGTTTATAACCTCTATTTGCCCGTCGGTTTGCGGGTGATATGCAAAACTATAGCTTAGCTGTGTGTCCATTTTTTTCCATAAGGTACGCCAAAAGTGTCCCGTGAACTTCACATCCCTGTACGGAAGGACAGATTTAGGCAATCCATGTAACCTGACAATCTCATTGAAAAACAAGTGGGCCACGTGGGTGGCATCACTGGTTTTTCTGCAAGGAATAAAATGCGCCATTTTTTTAGAATCTATCCACCACTACCATTACTGAGTCGTATCCTCGCTATGTCTTGGGTAGACCTAAGACGAAGTCCAAATTTACTGAGTCCCATGGTCTACGTGGAATAGGTAACGTTGTATACTGTCCTGTGTTTTGACTGTGACCCTTCACTAACTGGCACACTTTGCATCTAGCCACAAACTGTTGTACATCTCTCCGCATCTTTGACCAAAAGTAAAAATGACTAAGTTGCTCGAGGGTCTTATCCATGCCAAAATGTCTGGCCAAACCTCCACTATGCTTCTCTCGAATAATGTTCTCCCTCAACGAGCAGTCAGGTATGCACAACTGTCCTCCCTTAAACAACAACTTTTCCTGTAGATTGTAGTCCAACCAAGGACTGTTATCTCTCACGAAAGGGTTCCGACATGCCTCATAGGCTTCCTTAAAATTTGTATCCGTCTAGTATAAGTCCTGTAAGTGCTCAAAACCCAGCACCTGCACAGTTCTTTCCTGTAGAAGTAGAGCTTTCCTACTCAGTGCATCCACTATCTTATTTGCTTGCCCGCTAATATGCTTCAATGCGAAATTGAAACTCTACAAATACTCCACCCATTTGGCATGTTTGTGGTTTAGCTTGTGCTGCTGCATTACATACTGTAATGCAAAATTATCTGAAAACAACACAAATTCATTTCCCAATAGGTAATGCCTCCAGTGTTTTAATGCCTATATAACAGCAGAGAACTCCTTATCATACGATGAGTATTTCTGTCTACTCTCCTTCAGCTTCTCGCTGAATAACACTATAGGCTTATCCTCCTAACTGAGTACAACTCTGTTGTGCTCTACAATAACCCCCCCATTTCATACAATTTTTATTTTTCAAAACTATAATATGAAATGGTTCCCTTTTCATTTAATTTGGTATCAACTTATCATTATTCAAAAGGTCTGAAACGAAATAAAACATTATAAAAACTTTTTGATAAATCACTTAATCGGTCTTATAATAAAGGATGAGTAATATTTTATTATTGCGATAAAGCAATTGCAATATCACATATCACAATGACAAAGGATGCATGACTTAAAAGACCCATTGATTTCCCCTAATGCGACAATGCACAAATGGCTATCGGATATCGGGAAGGAAAGCAATCATAACAAAAGGCCCCTCTTCGCTTCGATGCGATATCGCTATCGGCGATCGAGGATGTACCATCCATGCATCTAAAGCCCTCGTTTAAAACTCCCGATGCGAATTGGCGATATCACTATTGATGGATTCTGAAACGACACCAATATAACAACTTAATCTTTCCCCCGATCGCCGATTGTGATAAAGCTAAGCGCATATTTCAAAAAAGATTGATAAGGTCGGGATATATTATGTTTATTTAGTATTAAAGGCCTTTCTCTTCCCGATAGCGATTCACTTACGCTCAACCGCCAAAACATCAAAGCCACGCTTAAATGAATCATTCGGCCAATAAACGATATGATGAGCATTTAAAGGATTGACAGGTTTAAACGGCCATTTAATGAAACAGTAAGGCTAAAATGTCTTCAGAGATTGTATCCACGGCCACCTTAAGTTAAATCCTCCATTATTCACTGATTAATATATCTTGTTCATCTTTGGTTTGCGCTACCAATTCTCCACATTACGTCATTTTCTCTCCTGCACAGAGCTCTTCTGAAGCAGCAAATTCAAGCCAAATGGGGAAGAAATCTAAGAAAACTGTAACAGCTTCCGCTGTGGCAGTTATAGGTCAACACATTTCCGATCCAGGAGCAAGAAAAAATGGACTCATATCCGACACCACATGTTTAGGACTCGGTAAAACTACTTGGTTGAGCATCTACAATCTGATTGAGGCTGAAGAGCCTGAGGTAACAACAGTGCAAGCCACAGCAGACACGACCCGGAAGTCTGATGCTACTCTAAAGGATTTAGCCGACTCTTACCTTCATCGGATAGCAGCCTGAGAACAAATTCTCCCATATACAGATGTGGTGAGATGGGTAATTGAAGAAATCCCAATTACAAACAGAACAGTTTGCACCATGGACAGGAGAGTGTTCGGCTCATTTCAACCTGATGATTTGAAGCAAATGTACCATTTTCCTGCACAGAAGAAGAAGTACAACAAAGCATTCCTGGAGAAATTCGGAAATGAAAATGACATTGAATTAGAACCCATACAGGATTGGAGACAAAACCCAGCAAAACACAAGCATGAGTCTTCGGGTAAGTACTTTATCGATTCCTTGTGTTCTCCTTATTGTTATGCCAGAGTAATGATGTGTAGATTGTTGGGTTACATGATTCCGCAAACTTCACTATAGAGATGGTGCCTTTGATGGAGGCAGCATGCAATAGTGAAATAATGGATTGGGGAAATATATTGTCTGATAAGTTAGCAACCGCAGTTCTTGAATTTAGAAACAAATCCCACATTAATGAAAGGTTCATTCCCCCATTTTACTATAGTGCCTACATCTTGGACACCCTGTGTTTTAATTCTGAATTTCCTATGCTTGGGTGGAGATGGACTCCATAAGACCCCATGCCCATTCATATATACCACAAGAAGTTATGGAAAGCCCAATATAAACACCATTTATATCAAGTTTGCAATGGTTTTATGTTACCCATTCACTATGCCATTTTTGACAAACCTGCTCCTAAGATTTCCTCACAAGCTGAGATTGACTTGACATGCATAGGGAGATGGTTCGGAGAAGAAAAATTCACCTATGTAAGAGTTTTCGGCAGTCAGGCCAAGCCTCATGTCCTCCCTTTTTATATACCCAACAAACTGTTAGCCCGAGAGGTAGCATATCGGATTACATCCGAAGGAGTTACACAGACTCTAAGGAATAAAAAGAAGTAGATTTGGCCTTCTTTTCCTCTAAGATGTGGTCTCTACGCTCTGGATGACTTTAAACATGCAGAGAAAGAAGCAGATAAGATTAAGGCACTGAATCTCGCTACTCTTCCTAATAGGCGATTTGATCCAAACAAAGTCGCCTACAATGCACTTGAACAGGCAAAACTAACTAAATTTGACCATAAAGATGATGATTTTGATGACCTATTCTCCTCAGCCGAGTCACTATTCCAGGTTGAATCACTAGCCAGAATGAAATACAATGATGACGGGTTAGTTGAATTTAACAGACTTAGAGAACAGAGGTTGCAAACTCTGCCTCTAGATCTGTTAGCAACGACCCCGATGACACAATCAAGCGAGCGTGAGCAGCGACTCACTAATGGCCCTCCTGCTACATTAGAAATTGCTGGAGAAATCCAAACAAAAGAGCAGGAGGAAGTACAGAGGAAAGAGCAGGAGAAGAGCAGCACGGACATGAATGTAGATGCCGAGAATGACCCAAAATTGCTACAGGAATGGTTGCAATTCGACTCAATCATAAGCAATCTTCAGAGCTCAAAGGAAGTCGATACATCAAAAGTGGCTGACACATAGGATACAACATCTAAAGAGGTTCCAAGTGGAACCAGCGGCCTACCCCTTTCTACAGGAATAAAGATAATTCCCAAGGATCCTTCAGATTAGATCTTTTTGCAAGTGGAGGAGATACCTCCATTGGATGTATTTTATAGCCCAAAGCACAGGGCTGTAGTAAAATGACAACGGAAAAGGAGAAGGACTGATCAACCTTCCCTATTCCATGAACAAACAATGACAGCTAATGTGGTATGGAAAGAGGAATTTGATCCTTCTGATGACCTTACTAAATTGTCCCAATATGCTAGAGCCTATTCGGCGGCCACCATGGACAAGGAATCAGAAGTGACTAATCTATTAAGAGAAAAGGACCAAGCAATCGCCTCGCTACAAGTACAGTTATTGGAGGCACAGCAGAAGGCAGAGCAACTTGAACAACAGTTGTCTACACAACAAAAAATAAACAATTGCAGGAAGAGAAACAAAGAATTGATTCAAGTGCCATTCAAAAGCAGAAGGAGCTGTCGGAAGCACTGGCAAAATTAAAAGCAATGCATGAACAGATGGGGAAATCTAAAGATGAGCAAATTGCTCAATTATCAGACCAAATAGAAAGGTCCTAGAATCTTCCACAGCCTGTTGAGTTCAGATCTGAAGCATTATAGGTTAACAAAGCATTGGTAACACAGATAAGGCTGTTATGTCAACAAATCGCTCAAGAAGAACCCTTATGTGACATAACAACATCAATAATTGATAAATCGGCTGATGCTAGAACAGACTTGGAGCAGGCCGATGAGATATTGACCAATTTTCTTCAGCAGCAAGACACTGATGAGGGGCAGGCAGCTAATTTGCCAAAAATCTTAGAATCCCATAAAGAGATCCTATTTATGGAATGGCAGTCCCAGTTAATGAAGGTAGAGAGAGCAATTTCGAGATGCAAGTTAACCACAAGTAATTTGGTTGAATTGATTAATGATACTCTCTACTTATCTAACATGATCTCTTAATGTACCCTAGGTAAATTTCTATCGGCTAAAACATTGGAGCAGTCATGTTATCAAGAGCTGGAGAAAAATGGGAGATTGATCGCAAGTATTAACAGTTTCACTTGGGACACCTATTGGCTGTTCCTAGTCAAACCATACAGCCAGAGAGCCACCCTCAAATGCCTGACAGATGCAATCGGGTGTATCATTCCCGATATACAAGATGCCACCTATGCTGCCCAACTCAATTCTCGTCTCAACCGACCTCCAGAAGTGAAACCAATGCTTGCAATATGCCAACTCAGGACGAAAGGCAAATAGCCTAAGTGATGAATCATGCTGTCGACTGCCAGATTGCTATGAGGAAGATACTCCAAATCAAGTTGTACCAATTAAGTAGGATTTCAATTTCATAGTTAGTTAGTTTTAATCAAGTATTTATAGACCCTTTCAATGCATTGGAAAGGGTCGTAAGTTTTTGTATATGACTTAAACCTGGAGTTGCACTACTGTACTTCAGGCATATTTTGTTATAAAGTCTGGGCCAATTATTCCAATTTTGATAACGAATCTTTTATGTGGATGTGCACTACTGCCTTTATTTAAAAGTATTTTTGCGTCAGAAGAAGGAATTCAAATAGCGATTGATGTTGGGAATGATTTGCAGCTCATATGGTACTACTATCTATGTCTGCGTTCATTTTGTTTATGTGAATTGTTGTTTGATTTCTCTTGCTATTATCGAGTATATGCATGTGTTTTTAACAACATTCTTTACAATTTCCACTATTGAATGTTTACAACATGCTTTTCTTTTATCATACATGTATCAGTAATATAAAAGGATAAGTGTAACAATATTTTGTTAATCACTTTGTTCAACTACTTGAACAAAGCAATCATTAAGTAAATGAATGTCTATGTTTATTGTGTAGAGTCATCTATATGCCTATCAATGAACATAGATCATCAAGCATTGCAGTTATAAGTATAGAAGCCTCCCGGGATAGAATAGTCATTTATGTTTTTGCTCTTAGATTAAGTCATCCATTCATTATCATTTATTAGAAACCAATCACTCATCCATCCCCTTTTATTCATTATTGGGAAACTGGTCTCATTATATCCAGTCGGAGCCACCATCCCAAACGGAAAGGGAGCTGTATTAAGGTCTGGACCGGGTGGTTATCCCCCAATGTTGATACAACGATTTTCGGGGCATCAACATTTTTGGCACTAGAAGGAGGGCTAACTATGAATGGTGAGCAAATTCAAATCTACATACCATTCTGAGAGTAAATCTCCCTCCACATCACCTCGTACTTCCCAATTGCATGCTAGTTCTCCAGTATCCAAGAAAGAAGAAGAGGAATCAAATACCACTGCTCAAATCCATAACACTCCAGAACAATTAAGTCTTGAGTCCCCTAAAGTTCAGTTACTCATCCATAAACTTCAAGGCTTCTCGATATCACCATAGAAATCTGAAGTATCTCAAAGCAATGAGACTTCACAATTCAATCTACCTCATCCTCTCACTAGACTTCAGAGCGGAAAGCTCAGTATTGAACCCACTGAGCTACCCTTACCTAAAAGGAAAAGGGCAAAAATGAACGCTGAAGGATCTGACAGTAAGGCACTTTCATCCACATCCTCCATCTCATCTTCCCCTGTGCGAAGTCAACCATCCACTCCCCCATTACACATTGTTTTTCATCAGGGATTAGGAACTTCAACATCCCAACTTGTTCAATCCTCAATATCAAGTCCTTCCCAAACATCTGCAATTTCATTAGCCATCTCATCCCCTACTGGTGTTTCAATGGAAAACCCATGGAATAGACCTGGTGCGGTCAATATGCCTGCACCATTGCATGCATTACCTGATGCTCCTGAAAAATGGCTACCCAAGTTTAGCCTAGATGATGGTATACAAGCTGAGGAACATATTAATAACTTCATGTTATCAGTTAATTTGAAAGGAGTGACGGAGGAAGATGTTGTCGTTAGGTTTTTCCCTTACACTTTGCAAGGATCAGCAGGATCCTGGTATTTTTCCTTGCCTTCTCGATCCATTACCAGTTGGACCACTCGCCAAGAGCAGTTTCTCACTAAGTATGGTGATGATAGACCTTTAGCCACATTAATAAATGATCTCTCCAATCTTAGGATAGAGCATAGGGAGCTGATTAAATAATTCAATGTGCGATTCAATGAACTCTTGAATAAAATCCCAACAGCCTCCAAACCAAGTGAGAAAATCAAAAGTGAGTGGTATATAACTGCCCTACCTGCCAGTATAGCTATTGTCATAGAGAGGGCTGAAAAACCAACTTTAGCTGAAAACATGAAAGAAGCACTTGCTATGGAGAAATGTATTAATGCTCTAGAGAAGAAAGCTGCTCTTGAAGATAGAGAATCCAAAAAAGTTTCTTTTAAAGATGATTCAAAGAAGAAAACCCTTAAAGATCCCTATGATATGGAAGGTCTGCAAAAATTCCTTAAGACTTTGTCAAATGAAATAATTGAAATCAAAAAAGAAGTAGCAGAAACCTCAACTATAGGCCCTTTAGGAATTTCAAGAAAACCGAATCAAAACCACCAAATGTTATATCTTATGCAGATTCAGATCCTGAGGAAGAAGAAGAAGAGGAAACAATTTCACCAACTGATGAAGAAGAGGAAGTTGTTGAATGCCATGGAATGTGGGATTTCATACTGCCTAACTCTGATACAGAAAATGAACAAGAAGCCTTTCCTGTCACCACTAGGAGTAAATGTGCCCCTGAACCCGTCTAGGCAACTTCAAAGAAAAGAAGTGCAAGTGCTACTACTACAAAGGAAAAGGTATCCATAAAGAAGCTAGCTGCAACAGTTCCCCAGAACCAACCTTTAACCTCAAATATACCTTCAACATCTAAAATGTTGGTAGTATCCGATTCAATGGATTACAACGTTGTTGATGATATGAAGAAAACTAAGGCAAACAATACTATGTTTGAACTTAGTAAACTAAAACATCAGCAGAAATTGCTTCTCAAAGAATTGAATGATATTCCTTCTTCACCTCTTCCCAGTGCTAAAGCTGCAAATGATTTAGGACAACCACCTTCTAGCAGGATTGAAGCTACTGATACTATTCTGATTGGAGACAGATCCAATTCCCATACTCCTCCTTTCCTCTTAACCTATGAGATTTATAATCGAAATCTGCACAATTATTTGATTGACTCATAGGCATCCTCAAATATAATGCCAGCTTCAGTTTGTTCCAAACTGAAAATTGAGCCCCAAAAATCTGCAATTCACATTGTGCAGTTAGATAGAACCAAGGTACAGGTTGTAGGAGAAATTAACTCTGTAACTATCAGGTTATTGGCCGATCCATGAGTAGTTAAAAGAATTGATATCTTAATCGCCGATATACCTGAATTTTATGGTTTAATCTTGAGTAGGGATTAGTCTGAGAAGCTCCATGGATATATCTCTACCGATTGGTCCCATATGTGGCTACCCTACAAGGGCAAGTGTTATAGACATTTTTGGGCACTGCAACCCCAGGCATAAAATGTCCATAAACTAAGGGCTCCTCAGTCCCTAAAAGTGTTGTTCTAACCCCTAAAGGAACAAGGTCAACTGATTACAGCTTCTCCCAAAAGTTCTCCATGAAAAAATACTCAGAACTGGTCAAAACAGGATCATTTCACCTGCTCCATAGGCAAAGTGCATTGCATCTCACCTAAGTACACTCTGTGGGTGCGTTACATTTCAAAAAGACATTCTATGGGGTGCGATGCGTGAGAAGTGACAATTGGCAGTGTCAATCCGCGAGGTGGAGAGGCATGGAATCTTCCAGAAACTTCTCGTGTGACACTTGCCTCTCTGAATTCGACCAAGGATGAGTAAGAGATCATGGAATCTCTGAGTGGAAGCAAGAACTATCAGATGGAAGACACTAATCAAATCACAAGCTGACTCATCTCCCTTAAAGATATCTATATATGGATCCCTCATCCCAGAGATCCAGAGGCTGGAATTTTGCATCTTGTAAGGAATTGTTGTTGGTTTCTTGAGGCAACATCATAGTGTTGGGTGATCTAAGCTTTGCATGAGGTGAAGAAGGGCTTACATGCTGAGAGGATGATGCTGGGTCAGAACAACTGGTTGTAACTCTCTTGGCTCTTTCTCGATTATCAATAAAAGCTATTCAAGTTTTCCTCCATACTCTTGTGTCCTTTATGTTTTATGCATTTGTATGGTCAATTTACATCTGATCCTAGATTGTTTATGATAATAGATCCATGTTCTTGTATAGTGTTATGCTGCTTTGATTCTACAGGTACTCTGTGAAGCTGGGTGTACAAGGAAGCAAGTAGAAAAAGACTATGAGAAGAGAGAGGAATTGAACTAGGAGCCAAGCACAAGACAGAGGTTGGTCTCCTTTATTCTTCTTTCATCTATATTTCATAAAGGAAAACGAAAGTAGTTTTACTTTGTTTGTTTATAAGGTAGCTACCACACCTTAGTGGGATTAGCAGTTCTGCATAGACACTTTTCCCTGGTATCTACTCTGTCCGAAATCCAGCTATTTGTCACATGTTCCTAAGGGTTAAGATTTTGGAAACGCAATTTTATTTTATTCAATATCAGCATATTTCCAGAAGCTTAAACACATTAACTGACTCATTGGAAAATTATGTTTTAGATAGACATTTGCAACATTTATAAAAAGAAGCATCTCATCAATATTTGCATCAGGATCATACAACTTAACCAAAATAAAACTCCGAAAATCAAAAAAAATATATATATATATATAAATGTTTATGGTTTACACATAATGTTCTGTAACGAAGACAAAATTGGTCAAATGACCCAAAACTCAAAACGCTAGGAGGCACCCTAGTCTAATGATGCTCATGATAACAAGGCACAGACTGTGCGATCTTGCGTAAGAGCCTAGTCCATCGTCTTGGCACACCAGTGGTATGCCGCTGCAACCTCAAAGGCAGCTCATCAGTCGTCACATCTGGAATACCGAGAGTGAGGCCCTCGACCTGATCTTGTAATGCTGTGAGAGTCTTAGCCACATCGAGGTTACGAAGGATAGCCCTTCCAACAGCCTCTCCTGTTGGAGTAGCAGCTGGCACTCTCAGGCATACTACTGGCCGAACACGACCGAAATCTGCATGAACACATGAGTTTTGATTAGTCTTGATAGAATAAAGCACAAGGACATTATAAAAGAAAAACAATAAACAAGAATATGGTCAAAGAATTTACCAATGGCATCCCACTATTCGCCAGCCGACAGTACCAAATCTGGGTCACCCCGGAAGTCCATACCAGCATATGGATACTCGGAATAAACCATCTCCTAATGATCAAACCACCCGAAGAAGGTATCAGAAAAGGAACTCTGAGACTGGCCAGCATGCCTAAACATATGGTCGACCCATCTCTGTATACGTGGTTCAGTCGGTGGAGGTAAATCGAGTGCAATATACTGCGGCTGCATCAGTGGTATATTTTCCAAGGCGAAGGCAGTCAAGATAGAACCATATCCAAAGTTCTTCAATCTCCCGCTCTTCACCTTAGTCAATTGTTCTTTCATCACGAGTACTGCATCGCACCAGTTGAACACCTTCGGTTGGAAACATTCTAAGGCGTACTGCATATAAGATCGGTTGGCCACATGAAGAGCTGCACCACCAGCCATCCTACCAAAAGTGAATAGAATAGTCCTTAAGGACCTGTCGGTGACATCTCGGATGATGATCTTGCTGTCTTTACTCGGCTAAGATCCCCCTCTGCAATACCTGCGAACATAATCTCTCACAGATTCACCTCCTTGGGCCGAACCTGATAAAGAGATGGGGGCACGCCACCTCGATAAGCCGGTCAAAAAATAGATTTCCACTACAGTCAAGGGGACGGATTTTCCCCTAATCTGGAACACCTGGCTGGTAGGATCCCAAGCATCGAGCAAATACTGCAGCAAGTTGATTTGTTGTCTCATGCTAGAAATGCAGAAAAACTTCAGCAAGCCACAGTTCCGCAATGTGTTTACCCTAACCGGATCATGTAAAGAAAGCATGTCCTCTTCTTCATGCTCACGTTCTCACCATGTAAGAGTCATCTTGCTCCAAAAATCTTTGAAAACAAACAAGAGAAGAGTTAGATCCTGATTTGGTGAGAAACAGACAAAATTTCCATCAAGAAACTGTGCATAAATTTCCTTCCTTGCGCTCATCACACCTACAGTAGTGTTCTGGGTGCATTGCATGTCATTTGGCCAGTAGACAGGCTAACATCCGATGCACCTTCCAATACACAAGGGGTGCGCTAAAGCCAGGGCGAGTTTTTCAAACCCAAGAGGCTCAGAAAAACTAGAAATCAAGCTCAAAATTCAAAATGGAAAGCATGAAATGAAAGAGCTCATGTTTAGCTCCTACATGGTCCAGACGGCGCCGAGAATCGTCGACAGAATCTCCCGAAATTAGCTGATGAAAATCAAAGGGGGAGAGCACCTCCAAAGCTTCAACAAGCCAAAGTTCAAATGAAATGGTAAAATGAGAGGTAAAATCACTTTTAAAATTACTTTTTACGTAATTCGAGTAAAATATTAGTGTTCTAACTCATTTTTCAAACATATATTGTTCATTTCTAACTAGTTTGATGAAGTGATTGAAAATGCAGTACGATCTTTGAAAGAACAAAGCTATTTATGGTAAAGTCAGGAAATGACTATTGTATCGAGTAGTTTTAACGCGGACTTCATGCTTGTTAAAAAATAAACATAAGCAATGAGCAAATGTTTCCCCCAACGTTTAAGCTCAATAAAAAATGAACCAATTCCCGGTAAATAATCATCGTGAATGTAGTACTTCAGCCTTTAAAGCCTTGGTCGTGTTCCCATCATCACCTCCACTCTGTATTGGCCAATCATTCACCTCCATTTGATTGTTTACCCCTTTTGAAGAACAGCTACAAAGAGTGATCCCGCTAGCCATCCTTGTAACACTGTCGTGATTGGAAAATTCCAAACCTTATCTGGAATCAGCTACTACCCAATTTTATCACTCGTTCCTCAAAGACGAGTCTCCTTTAAACTCTTTTCAACTGACTCATAAAATATGAAAATATTGCTGAGCCATTGGCCTCTCCAGCTCGTTAAAGGGATCGGAAGTGTTATCCCTCCTTTAGATTTTAATCTTTTTGGACCTAAGGGATTATTACAAAAAAAGATCGAGCGCTTGTTTTGTTCGGCTCGTTAAAAGTATCGAAAATTCATCCCTTCTGTCTTGTTTTATACTTTTTCGAAATTAAGGGATTAGATGATGAAAAAGGAATTTTGGAGTTTTCTTTACGTACCTTTTCAGACTCTCTAAAATTGAAAAGGACCGAGTTATCTTTGTCGTTAAACTCGTTAAAACCTAATAGTGACAAACTTGTCCATAACAGACAAGAACGAGTTTCACTATCACTAGGCTCGTTAAAACATAGCGATGGGTTTTCCCGAAGGGAAAATTATAGAAAAAGCATATGTTATCCTCCTCAAGTTTGAAAAAAATAAAGAGGTACTGGTCAGCAATGACTAGGGAAAAATTGGGAAGAAAACTTGAAGAAACTTTGTTGGTAGCAAGTCGCTCTTGAACATGACGCTTTCACTCCGCATCCAAGTCGGGTTGGGTTGTTTCATTCACCGGTCACATCACCATGGTCCCATCACACCATCCAAATTTGGGGTTAATGCTACCGATCCGTCACGTCAGTGTCACCGATATGTTCAAGAGAAGTCACTCAGAGAATTCACCTGTGTCTCACCCACTGCAATACATTTACACTCCATTCTTTCATGACCGCCACCCTGAACCTTATATCACCACACTGTTTTTTCCTCCATCTAAATCATTTGCTCCGTTCCGTGTCATTGATGTGGGATTCATTAAGGCCCTCCTATGATGGATCGCTTCTTGTCGACATCAACTCATTATCCAAGAAGTCGATCTAAGAACACCCCTTTCAGTACTTTGAAGCTTGCATGCCTCAATGGCAAGTTTCTTACTTTCGGCAACAGGTTTACATCAATGGCCTTCGACCGAAAGATTTTACGTGGTGTTCGATGCCAAGTCCTTTATTCACACCATGTGAATTGTATTGCACTACCTTGAGGGTCATTATCATTATCGGTGATTCCTCTCACGCCTGTTAACAGCTTACATCATTGGCTGGTAATCAGGCGATGTCTTTCCATGTTCGACTCCAGAACATCTCTCACATGGATCGACTTGTACTTCGAGTGAAGATCGAACGAGATTGAAGACCCCGAATCTAGTTTCATCCATTCGGGTTGCGATGTATATTCATGGAAATAAAGACATCAAATGTACATCGTTGCTGCACAGATAATCATCCAATCAAAGGGATGATGGCTCTACCAGAATCATCAGTCTACACTCAGAAAATTGTCTATCCTATGTACATGAAAATGAATTTATAAAGTTGAGCATGGGAATGCCCGCCTCAGCTAGATCATGAAAATATTATGAAGATAATGTATTGTATTGTATCTTATTACAGGTCTCCTCCTAGTTTGAAAGAACTTCGGATCCTCATGATAAAGCATTTCACACGACATCAAAAAAGATTAACGACCTCATGCTTTAGGGGGCAACTGTTATAGACAATTTTAGGCACTGCAACCCCAAGCATAAAATGTCCATAAACCAAGGGCTCCTAAGTCCCTAAAAGTATTGTTCTAACCCATAAATGAACAAGGTCAACTGATTACAGCTTCTCCCATAAGTTCTCCATGAAAAAATACTCAGAACTGGTCAAAACAGGATCATTTCACTTGCTCCATAGGCAAAGTGCATTGCATCTCACCTAAGTACACTCTGTGGGTGCGTTTCATTTCAGAAAGCCCTTCTATGCGGTGCAATGGGCGAGAAGTGACAAATGGCAATGTTAATCCGCGAGGTGGAGAGGCATGAAATCTTCCAGAAACTTCTCCTGTGACACTTGCTTCTCTAAATTCGACCAAGGATGAGTAAGAGATCATCAAATCTCCAAGTGGAAGCAAGAACTATCAGAGGAAAAATACTAATCAAATCACAAGCTGACTCATCTCCCTTACAGATATCTATATATGGATCCCTCATCCTAGAGATCCAGAGGCTGGAATTTTGCATCTTGTAAGGAATTGTTGTTGGTTTCTTGAGGCAACATCATAGTGTTAGGTGATCTAAGCTTTTCATGAGGTGAAGAAGGGCTTACTTGCTGAAAGGATGATGTTGGGCTAGAACAACGGGTTGTAACTCTCTTGGCTCTTTCTTGATTATCAATAAAAGCTATTCAAGTTTTCCTCCATACTCTTGTGTCCTTTATGTTTTATGCATTTGTATGGTAAATTTACATCTGATCCTAGATTGTTTATGATAATAGATCCATGTTCTTGTATAATGTTATGCTGCTTTGATTCTATAGGTAATCTGTGAAGTTGGGTGTATAAGGAAGCAAGTAGCAAAAGACTATCAGAAGAGAGAGGAATTGAACTAGGAGCCAAGCGCAAGACAGAGGTTGGTCTCCTTTATTCTTCTCTCATCTATATTTCATAAAGGAAAATGAAAGTAGTTTTACTTTTTTTGTTTCTAAAGTAGCTACCACACCTTAGTGGGATTAGCAGTTCTGCATAGACACTTTTCCCTGTAACAGCAAGCCAAATCAAATAAAAATCAATCGGGAAAAACACATGACCCACACTGTTACAAAATTCGAGCAGGAAAATCAACCAATAGCATTTAATAACAATATCTTGGGGAATTATTCATCTGAATCATTCTTTGGCAACTTTACAACCCAACCATCTTCTTTCTCAGTAAACAATTTTACATCTCAGATCGAAAATTATTCACAAACAGACAAGTCAAGATGTTTTAATGATACTGAGGAAGCTATAAATAAATTTGTTGATAATTCTTTATTTTGGTCACTATATTTTGATGGCTTTAAGTCTAGCGAAGGCTTGGGAGCAGGATGTATATTGGTTAGCCCTCAGGGAGAAAAAACAATGTTGTCCTGTAGGTTGGAGTTTTAATGCACAAACAACACAGCTCAGTATGAAGCCTTAGTCCAAGGACTATACGAAGCGATTGGCCTTAAGGTTCAATATTTGAAAGTGTTTGGCGATTCAAAAATTATTATTAAACCTGTGAGAAATACGATTCATTGTCTTTCAAACCACCTCAAACATTATCAGTCGCTGGTACAAGAACTCACCTCTCAATTTTCAGCATTCAATATTTCTTCTATCCCTAGGTCTCAAAATTCAGCAGTCGACTTGCTAGCCAATGTTGCTTCCAAACTCCTACCTTCCGAAGATTATAGCCCAGATAGATTTTTAGTAGAGTTACTTTTTAGACCATCAATTCCTGACAATGTCACTAATTGGAGAGTATTTAATCACGATGAAGACATTTTACAATTTTTGACTTCCGAAAAGTCCTACGATGATCAGATCCTAGAGGAAGGCGAGCATGATCTTCAGATGAGAGAAAAGCATGAGGAAAACTCAATACTAAAGCCTGTGGTGAAGCTTGAGGATCTTTATGATATTAAAGACAGATTTAAACTTGTGACCAATACTAAGCTCCAAAGTTCCACCTTAAGGTTTGAATTGATAAATCTTGGCACTGAGCAAAATCCTCAAAAAATTAATCTAGGATTAGGACTTTCTGTGGAAGAAAAAACAGCATTCATTAGACTGTTAAGGAAAAATAAACATCTCTTCGCTTGGAAATATGATGATTTAAAGACATATGATACATCTATCATCCAGCATACCATTCCAATGCTTGCCGAACAAAAACCAGTTCAACAAAAGTTAAGGAAAATACATCCGAACTTAGAGAGTAAAATAAAATCAGAACTCAATAAACTCTTGAAAGCTAAGATTATTTTTCCCGTCCGACACTCAAACTGGGTCTCCAATATGGTGCCTATTAGGAAGAAAAATGGCGATATTAGGATTTGTATAGATTTTAGAAATCTGAATAAGGCAAGCCTAAAAGATAATTTCCCATTACCTACTATGGAGCAGATACTCCATTCAGTAGCAGGCTTTGAGTTGATGTCCTTTTTAGATGGTTTTTCAGGATATAACCAAGTTTTGGTCCATCGTGATCACATACTCAAAACTACATTCAGAAAAAAATGGGGAACTTATGCTTATCAGAAAATGCCTTTCAGACTTATTAATGCAGGAGCCACGTTCCAAAGAGCAATGGATATAGCTTTCAAAGGATTGATCAACAAAACAATAGTTGTCTACTTAGATGATATTACTGTATTTTCTAAGAAGAGATCCAATCATTTGCATGATTTAAACCAAATCTTTGAATGCTGCAAAAGGTACGGTATTTCACTCAATCCCAAAAAATCCTTCTTCACTCTTAATCAAGGAAAGCCCTTGGGCTTTATTGTTTCCAAATATGTCATTTATATTGATCCGGATAGGATTAAAGAAATCTCTGAAATCCCTTTTCCTCATAATAAAAAACCCATGCAGTCATTTTTAGGCCAAATCAATTTTGTCAAAAGATTTGTTCCAGATTTTTCTCACATCATTTTACCACTACAAACTATGATTAAGAAAAATTTAGTGTTTAGATGGGGATCAACAAAAAAGGAAGCATTTGATTCAATCAAACAATCAATAATCAATGCCCCTGCTTTAAACACTCCTAAGTTTTCTAATCATTTCACATTGTATACTATCGCATCTGATTCATCTTATGCAGCAGTACTCACTCAGATTAATGATCACAACTTGGAAGCACCGATTTCATTTTATAGTTCAAACCTGCAAGGTGCTGAACTGAATTACTCAGAAGTAGAAAAACAAGCCTTTGTTGTGTATAAAGCTGTCAAACATTACAGACCCTTCCTTTTAAAAGCCCATACAAAAGTTATAGTTCCTTTTCCTATAGTAAGGAAACTATTAATCCAAAGGGAATTAGGTGAAAAAAGGGAAAATTAGGTTACAACACTTCAAGAATATGACTTGGAAATAAAGCTACCAAAGATTGTTAGAGGCCAAGGTTTTTGCAGGTTATTGGCAGGAGCATCCAACATTCGACAACCAGGTGATACAGAACATATCGAAGAAATCAACCAGATAAGTATTATTGATTTTGAATCACAATATGCAGACTTGATCTTTTATTTGAAAAATGGATATGCACCTCCTAACCTGTCTTATAAAAACAAAAGGGCCATTAGATTAAAAGCAAGAAACTTCACAATTATTGATGATGTACTTTTTAGGCAAAATTATGATTCAATTTTATTAAGATGCCTAGAAAAACCTGAAGCACAAAAGGTTTTGCAGGAATGAATTACATGATGGACTAGCAGGAGGACATTTTGGAGCTGATACAATAGCCCACAAAATCATTCATGTTGGATACCATTGGCCCACCCTGTTTAGAGATGATCATGAATATGTAAGGAAATGCCGAAGTTGTCAAAATTCTAGTGGAAGACAAAGAAATCCAACTTTCCCTTTGCAACCAGTCAACATTGAACAACCATTTGAGCAATGGGGATTGGACATCATTGGAGAAGTCACTCCACATTCTTCCAAACAGCATAAGTATATCCTTACTGCCACTGATTATTTTACTAAATGGGTTGAAGCGATTCCTTTAAAGACAACAAATTTTGAGGCAATTATGGAATTCATAGATCAATTCATCATTACCAGGTTTGGTGTCCCAAATGCTCTTGTTTTTTATAATGCATCTTATTTCTCTGGGAATGCTATGTTTGATTTCGCTATTAAAAGAGGATTTAAATTGAAATATTCTGCTAATTACTATCCCTAGGGTAATGGTTTAGCAGAATCTACCAATAAAAATCTAGTTAAGATTATTAAGCGAACTATCGAACAGAATCATAAAAACTGGCACAAATATTTAATATTCTCACTATGGGCTGATAGGATAACGCAGAAGGCTTCCATAAGTTCTTCTCCATTCAATCTTGTATATGGGAAAGAAGCAGTGCTACCAACAAATCTTGTCCTTCCTTCTCTAGCCCTAGTTCAGTTTATTGCATAAATCCCTTCTTCTTCTATTCAACTTAGACATGATCAAATCTTAAAATTAGAAGAGGAAAGAGAAAGGGCCAAAATTACTCATGCAAAACATCAGCATATTGTCAAGTCATCCTTTGATCTAACTTCATCCAGTTCAAAATAGTTGCAAGTTGGTGATCTAGTTATGAAATGGGACAAAGCCCATGAGGATAAAGGGAAACACACCAAGTTTCAGAAAATGAGGCTTGGACCATTTCAGATCTACGAGACGATAGGCCATTCGACATTCATATTACAAGATTTATCATGTAAGAGAGATTCTCTTCCTGTTAATGGCCCCATCTTAAAGAAATTCTTCAATTGAGGAGGTAACCCCTTCTCCCTTTTTTAGTTTAGTGGAATTTGTAGTTTGTAGGACCGTTAGGAAATAAAGTTGTAAGGTATCTTCCATTGACCTTTGCTGTATTGAAAAGTTTCTCAAAGAAGTAGTGTTGATATTTAATTTTATATAATAGAAGCTTTAAACAAAAGGGACAATTTCTAGGAAACTAGGTATAATTGCATTTTGAAACCACATTTCAATTTTTGTGAACTCTTCTCAAGGTTTAGAAGTATTGTAAATCATTTTATGTTTTCAAATTGGTCACAAAAAGGGTTATCAATATCAAAATAGAAACTAATCCAACTTCAACATCTTCAACTCTTACCCTGTCATCCATTCTCTCTTAAGGAGAAAATTGTCCATCCCATTCATCAAATTTTGTGATTACTCAGAGTGTAATTCTAAAATATTTGATATAAAAGATAAGGGGTCTTATTACAAGCCTACTTACCATGATCATCGGGAAATAGTTTAACTGACATTACCAACACTGCATACCAAAATAGGGTAATGGCTTAGAATCATAAGACAAGGGGTCTCATCACAAGCCAGCTTGTTCGGTTAGATTACTACGAGTGAATGGCATTGTCAAAAAGCTGGCCACCAAACCAGGAAAATGGATTTTTATCTTACAAAATAACAAAAAAGTAAAAAGAGATACAAAATATGAAAGCATGTTTTGAATCATTCTTTTAATCATACTCTGAAATGGATGGGATAATGGACAATAATATGGTTAAAAGGTATCCCTGTCGAAACTATGAATGTTTGCTGGCAACAGAGGCTCTACCTATGACAAAGGAGTCAATTAAAAAGCTGATCTGGAAAGGTTTTCTATTTTATCATTATCAACCAATAGAGGCTAATTTAAAACTTAGAATGTATCTAATTTTAACGGGAGAAGAAGTTAGCAAAGATAGTTTTTATTTTATTTGGAATGCATATATACCTACTTATATTAGAATTTTCCTCTTTGATGAGATTCCTATTTAAAGAAAGTGTAAGCATTTCAAGTACTTCTTAGAGATAACGGCTTCTCCCAGCGAATCGCCAATTGTTGTGCTCTGTAGCAACCCCCCCCATTTCATACAATTTTTATTTTTCAAAACTATAATATGAAATGGGTCCCTTTTCATTTTATTTGGTATCAACTTATCATTATTCAAAAGGTCCGAAACGAAATAAAACATTATAAAACCTTTTCGATAAATCACTTAATCGGTCTTATAATAAAGGATGAGTAATCTATTATTATTGTGATAAAGCGATTGCAAGGTCGCATATCGCAATGACAAAGGATGCATGACTTAAAAGACCCATTGATTTTCCCTAATGCGACAATGCACAAATGGCTATTGGATATCGGGAAGGAAAGCGATCATAACAAAAGGCCCCTCTTCGCTCCGATGTGATATTGCTATCGGCGATTGGGGATGTACCATGCATGCATCTAAAGCCCTCGTTTAAAACTCCCGATGCGAATTGGAAATATCGCTTTCGACGATCGGGGATTCCGAAAGGACACCAATATAACAACTTAAGCTTTCCCCCGATCGCCGATTGCGATAAAGCTAAGCGCATATTTCAAAAAAGATTGATAAGGCCGGGATATATTATGGTTATTTAATATTAAAGGCCTTTCTCTTCCCGATAGCGATTCACTTATGCTCAACTGCCAAAACGTCAAAGCCACGCTTAAATGAATCATTCGGCCAATAAATGATATGATGAGAATTTAAAGGATTGATAGGTTTTGACAGCCATTTAATGAAACAGTAAGGCTAAAATCTCTTCAGAGATTGTATCTGCGGCCACCTTAAGTTAAATCCTCCATTATTCATTGATTAATATATCTTGTTCATCTTTGGTTTGCGCTACCAATTCTCCGCATTACGTTCATTTTCTCTCCTGTGCAGAGCTCTTCCGAAGCAGCAAATTCAAGCCAAATGGGGAAGAAATCTAAGAAAACTGCAACAGCTTCCACTTCGGCAGTTACAGGTCAACACATTGCCGATCCAGGAGCAAGCAAAAAGGGATTGATATCCGACACCACATGTCTAGGACTCGGTAAAACTACTTGGCTGAGCATCTACAATCTGATTGAGGCCGAGGAGCCTGAGGTAACAACAGTGCAAGCCACAGCAGACACGACTCGGAAGTCTGATGCTACTCTAAAGGATTTAGCCGACTCTTACCTTCATCGGATAGCAGCCCGAGAACAAATTCTCCCATATACAGATGTGGTGAGATGCGCAATTGAAGAAATCCCAATTACAAACAGAACATTTTGCACCATGGATGGGAGAGTGTTCAGCTCGTTTCAACCTGATGATTTGAGGCAAATGTACCATTTGCCTGCACCGGAGAAGAGTACAACAAAGCATTCCTAGAGAAATTCAGAAATGAAAACGACATTGAATCAGAACCCATATGGGATTAGAGGCAAAACCTAGCAAAACACAAGCATGAGTCTTCGGGTAAGTACTCTGTCGATTCCTTGTGTTATCCTTATTGTTATGCCGGAGTAATGATGTGTAGATTGTGGGGGTTACATGATTCCACAAACATCACTATAGAGATGGTGCCTTTGATGGAGGCAGCATGCAATACGGAAATAATGGATTGGGGAAATATACTATCTGATAAGTTAGCAACCGCAGTTCTTGAATTTAGAAATAAATCCCGCATTACTGAAAGGTTCATTCCCCCATTTTACTATAGTGCCTACATCTTGGACACCCTGTGTTTTAATTCCGAATTTCCTGTGCTTGGGTGAATATGGACTCCACAAGACCCCATGCCCATTCATATATACCACCAGAAGTTATGGAAAGCCCACTATAAACACCATTTATATCAAGTTTGCAATAGTTTTATGCTACCCATTCACTATGCCATTTTTGACAAACCTGCTCCTAAGATTTCTTCACAAGCGGAGATTGACTTGACAAGCATAGGGAGATGGTTCGGAGAAGAAAAATTCACCTATGTAAGAGTTTTCAGTAGCCAGGCCAAGCCTCATGTCCTCCCTTTGTATATACCCGAAAACTTGTTAGCCCGAGAGGTATCATATCAGATTACATCCGAAGGAGTTACACATACTCTAAGGAATAAAAAGAAGCAGGTTTGGCCTTCTTTTCCTCTAAGATGTGGTGTCTACGCTCTGCATGACTTTAAACATGCAGAGAAAGAAGCAGATAATATTAAGGCACTGAATCTCGCTACTCTTCCTAATAGGCGATTTGATCTAAACAATGTCGCCTACAATGCACTTGAACAGGCAAAACTAACTAAATTTGACCATAAAGATGGTGATTTTGATGACCTGTTCTCCTCAGTCGAGTCACTATTCTAGGTTAAATCACTAGCCAGAATGAAATATAATGATGACGGGTTAGTTGAATTTAACAAACTTAGAGAATAGAGGTTGCAAACTCTGCCTCTAGATCTATTAGCAACGACCCCGATGTCACAATCAAGTGAGCCTGAGTAGCGACTCACTAATGAACCTCCTGCTACATCAGAAATTGTTTGAGAAATCCAAACAAAAGAGCATGAGCAAAGCAGCACGGACGTGAATCTAGATGCCGAGATTGACCCGAAATTTATCTAGGAATGGCAGCAATTCGACTCAATCATAAGCAATCTTTAGAGCTCAAAGGAAGTCGATACATCAGAAGCGGCTAACATACAGGATACAACATCTAAAGAGGTTCCAAGTGGAACCAGCGACCTACCCCTTTCTACAGGAACAGAGATAATTCCCAAGGATCCTTCGGATCGGATCGTTTTGCAAGTGGAGGAGATACCTCCATTGGATGTCTTTTACAGCCCAAAGCACAAAGCTGTAGTAAAACGATAGCGGAAAAGGAGAAGGACTGATCAACCTTCCCTATTCCCTGAACAAACAGTGACAACCAATGTGGTATGGAAAGAGGAATTTGATCCTTCTGATGACCTTACTAAATTGTCCCAATATGCTGGAGCCTATTCGGCGGCCACCATGGACAAGGCATCAGAAGTGACTAATCTGTTAAGAGAAAAGGACCAAGAAATCGCCTCGCTACAAGTACAGTTATCGGAGGCACAACAGAAGGCAGAGAAACTTGAACAACAGTTGTCTACACAACAACAAATAAACAATCAATTGAATAAACAATTGTCGAAAGAGAAACAAAGAATTGATTCAAGTGCCATTCGAAAGAAGAAGGAGCTATTGGAAGCGCTGGCAAAATGAAAAGAAATGCATGAACAGATGGGGAAATCTAAAGATGATCAAATTGCTCAATTATCAGCCCAAATAGAAAAGTCCAAGTATCTTCCACAGCCTTCTGAGTTCGGAGCCGAAGTATTACAGGTTAACAAAGCATTGGTAACATAGATAAGGCTGTTATGTCAACAAATCGCTCAAGCAGAACCCTGATGTGACATAACAGCATCAATAATTGATAAATCGGTTGATGCTAGAATAGACTTGGAGCAGGCCGATGAGACATTGACCAATTTTCTTCAGTGGCAAGACACTGTTGAGGGGCAGGCAGCTAATTTGCCAAAAATCTTAGAATCCCATAAAGAGATCCTATTTATGGAATGGCAGTCCCAGTTAATGAAGGCAGAGAGAGCAATTTCTAGATGCAAGTTAACCACAAGTAATTTGGTTGAATTGATTAATGATACTCTCTACTTATCTAACATGATCTCTCAATGTACCCCAGGTAAATTGCTATCGGCTAAAACATTGGAGCAGTCATGTTATCAAGAGCTGGAGAAAAATGGGAGATTGATCATAGGTATTAACAGTTTGAGTTGGGACACCTATTAGTTGTTCCTAGTCAAACCATACAGCCAGAGAGCCGCCCTCAAATGCCTGACATATGCAATCGGGTGTATCATTCCCGATATACAAGATGCCACCTATGCTGCCCAACTCAAATCTCGTCTCAACCGGCCTCCAGAAGTGGAACCAATGCTTGCAATATGCCAACTCAGGACGAAAGGAAAATAGCCTAAGTGACAAATCATGCTGCCGACTGCCAGGTTTCCATGAGGAAGATACTCCAAATCAAATTGTACCAATTAAGTAGGATTTCAATTTCATAGTTAGTTAGTTTTAATCAAGTATTTATAGACCCTTTCAATGCATTGGAAAGGGTCATAAGTTTTTGTATATGACTTAAACCTGGAGTTGCACTACTGTACTTCAGGCATATTTTGTTATAAAGACTTGGCCAATTATTCCAATTTTGATAATGAAGCTTTTATGTGTTTGTGCACTACTACCTTTATTTAAAAGTATTTCTACGTCGGAAGAAGGAATTCAAATAGCCATTGATGTTGGGAATGATTTGCAGCTCATATGGTACTACTATCTATGTCTGAGTTCATTCTGTTTATGTGAATTGTTATTTAATCGCTCTTGCTATTATCGAATATATGCGTGTGTTTTTAACAGCATTCTTTACAATTTCCACTATTGGATGTTTACAACATGCTTTTCTTTTATCATACATGTATCGGTAATATAAAAGGATGAGTGTAACAATGTTTTGTTAATCACTTTGTTCAACTACTTGAACAAAGAAATCACTAAGTAAATGAATGTCTATGTTTATTGTGTAGAGTCATGTATATGCCTATCAATGAATAGAGATCATCAAGCATTGCACTTAAAAGAATAGAAGCCTCCCGGGATAGAATAGTCATTTATGTTTTTTTTGTTAGATTAAGTCATCCATTCATTATCATTTATTAGAAACCAATCACTCATCCATCCCATTTTATTCATTATTGGGAAACTGGTCCCACTATATCCAGTCGGAGCCACCATCCCAAATGGAAAAGGAGTTGTATTAAGGTCCGGACCGGGTGGTTATCCCCCAATGTTGATACAACGATTTTCGGGGCATCAACAAGCTCCAATTGCTGTACTGCTGGCATCAAAGCGAACCTGAAATAACTTATTGAAATCTGGTAATCTCAGGATCAGCCTCTCAGTAATCTTTCTCTTTAAAAAATGGAAACTTTTCTCTGCTGCCTCTGTCCATCGAAAAGTTTGGCTGGCCTTTTTGATGGTGGCTATCATGGATGCACAAATTTCGTTGAAATTCTTTATGAATTTCCTGTAAAAAGTTGCTAATCCGTGAAAGCTACATACCTCAAATAAATTTTTCAGAGATGGCCAATTCACTATTGCTGCCACCTTCTCCTAATCCATCTTCAGTTCATTCTCTACTATTACAAACCCCAAATAAGTCAATTCCTTCTGCAGAAAAGTACATTTCTTCAAGTTTATTAGCAGTTTATTCTGTTGTAATTTCTCTAGCACCTTACGCACATGTTGAAGGTGTTATTCCCTTGTCCTGCTGAAAATAAGTATTTTTTCCAGGTATACAATCCCAAACTTCCCAATGTACTCCTTCAGCATCTCATTCATTAACCTCATGAATGTACTGGTCACATTGCTCAGCCCAAATGGCATGACCAGCCATTCGTATAGCCCCTCATTCATCTTAAAGGTTGTCTTCCATTCATCCCCCTCTCGTATCTGAATCTGATGGTACCCACTTTTCAAGTCTATCTTAGAGAAATAAGTTGCCCCGCTTAAGCAATCCATCATATCATCCATTCGCGGTAGTGGAAACTTGTACCGAATGGTGATTTTATTGATGGCCCTTGAGTTGGTGCACATTCGTCATTTTCCTCCCTTCTTGGGAGCGAGGACCATTGGAATAGCATAAGGGCTTAAGCTCTCCCTTATCAATCCCTTGTCCAACAATTCTTGCACCTGCTTCCTAATTTCTTCATTGTCCTTGGGGCTCACTCGGTATGCTGCTTTTTTTGGCAAACTGGCTCCAGGCATGAAGTCAATATGATGACTTATGCTCCGTTTGGGGTGTAACTTGTCTGGAAAGTCATCTACAACTATGTCCATAAACTCCTCCAACATTTGTTGGATCTCTGTAGGTAAATATGATACCTTTGTATGCAACAATACTATCCTTGCTTTCTTTACAACTACATAACCTATCTCACTGTCCTCAACCTGTTTTAAAAACTATTTGCTGCTGACCAAAAATGTTCTTGGTTCACTAGTCTCTACTATCCCTTCTTCCTTGATGGGTATAAGCATATGCTTGATTCCATCCTTCACAAATTTATAACAGTTCATCAATCCATCGTGGACCACTTTCCTATTGTACTGCCAAGGCATGCCAAGCAGTATGTGACATACATCCATTGGCATGATGTCACAAACAACTTTGTCCTTATATCTGCCTATCTAAAACTCGACCTCACTCTGCTCATCCACCAGCAACTGATGACCTTTTGCAGCCATGAAACTCTATAAGGGTTGGGATGCTTCGAGCATTTCAACTCCAATTTTTCCACCATCTCTGTGGACACTAAATTATTAGTACTACTGCTGTCAATAATTAACTTACAACACTTACCTCGCGACTTACAAATTGTCCTAAACAAAGCTTTCTACTGCATCTGTTTGGTGACCTCCTAGACTGGTTTTAACAACACCTTGTGCAGCACCAGAGCTTCCCCTGTCTCTGGAGCATTCTTTGCTTCTTGGGGAGGTGTTGTTGCTTCCTCTGGCTGTGCCACATACGCACCCCACTATCCAGCTTGATCTGCTTCTGGACATTCAAATGATCGGTGCCCCCACTTATGACACCTATAACACTGATAACTAGCCCCTCTACCTCAGCCATTTCCCCTGCCTCACTGGGATGACCTACCACCTCTCGCACTGTCACCTCTGTTTGATGTTCCGGAAGCTTTAGAACTGTTTCCTTCCTTGTTGCTGTTAGCAGTTTAGCCCCTGCCATAGGACTGGCCTTTCCCTCTGCTACCTCCTTGTCATCTTCGGGCATTCTGCCTTCTGGTAATTTTCTCCTCAGCCTTCATCGCACTCTGATACACTTCCTCAGTGTTGTTCGGAGACAAGATACTGATTTCATCCAAAATATCTAGCCTTAGCCCATTAACATACCTGACTGTTCTTTCTATTGTATCCTTTGTATATCCGGCTCGCAAATTCACTCGATATAACTCCTCCGTGTACTCCCTCACCGTCAATCCTTTCTGTTTCAGATTTTGCACCTGCCTCTGCAATACAATCTGATAGTCCCTCGATAGAAATCTTCCCTTTAACTTGGCCGCCATCCTTGCCAAAGTTTTAATTGGTGCCTTGTTCAATCTCTTCCTCTCGTTCTAGACACTATCCCACCATAGGGCTACGTGTCCTTTCAAATTCATCGAAGAGAATTTAACTTTGCGGTCTTCGCTCACTTCCTCGCACTCAAAGTACTTATCCATCTCACTAATCCAATCCAATAAAACTTAGATAGACAAGCTACCATCATACGTCGGGAGTTCTGGCTTGGGTTTACTACTTGCCACTAAAACATATCTCAACAATCTCACTTCTGCAGGTTCACCTTCTGGTCCATCTGCTACTACTTCAACTTCCTCTTCACTATCATCACCTATTTTTGGATCTCTTCGTCTACCTACCTCTACTGCCTCCAAATGGGCAGCAAGAATTCTGATCTCCTCTCTCAATCCTTCCTCTGCCAATCTTTGAGCACCTCTGCCACCACCTCGTCTTCCTCTCTCCATTCCTCCTACTAACATAAACAACTGCTTTGATACCACTCTGACGTAGCCCAGCCACACTAGCCCACAACTCCATGTGTCCTCGGCTTTACAACAGTTGCCGGACTTTACAACGTGTTAGATTTTTCCGGCGGTCGCATGCAAAGATGGTCAATGAACATCGGGTTGGCAACTATGAGCAATTAATGGTGCATTCAATTCTTACCTACACACGTCGGGCCTAGTTCCTCCATTGGTTCTTTTGCCAAAACACTTTGGCTTCCCAGTCATTCGAGATTGTTCTGTTCACCTGTGAAGCTGCTGCGAGAGTTTGTTGTGTGGTTTTTGCTTTGGTGAGTATGGAAATCCTTGGTTCTTCTCTGGGTACGACTATGGGTGAGTACCAGTCCCCCAATCCTACTTATGAGGTTGTCAGTGGTTTTCTCCAGTGGCTCGAAACCGTTCTGGTTCTGGTTGTGTGCTCGCTCAGCTCCTTTTCACATGGTAAGATTTCTTAGTCTCGTTCTACTGTTCTGATCTGGTCTGGTTGTAGAACCTAGTGTCTCGTCTGTTAACTGCTCCTTGCTATTTTTCTATTGCCTATTCTTTCGTATGTTCGCCTCTGCTACTATTATTGGTATCTTTGGTCACTATTCTGTGCGCAAAATGGTTTAACTTCCATCGTCCTTGGATTCAGGCAACAAATTAGTAGGTTATCGTGGCTCTGAAACAGGTTTTGACTCCTTCCTTGATTCAATTCGGCCTTCTCATGGTATTGATGCTAAGTAGAAATGCTCCTTCTATCTCAGCTTTGTCGATTAGGTCATGCCTCTGCTCCTCAAACCCTGGGTTCGGCTTGCTCAAGTAATATATGAAACCCTCATGTTTCTGTGGTTTCTTCGGTTTCAGTTCATTGTTGTGTAACTGTATTAATGGTGCTCTGTTGTGTGTATAGGTCAATGGCTCGACCAGGGTACGTGTGTTCCTCTGAGAGTTGGTCTTCCAATGGTAGCGAACCTCTGTCGGTAGGCTCTCGCACTTCAATCTGTCAATGCACTGTTAGATCTTTGGGTTTTTTGTAGATTTTGTTTTGTCGTCTTTGCTTGTCGTATATAGTCGCTGTCCCTTGTGGAGATGAGGCTTCTACCTGGTTGTAATTTCCTATTCTTGTTAGTCATTCATTTGACTCATTATTTGGATTTTTGTTCCCAAACCCTAAGCTATGGTTTGTCCACTCTCGACGCGAAACTTTTTTTTGTTTATCAGTGAATGTAATGTATCTATGTATCGGTCAATAGCAATGAGAACATGGTTTTGTGATATATGTTTGATTTATAAAAATTATGAGGACTCGTTTGAAATTACCTTAACTGTGGTTTGCTTCTTCGACACTCTGTTTCCAGTTCTATTTTCTCTTGGTCCTTTTCTGTAACTCCCTATTCGGACTCTGTTTCAACTCATTGGTCCTTCGCTCTATGGCTGTACATTTAAATGAGTTTGTTGTAGTTTGTTTATTCAACAAGAACACAATAACAATACGACCTTACCTTGGTCTTTCACTGTTTGTCAACACTTTTCATTAGGATTCGATAACTAAAAAGAAAATATAATATTACAGTAGATAGGCAATGAATACAAATGGATAGTTTTTTGGAATTAAGAACTATCTCTCTTTCTTTATTTCTCTGGTATGAAATTGTAGAACCTTTCTCTTGTCTTACATTGCTGCTTTTATATCTTTTGGTTCCAATAAATTTGAAACTGCAATTGTTTTTGAGTTGAACAGAAACAATTGGTTGGTAACTAGAGTTTCGGTTGTCATTACAAGATCTGCTTTTAGATAATTTTGTCTTTTCTTTCCTAAATTGACAGATTAATTCCTAAACTGATGTTTATTACTCTTGAACCATAGCAACCCTAACCGACATTTAACTTTGACATTTTTAACTTTGACCTCATAACAACTAAGAGTAAAATAAACTAAAATCCTATCTCATGACCTCATAAACTAAATAAAAAAAACAATCCAGACACTCAACAATCTTCCAACCTGACAGAGGCTTCACCCAGTCATGGTGAGCTAGATGCTCCTGCATCAATATAACTTTCAAGGAAAATGTTTGTTAAGACAAAGTCAATTTGTTTTTCTATTGAGAATATTCAACTACTTATACTAAATAGTAAATAGAAAACTAGGTTTTCAACAAAACAATTTTTGTATTTTAAATTAAAATAAAAACGGTTATTATTCTTATCTATATAAAATAAAGATGGACCTAATATTTAATTTTAAATAATAAAATAAAGATTAACCTTATTAACTAAAAAATATATATTTAAAAAATATATAATTAGTAGGCTTAGTTTCATTTATGGTTATAAAAGGGATATAATTAGTCTATTTAGTTTTATTTATTGCTATAAGAGTGGTGTGCACACCTGAAAGATTAGAAAGTAAAGTATTGTTATATATATATATATATATATATATATATATATATAAATTTATTTTTTAATATTATTTTTAAGATAGACACTACATTGTTATGAGTTTTTTTTATTTACTCACTAAGTTTTTAACCAAATAGGTATACAATCTATAATTTTGTGTTTATTGTTTATCCGGTTTGTACAATATCATGGGCAACTACCATAACTTATCAATACCATTTGCCAAAAAGCCATAATTTATTTCAAAATCAAAATATTTATTTTAATTTTATTTCATAATATTTTTATACTTACCTAGTTCTTGACCAAAGAGGTACACAATCTATAACTTTGTGCTTATTGTGCGTGTTAAGAAAATGAGGGTTAATATACCTCTTGGTGGGTGGATTATCCAATGAGGACTATTTGGCATTGTGGTAGGAGGGAAAATTAGTAACACGAAGGCCAGGGGATCAAATCCCAACCTCACTAAAAATACATCTCGTTTGATTTTATTTTATTACCAAAAAGGTCATGGTAGCATTCAAGTGGAGCAGAGTTTGTGGGTGTCGGTTGTATTATGTTTTGGGTACGATTTGTTCATGTATTAATGGGGTGTGAGGCTTGGTTTTAACATGGGACCATCGCGTGGGCAGGGCCGGCCCTCCCACTAGCCGTGGGTTCAATTCCCACTAGCCGTGGGTTCAACTCCCACCGGCCTCGTCCTTAATGTGATGTCATATATGTTTATTGGGCTGTGGGCTCGGTCCACCGTAGGTGGCCTTCCCACCCCCTTAACAACTTTTTAACATATATGGAGGGTTGGTTGGGGTCCGACGGGGTCATGGTCGCCATCCCATGCATTTATATAATGTTTGGGTATGGAGGTTGGAGGGTCTAGCAGGGTCATGTTTGCGAGCCCTATATTTTTAATAAAAATTTTGATATGTAGTTTCATATTCTGGTGGAGGTGGCAGGGGTCATGGCCTACCACCTATATAATATGTTATTTTTATTTTTATTTAATAATAGACATTTTTCGAATTTGTCTCATATAGGGGATATTAGACAAATTAACGATCCAACAAATTTCTCTACTTTCGAGAGCTAGGTTTCATGCCTCGAGGTCGGTCAAATTGTAGGACACTTAAACTTGGCCCACAGCCCAACTTTGACCAAAACTTTGACTGGCTTGTTTTCCCTCACACGAGCTCAGATTGACGAACCTTTCACACTGTTGCGATGAGGATGACAAGATCTATGCTTTGGTCTTGGTTCGAAAGCATTCCGATCACTTGGTTTTCGAGCTTCCATAAGCCCTCTTTGTCTTATGTGTCCCTGGAACCACTTGGATCAATCCTTCCCACTTACCAGCTTTTGGTCCTCCAAAGGCATGAAAAATAATCTACAACTTCTTTGTACCTTATCTGCATCATAGGCGCCTTGAAAAAGGTCCCGCTTCCATCTCCTTCTCCTTTGTTTTTCGGAGCCTTAAGAGATGAGCCCACATCTGCAATCTTTGCAACCTATAGTACATTTTTTTCTCAAATTACATGCCTAAATTTCATGACCAACTAATGTCCCAAGCATCCCATACTTTGCATGAGTTTATAACACATACTCAGTGGTCAAGTTTACATCGAAATGGAGACAATACACCAGCTATGAAAACAAGGCCAACATATGATTGTTGCTTCAACAAGTGATGGAAAACACATCATCATTGCAACACATGATTTATAAAAATAAGGCCAAACACTATTGTTTCCTTGACAAGTGATGGAAACACAACATCACTTTCATAGTTTATCATGCAACTCAAAATAAGACCAGACATAATTGTTGCTTAACAAGTGATGGAAAACACATCATCACTTTTAGATTTTAAACTACAACAAATGATTACAAAAGCATGACCATGACAAGCTAACATGTCTAGAAACCATTTTTCACTTATCGTTATGAATGGGTCATCCCCCTGTGGTGGTTTTTCTTCTCAAACAATTGTTTCACCTGGTTCATGCACCGACACTTTGTCTTTAAGGCACTGCTCTGGATGGAGCCTCCAACATGTGGCCCTTTGATGGCCACCTTTGTTTTAATGACTACTATAAATTTTCTTCCTCCATATCTGCTTAACATATTTCTTTACATGTTGTTGAGAGGGTCTTTCATGCCTTCTCCTTTTGGGTGTTGCTATTCTTTTCCAATGCTTAAAAAATTTATGGTTATGTAATCCACAAAAGATACATGTTTTTCAATGCCATTTTTTATGTTCATCATTAACAACATGGTTATAATTGAAATGACCATTCAAATGTCGAGAGTTGTTATACCTTTCCTTGTCGTCTTTGGTGTAAGTATGGCGATGAGAGCTTGCCTCAGTCCTTGCAATGGGCACTTCCATATGATGATGGGGATGTGTTCCCATCATTATCTTTCCTCAACAATGTCTCAGAATAATCAGACACCTTCGAGCATTCTCCCTCGGTGTATCTCAAGCCTGCAAATTGAGGTCTCTACACAACCTCCAATGGTTGAGTTATTCCTTGGTTGTTAACACCAAGTACTTTTTCCTCCTCATGCCTCGTCTTGGTAAGGAGCCTCATGTTTTTCCCTGTAATTGGGATCTCAAAATATCCAATAGAAATCATACTATGTGAAGATGAAATTGAAAGGAAATCAACATCTTTTACCTCCTCTGTCGATTTGGAAAGAACTCATGAGGGCGTCTCATCATCTGTTGTTGGTGGTTCACTGGTTGTCTCGGTGCATTCCCCAACTTCCTTTCTGACATACCCAATTCCTATTTGATAGTGTAATTCTTCTACTTTGATGGGGTTGACAATGCCTTGGTCATTAACGCCCAAGACTTTTACTTCATACCCCATTTTCTTCAATATTTTGGAGACAATTCCTATCGTATGATTTTCAAAAACAACGAAATCATCATCAGGACGCATACATGAATTCGAAGAACTACTTTTTACCTCACATGGGTCACGCTGCAGCTTTTCTAAGGCCTTGTCCTTAGCTTGCACCTATCTTAGCAACCTTTGTTTTTCCTCTTTCTCTTCATGTAAAAGCATCTTCAATTCAACATTCCCTGTTTGAAGATTGTGGTTGTTGTGCTTCAGTTCCTCCAGGGCCTCTTCCATGGCTTGCAATTGAAGTTGTAATCGCTCCTTTTCCTTTGTCTCTTTCTGTAGAGTTTCATACATTATTTCCACCATTTGGGAAATTTTGAGCATGGTTTCGTACATCACATTTTCATACTCTATCACTGCACATTCCATTGTTCGTGCTTGCAATTCACATCTACGCAAAGACCACTCTGATACCAAACTTTATCTAAGTTGACTCAACTCCTGGATTTGACGAAGATCTTTTCCTTTCATGATGTGATTATAATTGCATTTAAAATAGCATATTTGAACATATCTGCATGTTTTAAAGAAGAAGGAATACGACAATCATCAGCAACATAAAATAACAAGACATTGATAATGAAGTTCGTCGAGGATGGACTACGTGTCCGAGCTGCAATGTCAAGATGGTGTAGGCCACTGCATTAAGTTTTGTCAATAGTCATGATGGACGTAAAAGGTGATTCCGCTATCATACAAGGAAAGTTCCCTAATGTGGGAGTGGCTCCAAGAGATGTTCTACTATAGGAACTCTCAGTCAAAAAAGGACTCCTATCAGTATGACCTAAAACTCATGCATGATGATAATGAGCATCCTGCCAACATGGCATAAAAGGGATCTCAATACAAACATACATGGCAACACATGAGTATCCCATCAACATAAAAACAAAGAGATCTCAAACAATACATGAAGAATCATGAGAAAAGTAAGAAACAAGATCCCATATGAAGCATCAAACTCGGATCTATGCAGCACAATACATCTCATAGCAAAATGAAGTACATGAACGAACTGCATATACCTAAAATCTTGGGGCCATCTGAAGAAAAGGATGTCAAACTTCTCAATTGGTTGTACCATCAATCTCGCAGCATCAAATCTCATGGAAATGACTGCTCGCACATGAATGCTAACACCTGCACTCCACTTAGAAAAGTGGTTGAAAAAATAATTGAGAAAATGGAAAATCTGAATACACCATCACATTTGTGGCGTCAAATAGGGTAAAATTGACTGTCAAATTTCTGAATTCTGAGAAAGTGAAAACGTGGGGCTTAATGAATATTTTATATTCCCCCTAGATTCCTTGAAGATTCCCTCCTCCGGGTCCTCTAAAATTATGATGCTCAGATCACAAAACTGACTATTCCATCAAGTTCGTGTCACTGAGAGGTGTAAGATCGACATAAAATTTGTCCAATTTGGACATTGCAAAAATTCCACCCTTCTGAGAATTTCACCCAATCATGTTTCTGCCTGCCTCTTCTCCAGGCTCATGGTTCCACATGCAATAAATTAATTAAAAATTATTGTCTCAATTTCCGTGGGCACTCCTGGCTCATCCATCCTTGGGCACATTAAGAAAATGAGGGTTAATATACCTCTTGGTGGGTGGATTATCCAATGAGGACCGCTTGGCGTTGTGGTAGGAGGTAAAATTAGTAACGCGGAGGTTGGCGGATCAAATCCCGACCTCACTAAAGGTACATGTCGTTTGATTTTCTTTTTGTTACCAAAACGTGTGTGGCAGCATAAAGGTGGAGTGGAGTTTCTGGGCAACATTTGTAGTATGTTTTAGGTATGGTTTGTTGGTGCATTAATGGGGTGTGAGGTTTGGTTTTAACATGGGGCCGCCGCGTGGGCAGGGCCGAGCCTCCCACCGGCCGTGGGTTCAACTCCCATCAACCTCGTCCTTAATGCGAAGTCATATATGTTTGTTGGGTTTTGGTCCAGGTCCACCGAAGGTGGCCTGCCCAGCCCCTTAATAATTGTTTAACGTATATGGAGGGTTGGTTAGGGTCCAGCGGGGTCATAGCCGCCAACCCATGCATTTATATATTGTTTGGGTATGGAGGTTGGAGGGTCCGGGGAGGTCATGGCTGATGGCCCTATTTTTTTAATAAAAAATTTGATATGTGGCTTCTGATTCGAGTCAAGGTGGTAGGGGTCATGGCTCGCCACCTGTATAATATTTTTTTTATTAAATAATAGACATTTTTCGAATTTGTGTTATATGGGGGATATTAGACAGATTAACAATCCAACAAATTCACCCGCTTTCGGGAGCTAGGTTTCATGCCTCGGGTCAGTCAAATTGAAAGACACTTAAACCTAGCCCACATCCCAACTTTGACCAAAACTTTGACTAGCTCATTCTCCCTCATATGAGCTCGGATTGATGAACCATTCACACTATTGCGATGATGATGACAACATCTACGCTTTGGTCTTGGTTTGAAATCATTCTAATCACTTTGATTTTCGAGCTTCTTTAAGCCCTTTTTGTCCTATGTGTGTCCCTAGAGCCACTTGGATCACTTTTTGGCATGGAAGTCCAGAAAATGACTAACTGTGGCTCCCTTTGTTCACTCTGTTCTTGTACTGCAAATGGAAACTTTCCTACTTCATAAAATAGAAACATATACAGAAGAATAAATGGATATTTGAACATTACTTTAGTTTTAATCTTAAGGAATTGTTCATGAATTCTGTCATGAAGGAATTGGATAAAATTGAAAATTACTGGGGGATTTTCTTCATTGGAGAAAATGGATAGAAAACCTAAAATGGGTTCATCTACCCATTCATCCGAATAATACCCCAGTAAACATGAGAGTAAGGAAATGATTTGATTAACTTTGTAAGGAAAAGTGGAGGAGCGATATGGTGGATTAATTTTTGGGAGGTGGACATCTTCACGTAGGAAGATTTCGAAACTCTTGGATCTCTGGGAAAATGTCAACTTCTGATATAATTCATTCATGGATTCGATTGAGAAAGGAATAGTGGAATCATTCTGAAGGATCTGCAACATTTGGTTAATTGACTGAGGGGTGATTCTGAATAGAATTTCACCATTATGGGCCACATTGGCTCTATAATTTGACAAGTAACAAGCTTGGCATTTGAGGACAAATTTGGGGAAGTGATGGGTTTGGGGAAACATGTAGAGGGGTACATTGGATTACCAGAGGACAATTTCATTGCTCTCATTGATGAATATGTCTTTTAGCTAGCTGTGTAATTCGAATAAATCAAATTCACACTTCGGCTCTTAGATTTTATAGTCTTTGTCAGCGAGGGGGGAGTGATCAAGGTCAATTGATGAGGTAATCATAGGATTTTCATTATTAACATTGGTTTTTCTCTTGGGAGCCATGTTGGGAATTTTGAAGCAATTTGGAAAAGGCTGAAGAGTTGTGCAATTTACCCGGGAAAATTCTCATAATGGAGGTTCATGATGATGGTGAAGGTGCTACTACTGCACCCTAGTTTTATGCTCAATATTGATACAATTTAAGTGTATTAGTTGAGATTGAGAAAATAGATCTGGACATCGTAGGATCAAATTTAGCAAAGGGTGTAAGAGTAATGGATAACAAGATTTTTATGGCTAAGTAATCATTCGTTGAAGGCGCAAGACCATTAGGAGGTTCAATGGTAACTTGGAGGAAGATCAAATGCATAATGGGTAAGGGAAACTGTTAGACAGGTGTTGTGGAGGGATTAGTGGTATAGGTGCAGAAAATCGTTTGTTGGAAGGAGAGGGTTAGGTAGTTTTCATAGGGGTGGAGGGTGGTATATGGTATTAAGAGGGGGGAGGTGCGAGAGAACGAGAGGGTGACCAATAAGGTGGGGTCGGGGTTAGTGAACCACCTTTTCGGATTCCCCATCGTAAAGGACACATAGATTAGATTGGGTGTGCCATTTATCCTCTAGATGACATAACATATTTTCATTTTTTACTTTTGTTTATAGGCACGAAAAGTTGAGGACAAATCCTATATCTATTTAAAGCATGAGTAATAAAGTCTTAATGTTTTTCATCCTAATTTTTGAAAGAAAGGCCTATCTTCTACAAACCAAGGGTACATCTAAATGTGCAGACCCTTCTTATTTTCCTTTGGAGGAGAGATTTGTCCTAATCTAATTTCTAACCTTCAAACTTAAATTATTAATCCACCTTAAACAATTGGATCAATTTCTTCACCTATCTACCTAATTTTAACCAAGTTTAAAAAATTTGGTTAAATTATTCTCTAGCCTAACAACAAAAATTCAAATGTGTTTGACCATGATTATATTCTATGATTCAAACAAATCTGTGTGATTGTGCCATTTAAAACAAGATGCACACAATTCCTAATTTATTTTTCAAAACAAAACTATTTTTCTCCTAGTGGCATTTGAATTTGCATAACTTTCACTCTTTTTCTTTTCACTGGGTTCTTTTCATTTTTTTTTTTTAAATTCTTTTATTCTATTTTTATCTTTTTATCTTTATATACCCTCTTTCCATTTTTTATTTCTTTTTGGAAAACATTTGCAACGTGCAATATTATTCACAATTTGATATACTGAAAGAAAATATTCAATTATCATTTCATCTTATCAATAATAGGACCCTAACCGAAATATTTAGGTATGGCCATCCACTATGAGCTCAATTCGAACTGTAGCATTAAGAAAAGGACTATAGGAGGTTGGAAATCTTACTATGGGCTTCAAAAATATTGTAAGATGACTGATCTTTAGGTTTGGAGTAAAAGAAGTTCCCCTTGGAGACTCTAGTCACGCCTAATATTTTATATGGATGTGAGGTGTGGGGTTGCAGTATATGTAGAGAGTCATGGAGAAATATTGAAATGATCCAAAAGCAATTCAGAACCTATAACCTCAAGATTAAAGGTAATACTCTATACCCTATTCTCTTAATTGAGGGTAGCCTTTCCCGTATTGAATGTGACTATTTTTAAGTATTTGATGTATAAGAGGGAGTTGTACAACATGGAAGCCAAGAGACTCCCAAAAATTTCTTATAACTCTAGTCAAAACCAACTTTGACTCAATCGACGGTGGGATAAGGATGCCAAGTCCTAGATCCATCATTGTGATATAAACAATGAGATCATCTTTGGGAATAAGGATAATATTAAAAACATCATTACTTCCAAATTCAAGGATAAGTTGTGGAGTGATAAGGAGTTATGGGAGAAAAGAAAGTTAAGATACTATAAGGAGGTTATCAACCCCACAATTGCTAACCTGTTGTGGTCACCAAAAACCCCCCTCTTTGTTTAGTATTAGCAATAATATCAAGAAAAGGGGGACCCTTAACAAAAAATCTCAAAAATATTTTTATCAAAATCTTTGTATTTAACTCCCTAAAATCTATATCGCATCGCAAAGAGAGAGTGAAGCATTTTTCTATGCGCGTAAGTAAGCTGCGATGAAGCGATGCAATATCCATCGCATCACATATTTTGAAAGCGCCCTTAAAAGAAAAAACTAAGGAGTTGCCGACGGCCGATATGCGATGTCGCATATCGCAACGTCGCATAAACAGCACATAACGAGCAAATGAAAGTTGTGATATTGCGATTTGCGACCTGCAATCTTGCAAACTGCGATTTTGCGATTTGTGATCTGCAACGATTGAGACTATTAATTGCTATGATACGAATCGCAGAAACCACTCATCGCAAAGTTTCTTCGGCATGATCTGTAAACCCAAAATCGAGCGCTCACCTTAAGGGAAATTAATGATTGCACGCCTGAGTATCCAAAGATGATCGTGTTGCGTTTTTCGAAGAGTCAAGTCATTATGAGTGTCATGATTATGCATTCATTATGGATTTAAAGCTTTCATGTCAATCTTTTCATCATGTCTCTTTTCCTTTGCGTGAACTGTAAGGCAGCAACTAATATAAATCTATATGCAGGAAACATCTAAGGAGAAGGGGAAAGTGCCAATACTTGAAGGACAGAGAGGAGATGCCTTCGCAAATGTTTGTCGCATGCAGCAGAACCACGGATTCCAGAGTATCACTCCACAGACACTAATGAAAATAGACTATCCAAGACTCAGAGTCAAAGGCGCACAAAAGCAGCATGTTTGCAAAAGATCCTGAAGCTCAGATTGGATAAAGCAAAAAGAAAAACGCTAAAAAGGGATGATGCTTCAGAAAAGCCTGGAACAAAGAACGGAAGCAATTTTCAATACGTAAGATTGTTCAGGCAACGAAATCCCTAACTCATTGAGTCATTCGCACGGCCGGAAACCGAAATAGCAACAGCACAATCAGTTTGAAAGAAATCTGGGTTATACTAAGTATACACACAGCAAATACACCCAGCTAGAGGAAGATTTTCAAAAATATCTTCTAGTCTGTCAGAAAGAGGTGCCAGCTTTTGTTATTTCTACTTTTATCGCCCGAACAAAAGGAAAAGACAACCAGCCGACTCTTTCCAGGCGGACCTCACATTGCTTACAGCACTAAGGAGCAGATACAGAAACAGTTAGAAATTAGATTCAATTTTTAGAAATAAAATTGCTTTAGTAAAAGGGTGGTCATTTGAAGCCGTTCCCTAAATTTGTGTAATTAATATTAGTTAGTTAGTAGTATTTAACCCTTCTCATGGCATTTGGAGAAGGGTCCGGAAATTTGTCAAAAAACTTGTCCTCAGAACATGCACTTTTTCACCCTCGGAGGTGGTTTTTGATGAATGGATGGATCGAGATTTATTTATGTTTGCATTTTAATGTTTGCTAATGATGTTGCACTTCTGTACTCTTAGTAGATGTTAGAAGTAAGTAGAGATAAATCGTTATTGCTTGGAGTTTGTGAGGAAAATCAGTCATAAATGGTACTTTTATCTCTTGATTAATTTCTGCTCATATTCTTAGAGTGATATACAACTGATTTGTTTATATGTTGATATATGAATGTCTGGGTTACCATTTGGCACTTTTCTATGGTGGAATCATTTGTTTGTACTTAACATATGAATAAACTTATCATGCGATATGCTGTTCACAACTGTTTTGCCTAACTTCTTATGCAGAATGGTTTATCTTAATTGATTTATATTCTTATGATAGCTGAATGATCTTTATTACCAGTTATTGTATGAAATCTTTTTAGATCGCATGATGAAAGAATCCTACCCCGGGTTAGTATAGATTAGATGTGTTGTTTTTGTTAGATTAAAGTAGCATAGAGTTAGTTTAGAGTTTAGAGTTAGATTAGCTTGAAATTACCTTTAGATTAGCATCATCAATATCTACACACACTCACACATCCTTTAAATTAGGAAGCTGGTCCCATCATCCCCAGTCGGACCCGCTACACCAAACGGGCAAGGAGCCGCCAACCAAGTTCCCGACCGGGTGGGTATCCCCCTTGTTGTTGAACCGATTTCGGGGCCCTCAACATATTTGGCGCTAGAAGGAGGGCCCGAACTATGAATGGCAACTAAGTCAAAATCCAAATACCATTCTGAGAGTAAATCACCCTCATCAACTCCCCCGACTTCTCCAATACGGTTAGACCCGGAGTTAGAAGTCGCTTGAGTATCCACCGCTGCTACTTACCCTAATATATCAGACCAGCTGATCATTGAACCCCCTGAAACTCAAACTTTGATTCGTAAACTCCAGGGATTCTCTATTTTTTCTCAGAGGTCTGATAAATCTTACAGCAGCGTGACTTCGCAGTACAATCCTGCTCATCCCCTGACCAGATTGAAGAGTGAAAAGTTTGGTATTCAACCAAGTGAACTCCCTCTCCCTACTAGGAAAAGAGCAAGGAAAACACCACCAGAGTCTGACCGTGAGACTCTTTCATCTACTTCGTCCATTTCAACCCCCTCACCACGAAGTCAACCACCCACATCCTCATCCCAAATCACTCATCAATCTTCCACAACCCTTCCTCTTCAATCATCAAAGATCATAATATTTTCATCTCCTCAGCATCAGGGCCCGTCTTCTGCACTTTCGTTAACTATCGGCTCAACGATGGCCCAGTCTCCATGGAACAATCCTGGAGCAGTTTTAATGCCTCCACCCCTGAGCCCAATACCGGCCCATCCCGAGAAATGGCTACCCAAATTCAATCCAAAAATAGGCATGCTAGCCAAAGAGCATATCAATAATTTCATGCTTTCTATTAATCTCAACGGAGTTACCAACGAGGATGCTGTCGTCCGGCTTTTTCCTTATACAATGCAAGGAACAGCCAGGTCATGGTACTTTTCGTTACCTTCCGGGTCCATCACAAGTTGGGACATTTTTCAAAGTCAATTCCTCACCAAGTTTGGCGATGACAGATCTACAGCGACATTAATCAATGACCTATCTAATCTTAAAGTTGAGACTAGAGAACCCATTAAAGATTTCAATTTACGGTTCAACAAGATCCTCAACAAAATTCCCGCTGCTTCTCAACCCAGCGAGGAAGTAAGATGTGAATGGTACATCACGGCCTTACTATCAGACTTGGCTATCTTCGTAGATACGGCAAACAAGACGACCTTAGTTGAAAACTTTCTTGAGGCATTAGCAGTAGAAAATCGCGTAGTTTCCCTAGAAAAGAGATCTGCGATAGAAGAACGCAAATCTAAGAAAATCTCTTTCAAAGAAGACACCAAGAAGAAGCAAACGACAGATCCTTTCGATATGGAAGGATTACAAAAAGTGTTAAAGGCCATGTCCAATGAGATGATTGACATAAGAAAACAAGTAGTAGAAACTTCTTCAAAAAAGCCCTACAGATCTTTTAAAAGAAATCTTCCCATGGAGATGAAACCACCCAATGCCGTCTCAAACGTCGAATCTGAAGAAGAAGAAGAAGAAGAGAATACTACTAAAGGGCAAACCGATGATGAAGAAGTTGTGGAACTACAAGGAATGTGGGATTTCATCCTCCCACAAGAAGAAGATCAAGAAGCATTTCCGGTTAGCACACGAAGCAAGAATCAACTTGATCCTCCCCAAACTACCCCCAAATAGAAAGGGGCAAGCCCTGCAACGAAAGATAAGGTCGCAACAAAGAAAACAACTGCTAGAGCGACCCAATTTAGCCCAGTCCAATAAGATCAAGCACCTCCATCAAGAACACTGATAGTGTCGGATGAAATGGAATATAACATTATCGATGACATGAAAAAGACTAGGGCTAACATCACTCTTTACAAATTGAGAAAATTGGAACATCAACAGAAAATAATGATGAAAGAATTACATGCCGTGCCTACTACATCTTTATCTACAGCTATAGCTTCCCACAACATGGGAAGACCTCCAACCAACATGATCAATAAGATTGATCCAGACGACATTGCCTTGATTGGAGGAGGATCAAGATCTCATACTCCTCCTTTTCTTCTCACTTATGAAATTTTCAATAAAAACGTGCACAATTGCTTGGTTGATTCTGGTGCTTCAACGAATATTTTACCCAGATCAATATGTGCCAAATTGAATGTTCAACCACAGAAATCCGCAGTGCGCATAGTTCAACTTAATCAATCTCAAGTCGAAGTGATTGGTGAACTTAACCAGGTGACCATAAGATTGTCGTCTAACCTGAAAGTATGCCAGGTTATCGACATTCTAGTAGCTGATATCCCTGAATTCTATGGTTTAATTCTTAGCAGGGATTGGTCTGAAAAACTCCACGGATATTTCTCAATCGCCTGGTCGCACATGTGGTTACCCTACAACGGTAAACCCAATCAAATAAAGGTTGAACGAGAGTTGCACCAAAAATACATAGTGACTGAATTGGAAGGAGAGAATGAAGCAATAGCATACAACAGCAGTATCATAGGCAATTACTCGGTAGACTCTTTCCTCGGCAATTTCAATGCTCCCACCTCACCTTACTTAGAAAATTCAGTTTTGTCCCAAGTTGAAAATTTTTCCCAGACTGATGATTCAAAGTGTTTTAAATTTTTAGATAACTCTGTAAATACATATTTGTTTTGGAAATTATATTTTGATGGCTCTAAATCTGACGAGGGAGTAGGAGCAGGATGCGTTCTGATTAGCCCAGACGGAAACAAGACCATGCTTACATGCAGACTTGAGTTCGATTGCACAAACAATACAGCAGAATACGAAGCCTTGGTGCAAGGCCTATACAAAGCAATCAGGATGAATGTTAAGTATCTTCAAGTCTTTGGAGATTCTGAAATTGTCGTCAAACAGGTACGTAACACCATACATTGCCTGTCAAGTGATTTAAAGAACTATCAATCTTTAGTACAAGATCTGACTTCACATTTCATAGAATTCAATATTTCGTCAATCCCAAGACTCCAAAATGCGAGCGCAGACCTGTTAGCTAACGTAGCCTCTAGACTTATTCCCTCCGAAGATTTTAGTCCCGATAGGTTCTCAATAGAATTGATCTTTAAACCGTCCATCTCTGACAACATCACCAACTAGAGAGTATTCAACAACGACCCCGACATTGTAAATTTCCTCACTTCTGAAGGATCCTACTCAAATCAAATAATTGACGAAGACCATCATGATCACCAAGTTCAACAAAATAGCATTGATAATGCTATACCTAAATCGGTGGTTAAGTTAGAAGATTTATATGATTTGAAAAGTCGTTTTAAAAGGTCTGCCAATTCTAAACTCTACAGTTCAACTCTGAATCATGAATTAGTGAACTTAGGAACCGATCAGAAGCCGCAAAACGTTAATCTAGGCCACGGCCTAGCCCCTGAAGAAAAATCAGCATATATCCGTCTTCTAAGACAACACAAAAACGTTTTTGCATGGAATTACGATGAGCTGAAGACATATAACACTTCTATCATTCAACACACTATCCCTATGATTGACAATGAAAAACCTGTCCAGCAGAAGCTTAGGAAAATCCACCCCAACTTAGAAAATCAGATAAAGACTGAGCTAAATAAGTTGTTGAGAGCCAGAATAATTTTCCCCGTCAGACATTCCAAATGGGTATCCAATATGGTGCCCGTTAGAAAGAAAAATGGAGATATTTGGATCTGTATTGATTTTCGGAATCTCAACAAAGCCTGTCAGAAAGACTATTTTCCCCTCCCACCTTTAGAGCAAATACTACAGGCAGTAGCGGGCTCAGAATTAATGTCTTTACTGGATGGATTTTCAGGATACAGTCAAGTGCTGGTACATCCCAATGATCAGTTAAAAACCACATTCCGAACCAAATGGGGCACATACGCATATCGGAAGATGCCATTTGGTCTGATCAACGCCGGCGCTACCTTTCAGAGAGCCATGGACATCGCGTTTAAAGGTTTAGTCAATAAATCGGTAGTGATTTACCTGGATGATATAATAGTTTACTCCAAAAAACGAAGCGACCATCTCAACGACTTGAAACAAATCTTTCAAAGATGTTTAAGGTATGGAATTTCACTTAACCCAAAGAAATCCTTTTTCGCATTAAGTGAAGGGAAATTGCTTGGATTCATAGTGTCAAAATCTGGTATTCACATTGAGCCTGATAGAATCAAAGAAATTTCCGAAATATCCATTCCCCATAACAAAAAGGCCATGCAATCTTTCCTTGGACAAATCAATTTTGTAAAAAGGTTTGTCCCGGATTTTTCACGTATTATTTCTCCTTTACAAAAAATGATAAAAAAGAATTCAAATTTTAAATGGGGCCTAGATGAGCATGAAGCATTCAACTTGATCAAACAAGCTATCATCAACGCTCCATCTTTAGCTACCCCAAATTTTTCAGAACCCTTTATCTTATATACTTTTGCCTCAGAGAAATCTTATGTCGCGATTTTAACTCAAGCAAATCAAGAGAAGGCGGAAGCTCCAATCGCATTCTTTAGCTCGAACTTACAAGGTGCTGAGCTCAATTATTCAGACGTGGAGAAACAAGCATATGCTGTTTTGAAAGCGATCAAATATTTTAGACCTTTCTTACTTAAAACCCATACCAAAGTCGTCGTACCATTTCCAGCGGTAAGAAACTTGTTGGTACAGAAAGACGTGGGCGAAAAGAGGGCAAATTGGATTACCGCTTTACAAGAATACGATCTTGAGATCAAACCAGCAAACATCGTAAGAGGTCAAGGCTTCTACAAGATGTTAGCTGGAGCATCGAAAATTCCCGAGAACTCATCTGAAGAGGTACATACATATGAGGTAAGCCTAAACGACGCAGAATCATTATATGCGGACACAATTTATTATCTTAAGAACGGGTATGCTCCATCACACCTGGATCACACCAAGAAAAGAGCTCTGAGATTGAAAGCTAAACAATACCAGCTCATAAATGATGTTCTGTTTAAAAGGAATTACGATTCTGTACTTCTTAGGTGTCTTGAGAAAACTGAAGCCGAAAAGGTTTTGCAAGAACTCCACGATGGACCAGCAGGTGGACACTATGCTGGAGAGACTACTGCGCATAAGATCTTACGTGCAGGATATTATTGGCCCACGATGTTCAAAGAATCATACAATTACGTAAGAAATGCAAAATCTGCCAGACTGCTGCAGGGAAACAAAGGAAATCGTCCATGCCACTACAGCCGATTAACATCGAGCAACCATTCAGCCAATGGGGTTTGGACATAATAAGTGAGATCGTTCCTCACTCTTCTAAGAAGCATAGGTATATCCTCACGGCAACAGATTATTTTACTAAATGGGTAGAAGCAGTTCCTCTCAAGATAGTTAATTCTTAAAACATTATTGAATTCATAGATCAGTTTATCATCACTAGGTTTGGGTTGCCAACGGCCTTAATGTTTGACAATGCATCATACTTTTCTGGAAATGCAATGACTGAGTTTGCACTTAAAAGAGGGTTCAAACTGAAGTATTCTGCCAACTACTATCCGCAAGGTAACGGGTTGGCTGAATCGACAAACAAAAACCTAATCAGGATTATTAAAAGAACAGTTGACCAAAACCAAAAGAATTTGCACAAAGCGCTGGTTAATGCTTTATGGGCAGACAGAATTACGAAGAAAGCTTCAATCGGCACTTCTCCCTTTAATTTAGTTTATGGGAAAGAAGTGGTTCTTCCTACTCACCTAGTCATTCCCTCTTTGTCTTTAGTACAACACATCGATGAAGTGTCTACTTCCTCTTTGCAATTGAGACAAATGGAGCTAATAAAAGTAGAAGAACAACGAGAACAAGCTAAGAAAACCCATGCTCACCACCAAGCGCTAATAAAATCCTCTTTTGACTCAAGCATCATAACCAGAAAGAACTTTCAGATGGGAGATTTAGTTTTGAAATGGGATAAGGCTCATGAAGAAAAGGGCAAGCATACGAAGTTTCAAAAGCTGTGGCTTGGTCCTTTTTAGATTGTAGAAGTCATAGGCCCATTAACGTTTGTGTTGCAGGATTTGGCAGGTAGAAGAGATTCTTTGCCTGTGAATGGAAAGATTCTTAAAATGTATTTTCCATAAGAAGATCATTCTTCTATTTTTGTGGGATAGTTTTAGTTTGTTTTTATTTTCATTTTGTTTTTCTCTTTCTTATAAATAAAATTAGTTGTAAGTGATCATTGAAAAGGATTCATGAAAGAGCACACTAACTCTCTATCAGATTTTGATTTCACTTGTACAAATAGCAAAGCTTTTTGAAAAATATGATTTTTATTATTGACAAATAGAGTTAACTTTATCCTGAATATGATATTAGTTTCAACCTCTCAAAAGACTTTGATGAAAGCAACCTTTGGTAAAAAGTTGTTCTATGTCAGCACAATGAAAGGTATCATCAATAATAAAATAAATATTCTCTGTAAAGCTGTTGTTTTCAAACTCTATTATTGTCGTCCAGAGCTTTCTTAAGGAAAAACAATGACTTCCTCCCTGCAAAAGGAAACCGCAGCATTCAGAGAAACTATCCGAGAAAACATTATATCTCAAAGAATAAGAGGTCTCATCACGAGCCGGCTTATCATGATCACAGATATTATAACTTGCTGACTTTGCCAATACTGTCTATCAAAACAGGGCAACGACTCAAGATTGTTGCAATCAAAAGACAAGGGGTCTCATCACGAGCCAGCTTGCTCAGCAAAAGTGTAAATCAAGTGAATGACTGCGTCATAATTTGGCCACCAAACCAAGACATTGTTCTTTAGAGAATAAAAAAGGAAAAAGTGTCAAAAAGGATTTTTCTCTGAAGTGTTGTAAATAACCTCAAGCAGGAAAAAGGATCATTGCTGGATAACATGGTAACCCTGTCGAGGCTATGGACACTTGCGGGCAGCAGAGGCTCTACCTACGACAAATGAGCATATTTTAAAACCAGTACGCAGAGAAGACCTTATTTTATCTTTTAAAAGGGACCAAGTAATGTCTGGTATGAATGCAAGAACTAAGCCTAGGGAAGCAAACAATGGGATAAAAAGAAAGGTTGAAACAAAGTATCATTGACAGGATGAGGGGTAATCTACTCTATCTGTCCATAACAAAATTTAGACATAAGAAAAAAAATTCTGTTTCGGAAGTGGAAATGTCAATAGAAAAGCAGAGATAACTGGTTCTTCACAGTGAATCGCCATTGTTGTGGTCACCAACAACCCCCCTCTTTGTTTAGTATTAGCAATAATATCAAGCAAAGGGGGACCCTTAACAAAAAATCTCAAAAATATTTTTATCAAAATCTTTGTACTTAACTCCCTAAAAGCTATATCGCATCGCAAAGAGAGAGTGAAGCGTTTTTCTATGCGCATAAGTAAGTTGCGATGAAGCGATGCGATATCCATCGCATCGCATATTTTGAAAGCACCCTTAAAAGAAAAACCTAAGGAGTTTCCGACGGCCGATATGCGATGTCGCATATCGCAACGTCGCATAAACAGCGCATAACGAGCAAATGAAAGTTGTGATATTGCGATTTGCGACCTGCGATCTTGCAAACTGCGATTTTGAGATTTGTGATCTGTGACGATTGAGACTATTAATTGCTGCGATACGAATCGCAGAAACCACTCATCGCAAAGTTTCTTCGGCATGATCTGTAAACCCAAAATCGAGCGCTCACCTTAAGGGAAATTAATGATTGCACACCTGAGTATCCAAAGATGATCGTGTTGCGTTTTTCGAAGAGTCAAGTCATTATGAGTGTCATGATTATGCATTCATTATGGATTTAAAGCTTTCATGTCAATCTTTTCGTCATGTCTCTTTTCCTTTGCGTGAACTGTAAGGCAGCAACTAATATAAATCTATATGCAGGAAACATCTAAGGAGAAGGGGAAAGCGCCAATACTTAAAGGACAAAGAGGAGATGCCTTCGCAAATGTTTGTCGCATGCAGCAAAACCGCAGATTCTAGAGTATCACTCCACAGACACTGATGAAAATAGACTATCCAAGACTCAGAGTCAAAGGCGCACAAAAGCAGCATGTTTTCAAAAGATCCTGAAGCTCAGATTGGATAAAGCAAAAAGAAAAACGCTAAAAGGGGATGATGCTTCAGAAAAGCCTAGAACAAAGAACGGAAGCAATTTTCAATACGTAAGATTGTTCAGGCAACGAAATCCCTAACTCATTGAGTCATTCACACGGCCGGAAACCGAAATAGCAACAGCGCAATCAGTTTGAAAGAAATCTGGGTTATACTAAGTATACACACAGCAAATACACCCAGCTAGAGGAAGATTTTCAAAAATATCTTCTAGTCTGTCAGAAAGAGGTGCCAACTTTTGTTATTTCTACTTTTATCGCCCGAACAAAAGGAAAAGGCAACCAGCCGACTCTTTCCAAGCGGACCTCACATTGCTTACAGCACTAAGGAGTAGATACAGAAACGGTTAGAAATTAGATTCAATTTTTAGAAATAAAATTGCTTTAGTAAAAGGGCGGTCATTTGAAGCCGTTCCCTAAATTTGTGTAACTAAGATTAGTTAGTTAGTAGTATTTAACCCTTCTCATGGCATTTGGAGAAGGGTCCGGAAATTTGTCAAAAAACTTGTCCTCAGAACATGCACTTTTGCACCCTCGGAGGTGGTTTTTGATGAATGGATGGATCGAGATTTATTTATGTTTGCATTTTAATGTCTGCTACTGATGTTGCACTTCTGTACTCTTAGTAGATGTTAGAAGTAAGTAGAGATAAATCGTTATTGCTTGGAGTTTGTGAGTAAAATCAGTCATAAATGGTACTTTTATCTTTTGATTAATTTCTGCTCATATTCTCAGAGTGATATACAACTGATTTGTTCATATGTTGATATATGAATGTCTGGGTTACCATTTGGCACTTTTGTACGGTGGAATCATTTGTTTGTACTTAACATATGAATAAACTTATCATGCGATATGCTGTTCACAACTGTTTTGCCTAACTTCTTATGCAGAATGGTTTATCTTAATTGATTTATATTCTTATGATAGCTGAATGATCTTTATTACCAGTTATTGTATGAAATCTTTTTAGATCGCATGATGAAAGAATCCTACCCCGGGTTAGTATAGATTAGATGTGTTGTTTTTGTTAGATTAAAGTAGCATAGAGTCAGTTTAGAGTTTAGAGTTAGATTAGCTTGAAATTACCTTTAGATTAGCATCATCAATATCTACACACACTCACACATCCTTTAAATTGGGAAGTTGGTCCCATCATCCCCAGTCGGACCCGCTACACCAAACGGGCAAGGAGCCGCCAACCAGGTTCCCGACCGGGTCGGTATCCCCCTTGTTGTTGACCCGATTTCTGGGCCCTCAACATAACCATAATTACATTTTTGTCTTAATGAGTGCTAAGAAGAGAATGGATATTTCAAGAATTAGAACCAATTTTCATGATCTTCGGAGTAAAACGAGACATTGTCCTACTCCCAAGATACATTGGCACGCGAGAATATGCCTTCTTTGCAAAACTAGGAGAGTTAAATATGAAAAATACTTTCTCTTGGATTGTACGACCCTTACTCACATCCACTCTCATTTGAAAATCATTTTCCCCATGACCAACCTCCTCAACTTTTTCAGTCAACAAAACTACAATGACCTAAAAACGCTTCTTTCCCTCTTTTTTTATCACAGAAATACAATTTTAAGCAATCCCAATTAACTGCTTCTTTCTTAAGATCTGATAGACCATATTAGCCTTAGTGGACGTTAATCATCATCATCATACAAAACTTAGATCTAAATTAAGCATACTTTAATATAATTTAAAGTACCGTAATATAAAAATTTAACATAACAAGGTCTTCGTAATATTTTGCGACAACTTTTATCTACAACTCAATTGAGTTCATGTATTTCAAAATTTACTTTCAATTTAATTTTATGATTTCTTTTTTAAATTAAAAAAAAAAAAAAATTGATCTCTCATATAATAGACCAACAATAAACAAAAGGTTATAGATTGTGTACCCATTTTGTGAGGAACTTAGTGAGCATAAAAATGTTATGAAATAAAATAAAATTAAAATATTTTGATTTTAAAATGAGTTTTAGTTTTTGGGAAAATGGTATTATTAAGCCATGGTACTTAGCTATGGTATTTTAAGAAATGCTATTAACAATAAACACAATGTCATAGATTGTTTACCTATTTGGTGAGGAACGTAAATGAGTATAAAAATGTTATGAAATAATATTAAAATAAAATATTTTGATTTTGAAATGAGTTCTAGTGTTTTTGCGAAATGGTATTGATAAACCATGGTATTGGGTCATGGTATTGTAGCAAACTCTATTTACAAGTTGACAATATCCGTGATAAAATAAGGTTAATTGTTATAATCTAAATATTAAGTGTTAATCTTAAAAATGCTGTAAAATAAAATCAAAGTAAAACATTTATAAAATATTTTGATTTTCATATAGGTTATGGTTTTTTGGCATGTGGTATGGATAACCATGGTATTGTCCATGTATTGTAACAAATTGGAAATTATGATGACACTTGGTGATAAGATTTTTTTAATTTTTTATTTTTTAATATAAGTTTTATATTTTACAATTCAATTTAAAACAACATAAAAATGGTTTTTATTTATTTATTTTCAAGATATTTTGTTCAATATTTTTTTTTTTCAAAACATTAATAAACTTAATTTAGTTGAAAATTTGAAAACTAATTAAAAGTGAAATTTTTTTGAAAAAATAAAAAATAATATAGTAATATACATTTAATAAATTCAACATTTGATAAATTGATATATATATATATATAAAATAAAATATAACTTTAAATTAAGACACCACAAGATATTCACAAGAGATTTTCTAATGCTTAATTTATTTTTTCAATAAAAAAAAAATTAATTTAAGATTAATTTGTAAGTGAAATAAAATTTTAGGCATTAGTTTTAAACATGTACCCAAGATAACTTTAAACCCATGTTTCACTTTAATGGATCTCATAGGAAAATATGATAATGGAGTGTATAAATGGATAGAGCACCAATACCATATATTTTGTTATATTTTTAAAATAAAATTTATAATATTTTGAAAAACTATTACACAATATTGATAAACATTTGCAATATTGCAATTAAATTTTTAAAATTAATTATTTAAAATAATTGTTAATTATGTAATTGAGTTTGTTTTATAATTTTTTTTCAAATTTTCAAAAAAAAATAAATTATATAATTTTAAATAAAAAAAATTATAATAAAAATATTTTTTTTATTTAACAAAAAAACTTATAAACCAATTTAGTTTCTATCTTCAGCGGAGTGTAATGTCCAAAGTAAATTTTTATATATATATATATATATATATATATAACTATATTTTACTTTCTAATCTTTCCCTTTACAGGTCTATCTTTATTTTATTAATTAAAACAATTTTTTTTAATGCTGGACGGGGTCAATCTTCAGTTAGTATAGATAAAAATAATATTTATTTTTATTTTAATAATAAATTTAAAAAGTATATCTTTTTTAAATATTGCTTATTTTTTTTTTTAAAGTTAACAGGTTCAATCTTTATTTTATTAATTGAAATAAAATATTTTTTTAGGGTTGACAGGGTCAATGTTTATTTTGTATAGATAAGAATAAAAAATATTTTAATTTTAATTTAAAATAGAGGAATTGTTTCGCCTGAAAACCTACTTTTCCGTTTACTATTTGCAATAAGTAGTTGAATATTCTCAACAAACACTTGGTTTTTACCGGAAAACAGATTGACTTTGTCCTAACAAACATTTTCCTTCATTTAAAAGTGAGGATTTGTTTATGGTGACCAGCCAGTGCTAGAAGAAGAGATCTGTCTTGGGTAGCCAGTGCTATAAGAAGAGCACTGTCTTGGGTAGCTTGTGATACAGAAGCTCTGTGATAAGCGAACTCTCTTGGGTAGCTTGTGATAAGCGAACTCTCTTGGGTAGCTTGTGGTACAGAAGCTCTGTGATAAGCGCACTCTCTTGGGTAGCTTTTGATATATAAGCTCTGTAAGAATATCACTGTCTTTGGTAGCTTGTGATACTGAAGTTTTGTAAGAAGAGAACTGTCCCGGGTAGCTTGTGATACAGAAGCTTTGTAAGTCTTTTGGGTAGCTTGTGATATAGAAGCTCTGCAAGTCTATCACTGGAAACAACATATCGACATAGGTGATGTTGACAGGTCAACTGGTGGAGAACCTTTGAATGGTGCTCCAAGGATTCGTGTAAGGGCTGGTCGAGGACAAGCTACGGATCCTCACAGTGTAAAAGTTCTTGGGTTGAAGGAGTCGTTAGAAGCCGGAAATATTTGTGTGATAAATTTAAAGATCTTAAAAACTAATGAAAAGTCTCTGCGGAAGGTTAAGAAATCTATAAGGAAGGGGGAAGTGTTGGTGGAGGTGGTCCTGGGTCCCTCTTCATATCTTTTGGTTTTGTTGATTTCTTGTTTTGAATATTTTCTCAAAACAATATAGATTTCCCAACACCACCTCCACCAACACTTCCCCCTTCCTTATAGATTTCTTAACCTTCCGCAGAGACTTTTCATTAGTTTTTAAGATCTTTAAATTTATCACACAAATATTTCCGTTAATGCTTCTAACGACTCCTTCAACCCAAGAACTTTTAGAAACTCTTTCTCTGTTTCAAATCTTTTAGTCTCCAGACGGTTTTGATATTTTTTTCTAATTGGACGAAAGTGAAAGCGTTGCAGGAGCTTGTTCCAAATGCTAATAATGTACAGTAAAAGAGGCATTCCTAAATGAGGTATTAATTTAGTGGTCCTTTTTTTTACGTATTCCTGTTTTATATGAGTAATAGAATAGCAAATCCGTGATGGTAATACCCTGCCATGATTGATCGATGGTCTCCCAATGTAATTCCTATCTTATTTGTGGATGAACACTGTGGCTTTTTCAGAAAAAAAATAAAATAATATATATAAATTAATAACGAAAATAATATATATATAAATTGAAAAGAGATAAATAAAGAAAGTTCATAACACTTCAAAGAAAAAAATATATATAAATTGAAGGACATAACGATTCGCCATAATGCTATGGATCACATAGTCCTGGGGATGAAATGGCAACGCACTCATGGCGGATCTAGATTTGTTAATATTGTCCGTTGTGTTAAATGCATTTTATAGTTCTAACTCAAAATGTTTCAGCTGAGGTACACGCCTCATTGTTGATTTTTACTGGTACTAGTAATATAAATTACTGGAACAGCCACGTGTGTTTTACTTTGTTGGCTGATGCTATCTTTTTTCGGTTTGAACCTGGTGGCTCAGTTTTCTGAGAACACTATTGTGAACAGTATTCTGAAGTTCATGGAGAGGGATATGAATGGAGCTACAGAGTACTTGCAAAGTAAAACGCTCTGTAATACCCTGCCATGATTGATCCGTGATGGTAATACCCTGCCATGATTGATCGATGGTCTCCAAATGTAATTTGAACACTGTGGCTTCTACTACTAATGAAGGTTCATCTCGGGCTCCAGATCATCTTGGGTTTTAACCTTGGATTATTATCAATCATCAACATTCCATGTATTGAATTACAGTAAATGCATATAAGCATTTCACAGTTTACATGAGTACACATCAGACAAATATTAACAATTTTGTCTTCATCTCTGGCAATGAGTGGGTTGCCATTTGATCCCCAAGACTATGTGATCCCGTAGCATTATGGGAATCGTTATCTCCTTCAATTTATATATATTATTTTATTTGAAGTGTTATGAATTTTTTTTCTCAACTGAAGAAATCAGGATTGGAATAGTTTGCAGAAATACATAGTTTTGGTCGGAATTGGACCAGAACCACGTGTGAACAAGTGCAGAACTTATCAACTTATAGAAGATAATTCTAGGAGGCCATCAATTTTATTTGAAACTTTATTATACTAGGATTAAAATCATAATTACAATTATTTGCATAGTCAAAATAGTTTCGAGATTTTTTGTGAATCACCCAGCATTTCTAATCAAATTTGATTCAATTCCCGTAGAAGGTGAATTATGAAAAAGCTATGGCCGAAATTATGAAAAGCACTAAGAGCCTAGTAGTAAGAGTCAGAGTGTTCATCCACAAATACATTCCTAGATCATCAGGGTATGCTCTTACAATTACGGATAAATCAGGGTATGCTCTTACCATCACCGATTTGCTATTCTATTAAATCAGGGTATGCTCTTACAGTTACTAATAAAACAATCACTAACTAGTGTCTTCTTTCTGAATATTTAGGAATGTCTCTTTTCCTATACCTCATTTAGGAATTCCTCTTTTACTGTACCTTATTAGCATTTGGAACAAGCTCATGCAAGCTTTCAATTTTTGTCCAATTCTGTCTCTCCGTTCCTACCTGATAATTAGCAAGAAAGGTGAAAACAGTCTCACTGGTTCAGCGACACTCTGAGGATCCATATATTGACCTACTTATCCATGGTGTTCCATTAAAAGCTTTTCCACCAGTTGACCTGTCAACATCACCCATGTCTTTCACATGATTTCCCATACGCTGTTTCTAGCAAGACTTACACAGCTTCTGTATCACAAGCTACCCAAGACAGTTCTCTATTTGTAGCACTGTGGCAGGTCACATTAACACAATTTTACTTTCAAGGAAAATGTTTGTTAAGACAAAGTCAAATTATTTTTCTGTGGAGAATATTCAACTAATTATACTAAATAGTAAACAGAAAAATAGGTTTCAGCTAAAAAATTCTTGTATTTTAAATTAAAATAAAAACAGTTTCTATTCTTATCTATATAAAATAAAGATGGACCTAATAATTAATTTTAAATAATAAATTAAAGATTAATCTTATTAATGGAAAAAATATATTTAAAAAAATATATAATTAGTAGGTTTAGTTTCATTTATGGTTATAAAAGGGATATAATCAGTGTATTTAGTTTTATTTATTGTTATAATGAGTGGTGTGTACACCAGAAAGACTCAAAAGTAAAGCATTGTTTTATATATATTTATATAATTTATTTTTTAATGTTATTTTTAAGATAGACACTACATTGTTATGAGGTTTTTTTATTTAGTCATTAAGTTCTTAACCCAATAGGTATACAATCTATAATTTTGTGTTTATTGTTTATGGTGTACAATATCATGGGCAACTACCATAACTTATCAATACTATTTGCCCAAAAACCATAATTTATTTCAAATTCAAAATATTTATTTTAATTTTATTTCATAAGATTTTTATACTTACCTAGTTCTTGACCAAATAGGTACACAATATATAACTTTGTGTTTATTGTTATCCCAGTTTGTTACAATACCATGGGCCCTTACTATGACTTATCAATACCATTTCCCCAAAATCCATAACTCATTTCAAAATCAAAATAATTTATTTTAATTTTATTTCTTAACATTTTTATACTAGCTAATTTGTTGACTTAAGTACACACTCTATAACCTTGTATTTATTGTTAGTCTATTATATTAGAAAAAATTTCTTTTAATTTAAAATAAAATTCATAAAATTAAATTGCAACTAAAATTTTAAATATATAATTCCAATTGAATTCTAAATAAAATTGGTGATGTCCCAAAATATTATGAAGATCTTATTATGTTAAATTTTTATATTTGTTTTTAATATTACATTAATATAAATTATATTAAAATATGTTATATATATATATATATATATATATATATATATATATATATATATATAATCAGTAAAAGTATTGGTATTATTCTAAATTATCAATTTTTTTGGCACAAGACACAAGTACTAAATAGAAATACAACATATTACATTTTATTTTATTATTTAATGAAATATTATATATTACTTTATTTACAGAAAACCACTAAATATTATAGTCAAATAAATATTGTGAATTTAAATGGTTTATAAATTCAATTTCAAAATTGATATAGGTTGGTTAGTTTTTCTCTTAATTAATATTTTTGGTCATGTAAATATGTAATACCCCACATGTGGAAGTAAAAAATGAAATCAAATTATTGTTGTTCATATTTTAATTTTAAATTTTCTTTGATTATGAAAATAAATATAAAAATGAATATTTTTGGTCATGTAAATATGTAATGCCCCACATGTGGAAGTAAAAAATGAAATCAAATTATTGTTGTTCATATTTTAATTTTAAATTTTCTTTGATTACAAATGAATAGTTACAACAGATAATAATGAATTTCTAGAGTTAAAATATAATGAAGATTCCAGGATAATCTAAAGAAAGTTTGGGAAAATAGTTGAAGGCACTTATTATTCAGTTCCTTTCTTCTAAGTCCTCCCCATAAAAAAGGCCAGGGAGGAACGAATTGGAAGTTGGCTACCATAGGAGGAATCACCAAGAAGAAGGATACATGAAAAGTAGGAGTATTTCCAGAGTTGGTTTGGATGAGTGGAAATTTCTCAAGTGCCATTGATTTCTGAGAAGATCCAGACTAGATAAGGTCGGGTTGTGAGGTTTGGAAGCCTAACCTTGAAAAGTTATATATAGTTGTGTGAAACTTTTGCTAGGGGAGGAATGTGGACCTAGGAAGGGCAGACTGGTCTCATTCTAGTTCCAAACTCTTAATCATCTAAGGAATTTCAGATAAGTACATTACTCATTGTTTTTTATGATAGAATAAGTTCATAATAATGTGTGACACTCTCCAGTAATTTATTTATGAATAGAAAGAAATAAAGGTTTGGTTGTTTCTTTAAAAAAGATTTCTTGTAGTTCTTTCTTATATGGAAGTTAGCTAGCAGTAAAGGTTTAATGGTTGGTATGGACCAACAATTTGCATTTGCGAGTATGTCAATCCTTGTTAAGGGAAAACTATAGACAATGTTGTTGATAATTAGATGCAAAACCTATTACTGTTGATAAAAGCATTGTTGAGTTAAATGTTGTGTTACTCTTGTTAATGAAATTATTATTGAATTAAAAGCCTAGGACTGTACCTAAGAATAGCGTGGTGAATGGATTCTTGTTACTGTGGTGAATGGATTCTTGTTACTGTTATGCACCGTGCCAATAATGCTCTTCAATTTACTAGTAATACCCTCTAAATACAATACACCCTTTGAGTAATGTTCTTCAATATACTAGCAATACCGTCTAAATACAGAGAACAGTCATGCACGGCACCGCAAAGTGGTAACACTATCCTAATAATAATGAATATAAAACAGTATATGCATATAAGAATAACCGTGGCTAATTGTGTTGATTTAGAATAGTTAACAGTGAGAGATTTTCTATTGCACCGTGAACCTAAACCAAACAACTCTGCAATCTGAATAGTGAACTTGAGTCATGTTTAGGCCATAGTAAGGAAAGCACCGAACCTAGTCACCGAATTTACCTTCCGGCCGATCCCATTAGGACACCGGGGAGGCGGTTCCTCGTGGTTGAAGGTGGAATCTAAGAATTTTACCTTAAATAAAGGATACACTGTTATCAAGGTAGCTGCTAATTGTAACCGTATTGATTCATAACACACAGAATGATAGTAGCTTCAATAATATCAAATGAGTAGCAAACATAAATAACCTATAACATTCATTCTCGCTATTAAAAAGAGAAGAACACATATAAGTTGCTGGGAAGCATTTCTTAACTAAATTGAACTCAACAGAGGTAGTTTGAATCTTATAGCCAGAGACACTGAAACCCTCGACAACAAAGTTACATCAAGGAGTATTGACTAGTTAACCTAGTTGATGGTGCAGCAATAGGCCCATAATTGAAAAGAGACAAATATGCAATACAAAGAAATGGCTCTCAAATGGAAAGGAGTAATAAATCATGCTTGATATACATATATTAACCAAACTTAAGTGTCACATTTAAGCTATAGGAGTTAAACCCGAGGGTGAAACTCTCTTGAAAACAAATATTAAACCTTGGCGAAATGCCAAAAGGAACTTGAATTAGTCCTTAGCTCCATTAACAAGCTTGAAGTGCAAACCTAGAACCTGTTCTCTTATGAAGAAATGTGTTAAGAGCTTATTCCTTTTTCGACATGACAGGGATAATTTTTCATGAGAGCCGCAAGGAAACATATGTGATTGCCAACTTGAAGGTGGAGAGTCGTCCCTTCCAAGCCATCCTCTGGGACCTGAACCTTTTTGACTAATCTGAAATGGGGACCTAAAGGCTTCTTGTCAACTTACAAGAACAAAGCTTATATATTCCCAAGATCTATGCTTATGATTAACAATTTACGAAATTAAAAGAATGTGAAATAGGTGTATGCTTGTGTTTATTTTTAGATTGTTCAAGTACTTTTGTACATTTTCGTATGGTGATGTAAAACACACATAACAGCAGTAGAGTAGCAAACACATAAGACAATAATATAATATGGAGTTCACCTTGATATCTTGGGCTTGTCTCCTTGAACTCTAATCAACTCGATTAGGCTCTTTGGTATTATGGTTTGAATTCTTTTACAAGTCTTTTACTCAACTCTAATGGTTTTGAACTGAACCATTTGGCATAGAATACCATCTTATCTTGCTGGCTGTCCATACTCTATAGACAGATCTAGGCTTCTCTAGACTAGATTCCTTCAGTAAGCGCTCTGAGCTATCTTGAGCTTCTCGCTTGCACCAACTCCCTCAGAATTCCTTTTATGTCTCAGAAATTGCTTCTTCTGTCTTGAGCACACATCAGACACCACCAACAGCTTGATCATTTGATCTCTTTGTTGTTTTGAACTTCATTATAGCTCCATGGTTCTTAAAAGTCTGCTTTGAGCTCTTTGGCTCTGAGGCTTTGCCTCCAACCTCTGGTGGCTATGCCTTTGTCAAGCCTCCAACCTCTCGTGGCTCTTTTGTTGTCCTCCCAACCTCTGGAGGCCCTATACAAATCATGGGACTCTATGGCCCTCTGCGCTCTCTGCTTTCTCCAACTCTTAGAGCATTCATTGGGCCTTCCATCTTTGCTCTGCCCAAGTATGGCCTCTATGAGCTTCTCGGAGCTTGTCCTCAACATTATGCTGCCTATGCCTCTGAGAATTCACCACCCTTTGTTGGTCTTTGTTTCTCTCAGCATTCCCGCAATTCCACTTTCGCTTGACCTCCAAGCGACACCTGTCAATTGTTCTCTCTCTCTATTTATCATGCATAGGTTTTCGCCTCCAAAAAGCATGGAAGACTGATCGTTTGAAAAAATAATCCATTTTCCAATTGAAAGGAATGCCAACACTGGGTAGCCGAGCCATTTGGCCTTCCTCTAGCAGCAATTCCCGAAATAGATAATTAACAAAAGACATAGTAAAACTCATGAAAGCACATTCATGAGCATTAAGCCCGGACTTCAAATAATATGTAGCAACATTTATAAACACTTCGGGTCTGCCCCTTTATCGCAATATTGCAATTGCAAGTCACATATGTTAATGACCCTTTGTATTGTGCGGTCCGATCGCCGATTGCCGATCACATTGGCTATCGCTATCGCCTCCTTCGCATGTGCATTGGCCCTTTATATTGTTGCGATCTCTATTGCTGCTTGCCACCTATCGCGATCACTTTATCGGATCGCTCGGGTTCTGATATCGCATGGCAGCCTACCTCTAATGCGATATGTTGGAGGTCACGATCGAGATTTCTTAAGGCCTGCTGCTCCGCTCTTTATCATAGCAATGTGATATTACATATAAAGCCTGCCCTTTATGCCTTTGCGATGTGATATTCTTTAATGGGCCCTTAAGTCCACTATTATAAGAAAATGCCTCCTTTTTAAAGGACATTGGGCCAACTTATTTTTGCAATAACTTCTTCATTCGGAGTCCATTCTAGTCCATTCAAATTGTAGTAGATTCAAATTGAAAAGATCTACACAATGAGACTATTCCCAGGAGCATCCTTTGACTTTCATTTTTGAGTTAAAAGTCATCAAGGATCATTTTCTAATCACGCCTCCCCAATAGAAATCTTTTGGACCCCAAAAGACTAATATATTGATCTGAACAGTAGATGAGTGTAACAACACCCTCTTCTTTCAGCTTCCATACACTTGCCTTGCATAGCAAGTGCCCCTGAACCAAAACTCGAAGATAGTCAACACTTTCTTTCCTGGAATTATTTACCTCTTCTTCAAGTTGATACTCGACTAAGGCTTCTTTGGCAACAAAGAGCTATGTCTCTAACTCATGCATCCTTTCCAAGTTCATATTTGCAATATGAAGTTGTCTCTTCATTTCCTGCAATTTGTCAGAAAGCAACTGCTTATCTTCCTTCATGGAATTCAAATGCTATCTAAGTATGATGCTCTTCCTTCCATCCTCATACATTTCCCTCACCATATCCATCATGGAGAACAAGTCTTGCTTCATGTCTTTGTCAAAGAAGCTTGTGAAGGAAGAAGAATTTGAGGACTCAGTTGCAGAAGTTGTCATTATAAAAATGAACAAAATAACTTCAAATAAGATTAATAAAGAGCTTATTCAAGAAACATTTTACAACAAACCTCTTGTGCTTCAAGGATTGCTTTGAGGTCCTTTGGGATAAGAAGAATGCCTTCAACCCTTCTTCCTTCTTGTCCTCTCATGGACTTAGCTATCCATAGCTTTTCCCTTCACCTTTTCAAACTCAAACAACAGCAAGTTTACAAACAGTGAAACAAAAAAAATCCTTTCTACTGTTTGAACACCTTTCAAGTCAAACAAACAAACTTATGCTCTATCAATCAAGCATTCTGATTTGATACCATTTGCATCATGATACAGCCTACTTGATGATACAACCTGCTCTGATACCACCTTCTTTGAAGGTGGGGTTAGTCAACCTGCACTGATACCACCTGTTACGCTCTTAACCTGCAAAATGATACCCAAATACAAAATATGCGAAGAAAAGATACCCATAACACAGAATAGCAATGATTTTATTATTCAGAGAATAATGTTCACTTGCCTCTTCGAGGGGGCAACCTCCAATAGAGCAGAGCTCGATTACAAAATAAGACACGATACTCCTCGCAGGGAGTCTCTATCCTTTATATATGACTCGTACATGCAATACCACGGGCCAATACCGTGGGTTTTATTAATACCATCTATCTAATACTACGGCCCATTTGCAACTAACTGTGGTCCCGTCATTAATTGCGGGTTAACCACTTACAAATATTAATATGGGCTTTATTGACTCTTGACTATGACGTGATCCCATGACATAAATAAGGGGGTTAGGGTGGGACCCTAACATGCCCTCCCCCTTAAGACTAGCCTTGTCCTCAAGGTTGAAGCTACGGAAACTGCTGAAGAATAGTGGTTGGTTCCAAGTTGCATCTTCCGGAGAGGTGTCTTTCCATTTGATGAGGACTTCCTTAATCATGCGGCTGCGCAGGTGCTTGTCTCTTGTGTCTAGAACATGTTCGGGTTGAAGCCAGATTGACCCTTCTTCGTCCAATTTAGGTAGACTGGTTTGGACTCGGCAATTGTTCCCGATCACTTTCTTGAGGCACGATACATGGAAAACTGGATGGATTTTTGTAGTAGGTGGCAAAGCCAACTTGTAAGCCACTTCTCCAATGCGCTGAAGTACTTGGTATGGTCCGTAGAATTTTGGAGATAGCTTCTGACAACCCTTGTCTTTGAGTGATGTTTTCTTATATGGTTTCAGCCTCAAAAGGACCTGATCCCCTTCTTGAAATTGGCACTCTGAGCGATGCTAGTCTACCTGTTGCTTCATGCGGTTCTGAGCTTGATGAAGATTCTCTTTAAGATGGGCGAGCATGGTTGCGCGGTGTTGTAGGAGTTGATCCACTGCTTGTACTTTGGAGCACCCCTTGAGATAACAAGTAGGGGAAGGCGGAAGTTGACCATATACTGCTTCATAGGGAGTCATTTTGGTGGTGGCATGATAGTTGGTGTTATACCACCATTCAGCCAGAGGTAACCACTGTACCCAAAGGTGTTGCTTTTCTGAAGTGAAACACCTAAGGTAGGCTTCTAGACATTTGTTGATGACTTCAGTTTGACCATCCGTTTGCTGATGATAGGAAGTACTGAGTTTTAGTTGAGTGCCTTGTATCCTGAAGAGTTCCTGCCAAAAATTACTGGTGAAGATCGAGTCGCGATCGGACACAATAGAAGTGGGCATGCCATGCAATTTGAAAATCTGATCCATGAAATTTTGAGCGACCAAAGTTGGTGTAAATGGGTGGGGTAGGGTGCAGAAATGAGCATATTTCGATAGTCGGTCCACAACCACCATGATGACTGACTTGTTGCCAGACTTTGGAAGACCTGTAATGAAATCCATAGAAAATTCCATCCAAATTGATGTCGGAATGGGCAATGGTTGTAATGTGCCTGGTGTGTTGACGGTTTCCCCTTTGTGGCGTTGACAGACATCACATTCTGCTACAAAAGTAAGGATGTCCTTTTTCATGCCTGTCCAAAAAAATGATCTTCTGGTGCGAGCATACGTCTTCTGAAAGCTCGAATGTCCTGCAATGGGCGATGAGTGCAATTCTGCCAAAATGCGACTTTTGAGGGTGGATGTTGGTGAGATTACGACTTTGTCCCTGTAGCGAAGAATATCATCCTGCCACGAGTAGCCCTTGGTGGAATTTGGATCTACCTGCAATTGAGAAATGAGTTGGGATAGCCCGGGGTGTGAAAACCATTCCTTGCGAGCCTCTTCAATCCAGTCTGGAATGGGGAGGGAAATTGCTAGCAGAGTACTTTCTTCCTCAAATTGGCGAGATAATGCATCTGCTACACTATTGTCTTTCCCTTTCTTGTAAATGATCTCATAGTCATATCCCAGCGTTTTGGCGAGCCATTTATTTTGTTGTGGGGAGGATAGGCGTTGCTCCAAAAAATATTTAAGACTGTGATGATCTGTGCGGATTTGGAAATGTCGCCCCAATAAGTAAGGTCGCCAGGTCTCGACGGCATGTAAGATGGCCATCATTTCTTTTTCGTAGGTAGATTGGCCCAGATTCCTCCCACTTAGTTGTTGGCTTGTGAAGGCCAAAGGTCGCCCTTCCTGCATTAAGACCGCCCCAATACCGGTCCCCGAAGCATCACATTCAATGACAAAGGATTTGGTGAAGTCAGGTAGTGCTAAGACTGGAGTGGAACACATGGCGTTTTTGAGAGTGATAAATGCCTGTTGTGCTTCCTCATTCCACAAGAAGGAATTTTTCTTTAGGAGTTGAGTGAGGGGCTTCGCTATGCAGCCATAGTTGCGGATAAATTTACGATAATAGCCTGTGAGACCCAAAAATCCTCTTAAGCTCTTCAAGGTCTTAGGTTGAGGCAATTCTTGCATTGCGTGGATCTTTTTGGGGTCCACCTTGACACCTTCACGCCCCACAATGTGGCCTAAATACTCAACTTCTTCCATGCCAAATGAACACTTGGACATCTTGAAAAATAATTTATGCTTGCGGAGAAGGTGTAAGAGTAGATCTACATGCTGAAGATATGCATCCCAAGTGCCACCATAGATGAGGATGTCATCGAAGAAGACAAGGACAAATTTCCTGAGATATGGTTTGAGAATGTGATTCATAAGGCTCTGAAAAGTAGAGGGGGAATTACAAAGACCAAATGGCATGACCAGGAACTCATAATGGCCTTCATGAGTTCAGAAAGCTGTCTTGGGAATGTCGACTTCCTTCATGTGAATTTGGTGGTAGCCTGAGCGAAGATCCAACTTAGTGAAGAATTGAGCCCCATTGAGTTCATCCAGCAAATCGTCAACCATCGGAATGGGAAATTTATCTTTGAATGTCAACTTATTGAGGGCCTTGAAGTCGGGACACATCCGCCACTCCCCATCTTTCTTGAGCACCATGACCACTGGGGATGAATAAGGACTAATGCTGGGACGAATGACACCTGCTTCCAAAATTTCCTTGATTATTTTTTTTATTTCATTCTTTTGGGTGAACGGATATCTATATGGCCGCACATTTGGGGGTTGGGCCCCTGGAACCAAGGTGATGCTATGATCATGTTCCCCTCGTGAGGGTGGAAGCTCATGAGGCTTGTCAAAGACCGGCAGATGGTTATTTAAAATCTGTTGCATCTCAGGATGAATTGGCAGAGACTTGGTTTCAACGACCTGGATGGCATTAAATTGAGCTACCACTCCATGATTGCCCTTTTTTAACAATTTTTCCATCCGATGCGAGTTGATGATAGAGGGGGCTCCCGCCTGGAGTCCACGGAGGGTATGTGTGTAGTTGTTATGCTTAAAACTCATATATAACTCCTGGAAATCCATTGTGATTGGCCCAAGAGTGCGGAGCCATTCAGCGCTGAGGACAATGTCGCAACCCCCCATGTGTATGGCAAACATGTGGGTTTTCAACTGATAATCCCCCATTTGAAGTTTGACATTTTCACAGCGGCCTTCACATTTCATTGTGCCCCCATCCACAATTTGGACTTGGAAGTTAGAAACTACTCGTACAAAACAATGCACTGCTTCTGTGACTTTTTGATGGATGAAATTATGGGTACTTCCACTATCAATCAAGACTACTATTGGGCGATGTTTAAGAAAACCCCTGATTTTGAGAGTTTGAGGGGAAGAAATCCCTGCCAACGCATGCAGCGAAATAACTGGTTCGTTAGAGACATTCTCCTTTTGGTTGTCTTCTTCTAGCGCCTCATGTTCCTCAAGTGGTGGATCTTCCTTTTTTGAGCTGTAGTCAGTGGCATCTATTTGAAAAAATTTGGGCTCCTTGCATTTATGACCTGGGGAGTATTTTTCATCACACTAGTAACATATTCCTTGCTTCCTTCTTTCGGCCATTTCCGCAGGTGACACCTTTTGGACCTTAAGTTTTTGAGTCGTGTTGTGAGCCTGTGGGGGACGACCTTTAGCGGGGAAATTTGGGTGACTGTATTGGGTTGCTAATGCACGTTCCACGTTACAGGCTACCTTGCAAGCCTCTGTCCAAGTGGAAGGGTGGTGCAGTAAGACTTGAGCTTTGATGGCTTCTTTAAGACCACTGATAAAACATTCCATGTAGAACACATCTGAGAGACCCCAAGTGTGGAAGGCTAAGGCTCCAAAAGCTGTAATATATTCATCCAGTGTACCCATCTGTCGGAGCTTAGTAAGACGACCCAAAAAAGAGTCCTCGTGTTCAAAGCGGTCTCGAAGAGATTTGGTAAATTGGGTCCAAGTCCTAAAAGGTCCATTGCAATGTTGATGCCATTCCCACCATTGCCACCATTCATTGTCCAAGTACGTGCTCCCCAACATAAGCTTAGTCGCATCATCTAAGATATGATTCAGTTTGAAATACTGCTCCATTTGTGCTATCCATGCGGATGGGTGAGAACCGTCAAATTTATGCATATCCAACTTGGGAGGTCGCTGAATGGGTGGTGGGTGGGTGTGCCAAATGTGAGGAGAGTGGCTAGACTCACCCTCATTGTATTCATTGCCATTATACACCTCCTCATGGGCTAGCTCCTTGCCCTTTGGGATTAATTGCTGGACCTAGAGACATACTCAGGTAAGCTGATTATTGAGGGATTGCATGGATTCTTCAAGTTTTTCCATTCTTTCATTGGCCATTACTTGAGCTCTAGTTTCTACCATACACCACCCTGATGAAAAATTGGGACCGCCTAAAAATTTTCACTAATAACTAAATGGTACCACCGTGCTCAGCTCGTCGTCCTGATTCTGATGGGCTAGATCACCAATAAGCGCCCCGGAAGATCTCAGACTTTTTTTTTTTTTTTTTTGAAAACTCCTAATGGAGTTTTACTCCTTCCTGATCAATACTACAGTCGCCAAATCCTCAAAATGTCCATGCGGCCAAAAGTCCTGCGAAAATTATACCTCAGTATACGAACCCTTCACAACAACTCCGATCTGGTGGATCTGAGAGATCTGAATGGCGGATCGGATAGCTCTGGGTGGCGGAACAGACTACTGCTGCGGATCTGCTAGATCTAATAGATCAGAATGATTGATCTGCGAACTCGAGACGGCGGGACTGATGACTACTGCTGTTGCACCCCTTTGCACCAGCGGATCTGGAATAGATGATGTGTGATCCCCCGATAGAAAAGGGAACTATGGTCTTGAGGAGTGTCAGGTGGTACAGATCGCAATATACATAAGGGTCTGGCAGTAGTACTCGGCCCAATGTTTCAGGGCTCTAACTAAGGAGGATCGACTGTACCCTTAGCCGTACAACCCGAATACCCTATCGTACGAGCGAGTAATCTCTTTGAGTGTTGTTCTCGGTGTACTGTAGCGACAAAATGACCGACGTTTATCTATGGCGAGGTTTCAAAGGAGCCTAGGGGGCTTCCGATATACCCAGAGGGTACGTGGAAGACAGTTCGTGCGCGGTTCTGTCTAATGCGCTACTACTCGAAGGGGTACCCACAGGGGTTACAAGGGAGTCCAACAGACGTCACCACCTCTTGTATTTCCTGCGTGCATGCCTCCCCAAATCCGCAGGTTTATGCGCTCAATGTCAGATCCCGTGGTTTAAAGACATCGGAACACGTCTCTAGCCACAAAAAAAAAATTGGCTAAGAATTGGAGATCCCACCGGCCCTGGAAAGTGCTCTGATACCACTTGTTATGCTCTTAACCTACAAAATGATACCCAAATATAGAATATGCGAAGAAAAGATACGCAGAACATAGAATAGCAATGATTTTATTATTTAGAGAATAATGTTCACTTGCCTCTTCGAGGGGGCAACCTCCAATAGAGCAGAGCTCGATTACAAAATAAGACACGATACTCATTGCAGGGAGTCTCTATCCTTTATATATGACTCATACATGCAATACCATGGGCCAATACTGTGGGTTTTATTAGTACCATCTATCTAATACTACGACCCATTTGCAACTAACTATGGTCCCGTCATTAATTTCGGGTTAACCACTTATAAATATTAATATGGGCTTTATTGACTCTTGACTATGACGTGATCCCATGACATAAATAAGGGGGTTAGGGTGGGACCCTAACACCACCTGATCTAAAATGGGGACCTAAAGGCTTCTTGTCAACTTACAAGAACCTCTCCCACTCCAAAGCTTATATATTCCCAAGATCTATGCTTATGATTGATAATTTATAGAATTAAAAGAACTTGAAATAGGTGTATGCTTGTGTTTGGTTTTAGATTGTTCTAGTGCTTTTATACATTTGTTTATGCTGATGTAAAACACACATAACAGTAAATAAAGCACCAAAACAACAAACACATAAGACAATAATATAATATGGAGTTCACCCTGATAGCTTGGGCTATGTCTCCTTGAACTCTAATCAACTTGATTAGGCTCTTTGGGATTATGGTCTAAATTCTTTTACAAGTCTTTGACTCAAATCCAATGGTTTACAACTAAACCATTGGGCATAGAATACCATCTTATGCCACTCGCTGCCCATACTCTACAGACAGATCTAGGCTTCTTTGAACTAGATTCCTTCAATCAACGCTCCGAGCTATCTTGAGCTCCTGGCTTGCACCAGCTCCCTTAGAATTCTTTTTTTGTCTCTGGAATTCCTTGTTCTATCTTCAACGCACACTAGAAACCATCAACAGCTAGATCACCTCATCTCTTTTCTTTTTTTAACTTCATTACAGCTCCATGGCTCTTAGAAGTCTGCTTTGAGCTCTTTGTCTCTTAGGCGCTGCGTCCAACCTCTAGTGGCTATGCCTCTATCAAGCCTCCAACCTTTGGTGGTTCTTTCACCATCCTCCCAACCTCTAGAGTCCCTCTATGAATCCTGGGACTCTATAGCCCTTTGCGCTCTCTACTTTCTCCCACTCTCTGAGCATTCACTGGGCCTTCCAATGTATTCCCGAGTATCTTTTCTCTACCCAAGCACTCACTAAGAATTGCGGGACTCTATGAGCTTCTCAAAGCTTCTCTAGAGCATTATGATGCCTCTGCCTCTAAGAATTCACCACCTTCTGTTGGTCTGTGTTTATCTAGGCATTCACACAATTCTAGTTTTGATCAACCTCCAAGTGACACCTGTCAATTGTGCTCTCTGTGTATTTATCGTGCATCGGTTTTCGCCTCCCAAAAGCATGGAAGACGAATCATTTGAAAGAATAATCCATTTTCCAATTGAAAGGAACGACAACATAGCGTAACCCAGCTGTTTGGCCTTCCTGTGGCAGCAATTCATCAAATAGACAAATTAACATGAAAAATAGGAAAATGCACAAAAACACATTCATGAGCCTTAAGCCTGGACTTCAAATAATATGTAGCCATATTTATAAACCCTTCGGGTCTACCCCTTTATCGAAATATCACAATCAAAAGTCACGTATGTCAACAACCCTTTGTATTGTGCGGTCCGATCGTTGGTCGTCAATCGCCGATCGGATCGGCATATTGCTATCGGCTCCTTCGCATGTGCGTTGGCCCTTTATATTGTTGTGATCCTGATCAATGCTTTCCACCTATCGCAATTTCTTTATCATCTCACCTCGGTTCCGATATCACATGGCAACCTACCTCCGATGCGATATGTCGAAGGTCATGATCGGGGTTTCTTAAGGTCTGCTGCTTCGCCCGTTATCATAGTGATGCGATATTACATATAAAGCCTACCCTTTATGCCTTTGGGATGAGATATTCTTTAATGAGCCCTTAAGTCCATTTTCATATTAAATGCCTCCCTTTTAAAGGACATTGGGTCAACAACGTTTTGCAATAACTCCTTCATCCGAAGTCCATTCTGGTCCATTCAAATAGCAGTTGATTCATATTGAAAAGATCTATGCAATGAGACTATTCTTAATAGCATCCTTTGACTTTCATTTTTTAGTATAAAGTCATGAAGGATCATTTTCTAATCACCCGCCACTTCGAAAACCCGTTGGGTAACCTGCAAATAGTAGGACACATACATTAAGTTGAATATTCACCTCTGATGCAAAAAAAAAGACCAAAAATTAATAAGTGAATGAGGATTACCATATTTTTCTGCAAGTGGGGTGGCCTGACAGGGGTATGCTGAGTGTTGAGAAGCGGCAATACCCTGTACCGACCATTGAGTGACAAGGAAAGCTCACCATGAACCTAAAACAATAGGACCATACCAATTTTCCCAATGGAGAATAGCAAAACTAGGGAATATTTGATCTCATTTCTCCATACGCAAGGAATGAGAACGAGGATGGTCCATGATGAACTAGGTAGGTAGGTACCCTAACCCTCAGGTCTTGCCTCTCGAGCGTTTGATGGGTTGCCTCGGGGAAGCAATATGGAAATGCTGCCAAGTGGAGGGGGGATTGACATGCACCTAGAGGGTGCCTTGACGATTTGAGAACCATCCAAATTAAAGATGAGTACATATAGGAATTACCATGGTTAAATCTCATAAGAAGTGTTAGGAAATATAGCATGAAATCCAAACTTATGCTTGTAATCTCGGTCAGGTTTATTCCAATTAAATTTTTGTGCATAATCAGACTTATATATGTAATTAATCAAACGCTTATGGCATGATTGTATTGCTTGAGTTAGTTCCACAATTATATTGAATAGACCTTGATGGTAATTTGGATGAGCTAGGGAGTTAAAAGGTAGTATGGATGTAAATTTTCTTTCATTACCTTATGCTTAGGTCATGTAGGTGTGAGAAGTGGTATCAGAGCCCTGAGGTTGCTACACTGAGGCTGAAAAGAAAGATTATTGAATAACAAAAGTAATTATGATACATGTACGAAGAGGGTTGATGCATTGTGAGACGAGGAGCAGGATATTCCCCCTCTAGAGGGAGAACTAGACATAATCCAGAGGTTTGGGTACATTTGAGTGAGCCAAATCAGAACAAAAATGCTGCACAACTGGAAACAATACTAGAAAAAGACTAACAACTAGTAGCAGAGATGTTGAACTTATGAGCAGACAATTAAAGATTACGATTGGAGGAGGAAAATATTATGAAGAGTCTTTCAAATAGGTAGAATCAAAGGAATCCTAAACCTACTTAAGATGAGGAAAATAGAAAAGAGTCACAGAGATAGCAAGATGAGCATCCAATGTCTGAGGAAGGCTGAACTTGCCATGAAGAAGAATCTGATAATTTTTCTAATGAAAAACGATTTGAGAGACAAAAAACTGAACTTTAAGGCGAATTTGAAACAATCAAGACACCAATATACAATGGAGAGGCTGAGGAAGCGACAAAGGCTTGGTTAATCAACATGAACAAATACATTCAAATCTATGAATACGATGATAATTTGATGAAAATTTCGCCAGTTTCTCATCAAATCCAGGATCTTACTCTTTCTCTTGTTTGTTTTGCAGGGACCTTTGAGCAGAATGACCCTTACATGGCGAGAACGAGAACATGAAGAAGAGGACATGATTTCCCTCCATGATCCTGTCACGGTGAACGCGCTGCGGAACTGTGGCCTGCTGAAGTTCTTCCGTATCTCTAGTATGAGAGCACAGATCTCCTTACTGCAGTATATGCCTGATGCTTGGGATCCTATCAACCAAGTATTCCAGATTAGGGGCAAATCCATCCCCTTGACCATAGTAGACATTTACTTCTTGACTGGGTTGTCAAGGCGGGGTGCCCCCATTTCTTTGTCAGGTTCGGCCCGAGGGAATGACTCCGTGAGAGATTATGTCCGCCAGTATTGCAGGGAAGGATCTCAGCCGAGCAGAGATGGCAAGGTCGTTATCCGTGAGATTACTGACAGGTCTCTCAGGTCCATTCTGTATACTATTGGTAGGATGGCCGGTAGTGCATCTCTTCATGTTGCCAATAGATCTTATGTGCAGCACGCCTTGGAGTGTCTCCAACCGAAAGTATTCAACTGGTGTGATGCAGTACTTCTTCAGATGAAAAGTCAGTTGACCAAGGTAAAGGACGGGAAGCTGAAGAACTTTGGATTTGGTTCTATTTTGACTGCCTTTGCCTTGGAGAAAATACCACTGATGCAGCCTCAGTATATTGCACTCGACTTGCCTTCTCCTACCGAGCCACGCATGCAGAGATGGGTTGATCACATGTCTAAGCATGCTGGTCAATCTCAGATTTCTTTCACTGATATCTTCTTCAGGTGGTTTGAGCGTCAGGAGATGGTCTATTCCGAGTATCCATATGTTGGCATGGATTTCCGAGGTGATCCAGATTTGGTACTACCGGACGGCGAACAGTGGGGCGCTATTGGTAAAATCTTCGACCATATCACTGTTTACTGTTTTTATTCATAATGTTTCTGTGCTTTACTTTATCAAGACTTTAATCAAAATCTTGTGTGCATGCAGATGTTGGTCCTATTCATCCAGCAGTTCGCCCGAGAGCAACAGTCGCTGCCCCAGCAGGGGAGCCTGTTGGGAGGGTTATTCTTCGTGACCTTGACGTGGCCGAGACCCTTACAGCTGTGCAGGAGTAGGTTGAGAGCCTTACTCTCGGTATTCTGGATGTACGGATTGACGAGTTACCTTTACAGTTGCACCGGCATACTACTGGTGTGCCTAGACGATGGACTCATCTCTTGCGCATGATTGCACAGGCCGTGACGTGCTATCATGAGCATCACTAGGCTAGGGTGCCCCCTAGCTTTTTTGAGTTTTTGGGTCATGCGACCAATTTTTGTCTTGGTTACGGAACATTATGTGTAAACGATAAACAACGTTTATATATATATTTTGATTTTTGGGGTTTATTCTGGTTGAGTTATATGATCCACTTGTACAACATTGATGATGCATTTCTTTTTTTATAAATGTCGCAAATGTCTATCTAACACATAGTTTGCTAATGAGTCGGTTAATGTGTTTAAGTTCCTGGAAATATGTTGGTATTGAATTAAATCAAACTGTCTTTCCAAAATCTTAACCCTTAGAAACATACGATAAATAGCTGGATTGCGGACAGAATATATACCATTGAGTTGTAGTATCACGAGTTGTGAGTCTAGCCTGACGATTAGTCGGCGTATACCATGGGTGATGGCATCAGAGAGTAGTTCTATCAACGCGCTATACTCAGCGATATTATTCGTTGATTGCCCAATACACACACCTCTGAAACTCACTAACTCGCCGCTTGGATCAAAAATGGCCCAGGCCGTGGAGGACAGGTTCCGCGAACTACGACTCGCTCCGTCAGCATATCCCACACATGTCTCAGAAAGGTTTGAGATCTGCAATAAATGTAAAAAGGTGGATTACTCGACCAAAACAAACACTTTAGTGAAAACAAAATACAACAAAAGCACATACGTTACTATTTAAGCATAGTAACGCTTGAGGTACAACCCATTGCAGGGTTGCGCCAGTGGAATTCCGTCATAATCCATTAACTTGTAGGCTCCTTTTGCTAACACTCGTTTAACAATATAGGGGCCCATCCATAAAGAATTAAATTTACTTGCTCCCAATTTGTCGGATTCTTGGTCGTAAAGCAAGACCAAGTCACCTTCTGAGAAGACACGGGGTTTGACCTTTTTGTCGAACTGCGCCTTGACCCGTTTCTTATGGGCTTCGTTAGCCAAAGCGGCGTCACGATGGGTTTCATCCAATTGGATTAATTCCAAGAAACGTGCCTCTTCTTCTGAAGTTCCGAGGAGGAGATCAATTGCGAGTTTAAGAGACGAAATTTCACACTGGACTGGTAAGACTGCCTCCAGGCCATACACTAGTTGGAAAGGTGTGAACCCAGTCGCATTTCTTACTGATGTTCGGTAAGCCCATAAGGCTGAGTACAGGATTAGGTGCCACCTTCTTTTGTGAACTCCGATCATCCTTTGCAACATACGCTTCAGGACCTTGTTGATTGCTTCAACTTGTCCGTTGGCTTGTGGATAATACGGGGTAGAGCTGTCGTGAGATAGCCCTAGCTTGGCAGCTAATTCAACCATCATGTGATTGCGAAAATGCAATCCATGATCTGTAACTATAGCCTGTGGTACGCCGAACCTGGTGACTACATGATTGAAAAAGAAAAGGGCAGCTGTTTCACCAGTGTTATCTAATGTAGGCATCGCCTCGGCCCATTTGGTAAAATAGTCAATGACGACTATAATATACCCATGCCCCCCAGTCGAGGTGGGGTTACATGTCATGAAATCGATGCCCCATTTGGCGAAAGGCCCAACGGCAACTATTGGCTGTAATGGTGCGGGTGGTCTTCTGGTTTTGCTATCAAAAATTTGACAAGCATGGCAACTTCTGACTGTGATTATGCAATCTTTGAACATGGTTGGCCAGAAGTATCCTGCTCGTAAGATTTTTTGTGTTGTTTCATATCCAGATTGATGCCCCGCACATGCGCCCGAATGACATTCATTCAGGACTTTTTCGGCCTCCTCATAGGTGAGGCACCTCCTCAGAACTGTATCGATACCACGACGGTAAAGCGTATCACCGACGATCATGTAGTCTTTAGCTTGGTATCTTATACGTTTCTGTTCAGAGTGAGAGGTGTTAGGCCTGAACTTTTGGGTTTGGAGATAATATATTATATCTCCATACCACTCATTGCTTGTAGATATCAGAAACAAATTCTCGTCCACGATTGATTCTTCGGATGTTTCATCGTTGGACGATGATGGGAGATCGCATAATAATTCTGCGAAAACTAGAGCTTTCTTTGATTTGGATTTTACAAATTCCAGGTCAAACTCTTGAAGGATCGCTATCCATTTTGAATATTTGCCCCCCAGCAACTGTCGCGACAGTATATAAGTCATGGGGTTGCAATCTGATAAAATGGTAGTTTTCCAAAAGAGGACATAATGTCGAAAATTTTGAATCGCTTGAACAGCTGCAAGCGCTAGTTTTTCAACATAAGAATACTTGCTTTCTGTATCATTCAAGTTTTTACTTAAATAATATATAGGATGTTCAATTCCATCGACTTCTTGAACTAAAACCATCGGAATGGTCGTATCCGCTGCAGCCAGATACAGGTTAAAATCTCTTTGATAGTCTGGGGCATACATTAATGATGCTTTTACTAGAGAATCTTTCAGAGCATCAAAGGAAGCTTGCGCCACCTGATCCCAGACAAAAGGTACATCCTTTTTCAAAAGACGAGTATAACCTTTAGCAAGTTCTGCGTAATTTGGAATGAACCTCCTCAGAAAGTTTGCTTTCCCTTGGAGTTTCTGAATCTGAAGCAAATTTGAAGGTGGAGGCAAGTTAATGATTGCCTGAACCTTGCAAGGGTCGAGACGAATCCCATCCTTAGAGACTACAAAGCCAGGTAAACGACCAGAACCGACGCAAAACACACATTTGTGCGGATTAAGTCTTATCTTGTAGTGTCGGCAACGTAGAAATATCGCTCTTAAATGCTGCGGATGATCAGTCCGCTTTCGCGAATGAGCCGGAAGGTCGTCAAGATATGGTTGAATGATGTTCTTGATGTCATGGAAGGCATAATTCATTGCCCTCTGAAACGTCGCCCCTGCGTTCTTTAAACCAAAGGGTAATTTTCGATAAGCGAATGTGCCCCACGGACAAATAAATGCAGTCTTTGACTGGTCCTGTGGGCGGATATTTATTTGATTATACCCAGAAAATCCATCCATAAATGAAAAGATTTCACATCCAGCGCATTCATCAATTATCTGGTCGATGAAGGGTGTAGGGTAGTTGTCCTTCGGACAAGCTTGGTTTACATCCCTATAGTCGACACACACTCTAATTGTCCCTTGTTTCTTCATAACAGGGACAATATTCGATACCCAATCGGTTAGAGGAACCGGGTAGATGAAACCAGCATGGAGAAGCTTTTCAACTTCTGCTTTAATGGCAGCGGCTTTCTTGGGGTGCACCTACTGAAGCCGTTGTCTTACTGGTTTGACATCAGGATACATCTTAATTTCATCTTCAACGATACTCGAGTCAATGCCTGGCATTTCATCATATGACCAAGCAAAGACATCTCTGAACTCACGAAAAAGAGCGTTATATATTTCCAGTTCTGAAGGAGAACAACCTTTGCCGACATAAATATTCTCTACAACATTTGTTTTAGTCGAGATATTTATGGCTATAGTCTCTTCAATATTGGATAAGTTCCACTCGGAATCCACCGTATTTACAGTATTTGATAGGAATTCAAAAACTGAAGGGTGATAAAGGTCATGCTGAGTATCTTCTTCATAATCTGGAAGAAGGGAATGATGGTGGAAATCATTCCATGGTGTCCCCTCAATCAACATTGATTGTAGGATTCCTTCGTCAGTCCCATGCACTTTCGACCAAGGATCTAATGGGGTACCGTATTCTCTAGACCTATCTACCCAAACGCTTGACGAGCATTTACTTGGGTTCGCCTCCCATGCCTGAAACATTGATTGCTACAATATTTCTATTGGGCTTGGGGGCAAAACCATTGCATGATCCATGTCGATATCGTCTTCTGCGACCTTCGTGGAAGATATCATGTTACAGGCTGCTACCAATGCTATTTCTCCTATATAGATGGGAAGTGGAAGTGCAAAAGTTCGCATTAATGTGGGGTCTTTCAGTAGGCCTACTCCGATATCTTGAAGCGAATGGTTGCTTCCATGGATCATGGGAATGCTTCCTGTAACTTGTGAACCATTAGGGAGGAAGTTTTGTTGGTCGACGATCGTAATCCCTCCTTGAAAAGGGAATGCGATCTTCCGAAAATAAGTCGACACTACAGCTGCCATGGCATATATCCATGGTCTTCCTAGTAGGATGTTGTAGTCAAGATTCCCATCGATGACTTCAACATCTATTTCTACTGTTTTTCCACCTAGTTCAACCTTCAAGTTATTTAGGATACCGTACGGGGTGTACGTCCTTCCGTCGAATGCTTTTAATGTCGTCGAAGATCGCGACAAGGTTGGAGATCCTAAAGTTTTCGAGCAACTCATCGACATGATACATGTAGATGCCCCCTCATCGATAATTGTTCAGTGAACAGCTTTGTTGAGGGCTTTCACTTGAATAAGGAAAGCTAGTTGAGCTGGTAACTGAGGGTCGTATCCTTTGTGGTCGAAGGATACAAGATTGGAATCCTTAGGATCAACCCCACCAATAGCCGATAACAAAGCCTGCCTTTGGGATGGACAATTTTGTAGTACTTCAATAGTCGACATAGCGGATGGCGATTGGGCCAAATCTTCCACTATGTTATAATGCTGCGCCACTCTGGCGCGAGGATTAAATGTCGACTTGTGTACTACTCCCTTTGGCGGTTTTATTGTTAATTCAAGAATGATGGGTGGTACAACTTCTATCGAAGATGTTGTCGAACTACTTGGTTGATCTTTACCTTTGTCGTTCGACAGCTACGGATTCCCGTAATCTTTGTTCCTCGTCGAAATCAAAGCATCATTCTGTTGCTTGGAGATTGACAACATTAGCACTTGCGACGGGGAAGCATTTCCGCTATCAACCGGATTCTGACCTGGGTTTGGAAACGGATCAGTTAACACAGCTAAGGTTTGCGAACTTTTGAAGAACCTTTTTAGCTCAGCTTTGTATGGACAATTGCCTGTCCAATGATTCTCATCACATATAAGACATGGACTTTTTGGTTTCCTATTCCCAGGAGGGTTTGAAGAAGTTTTTTCATGGGATGACTCACCCTGTTTCTTCTTCTTCCCTTTGTTTTGCTTCTTCTTGCTTCCTGGTTGATTGGTTTCTTTGCCTTTATCTGCTGATACGACATTTACTTCGGAAGCAAGAATTTCTTCTTTTGCATTTTGATCTGAAGTCTTACGGGCTTTCTTAGATGAAGCCTTTGTCGATTTCGCGTTTGCCGTGCCAATCATACCATCGCCGGCATGAGAGTCACTATTTGATTTAGGAGGAGGAGGAATTGAGAATTCCGGTCTAGGGGCGTCAGGTATTTTGTCGTAGAGCGTGCCAGACTGAGTGTATACTAAGTCTAGATATTGTGCACGAGCAATAACTTGCTCCTCTGTTACAACTCCCCCCTTGGCCACATCTTCCGTTATGGCAGGAAGTAACGACTTGATAAACCATTCAGCTAATAGCTGATCGGGAACGTATGTTTTCACCATCCTACGACGATGACGCCACTCATGTATATGATCGGATATATGAGTGGCCGTTGTCTGCTTGAAGTTGGTTAACATTTCCGTTCCCGTTTCATACCTTATTGGTAATTGAAAATGGGTTAAGAAAGTCGTGGCTAGGGAGCTGAAATTGTCGAAAGAGGCTCTAGGTAATTCAATATACCATTTAGCCGTTGGACCCGTTAACGTCCTCTGAAAAAGGCGAAGCCTTATCGAATCATTGTTGAGGGTGTTTGATGAACACCACAGATGAAAAGTCATCACGTGATTCGACGGGTCTTCACCTAGATTTCCATTGAATTTAGGAATGTCCGATGGAAGTTTGTGAGGAATCGCTGGCCACCAAGGGGCGTAAGCAATTGGATCCTTTGTTAACCGGTGTAGATCGGGTAACTCTAAAGTTTCCACGAATGGTAACTGTTGATTCAGGTTAGGTGAGGCGTACCCAGGGTACGATGGAATTGCCTGAGCAGTGGGCCTTTGCATACCAGCATAATGTAATTGATGTTGGTATGATTGGTAGGGTTGGTGGACTTGACCACTGTAAAGCGGTTGATTTTGACCGTTTTGAATGTACGGTTGTCCACTGTTCGCAAAGATCTGTTGCTCAGAACCTTGGTACACTTGCTGGAATTGTGGTTGTTGGTATTGCACCAGCCACGGTTGTGAAGCCATGTTCTACTGCGCTATACTAACCGTAGGACCAAGATGTGGGGTAATTGTACCTGTTTGGACCTGTGTCACCCCACCAGTTGGCGATTGTGGTTGTGTCACAGGGTCAAGGGGCTGTTGCATTACAACCTGAGAAATCTGAGGTTGACATACAATAGGCATCGTTTGAACTTGTGACACTGTTACAATAGCTGGTGTTGTCGGGATGTTCGACATAGGTACACATTGTTGCATAGAATACACAACTCTTGGCTGTTGGGGTAGCATAGGTACCCAACCATTTGTTGTAACTCCAGTATAACCTGAATATTGCTGAGAACTCCCGTATGGGTATCCTCCTGGAGGGGATAATGAAAGGGCATACTACCCCCCATACGGTGGCAACCCGGAACTCAAGGGAATTGTTTGTCCTTGGGGACTAGATTGCCCAAATTGACCTCCAAATGGATCAATCTGGCGAGTCTCAACATACGAGTTGCCGGATACTATTCCGGAGGAACAAACTGGAACAGACCACACTATCGAAATAGTCCCTGGGTGGACTCCTTCTAGTGGTTGTGAGCTAGTTGGGACAGATGGTACGCCGGCAAACATTGTCGGAGTGACGACAGGTAGTTCTGCTGTCACTGTGTCGTTCGACACAGTCCTAGATGTTGACGGTTGTTCAGACATTTTGAGTCTATCCAATAGATTGCCTAGCGAATCTATAGGAACTTCCACTGGTGATAGACTAACTTCTAATGTAGAAGGAAATAGAGTGACCCCTACTCCAAAATGCGTTGGAGTACTTGCTTGCGGATCCTCTATAATTTCCTCTATCGCAATCAAACCAGGTGGAAGAGGAAGACCGTCAGGTCCGTAAAATATTTCTGGTGCCGAAGAAGGGGTTGATTCGACAACGACAGTTGTTTGAGGAGCAAGACTCTCTGAACCGGTCACAGATGGAACTGGTTCAGTAATGCAAGTATTTTCTCTCAGACTAGGATCAGTGTCACTGTCCCTCTGTGGCTGTTGAACTTCTTCAATAGAGGCAGGGTTTCCAGAAATGTTTGGAGTAACCGGAATCTCAGATGTCGTTCGAACACTTGTTCTAACTTTGATAGGATATTTCGAACCGGTTAAACGAGTTCGCTTTGTCCGTACTGTTTTCGATTCCGGAGACAAAGACGGTTGACTCATAAGCCTCCGCGAACGACGGGGTTTCAATTGACTTTCTTCCATGATTGCGGATTACTCGATCAACTAAAATACAAAAGGGGAAAGTGTGTTTCCGAATTGAATGAATTTTTTAGACGCTTTAGACACAACTTTCTTTTTCACTTTTAAAGAGTCGAGAAAAAGCTAAAGATGACTCTAGTCTCCTTCGATGTTTTAATGAGCCCGAAGTGACAAATGCTCGGATGGAATTTTTCTGTTATAGAGTCTGAAAAAGGCCAAAAGAAACTGCTCTGGAGTTCTAGGCAGAGGGTGTGCCAAACTTTTTGCAAAACCGCAGAATACTTTTTAGGGTACGGGCGGTCGATCTTCCTGAATGCTGTGTTCAGTGCATTGCGATCAGTAGGGCGGCCGACACGGCTTCCTAAGGATAAAGATTATATTCCTATAGGGGTCTCCCAATATATACGCGACGGTACATGGGAGCACAATCCGTACTGGCGCTATCGTCCCTCAGGAGGAATCACCCACCTTCAACGAGATCGACAGTCACCAGGCTTTATGACACCGGAACACGTCTCTAGCCTAGACCTCTATGTTGTGCGTTATGTTGCAAAGCGTTGTTAAGTTCATTCAGTTTATTTTAAGTTGATCTTTTTAGAAGTTTGCCTTTATGGATCACCACGAGATGTATGATACAATTCCTAAATGCAGTCTAAGATGATAAGCAAGCTTTATATCTTTTCAACTTTGAAAATCCTAGCTACTAAGGGAAAAGAAAGACACCATATTTTCTCAAAGAGCAATCAACACACTCTAATGCACTTTTCCTAAATCAAGCATGTGAACTATCAAAATGCAAATGCACAATGCAGGTGTTTGTTTTTCGCTTTCTTAGTATTGATGCCTACAAAGAAAGCTTTTTGTACAACTTTGAATTTGCTTTTAAATGACAAATACAAACAAGTTTACTTTTTCGAAATCAACAAGGGTAGAAGAGATTACAACACTTTGCGACTTTCGAAATGAACACTTGTTTCGACACTTGAAAGAGACAAACTCAAACCAATAAGCAAAAGCAAACGTATAATCAACTGTAAACAGCCAATGAACTCTCTCCTAAGATCACAATCAACAGATCTGAATCAAGGGCTACAGGATGATTATTTCACTTATGCAAAGGAAAACTGTAAATGACGCCACAAACACATAAAAACACTCACAGTCTTTTTGTACAAAAGGAGGTGGAATTTAAGTAGAGAAAAGGAGTTATCAAACTGGTACCTATGCTGGTTACAGGCTACAAAAATCAGAGATGAAAACAGGGAAACAGAGAGCAGAGAACCCCAGCTGCACAAGGAAAAACTGGATCAGCGCAACCTCAACACTGGGGTTTTGACATTCAGCGCAGGTGGCCTTCACGGGACCTGCGTTGAAATGCAGAATCCCTTCATAGGGTTCGTGCTGAACGAGAAACGAGAGTTTCTCACTGGGTTCTGGGTCACAGATTGCTAATTAATCAACGGTTTCAGGCCAAATAAAAGCAACAAGCAAGGTACAATCAAAGGGATGCTTTGAGGGGGTACTAAGATCTATCACAAAGGATCATCAAATCATTTGTGAATCCATTGTTCAGATCATAGACAAATCCAGTGATTGGATCAAGGCAACAACTGTCTACTTTGCAACTGAGAATACCAGAAGCAGTTCGATTGTTGCTGTTGAGTCTATGAAAGAAACAATGATAGAGACACAAATAAAATGACTAAAACAAATTTCCCCAGCGGAGTCGCCAATTTGTTGTGGGGAAAAATGCCTATGCAGGATGATCCTATCCACCTAAGGTGTGACAGTGCCTTAGCAACAAACAGAGACAACTATTCTAGTATTCTTCCTTTATGAATTAAGAATGAAGAGAGATAGATGGACTAACCGGTGTCTTCCATTTGTCCCTCGATCCGGTTTCTCTTCTCTTTGGGAGTTCACAGCTACTTGTCCTCTCGCTCGCCCAGCTTCAACAGGTCTCTGCAAGATTACAAGAGAAGAACACTACACAAAGACATAGATTCATAAACATAACTAGTTCAGGATTAGAAGTAAACTAAACATACTAATGCAATCATACATCAAAGATACATCAGTATATAGGAGAAACCAAGATAGCTTTATTGATGAATAACAAGGTTCAGGAAGAGATACAACCCAGAGGGCTCCAATCCAGCATCTCCTTCCCAGCAAAATGGAATTCCTATCTTCACCTCCCTTCAAAGCATTAAGCACCCAATGATTCCAGTCTCAAACCAACAACAATTCTTTGCAATAACAAAATTCCAGCCTCCAGATCTCATGGAGGAGAGATCCATATATAGATGTTTTGGAGAGAGGATGAGTCAGCTTGAGATCTGACTAGTGTCCTCTCCCTCTGTCAGTTCTTGATTCCACTTGGAGGTTCTTGCTTCCACTTGGAGATTTGGAACCTCTTACTCATCACCAGTCGAATTCCCTGAGGCAAGTGTCATTTTGGAAGCTTCCTGGGTTTTCACACCTTGAGAAATGAGCTTGCCACATGTCCACTCTCGCTCAGCGCAGGTAACCAGTGTTGGCTTTGACATTCAGCGCAGGTAGCCAGTGTTGGCTTTGACATTTAGCGCAGACAGCCAGTGGAGCCATTGACATGATCCTGAATTGACTTGTTTTTGAGCAGTTTCTGGTGGAGAACTTCTGTGAATTGCTATGGTTTGTTAGCCTTGTTCCTCTAGGGGTAGGAACAACATGTTTAGGGATTTTGGATCCCTTAGATTATGGACATTTCATGCTCAATGCTGTAAGGCACAAAAATGTCTATAACACTACGTGATCTCCACTTGCTCAGTCCTGCAAGTACTCATCCTCTGAGATCAAATGCTACTCATGCAAATCCATCCAATATCATATATGCAACATCACGATCTAATAAGAGTCTAGTATGCCAATATCCATTCCATCACATGAAGTCACCTTGATCAACCTCGTATTTTCCAAGCTAGAGAAACCTTGGAGTTGTCCCAAACATCCAAGACAAGTCAAAGGAATTCCATGATCAATAGATTTCCCTACAAAAAACTGTTATTCATGAGGCTCACCACCAATCCACTAGAACTCCCAACCAATCCTGCTTCCAAGCCAGTCAAGATCACATCTCCACGTCTTGAGCTGAACCCTCTTCTCCCTGATCTAGACAACCATTACGCCCTCTGATTTTTTTCACGTGCACACTATGATTCATTGTCCCTCAAAGTAGCTCAAATATCCCCTAATACCATGTTTAATATCCATGACCCTAGTGTCTAGGATAGAGTCTTAAATATTTGACACTACCAAACCAAGAATCACAACGAAACTACTTTGCATAGTGGAATATAAACAACAGTGAATCTACTAGTGCAAAAAATATGGATAACTTTTTACAATTTTGTAGAGTAACCCAAATTTGTTATATTAATCCAACTAAATAATATAATAATATAGGGCTCCCGCACTAGGGATAATGACCTTCATACATCCATGTGTACAAGAATAAAAACTCGCGCTTGGTGTTAGTCCATCGACAAGCACTCTACCCTCCAAAAGATACTCTCACCATCTGGTTAATGTAACATGCACTCATAGCTCCTGTTGGTCGTACCTTGTACTTGCCCGGTCCTTCAGCTCTCAATCTGCAGTTCTTCCCTTTATTAATTCTCCAAGACCATTTGGATAGTAAATCTCAGCTATCCAATCTGCTCGCTAGTTGATCATTCTTCCATCAACACATCAAGACTCATATTGAGTTGTTCACAACTCCATTTGTGAACAAGTGACAACTACCCAATGTTGCTCCTCACCTACTCAGGGACTTTAGCCCACTATGGTCTTCCTGCATTGCCCCAATGAAGACCAACATAGGGTGTGAGGCCTAAGAATTATCCTTAAAATACATCCACTTTCACTCCATTAAACGTCCACTTTCTCTCCATTCACACATTTCTCACCTCTATTCCACCACCATGTCATCACATTAGCTTCACTTTCATCATTATATGGGTTACCCTTGTGTTTTCCAAAACATTGTTAATTCTTAGTATTTTTAAGTGAATTTGCGGTTAAACTTTATAAAATAATCTCCTTATACGTATACCTAACAATTGGAATGAGGTACAAAGGAAGCTTCCAAGGCATCCTTATGTGGCACTCTATCTTCAAATTCGAATTTGAGGAGATCATGGACCTCATGAAGGATACTATTATGTGTCACCATTGGTTGAGAAATATGTGGATCTAAGGAGGGAATAGTGGATCATCATTATGAGTTTGTTATCTCATCATGTTCTATAAATAGGAGTGTTATCTCCTTCATTTGTAATCTTAATTTTTAGAATTTAGAAGCTTAGTCCATTTGTAATGGAGATTTATAACCTTTTGGAATGTAGAAGTTGGAGCTTGTAATTGCAATTTGCAATTGATTATAAATAAAGTGGATTGGAATTTCTTCTACATTTGACTTCTTTCTAAGTGTTCTTATGGAGCTATGGAGGGCCCCCATTGCCTCACTTGCACACTTGTTTTTGTATAGTAAGATTTCATTTATGTTTTTAATTTCATTTGTTTAAAGATCTTGATGCTAGAAATATAAATGAATAGTCTCTTATAACAAAGCTTGAATATTTATTTTAATTAATTTGATTTATGTTTAAATGCCTTCATTTATTATTTTATTGATTAATATGTGAACAATCTCCCATAAGGCATATTTAATATTTCTTACACTTGTCACAATGTCTTTTAATTTTTATATTTCATTTTGTTAAATGACTAAATAGATGTTGGAGATCCCAATGAAAAACCTTCCGTAAGGGAGCTTTGGAATTTCTTCACCTAACTTAGTTTAGTTTGTCTATAACTCCACCTACGGTGGATGTTCCTCAAATTTTACTTACTCGGATTGATAGTAAATGAAACTCTAATTTGCATCCGCATTTTGGACCCAACATAGGGCATGAAGGGTTTCCACCTATCACTATAAGATGTCCATCTCCCACAATGAACATCGGCTAGGATGTCCTTCTCCACACACAAGTGTATGGATTCTCAACTACCCCTATAGCTGATCATACCTTGAATTCAACTTCTTCCACTCTAGCAACCACCTAAGTCGATGAAGATGGTGCACACTCGGCTCCAACTTGGGCACTACCACGTTGTCCTCCATAGATGCCCAATCCACATCCACGCTTGGTCCACTTCGAGTTAGAGTATCCAACACCTATGGAGACCCTTCCACATGGCCACTAACAGACTCCTCAAATTTACCTTTCCAGTGACGCCATCCACTTGCAAGTCACATCAATTCAAGAGGACAAACCTACCTCTATTTTGCAACATATTGCTTCTCATATTAACACGTGTACTAATATTTATGAACTTCTCCTCAAGATGTCCACAATTGTCCTAATCTAGGACTACCATCCACCTAACATCCAACTATCACCAAGGAGACATTTGCGACCTCAAACTCCTGTTGCGTCCTTCCCTTCAGATCCATGCATTCATAGGATTGGTTACATCACAGAACACAGTCCTTAACCCTTGCTCTAAACCTATGTTTCCTCCTCCAGCTAGGTTGTCCCCTTTGTCATCCTTCTAAGCCTTCAAAACATTTTATTAGGGCATAAGGCTCCTCCTCAATGCACCCTACAACCACCTGCTCACAAAAACAAGATGAATATGCTCCAACCTCAAGGAGAATATTTTTGTTTAGGCTACTGCCTCCCTCCAATAGTTGTGTTTCAGTGAGGATACCCTCACAATTCTTGACAACGCTACAAATAACCTACTCAAAATGTTATACCTATATCACTCTCGTGTGGACCATACAGAGACATATAACACACCAAAATAACACAAAAAATCCTCCTCCCTACCTCTGATTTAATGTTGCCCGATCTAGCCAAGGAGATATAAATACATTGCCCATAAACAACCCTTATGTCACCTTCTTCATTTCTTCATGATTGCAGCCTATTCTACAATTAAAAACCGCAGCAAATGTGGAGATACTCTCCCAAAATCAACAACCCTTTACTCCTTTCTCTAGCCTCAAACTCGGACTCCAAATCACAAAGATAAACCAAGAAGGTCATTGCACTTAGGATGTCTCAAATATCCTCACATTTAAACTATATTTATGTGCATCAAGTGTCTCCAAGGAATTTGTCTTTGGGCACCACTTTGACCCCAAGCCGACTAGCCTAATTAGACAAATTAACCCATCATTACTTCAGAAATTCGTATCTCAACAACGACAAATCATAATTAAACGATTATCAATGTGTTGGATTTGTCTCGTCATATACTATCATCCTCATCCATCACATATCAAAGTGTCATCACTGATTTGGCCCAAGCATCGATGGGTTCAAAACCCCAAGCTTGTGTTTGAAGCCACTAAGGCCGGTGGAACTCATTCCTTCAAACCCTAGATCCTCAACGCTTGGAGTACCTCCCAAGCTATGAAAATCAAGAGATAATAGGTTGGTGAGTTAGGTGTAGTATATATAATTATTAGGTTGATGAGCAAGATTCATTTTTGTAGACCTATGTACGTGTGTATATGCATATATGGATTTTGGAGCTATCTTTTGAGGGACATATATGTTGTTTTGGGAAAGTTCCTCGAGGTTCAATATTTTAAATTTTTTACATATTTATATATTAAAATTATAATGGATGGATGCAGCTCCCAATCCATGGAAAAGAGTATGGGGATAGTGTAACTCCATGGAGATAGGAAATGGGTATTTGTTTCAGTGTTGGGGAAAAGGGATAATCGAGCAGAAATGGCTTCATGGAGTGCCACATGGTAGAGAAAGGCCATACATATTTAAAATGTGTATATTTTCCTAAGGGAGATAGAGGGAGTTTGTTGAGCTAATTTATGGTCCTAAATTAACACAATTATTTCTTATAATCCGGGTTGTTTATGCTTTGAGGCAAGTTCACTATATGTGAAGATCAAATATAACCAAACCTTGAAAGATAAGTTATTCAAAAACTAAAGATAATACATCTTATAACTCTAATTCAATAAGCTCAAAAAGAGAAAATTATTGAAAGGGTTCTTGACCTCAAGAAGTCCACCTTCACCTCAATTATCACTTAATGAATCAGAGATTGAAACCAAAAGCTCAAGATGCATAAATTATAAATGAAAGAAGCTCTTAACTTAAGAGACACATAAGATATTCCATCATAATTCATTCATCTTCAATATCTAAATCTAAATGGAAATAAAACTGCTTGCATGTAAACAAAGAGAAACTAGTTTTGATTCATCATTTAGTAGAAGGGATGTCCAACTTGAACATCTGTTTTTCCAACTCAATAAAGTGATGAATAAGCTATTAAAAAATGAAATCAATCACTATGCATAAACCATAAAACAAACTGAAATAAAGCTTTGAAAAACTAGTGCTACAATTAACCAAATTGCAATGAAATAAAACTAGTTTATCATGGAAGTGTACTTAGCTTGGAGTGGGGGCCCTCCACCCTTGCCTTGCACACTTTGAGAGGTGATATCAGAAGCTTAGATCAGTCTCACATCCATAGCATTGCACAGCAAAATAATAATAACACAAGTCTTCAAATTACTTCTCAATCCAAAATATGTCTCAGCATAAAAGTATATCAAAAATCAATACATAAGCCATCAAAGTTTTGGCTTTAAATAAGAAGTCTCATGAACAAACTGATCTATAATCACTCAAACAAACCCATCTACTCTCATCCACCTATCCAAGTCGAATTCATTATCGAAACCCAAGAGAGATCACCATTCCTATGAAAACTCAAAACAGCCCTATTTCTATGGGATTCCTGCATGACTAGTCATGGTTGACTAGCACCAAATGGGCCTAATAAAGCTTGTTCAGTTCGAACTAAGCATTGCTGGCTTAGTCCTAGTTCCCAAGCTGTCCATCCATGCATTCCATTCGTGCCCAAGTGTCCTTCAACGATATCAACCATAGAGATATTACGGGAATTTCTGAATCTGCCAATTTTGCACTAAAAACCAAATTTTCATAAAAACTTTAGAAATTGCAAAATTAAAATTAAATACCTGAATGGATATCAAATATACATCAAAATGGGATAAATGAAGGGAAAATGGATGGAAAATAGATGAATAAGTAAGTTTCTTTGAGCAAAAATAAGACCAAAACTAAGGCTCAACATCTCTCCCTTGCTTATCATCAAGCATGTCCCCATGCTTGCTTGTTCCTCTTTGACCTTTGCCTTTCTGAAGTAGATGTTGTACCTGTAGATGCCTCCTGCTGTGCTGCCTTGGCCAAACAGTCCAAACCTGTATCATGTCTCTCCCTAAACAAAGCTGCTTTGACCTTTTGTTTTTCATATTTTTCCTGCCACATGTTCTTTTCCTTTAGCAACTTAAATGCTTGCTTAGAGAGTAGATCATTTTTCCTCTTTAGCCTCCCCAATTCTTCATTCAGTTTCTCATTTGCTTTGACCAATTTAGCATTATCTTTCTTATTTGCCTTATTTTCTTCCTTTAATTGCTTCTCTAAGATTTTGCTAATTCCAATTGGTCAGTTAGATCTCTGATTCTTCCTAAGTTAAGTTCTCTCTCAAAATCTTGTGTTGTTTTCATAAGTGATGCTGCTGCATCATTATAGGAAGAATCCTTCTCAAATGCCTCTTGTGCAAGATCATTTTCTTCTTGTTGTCTTGGGGAATATGTTTCTACTTCCTTCTCTAAGTCAATATGACTCTTACTCCTAAATTGCCTAGGAATAGACATAACAGATGTTTCATTTTCTTGCATGGCCATGTTGTTCTGTTGTTTGGCTCTTGTTCTAGGATATAAGGGTGAGTTCATTACTCCTCTGTTTTCCTACTCTATTTTGTCCTGTACCTCATGAACCTGTTCAATGAATTTATTTTTAGCTATGAATTCTCGCCACACTATGCCCTGTGATCTCACCTGATACTCAACTAGGATTTTGATTAATCCTTGATGGTACATCTGTCCTGCTTTAGGCCTGTGCTCATGTTTGACTGTTTCTATCATTCTCAAGAGGCTCCTATATAAGAAATAATGCATTTTTATCCTATCATCCCCTTTTATATGCTGCAGAAGTCTGACATGATACAAGTGAGCCATGCTATACCCCCTATCATAGGTCAAGAACTTTTGGATAACCAAAACCAACTCACCCCATGGTTCATTAAACCATTCCCTGGGTATCCCTTTTGTCCTGTCAAATGTCCCCTTTCAGTTCTTCTCTAGAAAGAAAGTCCAAGCTTTCTCTTTAAAGTGCAGGCCTTTGTAATACTTCTCACCTATCATGGGCAGATCTAAGGCTTGGGAAAGATATTCGTGGGTTACTGGAATGTTGACATCTCCCACCCGTGTTTGGTCTTGATTGAAATTGTTTATAAACTCTCTGGTTATTTGTTCAGAGTGGCCATCAAATTTTTGTAGGAAACTGATCATCCCTGCTTGATAAATGTTTTCTATTGTTTCCTTCCCCCAACTCTCTATCTGGAATTTTGGCTCTACTCTGTTTGACATTGCTTCTGTAAACCAATGAATAAATTCTTCTGCTGTTACTAATTTCATTTTGAAAGAAAGATGCAATTATTTGTTTGATTTCGAAATGAAATTTCTGAAGGCGAAGAACCTTACCTTCCTTTTTTAATCAACTTAATTCACCTCTGTTTGACTCTGCCCTCTGCAGCAGCACTATTTTAACCCCTGTTCGATGCAAGAAATATTTGTATACCCTGTTAATATACTGCCCCCTGTTTTTGAAAACAAAAATATACATGGAAATGATGCTCCTGATCTTTTTATTTTGCCAAAATTCAAATCATTGATGACTGTTTACATTTTAACAATGAAAACTGTGTAATGCACCTATATTTGGCTCTCGGCCTCACTAACAGATGTGCAAAAATGCTCTCGGCCTAACCCAATATATCATCATTTTTAAAAAAAACATTGACTGTGTATTATGCAACAATGATGCGCACGGCCTCGGCCTTAACTCAGGTGCAATCAGGGCTATGAGCACGAGGGCAATTCAGTCTTAGCATGGCAACAAAAAGGGCTATTCATGTACTCTCAGCCTTTGAAAATAAACATAATTGCATTTGAAATCATGCTCATGGCCTTAAAAACAAATCACAATTTTTTTTTTTTGGCAAAATACAATCCTGAGCTTATGAAAAATTTGCAACACCGCTCTCGGGTGTCTCGGCTCAAAACAAAACGTACACAGCATATGAAAATGATTTGATATACATTCCCTTCATAACAACCCTCTGTTTTAATCCTCTGTTTTGATATGAATTAGCGCGCAGCAAGGGATGTATGTGGTGCTTGACTGTTTGTTTTCATTCGGCGCACAACTATATGTCAACACACGGCGCTTCTATATATCAATACAAATGAACAGCGCGCATTTGATAATGGCATTCTACAGTATTCCTATCAACATTCACCGCCATTCCACATTTAAAAACACGGCACTGTGTTTTTCCTTAGTTTATGGGCTATGTTTGACACGACACAGTCATACAAGTCCATATTTATTACCAAAGCCTACGTGTTAACCATGCAAATCCGTCACATTTAAATGAACACTGATCCCCTAAGGATTCATTCCTCTTTCTATGCAGCAAATCACCAAGTTGGGGGCTACGGTTGCGGCTTACCTTTGATCACCGACAACCTGGAGGAATATCGGCGCTCCAAACTTCAGTTTAACCATTTCAAATGGACTGGTGGCAAGACAAACGATTGTTATTAAAAACAACTGCGATTTTAGCTTTGGTTCACTGTGCCGAGCTTGTAAATCAATCATACCTTACCTCAATAGATCCCTGGAAATCCGTTATGCAACCATTAATTTCGGAACAGCTCTCCTCTTTAAATTCCCCGACTCAATGCACTTTTCTTTTTCACTGGGCGACAGCCTCAAATACCATTTCTGAGCTTATGCAGTGATGAGGAATTTGGTTGAACACGACACAGGGTTATAGTTTAAATATTCATGG